>JARNME010000404.1:91895155-92550082 GCA_030179655.1 Scaptomyza flava
ACCTTTATGTCAAACATTGCTAAAAGTAGCAGGGTAATAAATATAATCTGTTATTTTTTCCCAATCATAATCACTTTTTAGTAAGTGCTTATGTTCCTAGGGAAAGTTCACAAGCAAAAACTTTTAGCTCCCATCAAATAAATATTTAATATTCTGTCTCTATTAAAATGCTGGTTGGTTTTACTTTACATTATTATTATATCCGTTTGTAAGAGAGCCGGCAGCTTAGCTTGGGGTTTAAAATAAAAGACCCGCTGCATCATTCATCAGCATCAGCATTACCATAAAGCATAAGCATAAGCATAAGCGGGCGGCATTATTTATATTTGAGTTTAAGTAAATACGAATGTATGCACACACACACACACACACATATATATGTAAGTTTTAAAACAAATTGACGCAAACTAATGAATTTAATCCACAAAATGCTCGCACAGACACCAAACACACACACACACATGCTAACCGGATATGGTTCATTGTTTGTTTGTTTTTTAAGTTGCCCGCAAAACAGCAGCAGCAGCAACAACAACAAGAAGAACAACAACAACGTTGGCGTCGGAAATTGAAAAGTAACCCAAAACCAACGTCAAATTTAAATGGGAAAAATTTGTGCAAAAAAAAAAGCAAGAAAAAAAAAGCAGTGAAAATAAAATAAAGTCTGCTATTAAAAATTTAGTTGGAGGGCAGCACAAAAGCAACAACAATATGGCATTAGTGTGGACGAGTGTGTGTGTGTCTGTGTAATTGAACTTGCGATGCTCAATTTACGCCCGCAGCAGCAACAAAAACAACAAACAAACACACACATATATACAGTTGAGCGACTTTGAACGCATGACAAAAACAGTTTGACAGCCACTGGGTTAGTTTTAGTTTTGTTGTTGGCTTTGTCTATGCCAAAATAACAGCAATTATTTGCTATTGTGCCAACTGTAAATGTTGTATACATATTGTCGTCACTTGCCCGTCTATTACTACCTCCCCCCGTCCCCTTCAACTCTTTTCAGTCCACACTTTTTGATAGCTCTGGCTTGTTTATTCCGCTTTGGCGCTATTGTTAGGGCCAATTACTTGGTTTTATGCAACTTTCATTAACAAAAAAAAGCAAACAAAAACCAAATAAATCGCCACAAAATAACTGTTCAGAGTCAAGGTCATTTGTAGGACTTGAAGGGGAAGAAGGCCAATGAGCTTATTGGCCAATTGTCTGATATTAAAAAAACTCATTGAAATAACTTGCAATAATTGCTAATTTATAATTTATACAATCAGCTTTTGATTAAGCTCTTTCTTATGCAATCAATTAACAAACCTTTACCAAAGTTAAAACGAATATAACTATGGAGCGCTTTGTCTTTCCAGAAATTCTAAGAAAATCAAATATTTGAAATTAAGACAAAGCAACATTTATGAGTAGATATTAAAGCAATATTTATTATTCCTAGTGTGAATGCACAGGCACGGAATGTCACAAGTTTATCAGGAAAAGATCTCTGCTCAAATTTTTGTTGTCATTGTTGCTGTTTGTTTTTGTTGCCTTTGGCTAATTGTAAATTGTGTTATTTTTATTCCGACATTCTGTGGCTGATAAAGATGACAGCAAAAAAAGAAAGAAACTGTCAAATGCATAACACAATGATTACAAATTCTGACATAAAGCAGACAGAACAACAGTTGAGATGACCTGTACTTTCTGTATATCCAACACTGAAAATCCAAGCCATAAACTTGTACAGGGTATTAAAATCACAAGCACACAAAAAAGGACAGAACACACACACAGTTGACAGTGAGAAGTAGACGTGGCAAACAACAGCGGCATACCGAAAGTTTAGTTTCCCTGACAACCCTCCAACTCCATACACGTTATACACACGATCCATTTGTTATGCCCGAAGCGCTAAAAATCTCTTTGCATTTTTTAATTGAATTACAAGCAGTGCGCAGACTGACACCGAGTTGGCATTAGAAGGGACGGGAACGGGAAGGCGGGAACGAAGGTGGGGATCCTGGTCGCGTGTATGTTGCCTGTTGCCTGTTGGCTGTTGCCTGCCATAAATTTGTAACTGTTTGCTGTACTTGACACATTTCATAGCTGCAGTTGGTTGGAGTTGCAGTTTGAGTTTAGAGTGGATTGCAGTACCTGATTCATATATGCATATACTATATGCGCCACACACACACACACATACAAATCCAAAACACTTTGAAGAAATATTTGCGTAGGTGTTTTGTTGCTCAGTTGCTTAGTTGCTGGGAATCTGTGTAAATTTGAATTAAATTTATATTAACAACTAAATAAACGACACGAGCAATAAATACAATGAGCGAGGCATTAATTTGTGTAAGAAAGAGTCACTGCTATGAAATACCCTTGATAACAAAGAGTATTGTCTTCCTGACTTTTATTTGCATTTGTTGTAGATTTTAATTTAAGATGCAAAGTTCCTAATTTTCATTCTAGAATGAACAATCTCGTAGATTAAGATATGCAGTTTTGTTCATTTATTCTTAGAAAAATACTTTCAGTTGTACTTTTTAAGTAATCATGCAGGGACTTTTAGATACTATATACATATATTGATTTTTATAAGTGTAGCAAAAGTAACCAGCACCAACCTTAAACCAAAAAGCCACCTGATTCGCATTTGTTGTTGTTATTGTTGTTGTTGTGGTTATATCGTTGGGTTCGCATTTCCCATTACCCATTCATTTATCAAATGGATCGAATGACGAAAGTGCAAGGCGGCCATTAAATGTCATTAAGTATCCGCACAATGCCAACAATTGAGTATCAATACATCGTTTCACATACGTATATAATCATCATTATTCACAAGCACACACACACACACAATAGGTAGGTGTATGTGTGTAAGTGCATTGTGTTTATTTGTTCAAATTGTTACGTAAAAATGCCATCAATATCATCGAGAGTAATTTTTCAATTACATTCCATTCCATTTTGATTTCCAATTTCCATTTCAATGCAGAAAAAAATACAAAAAACAACGAAAAAACCCAAGAAATGACCGAGAAAATCAGGTCAACAGCGGCGGTCATTACGCATACGCAGCGTGTATCACATGTAAATGTTGTTGTTGGAATAATTTTAATTACGCATTTAAAGATTTAATGCGTTTTTTTTGTTGTTTGTTTGTTGGTTGTTGTTGCGCGTTCGTAGGATGCGCAAGGACATCGAACGTTGTTTAATTTTGTCGTTGTTGTTTTTTGTGTTGTATTTAATTAAACGAGAAGAAGCAGAAAAAAGTGTGTGGAAAAAAAATAACATTTTAATTATTAATAAAACAAAAAGAAGCGCAACAAAAGTCTTTTGGATGTTGTTGGTGTTGTCATGCTGTCAATGTTGTTTGCTTGCCTGGATTGAGGATTATGTTAACGAAGCGCATGTGATATTAACATATTTAGCATACGGCAAATATTCCAAAAAAATATATGTACATTTATTGCGCATACGCCACAGTGGCTGACAATGCAAATGTCTTTACAATCCATACATTATATGTATATATATTTGTATGCCACATATTATTTTCAGATTATGCAAATGATATTTTCAGTTCATGCGCGAATTTAAAAGGATTTAAACATTAAATTTAAAATTAATGACAATCCGATTAAAGTTAAACATAAAAGAGCCAAACTTAACGTAAAATATAATCTTATTTATTTTCTTGGTTATGCCAAAACAACATACATAAATTTAGAACAATTATCACCAAAGATATGGAATTTATTACAATCAATTTATGAGCATGTTTCTTTTTTATGCTAGTCGGGCATATATCAAAGCAACATTTATGACAATATGTACATACAACGCACATAACACACACGTTTTCTTTATCTAATGGCAATCGTGGACGACTATGTTTTTTTTTTGGTTCTATAAAACTTTACCACTTCATTTGCCTGACAAGCGCAATCGTCGCCTGCTCCTCTTATCTTTGCCTTTGCCGCTAGAACAAAACTCAAAAATTTAATAGAAGGAAGAAGAATCTAAAGAGGCACTGCACAATCTGTGCCGAGAGCTCAGCACTTTTGCCGCGCCCTTATCAGTGCCATCTTTATTGTGCCAAGGCAATGTGTAAGTGAATGTTCCAATAGAAAAGCTGTGCAATTGAATGAAGGCGGAGAAGAAGAGGCAGAAGAGGCTATAGGAACTATGCCACACATCAAAATCAGGCACGTCGCCGGACTCGAAATGTGGTTTGAATAATGTGCGAAGAAAAAGAAAATGGCTTAAAGGAAATGAGCGAGAAAAAGAGATGTCGGCTTGTGGCAAGTGCCACATTTAAGATGACATACAAATTAACGGTTCAATAGAGAGCTGCACACACACACACACACACACACTATGTAGCAAAATGGGGTCTCTGTGGCACTTGGCTTAAACTTTGCGGCAAGGAAACAGTCATACACAGAGAGCGAGCGAGAGAGATAGAAATGATGTCGTGCGTGCGCAAACTATGCACTGTCATTAAATCTAACGAGCGTCGAGGGCTTTGCATTTTGCTTAAGGTGGGGGTGAGAGAGAGTGAAAAAGGATTCCTATTCTCTCTTCGTTGATACATGGAAAATGTCTATAGAAAATCAGCGACTGCCATTTACCAACTCGGTTTACTCCAAAGCTTAGGCATTAGGTATTAGCTTTGACTTAATTACATACGTTGTAAACTTAAGATATGACAATTTCTGAGAGCCCATAATAACACAGGCTGAGATTTATGGACCAATTCGAAAATGGCAAACAATTTAAATTGATTCAAGTTTAGCCATAAAATGGCCAGATTCAACGCTCAGAAATTGCTAATAAACTGCTGACTGACTGAACCATGGCGACTGGCGACTGCTATAAAGTGAAAAAAGAAAAAACTTGGCTAGAAGCAAATCACAAATGCTTCCGCCATCATTAAAACCCCCCCTAAACACACACACTCACTCACTCTATCTCGCTTTCTATCTCTTTCACCCTCGTACACAGATCTAGCTGGCAAACGCGTCGTTTTCACAATTCTGTTCAAAAGCTTAAAAGCCAATCGATATTGAGGCAACATAATATGCACTTCACCCTTTTATGCTTCCCTCTTTAGTTTCTCTAGGGGCAGCTTTAAGGCAAGTGGGACAGATTTACATGTTTTTTTTTCTACATTAAAGTCATATAAAAAATGTGTTCAATGCATTCAAGTTAACGCAAACTTGTGTTGTTTTTTGTTGTTGATTGGCTGAATTCAAAGTTCTGGCTATAACACAGATGGCTGCAAAGGGGATCGATCTATTAAAGCTGCGCATTACATGCAAAACGACTTAGAGAAAACCGGTAAGCTCAATGTTGTTGATGAAATTTGTTGGCCGCCCACCTAACCATATCGAGAGAGAAAAAAAACAAGAAACAACAACAACAACAACTACATACATACTCAATGCCAAGCGATTAAATTGATTAGTTGGCGGAAATCAAAACCAAAACCAATACCGAAATCAAGACCAAAAACGGGACAAGAACTTGGCTCACACACGCGTTTGGGTTGTTCACTTACTTACTTACTTACTCACGAACAACAACTGTAGCAACTTGATTGACTTATTGACTGATTGACTGACTGATCAATTGATTGATTGTACTATATAAGAGGTTGCTCTGTAATTGATGTTTACGCAAGTGCGCAAATCCATATAATGAAATGTCGACTGGACAATGGGATTTTCTTGGCTACTCATCAAATTGACGACGACAACAATTCGCAAAGCAAAGCGATAAAGTGAAGATAGTGCTTAACTCAAGTGGCCGATAGCAAGGCGACCGATAAAAAGAACAGTTATAAAACAGTCCTGCTTCGCCATTACTCGCATATAAAAAGTGTTAAAGCAATGTGCGTTTGTTCAACAGACAATTGATTTGTTCTGCAATCGAAAATAGCTACAAAAACACAAACAGAGCACCTGTAGCAACAACAAGCTGGAGATTTGCAAATATTTGTGATGCGCTGATGATTACACTCGATTATAACGGAACACAGACCCACACAACTCCCATAAATAACTTGGCGAATTGCGTGTTTATAGCACTTGCTGTAACTTGTGTGTGGGCAACGCAAAGAAATGAGCAGTCAGCTGATGCAGAACAGATTAAGATCAATTACTTAAAAGCAAACACCTTATGAAGCTATAATCGAGAGGTTAATTTGTGAGTTGTCGAAGGTAATCTCTGAATCTACTGAAACGATTTTGAACATTCTTTTATCAACAGAAAGCGACGTTAATTGCGAGTGTCATAGGCTATATATTAACCAGAAAAGTGAGTACTTTTGGTTTGTTACGGCCCATGTACAGGGCGGTGCCGCGGGCAAAACCTATTCGGAACCAAAACGTAACAGATTTTATTATCTTACAACTTCAAGAATCACCTGACTCACCGAAATCTTCCGGGGCAATAAACTAACACAAAGCTGTATTTTTTGTCACGCACATTAAATTCCAAGAATATTAGTAGCTGATTCATATTTAGGTATATATAAAACAATCTTGAAGATAAACGTAAGTAAATTTATCACTTGAACTTCCACCATTGACAAATCTAACGGTATTCGCATGTTCGCATTTGCTTCAATCTTAAAGACATGCCATGAGCATGCTCCACATGAGCTTCAAACTCAAAATATGTACGTTTGTATGTAGGATGTGGAACTCATTTACTAGCTGGACAACCCACATGCAAAACTCAAACAAAAGCAAGTGGAAACGTTGCAGTCAAACAACTGCAGTACATTCGATACCTGCTTAAAAAGGGGTAACAAGAGGCTTCTTTGCAAAGGGGAACAGCAGGGGAATACGCAGCGTATTCAAAGATTGACTGATGCAGATCTTTCGGGAAGCGAGGCGACCATACAAAGTTTTGGTGCAGTTTTTTGGTGGACGCCAGTAGCTATCTCCTTACCCTGACCCTGTCCCTGACGGACATTACACAAATCCAATGCACTCTTTACTTTCGGTATCGAGTATAGAAACATTTGGTTCCGAGCAAAAAGCCGAACTAACTCTGCAATTGTAATTCTATGTAAATGCTGGTTATTCCACATAAACTTGACACCCGAAAAAAAACTAAAATCCCCTACACGTTCCCCCTTCCAAACAAACAACAAATGCAACGCCCGCTACAGTTGGTATTGTTGTTACTGTTTGTGTTGTCGAGGACCATGCCATGCAATTAGCTGGAGGTCGTTTGTTTTAGCAACAATTTTGGTTCGTTGATATTGAAAATGGGTGTGGATCGATAGCGCATTGAGTTTTGCGACAAAACAACAGACAGACAGACAGGCAACCGTCGATGCTTTGACAATGTTTTGGCAACTAATTTGTTAAACAAATTGTTATTAAATTGAACCATGTTCAACAATTGATTGGCCATTGTGTCGTTGTTAATTGCAAAAGCTGAACTCTAAAGTTTAAATTGCAGCAAAGCCCAAAGAGCGAGAGAGGGAAGCTTTCAAATCCTAGTCCCTTGGTTTTTTTTTGGTTGCCACAAAAAGCGGGTTTGGTTTTTGCATAGTTGTTTCATTGTTTGCTGCTCTTGCCGCTTGATTCTTTTATTTTTGGGAGGGAAGGGAGGCAGTCAGACTGTCATTCAATTGTCAATATCTGTGAGACTTGATCGTCACGACTTGCTGGCTGTTCGGCAGTCGGAAATTGGCTTTGCATTGAACTTCAAATTAAATTGCAAGCTTGCAACTTGTTTTGAGGGGCAAAAGGGCTGTGCAAATGGGCGTGGCCGCTAAGGCACGTGGCAGCTGCAGCATCAATAATTCAAAGGAAAGTTCAATTGTTCAACATAAAAATAGAATGAAATCCATTAAACTAAAACTGTTGCAATTAGTTTTTCCCAACTTTTCTGTCAGCAAGTGACCTGAATCGATTTATTAGGCCACGATTGAGCATTAATCAAAACTTGTTTGTATTTAAATTCAAGCAAACTTAGTCTTAGCTAGCAAGCATTTTAAATTTGTAAACTTTTAGAAATGTTAAACACCTTTTGTTATTTCTTCAGCCTGGAGAGTGGAACTTTTTGGATAGCCTTAGCAACGATAGTTCTTTATGGATCCTCAGTGGCAACAATGGCCGCATTTATGACCAACGCTTTGCCAGGTAAGCAAAATTTTGACACATTCATGCAGCAAAATCTAATATGTATGTGTTTAGAGACTTTGTCGAATTCATTCTTTGATACGGATGTAAGAATTCGTGTGCTTGTTGTTTCCTCAATTCTGCTGTTAAGCTCTCTCTGTCTACTCTACGGCGCTGTTATGGTAAAAAAGCAAACTTTGCGAAAAGTTCCCATTTATAATTTGTAATTAATTCGAACTGTTTCTTTAGGAAATTCCATTTTTTCGTACTTCCCTGGCTGCTATGCGTTTGTACACATATATTCGCAATCACTGTAACATTAGCTCTAATGCTGAACTACGCACCATTATACATGATCCTAATTATGTTTTTTAGTTGGGGTAAGTAGTTTACGAGGTGCAAGAATAAAACAAATATAATTATTCCGATTCCACAGTTATATACATTTACTTTTGGCTGGTTGTTTTGTCCTTCTTCATAGAAATACTTTAGGACTAACGAACATTTCATTGAAAACACAATCAAAATTTTCTAAAAATAATAGTTGTAATTGATACTATTTCCGATCATGCTCTTTCGGCGCTGCTGTTACTGTGTCTCTTTACGAACTGGCTGCATGACCATTGGAACAACATTCATCGTATTGTTTCTTCTCGAGATGACCTGCCATGGTCAATCGTCCACTTTCATATGTAAGTCAATTATTATACAAAGTAATCAGATAATTTCTATATCACATTATATCACATAGACGCAAAAACCTCAAAATGGAATTATGTGCAGGCGAGCATATTTTCAATTGGCATCATATCATCAATATTATTAATAGTTGGCTCCTATAGGGTAAGCATGAGTTAAGAACTTCTAAATATCTAAACTAACTATGTTCTATCGAATTAGGAAAATCGTTGGTTTCTTCTGGTCTGGTTAATCACATTTTTAGTGATATTCGTACTATATCTGGCTATGATGATTGTCGACGTTGTGCGTTTCAGACCATCGGCTATAGGTCTCACGTTTCAGATCTTGATGCTAAGTAAGTTTATGTTAATCTTTATTTTGTTCAGCTTTTAACTATCTTTAATTGCAGTTTTGATTGTTTACACTCTGATGGTTGTGCATACCAAATATAGGGAACTTCATATACAAAACACACGGATCATATTATTTTGAATAAATTCCGAATACGAATCCGAATTCACCACAATCGAAGTTGTCTTTTACTAAAGTGTTATTATTATATTTTTTTGTCATTCAAACAGTCAAAGTCGCTCTACTGAGTAGTCGAGCAGTAGAAAAATACATTTCATTTTAATGTATATATACTTAATTCCCAAAATTCTTTAGAGAAGTTTTAATTTTACTTAACACATTTTACTTGGCTGCCGACTGACCACGATGGCCTGCCGCTGCAAGTACTTTGTCAAGATCCTGAACAAGTGTTGCTTTTGCTATTCTTTGCGTACGGGCACACTATTATTGGGCTGCATTTTCCTGACATGGTTCGTCTACTTGTGTGTAGGCAGTGGCTTCATCATGGAATGCATCTTCCCCAATGAGTATTTGCGAACGGCATACGGCCCACCTGCGGCCCCAAAGACAACAATGGTCTTTTCATTCTTTGGCATCATTGCAGCTGCAATGGTTTGCGTTGGTGTGCATAATGTAAGTACAATTGAGTTTTCCCCTTTTCTAATAACTAACTGTTTTTGTTTTTCGGATAGAATAACGAATTGATGTTTGTGCCATTTCTAGCGCTTACACCCTTCTTTATCTTAGTGCACATTGTGGTCATGATAGTTTATAACTTTGTCTGGGTAATCATCATTCTATTTATCTTAACAATACGTAAGTAAGAAGTAATGAATCATTAGCTCTTTGTAATGTATCCAAACTGGTGTTCAACAGTTCTCTTGGTCTATGCCTGGATAATTATATTCTCATACTTTACCGAACTGCGTTATGCCTATGATGATGAGCTACCTCAGCAGACCTATATCTAAGAGGCAGGGTGAAGCACAACGTTTCGACTTTAGCGTATAATACAAATTTTTAATGTGAACGAATAATGCAATGCATGTTACTAAATATTATTGTTCAGCTGAGTTATTCGACTTGTATTAATTAAACGATATTTTGGCTTTCATGCGTCACGCCATGCAACTGAATTTAGTGCACTCAGAGAAAACAAGTGTGAGTGTAAGAGTGAAAGGGAAAGGAAGGGAAGAATAAGTACGCTCTCTTACCTTTGGCAGTGAGGCAAGCACCTGCTGTTTAACATCCCAAACAAGTCGCTCCGATGGGAACTGAAGACATTTGTAGACATTCAGTTCGGGCACATGGATGCGCACCAACAGCCAACCGTCTCGGGGCTCTGGCGGTGGCTCATCGTCAAACGCACCCGGCCCGGACGTATTGTCCATGTTGGCCGGGTTCTGTTTGACTTTGGGCGTGGGTGGGTGATACGTCGTAATTTTGGCGGCTTATTCGCGCACAGCGTCACACTGACAGAATACAAAATTAACACCTCACTTGAGGTTTAGTAGATTATCGTGTATTTTTGTTGTTGTTGTAACGATCTCTCGTTTTGATTTCTTTATCTTATTGTTGGTTTTTAATAATTGTTAATGTTCGTTGGTAAATAACTATTTTATTGAGCTGGCTGTTCTTGCCATTAGCTGAAAAGCGTTGCGCTTAAACATTATTGTATCGATGAGGCTTTTCCGTTCAGTTGGCAGCTTATCAATTGGAATGTGCATCATGCTGCAATAACAGAAACAGAGAGAGAGAAAGAGAGATTATATAATATTGTTGAGTAGTTAAGCCATAAATGTCAAATACTTTTGCATTGTCATACAGCACAAGATTTGTAAGTTGTTTCACTTTTTCCCCTATCCGTTCCCCATTGTTGTCCTACGCAATTCGATCGCCATCAGGCAGTCTGTTTGTCAGTCAGTCAGTCAATCGAACATGCAGTCATTGTGTCAGTTGCAGCTTGCATAAATCCTCATCATTTGCTGCAGCCTGTTGCAGTTACTGATTACACATTACATTTACATTTCATAGACGATATTGCAGTTGCAACCAACTCTGAAATTATGCTCAAATTAAATTCACACGCAAAGCTCAAAAGTTTTTTATGACAGCCACAGCAAAATGTATGCCAAAAAAAGTAGATTAGAGCTAGAGAGACCAGGGAAGAGGGTGTATATTATGACAAGCGTGTTGAATGCAAGTTTATAATTGATGTTACAGTAGTTAGCACTGAACACAAGAAACCAGCGGGTGACAGATGTGTTCCTCCATGCTTACAAGTAGAACAAACCTAAAGTAATAGTTCAATGGGTTAGTAAAGTGAAAGAACGAAGGCAAAAGAAGAGAGACAAAAGGGAGAAAACATGTGGAGCACATGAGTAAACGGGAACAAATCGTTTTTGAGCAAAAGTCAGTACTTAAAATTTATAGTTAAGTACATTCACCTTGAAAAGTAATTCGAAAAGCCTAAACTACAACAAACTTTAAGAGTGCTATTATCTTTTGCTCGCTATTCAACTCAACTCAAGATAGTTGCAGTCTAGTTGTTTCCAAAACTAGAAACAAATAAAATGTTAAGGAACCTTTCACCATTTCCAACCGCATTAGAAAGCGAGCTGAGTTTTAAGGAAATGCCAACATCACATAAACTTTAGCTTTAGACTTAGTTCAGTGCCCTCAAAAACTTGAACAAAAAAAGATGTCACGGCCAAAAAACTGGTAGCACTTTACCGAAATACATAAATTAAATAAATACATACAAATAAAATGATATTTATTTAGACTAGTGAATTTAAAATAAACAACAGCCATTCAACCTGGCCACACACCTGTTAGCTCATAAGTTAACAAAAAGGTCAAGGGAAAATGAATAACACAAAGCTTAACATATTTTTTTTTTTGATAAGCAGTGCTTGCTGTTAAGAATGTGGCCAATTGTTATGGCATACTCTGAAAAGGGTTACTCACCAATCAACTGATAACAAGAGAGACGTTTAATTACGCATACGCTACGTGGACACAAGTCATTCAACTTAATTAAAAATCGCTATCTTTAGCTAGACATGGCGTTATCTCAATGCATACTATAAGGTGTGAAGGAGAAGCAAAGGAAATTGAAATAATTGAATTAAATTCTTTTAATGCGCATTCTTTCCACTCGGACACAAAAGTTTTTTTTTGGTGCTGACACTTGGATGGCGTAGTTTTTATGGCCAATTCCTTTTTAATTGAAAAAGTTGTTAAGCCAACATTTGTTTAACTCTCTGTCCCGCTAACTTGGCCCGCACACTGTTTTAAATGACCATTTAAACTGCGCTGATTTATTAATAGCACATAAAAAAAATAAAACAACAACTCAATTTTTACAATTATGGTGCGAACCTGCAACACCAAATGCAACAACATCAAATAGATTATGGCAATTTACAGACCAAACTAAGTGCTGCACCGTTTTTTCACTTAAGAGCGAATATTCATTTGGGGTTGCACACAACCCACCCCCACCCCCCCACCATCTAGCTTTGATTGAAAAATTATGCTTGGCCTTAGCGCTAAATGTTGGCGCTGTGTTGCTGCTGTTGCTTTCAAATCAAAATTTATGTTTTCCCCTCTTCAAGTTTGTCATTTTGCCCCAATTGTTTCGCATGTACCTGACAGCTGTCAGATAGTATGTTTGTATGTGCTGTCAAAGTAACAATGGCTCAATGGTCCAACATCAATTCACGCCCTCGCCCTCAATCCCACAACTGACAGTTATTTGCTCTTCGCTCACACACAAAGAGGGGGATTTTTGTTTTTTTTTTTTCTATGAAAGGAATTCCGGTATTAGATACCATAATCCATCTATATTGCTGAAAGCGGTGGCTAGTTTTTGTACCTGTGAAAAAGTTTATTACATTTAAGCTTTTCATATTTTTCTCTCTTCTTGTGTCATACATAATCTGGGCCTTTCAGTTAAGTTGAGTTCAGTTCAGAGTTAGCAACATTGTTGTTAAAACTTAGCACAAGTCAGCAGCGGTTGTAAAACACAACAATTTCGACAACCCTATCCTCTTCAGCTCACTTAAGCCAAATGCACTCGAGTGCTTCATATACTTGCTCGCTGCTCGGTCTCAGCAGTTTGAGCTTAAGTATTTGTGACACTTTCTGACAGTCTTAAAATGTTGCCAAAAAAGAGAGAGAGAGAACCTAAGTGTATGAAGAATATTACAAGTGTTTGCAGTGTAGCCCAAATGACCTTAAAAAAAAACTTTTTGCTGCATAAAATTATGCTTTAAATGTGCCACATCGAATGGGGTTTTTAGTATAGAAATTAGTTCCTTGACTGACTTGACAGAGTGACTGTACCCCAAGGGGTTTCACTGTGATTTGTGGGTCAGTGTGCAACGCTTGCAACGCTCGAATGTGCAACTAAATGTCACTTATGTTGTGTTGCCGCAAAGCAGCAAGCAGTCACACCCGCAGCACTCTCGTTCGGAGTCATGCATATTTAAAACTTGCGTACACAGAGCTTTAATGCAAATTACTTTTGTCATATTAATGGCAGTGCTTAATCTGAGGCAGCTGCAGTTTGTTGTAGGTGGGGTGGTGCTGGTTGTTATGTGTATGTGTGTGTGTGGTGCAGCTACCAATATTGTCGGATGCAGCGCATTATTTGCCTCGGCAACGCGCAATGCACCAAATTGCCAACAAGCAACTACAAGGCAACTGCCACATCTTCTACGCCCCCTCTGCTCACTAACACTAACACCACCGTTCACAAACAACTTAATAAATACGCAGTTATTTTTCTTGAGCATTGTGGAACTGAACTATTCCAAAGCGGAAAACTGGTAAGAAATGTTGTTATTTACTTTTAAAAGCATATTGCCCCACTGTACACAAGCTTGCCGCTTTGCAAATCGAATCGCCATTTTGTTTGCTGCCGCTGCTCGGTTCTTGGTGCAGTGAGGCGTGTACCGGAAACGGAAATGCGCACATAATTCGGTTAGAAAACATGCTGCAGGCCACTAAAGCAGTTAGTCCTGACTTGAGGCGTTCTTTCGAGACGAGAAATCTTGGATTCCGTAGAAGACTTTATTGCTCACTTTAATTAAATGATTTTCAAATTGAATTAAGACTTCAGCTGAACCTAATCAAAGTTGAGATGATGAAGAAGACAATTCTGGTAGCTAGTTTCTAAGGACATTTATGTTGGCTTGTTGTACATATTGTAAACAGAAAAGCTTGTGCTATATGGAGGAAAAACATGTCGCTTTAGTTTATGGCAATGTCAAAGTTTGTTGGCTAATTTATTTTACTATTTTTGTGTTTTTATTCAAGGCAGCCAAGTAGAAGTGGGAAACCAACTGCAGCACAAAGGGCAGCAACAGAACGAAAACTATCTTTATTATATTGAGGGGGGAAAACAAGATAAAAAGAAACCGAAAACTTGTTTTCCAGTCACGTTCATTTTCAATCAAGTGGCATCATTATACGCCAAACAAACTGCAAAAGCACTAAAAGGAGAAGCGAGGCGAGCCGAAGCGGAGAGGAGACGAGACAAGACGACTGTAAAACTAATACAATAAGAAAATTAACTTTGACCCATGTGGCTACACACACTCACACACACACACACAGACACATATGTAACCCCCTTAACCCTTTTATTCCCGTGGCGAATAGTCAGGGTTCTTTGTCTAGCTGTGGAATGGGTTGTTACTAAATTGAATACAGTACAGGAATCACGGCAAATTACGCTAAAAAAAAAAGTATCCAAGCTAAAACCACATTCAACTTCCTGTTCTTTAGTAGCATATAGAAACCCGGCAGAAATAAAATGCAAGATAAACTTTATTCTCTCTCCCTCTGTTGATATTTGATTGAAATTGTTTCAATTGTTGCTGTTCCCAAATAAATCAAAGACAAGTAAGACTATCTCTAGCAGACTTTATAGCTTGGACAAAAAAATAATAAATAAACAAACAAGCAAATCGATTTCACAATATTGAATGACTTTTATGGTCGACGCACACAAATTTCTTGCTAATTTCTGGTAACCGAATTACGTCACTGCTAACAAATCGAGCCATTAGGTCAGATATATATGTACATATATACATATATTTATGTCGTGTATAGTATTTCTCATAAGTTTGGAGCCTGTTGCTGCAATCAATGGAAATAAATTAAATCAACGATTAAAAAAGAACAAAACTCTATGCAAATCGAGAGAGACTTTAGATACTGGTCTTCGACCGGTTTTTAATGCAGCTCAGGTAAAAATAAATAAAAGCTAACGACAGACAGCTAACACAGACACTAACAGACACACTTGCAAACTCATTCGCAGAAATATGTATAATATAATGAAATCAAAAGCCATTTAAATGCAAACAAAATATTGTAAGCTTCGAGCCCCGCTTTATAACTTACCTTGCGCCCTTCAAAGGCAGCGCTGCTCAAACTGTGCTGCGCATCATCGAAAGGCAAAAAAGCGCCTGCAAAGAGAGAGAGAGAGAGAGAAGAGTGTTGATAAGAACTCAAGTTATTGCAGTTACTTAATTTCTATTTAACGTGCAAAAATATTTTTCATCCAATCTTCTCGGTAAACGTAATTTATTTGCCCAACAACCAACAACCAGAGCCAGGCACAACTTCAACAAGGCTAATTTCATATTTTGCGTCTGTTTTTTTTTCTCTCTCTTCTCTCTTCCTTCCTTCGTCCACCCAACGAGCGCTGCAGGGCCATCAATCATACGCCATGTGAGCAGCAGACGCAAAAAAAATAAACCAAATCAATGGACAGACAGCTTTCCTCCCTTATCTCCACCGTAAAAAAAATATATCATAACATAGTGCTTTAAAACATCGATGTATTTTGCTGCGTACAGAGGCTGTGGGTGGCTATAAGCACACACACACACACACTAACATACTCCAAAGTTAAAGTCATAGAAGAACGCCCACGGCCTCATAGAAAATTGCATGCCAATTGGCAGCAACGGCTAACAAATTTTCGCGCGCCAGCAGAAAACGACAAAACAAAAATAACAGAAAATGTCTTTACTTGCGGGCAAATTAGCGTGAAGTCAATTGAAGCGTACACTTCTTTAGAGTCAGGGTATATCAACTACTAAGAAAGTTTTCAAAAACTATTATGATGAGTGTGAATTTAACTTATCTTCAATCAATAAATATGTATATGTTCACATTTTAGTTTGATTAAATGGCTCTTGAAATGTAAATGTAAAACGTCTTCTTATGATAGTAAAAAGATTTGACAAACACAGAGTATTTATAGTTGGACGTTGATGTTTAATCCAGCATTTGTTTTTCTAAATTTATAGTACCCGCCACTAGCGTTGTCAGTTTGTAATCAGCACTGTTATTGTTGCTGCCATTGTTGTTGTTAGTGTTGTGTCTTTGACACCGAACAACTTTATAAAGGAGACCTCGCTCAGTGCCACGTTTGAGCCATGTTAGCGCTTTTTGTCAGTTGCCCCCCCACACTGATCTCTGAGCTTTGCATTTATGTACGTATGTCGCGTCGTCTGTATGTTCCATAATCACTCAATTTTGGATCGTGTTATAAGAGTTATGTTACGTAAATCTTAGACGATCCAGTGTTTCATCTTAGTCAGCCAACAAAACTTGTGCAACAGCCTAAAACACATGCAAACATAGATTATAATTAACAGACATTTGACACACACAAAATGTTGGATAAATATACATATATTCTGTGAGCCACTGTATATAGTGAAAACTAGACACACACAGTCGTAAGTATGTAATTAGGCTGCAATGACTGCCAAAAACGGGTTGGCACACAAAAAGCTCTAAGCACTTTTTGGCTAACTTTGCCTTTAACGGCTGTCTGTTAGCCAGTTTCGAGTCGCAGCTGATGGTGCCCGTAAACCGTAAAATGGCCAGCAAATGATTTTTAATAACTTTGACACTCATTAAACTCAAATTACATGCATTTTGATTACGCAGTTTTGCATTTTTATTTATTTTTTTTGTTTTTTTGGGCTCAACTTAAGCCTCTTATGTTTCTACATCATCTCCTCTATATGGCTTCTTATTATGGCTATAGGCTGTTTGCTATATGACCGAAACGGTAAAAACGACTTCACTTCACAAAGATCCTCACACACAGTTATGGTCATTATATGTATATGAATTCGGCAATAATGCGCTTAGCTGGTGAAGTTACAAGGAAGACTTAATAGTTCCAGGCTAACAAACTTCTGTTAACATTTTATTGTTGGATTGCTTTGTGATAAAACCTAATCAAATCATGCGCTTAATTAGTTTTTAATTGGTTTTAATGTTGTTCGCTCTCCCCTTTTGGTCGGCCCACCATTGAACTGTTTACATAATAAAAATTGAATCGCTTTTTGCGAACACAATAAACAAAAAAACAGCAGAAGAAGAACAAAAAGTAAAACTCATAAATCAACTTAAAGTTTCCAGCAAAACGATTCTCACCAGCTGTCAGTGACAAGTTAGTGGATGAACGAGAAACAGGGCGGTATAGAGGGGTAATTAAGAGTGTTTAACTTGGTAGATTATTATGCAGTGCGTCAAATTAATTAAGCTTTTCATTGTTGCTTTGGCTCATTTTTTTTTTGTGTACATTAATTTCGACTTGACATGATCGCCGCCTTCTATCAACCCTTCCCTCCACCCCTCTGCTAGATAGTGGACATAACATTGTTCTTGTACATTTTTTACCCATAACCCTGAACTTGACATTTATGAACTTGCTTGCTTGTGTGGCAGGTTCCATCACACACACACACACATTGTACAGAGTTGGCCACTTTGCTTATTTGTGTTGTCGTTGTTGCTGTTGTTGTTGTTGTTATCGCTCGTGTCGCGACCATGTGCTAAGTTCTTTTTAATTACCATCACCTCTTTTCCAGCTTTCCTGTGTGAGTGTTATTCTCAGTTCTTTTCTCAGTTGTTGCTAGTTTTTTTGTTGTTTTCTTTTGTGAAGTTTTTAGCTTCTTTTTATGACCCATTGCGCGATTTAGAACGTGCTCAACGCTGCTCAACGGAATGGAAATGCAATCTCGCTACCTTCAGCGTTTACACAGTTTCCAAGATTCTATTAGGCCCTCTGTTGCTGGTGTTTTTTTTATTGCTTATGGCTAAAAAAAAAAAGTAAGTGTCTTGGCCAACCCAAGGGTAGCCAGGTAATGAATGGAACGCCTACAAGCCAACTATTTCTGGGTTTTAAATGCCATAGAAATGTCACAAGCCAGACAAACTTATGGTCATTTAGAGTCAATCTTAAGGAAGCAAAACGTTTGACTTCAGGAACAGTAGTCGATCCAACAACAGTAGACAGCTTTAACCCTCCTTCTATAGTACGAATGAGGACGAACAATAAAGAAAAGTCCAACAGAAATATGTTTTAATAATAAGTAGTATTAACTTTGTGAAAAGTTGCCAAAATTCTGTTGAGTTCATAGCATTAAATCGAAGCTACTAATATTCTACAGATTTTGAGCCTTGACTAATGATCTGCCATAAATCATATACTTTTTATTGCACTTGTCACTTCTGTGTGCTTGATACGCTGAGGGTCATAAAAAAACAAGATTCGGATTTCCTCTCTGCCCCTCGTCAATAATGGTGACAAATGTTTATGAGCACAGCGTTTAAATTATGACCCGAACGTACGACAAATTGTCAACTGCGATTATCGTTGTCGATTTTTTCATTACACACAATCACACACACCCAACAACACACAAATGGGAAATGGTAAATGCAAAATATGCTGACACAAAGAAGCAGCTGTAAAATTGATGCGGCTTCTGTTGCTTGGGGGCTTTTGAAGAACCGTTGCAATGGACCAACGCAAAACTCAAACATTAAACACTCAACCCAACTCAACTCAACTCAACCAAAGCAGAGAATTTGCAACAACACTCTCAACTCAAAGCAAAAAACCTGTCGTCAAGTCAACTCAGGGAATCAACAAATAGAATAGAATAGAATTACTGAAATACTGAATACAGAAGCTACCCCAGCTGGTTGGTTGATGAAGAGTCTTGGGCATAAATCTTGATATCGGTACATTATTAACGTCAATTAATTCTAACTGTGTTGGTATGCCACACAGTTGCGGTATGCTGCTGCAATCAGCCCACTGGGGTGGCCATTAAACAGTAGCTAGCCAAGCAAACGGCAGGGCGGGACACAGCAACAACAGCAAAAGGATGGATGATTAGTGTAGAGTGGTGTGGTAGTGTAAGATGAGCTTGTAACAGGAGCAATCTAGACCGAGACCAAGACCAAGTGCCAACAGCGAGAGTGAAGTGCAGCTGCAGCCTCTCTAAGATAGCAGAGAGGGTTGAGCTGATCTCGTGAGTTGCATACCTCAATAATCGCAGGAATCGAGACTGAGTTGCTCAAAGAAGTTATTGTGTAGCCTGAAGAGTCGGTAACTCTCACATAGACCCGTCTCTTCTAGGACGGTCCGGTAGTTCCAGAGATTACGCCCTATAATCTCACCAGATTAATTCGTTTGTTACTCATACCATTTAGATATAAACACGAAACTCACGCAGCTCACGAGTTACTCGTCACTTGTCAATCGTCTCATCTCTATTGCCCCTTTGCAACTGTTGCAATTGCTTATGGCATTTTTTCGTTGGAATTTTTTTCCTCATTCTTTTCCTCATTGCAGTTGTTGTTGTTGTTGTCAACCTGTTTGCCCATTGCGCTTCCGTAGAAGGCACACAAAGTGCATCCAAGTCTTAGAATTGACTTCAAGTATATTTGCTTTGCTGCTTGTCAGGCCGTCAGCGCTTGTCTCTCCTCCACGTTGGGTTGCCTCACGATTCAAAAGCCGATTAATATCAGCGTCACGTGAGTGCACGCTTTGTTGTATATTGTGGCTCTACCTGCACTCCCCCTCCCCCTCTTCTTATTTTTCTTTTTCTTGATTTTCTGCCTGTTATTGTCGCTTTTACAGTTGTCTCTTCTTTGGAAAATTGTTTTGAACTTGAAAATTTCCCACGTGACAGCGCGACTTCTCTGTCTGTCGGTCTATCTGTCTTTCTGTATTGCTTGTGCATCCAAAGCATAAAAAGACCAAGTGCTATACCGACCCAGCCACCAAAACAACTCACCTTCCTTCCCTCTACCCTTTAGCCAAGCATTTTGTTTTGTCTTTTTGTATGCCACATGTGCGCCTTTTTTTTGCTGCCGCTGCAACCGCGACACGAAGCACCCGCTGCTACAACAACAACAACTACCAATTCTCACTTCCCTTCCCCTCGCTTTTTGATATCTTTTGCATATCATCGCCTCGGCTAACGGGTCGCATCTTCATTGTTATTGTTGTTGCTGCTTGATCTTAAGGTTTTCATATTTGCCCAACGTTTTTGTGGCAAGTGTCGATGTCGCGATATTGACTTTGTCTTTGGCCACCATTCGCCACATTTAATTGGATGGATTTCGTGTGCCATATCTTTCCGTGTCCATCGATAGACCGACAACGAAGTCTTTTAGCAAATTGTAATTGTCCAATATATCGTGAGCGAAATAAATACATTTTTATTATAATTGTGGGAACGCCGCTGGAACAGTCAACAACTGGTCAAGAGTACAACTTGAGGTTATTAAAAAATTGTAGAAAGGAGATAAATTTGCAGTTTAATTACCAGGAGATGGAAAGCTAATGTTTAGTGATGAGATAATGGATAGAGAAACTGCCATGAAAACAAGTTTAGTTCCACTTCGTTTAACTAAATAACTTTAGTTGACTAATTAAATTTATAAATGTAGATTGTCGTCTTAGACGCTTTAGAAAATGACAAACGTCTCGACTAGACTGGCACTTGCACCAATTGCGCCCACTGTCTTCTGGCGCATATTTCCGCAACGAGAAAGCCAAGTCTACTTGTTGGCCAGTTGGCCACTTGGCCTAACCATATTTTGTTAAATTAGAAACACCGAGTGGGTGGCCTGCTTTAAATACGTACGTGCAACAGCAGCAGCAGCAGCAGCAAGATGAATAGTCTCGCTCGGCCTATAAATAATAAATTTTGCCGACAACTTTGATTGGCTGGTAGCTCTTCTAGTTAAGTTACAATGCCTGCCAGGCAAGGCAAGGCGGATGGACAATTAAAACGCAACCCACTTTAACTAACTTGAGAGTTCAGCGCGCGCGCCACACAAAACTGCTCCCTATGGCCAGCCAGGCCAGGTAGAGTCAACTTTTATACTATCTACGCTCCCTTCTCTCCCCTCTTCCTTCTCTCACTTGTCTCTTTCATACATTTTTGAGCAATCACTAACCCAAATACAGTTTTACAGCACACACATATTTACAGTGTGCTTGCAACAAACAAAGCAGCGAAGGAGCCAAGATCCAGAGCTACCTTTAAATTGCCAGCGTAAACTTTTCTGCCATTTAGGCCATAGAAGTGTTCTAACCGCAACTAAGCTTGAGGTTCTGTATACTTTACTTAACTTTCGTATCGGGTGCGTCATTCCACAGCTAATTACGTCAAGTTTACTTTGCAAATGTCGCAGTTGCAGATGCTGTTGATGTTTAACACCTTTCCTAACATTGATTCTAAAGATTGATTCGTTTTTTTCTTGTTAATTGGATTTCTCTCCGATTAACAGAAGTTCAACTCATTAACATAAGTATCGCAAGTTGTCCACTTTTTTATTTCTAAACTCTTTCTCTTTTCTTTAAGCATTCTCAGCTGGGCATTTCGCTGTAGAGATTCTCTTGCGACCATTTAATTCTTTAGATGTTGTTGCATCTGTAGCGAATGAATTGAAGCGCCATTTCGTCACTTGTTCGTCTTCGTCTACGACTCCTCCAACTCGTCTCGTCTCGTTTCGTCTGGTATTTGTTTTGTTTTTTTCGCTTCCTGCACGCATTCATTATTGTAATTGTTGTTGTTGTTGTTGCATTTGTTCTATTTTGTGTCTGGCCACTTGTATCTTGTACTATTATTGTAGTTATCTGCAATTGTAGCGGCTTCTTCTCCGCTTTCACACACACACACACACACACACACACACACACACACACATGAACACTTCATGGCCAATTGTTTGGATCGGCTGCTGCTTCTGGCCATGTGAAACTTAGTCATTAATTTGGATGCCGTTTTACTTTGTGGCATGCAAACGCTTAGATTTTTTTATACTCATTTTCTTCTCATATTTTGCATGCTCTACTCTATTCTCTATTTTTTTTTCTCCATACCACGTTGCTGCTGCATTTCCTTTTGTCTTGCACAATTATGCATTATCTGTCTCGGGAATCTCTATCCAAGACTTTAACTGTCGCGCTTGAAGCTTTGCATTTAATTACTGTGCACATTTCTCAAATTTCACTCTGAAGCAGGGGAGGGATCTCTGCCCGCTCGTTCGCTTTGTCAACTTCATGCTCAGGTGTCGTAGCAAACACACAGAGAGCGAAAAAAAATACACACATTATCATGTATCATTATCATTATAATCGGGCATCGTGCAGTGCAAGCAACATTATGCATTTCACTTTGCATTATGATATTCTATCTCTTTCTCTCTATCTCTCTCTCTTTCTCTTTCTTTCTAACCCAGAAAATATTCCATTTGCATCTTTCTTGGCTGTTTGGAAGTTTCAGCAGCCTGGGAAAGTTCTGCGGCTGACATCGTTTTGTGATTTTTATGGCAAACATTTTCACAGCAATTTTGATTCAACACACACAACCACACTAATGGTGTGTCTGAGTACATCAAGCAAACAAAATGTGTGTAAAACGGTGATTTATTCAATCGTTCAATAATCATTGTTCATACCATCACGTCACGTCTCATATCGTATAGAGGTTAGAGTTGAAGTTTAAACAACTAGAAAACTCAGTGAATGTCGCAGTAATTATCAGTTAGCTGGCCAGGATTCACGAAATAGTCGATCAGTTAACCTACAGGATAGATAGGCTGACAGAATGTCATTGCTTGGATGGAAGTTGAAGTTGAGATGAATCTACGAGATGAGAGATCGGGCCACTTAATGACTGGCTCTGGCTCACAGTCTTTAAACTGTGTGTTTTTTCCACTTTTAATTATGCGAGACTTGAGCAACTACTCGTGTTGCAGCAACAGTGCCAGTGCCAGCCCCCCAAAAGTGTGGGGCAGTGTGATGATGCAGTTGTTGTGTTGCACTCATTGCTGCTGCTGCTGCTGCTACTGCTGGTGGCAATGTCCATGTCAAGACAAAGACAGCGTTGAGTTGCAGGTGCAACAGCAACAGCACTCGAATCACTTGCACCAGCAGCAGCAGCATTGCGCTAAACAACAGAGAGTGAGAGGGAGGGGGAGAGGGGATAGTTGGTTGGGCATGCAAAATAAAATGCCTTGGCAGGTTGCATTTTCTCTGTGTGTGTGTGTGTGTGTGCCTTAATTAATTTTGATTGCAGGCAACAACAGCAACAACGTTAGATGAAAACTTCAGCGGAAATGTTCATCACACGCTGCACCAGAAGAAGAAGAAGAAGAAGAAGTAGAATGAATATATGGTAAGCGCTATTCTACAGCTTGCAAGACACTAATTAATTGAATTAAATGAAAGCCCGCCAGAGCCATCATTCTATCAATGCCCTCCCTAACGCATAGTATCGTATGCACTCTGGCATTATTATTAGAAGCTATTTGATGTTATGAGGAAAGAATGGGGCCTAATGGCAAGGAATCATATGGAGGGGAAGACTAGTAAAGAGCTGCCCTAAAAGAATTATTAAACTTCTACTAAATTGTTATAAGTTCAACAACTTCTTCAAAGACAACAGATTATATTTAAGTAGACAGATCGTCGCATCAAAATCACATTAAATCACATTTGTGTGGGAAATGACAGATAGAATCTCCCCCCTTTTTACCTAACCCTAAGCATATTTATGGGCATAAGCTGCAATTAAAATGCCAACAGTTGCCCAACCAATCACAATGGTCCGCCCTAAGCGAACGTTACTCGTCCATATCTATATTTATAGCCATGTTTAAGTCCACAGCGATGTCTATGTCGATGGCTACGCATAATTTGCGTTTGTTTAAAAGTATGGCAAGCGATCAATAAAACAAGGAGTAGGTCAACACCAGCTCCAACTCTCGGTAGCTTGCGTTGAGGTAAGGGTTACATTATTCAAAACGTATTATTTAACGAGCTTAGAGGAGGCTGCTCTCTGGCCATCTGCACGAGCCTTGAGGCGGCACATAGCATAGGCTTAGTTTATAATTTAATTAGCTGTGTCGTCGCTGTTTTATCGCCTAAATCCAACTCGTTAATTAAAGATGCCTGCCGACTCTTCGACTCTTTGCGTTTACGTAACAAGCAAGAGTTCAAAGTGAAGTGGTCGCTGGTGATGCTGCAGGTGGGTCACTCGCAGGTATTGTATCCTGGGCACACTGGGGTTAATTGTCTGCCATTTTGCCAGTCACGAACTGAATTCGACAGTCAATTTCAATTTGAAAGACTCTCAAAAGAGATAGAGAGAGAAAGAGACGCTCCCACTGCCAGAGAGCCTTTCTAACAGGAAATCCGTTGAGCTGCTGTCGGTGTGGCCACAAAATTTATTTGGGGTCAGAGAGCTGTGGTCAGAGTGACCCACTAAATTAAATGAATAGATTTCACATCAACAATTTCGCACCTATGCCTGTCCAAGACTATGCATAGATGAGTCGTCAAATGGTTTATGCAAATAAATATTTGTTTTTTAAATGGTTGGAGCGAAGCGAACACAAAAAAATCACACACAAAACATAGAAAGACTTAGAGAGGGGTGAGAGCAGAGCAACGCTTAATTAATGACCCAATATAACAATAAATAATGCTAGAAATGAATTCAAGATTTGCCAGACATGTTCGTGATTTCAATACTAAATCCCGACAGAGGAACGACCTTGTCAAATTATTGCCAAAAAACGCCAAACATGCGACATGCGAAAGATCGCTTTTGAAATGTCGCGTTTATAAGCATCTGATAAAAAAAAAATTTAAACAGACGATCATTTATAACTAGTTGTTAAGAGTATAGACAAAAAAGTAAACTCACTTTTTGGCTAGGGAAAAAAATATTTAAACACAAAGCAAGCTTTGTTAAGATTCCCGACTGGTTTTAAGTTACACAAGAAATAAATGAGAATATAAACAGAAGCTAATCTATAAATATTCAACTAACAGAAGGATTTATAAATTTCAGATTATTTATAGAGCATTTAATTTATTTGCCCATTAAATCAATATAAAGTGATGCAATAAATTAGTTAACCTGGGCTCCTAGGGGAACTTTTCCCTCCGCTTTTTAAAGTAGCCCCAAAAATTAAGTTCACGTGTGCTAATTGATAGCACTTAGCTTTAAACTCGAGAAAGACACGAGCCAAACGAGTTCATTTTGGTCACTTTAAGAGGCCATTAGAAGACCATTTAGACCACGGCAAAACCAGCCAAGCGTAAACTAGACAAATAGTAAATATTTTGTGTCCTCTCTTTGCACTTCTCGTTCTCGTTTCCCAGAAGACAAGCAAAGCAAAATGCTAATTCTGGACAAACAAACAACAAATCAATGTCAGATGTAGAAGAACCCTTTGCTTGATGTTTGCCTGTCAAAACTTGTTGGAAAACTTCTCCTCACTGCAACTGAATGTTACTAATTGTGAAACTAAACGGGAGGCGGAAAATAGAACATCTCACCTTACCTGTGACCTGTCGTAATCGTGTGAGTCCCAATCATGACATTATGATGAGATAAAATAAGTGGAACAAAAATTTTTGATGAACTCTGTTCGGCTATTAGCAATTAACTATTGACTAGCTTATGGACTAACCAAAGTTAATAGCTGACATTAGGTTGCCTATTTTTTGTTTTGAAAGTTTAGTTTTAGATCACCTTAGCTAATTAAGTTAATAACCGACGTGGTCTTTCAATGAAAAATTCATTCAACAGAACTATATTGCATGTCTGGGCCATATTACAAAAAGGAAATGTTTTTGGGACCTTTAAAAAAAAGGTGTCGGCGCAACAATAGCCAGCGGAATTATTCTAAGCTGCCCATTCGGGAGGTCATTAGCTTGACTCGAACCCTTGGACAGACATAGCTAAATAGTAAAAATTTCTATTGCATTTTCTATAGAGGCATTAACAAATTGGACATCATAAAACGCGGTCTCATGTTTCACTGTAAACTAAACAGAAAACAGAACAAATAACCAACAAGCAAATTCTCATCTTCTTTCCCTTTGGCAATTTCTGCAAACAAAAGCGAATAAAAAATAAAAACATTTTCTATGGGTTTTGCTTTTAACTCGAATTAGTTAGCCTTTTTGTTAACCATTTGGCAACGTTTTTAACGCGTTCTTTGCATTTTAAATAAATGAGCCTTATTTATTTTAGACGTCGTCCAACATTATTTCTTTTTGGGCCAAGCTTATTTTGCATATTATTCCGTCAAATGGTTGAAAGACATCCGTTTAATTACCTAAAAGAGATAAAAGATGGATATGAAAGTTAGTAAAGCAGCAAAAAATGAACTTTTTTTTTTCTACAAATAAATATAAAATAATGCAAGACATTGATAAATGCGCTAATTACACCGAAATGAAATATTATTGTTTAGGTTTAAATACAAGCAAGTAATATGATACTAATAATTATAGTTTACATTATATCGTATTAATTTCAGGTATAACACTGCCAATTGAGTGAGGTACAGTGAAGTGCTGCCGTGTTTTGCGCATAGATGTAAACAAGAACCGCAGGACCAAACGTTAAGAGTTGAAGTTACCCAACTCTGGAGTCGCAGCTTTTTATACATAGAAATTGCCGCCTCATCACGTACAACACAAAACCCTCTGCTCCACCCCTTGTTTTTGCAGCGGTATCATCAGACACCCACAATTACAGACTCCAACCAGTTTGCCAGTTGGAGAGCATTTGCAGGGTCGCGTTCGCTTGTCGCTCCTGCCGGTCTGTCGGTCTGTTCACTGTGTTTACACAGGCGCTGTTCTGGTCTTTCCTATTCCGATTATTTTTCTCATGGTTTATGGTGTGCTTCCCTCGCTCGCTTTGGGGCACCCCTTCATACCATCCTGACATAACCACCGCGGGGCTTTTGTCGCCAGCCCGTTTGCTACGCTTCGGTTTTTTTTTTTTTCTTTCTTGCTGTCTGCTTGGATTCTTTGTGGCTGGGCATGTTAATGACCCTAGCTGCCTAGAGATTTGTATTTACATACATGTATTCTTTTTCGCTCTCTTTTCGTAGGCAGTTGCTGTCAAACTGTGCCCCTGCTTCTTCTTGTGTGTGTGTGTGTGGAACGCCTCGTTGACTGTCGTTGACTGTCAGCCGCCTCGCTTCGCTTTCAATTTAGGCGTCTGCGCATAAAATTGCATCGTTCGTCTATGGCAAAACTCACATCTATTTGCGGTCCTTTTTTATTCTTGTTGCTAATTTATAAAAATAATTTTGAGCTAGTCGACTTTGATGTTCGTGTGCATGTGTGTGTGTGTGTGTGACAAAAAGTGTTTACAGCTTTATTTTACCTATGAACTTGACATACCTATAGAGATAGATGTAGCCAGTGAGTCGCTCTCAAGTTGTTGGCCAATAAAATCAACAAACAATCATTCCAAATAACAAAAATGTGAAGTGCAGCTTTGGCTACGATTTCATAACTCAAACGTAAGCTGATCGAGTTCGAGATACACACATTTTTTTTTGTTGCAACTACAACCAGCCAACAGCCTCCAGGCATTTGCAATTGTCAGACTTCATGTCGACACTTCAGAGAGCTCGGTTTTTTATTATGGTTTATGTGGAATGAGGGGAAGGCTGACGCTTGTTAATCTCTAACCCTTCTCTCCCTTCTCGCCCACTCCGCCAGTCTTTTATTCAAGCGTAGGCGTCTCTGACTACAGTCTTGAGCTGCATTCAAGCCATATACAAAGTGAGTTGTAAATGAGCCCACACAGGGGTCGCGACATATCCCCGACGACATTTCTCCGCCGTTTTACTATGGACATATCGCCGAGCGAAGATATAGTGTTTGTGGAACGACGAACCGCAATGTACTGTAACATGGATCCTGACCAAAAAATCCCTTTTCTAACTATAAATGCAGTTTTATTCTAAGGGTCAAACCATGACTTTTAAGGTATTGCTTTTGAAAATCGGATCAGTTTTGACAAAGTTATGGAAGTCGGAAGAGATGCCAAAGTCGACTTTTTGGCACAAAATTTTGACATGCATATGACCAAAAATCGAATTTTATAAAATCCTATTTATATAAATGCAGTTTGATTATAGAGGTCAAATCATGACTTTTAAGGTATTGCTTTTGAAAATCGGATCAGTTTTGACGAAGTTATGGAAGTCGAAAGATTTTAGCAATGCCAAAGTCGACTTTTTGGCATAAAATTTTGACATGCTTATGACAAAAAATCGTATTTTATAAAATCTTATTTATATAAATGCAGTTTGATTATAGAGGTCAAATCATGACTTTTAAGGTATTGCTTTTGAAAATCGGATCAGTTTTGACGAAGTTATGGAAGTCGAAAGATTTTAGCAATGCCAAAGTCAACTTTTTGACACAAAATTTTGACATGCATGTGACCAAAAATCGAATTTTATAAAATCCTATTTATATAAATGCAGTTTGATTATAGAGGTCAAATCATGACTTTTAAGGTATTGCTTTTGAAAATCGGATCAGTTTTGACAAAGTTGTGGAAGTCGAAAGATTTTAGCAATGCCCAAGTCGACTTTTTGGCACAAAATTTTGACATGCACATGACCAAAAATCGAATTTTATAAAATCCTATTTATATAAATGCAGTTTGATTATAGAGGTCAAATAATGACTTTAAAGGTATTGCTTTTGAAAATTTGGGTCCGTTTTGCCGAAGTTATGGAAGGCGAAAGATTTTAGCAATGCCAAAGTCGACTTTTTGGCACAAAATTTTGACATGCATATGAACAAAAATCGAATTTTATAAAATCCTATTTATATAAATGCAGTTTGATTATAGAGGTCAAATCATGACTTTTAAGGTATTGCTTTTAAAAATCGGTTCAGTTTTGCCGAAGTTATGGAAGGCGTAAGATTTTAGCAATGCCCAAGTGGACTTTTTGGCATAAAATTTTGACATGCATATGACCAAAAATCGAATTTTATAAAATCCTATTTGTATAAATGCAGTTTGATTATAGAGGTCAAATCATGACTTTTAAGGTATTGCTTTTAAAAATCGGATTAGTTTTGCCGAAGTTATGGAAGGCGAAAGATTTTAGCAATGCCCAAGTCGACTTTTTGGCATAAACTTTGACATGCATATCACCAAAAATCGAATTTTATAAAATCCTATTTATATAAATGCAGTTTGATTATAGAGGTCAAATCATGACTTTTAAGGTATTGCTTTTAAAAATCGGTTCAGTTTTGCCGAAGTTATGGAAGGCGTAAGATTTTAGCAATGCCCAAGTCGACTTTTTGGCATAAAATTTTGACATGCATATGACCAAAAATCGAATTTTATAAAATCCTATTTATATAAATGCAGTTTGATTATAGAGGTCAAATCATGACTTTTAAGGTATTGCTTTTAAAAATCGGTTCAGTTTTGCCGAAGTTATGGAAGGCGAAAGATTTTAGCAATGCCAAAGTCGACTTTTTGGCACAAAATTTTGACATGCATATGACCAAAAATCGAATTTTATAAAATCCTATTTATATAAATGCAGTTTGATTAAAGAGGTCAAATCATGACTTTTAAGGTATTGCTTTTAAAAATCGGTTCAGTTTTGCCGAAGTTATGGAAGGCGAAAGATTTTAGCAATGCCCAAGTCGACTTTTTGGCATAAACTTTGACATGCATATCACCAAAAATCGAATTTTATAAAATCCTATTTATATAAATGCCGTTTGATTATAGAGGTCAAATCATGACTTTTAAGGTATTGCTTTTAAAAATCGGTTCAGTTTTGCCGAAGCTATGGAAGGCGAAAGATTTTAGCAATGCCCAAGTCGACTTTTTGGCATAAAATTTTGACATGCATATGACCAAAAATCGAATTTTATAAAATCCTATTTATATAAATGCAGTTTGATTATAGAGGTCAAATCATGACTTTTAAGGTATTGCTTTTGAAAATCGGTTCAGTTTTGCCGAAGTTATGGAAGGCGAAAGATTTTAGCAATGCCCAAGTCGACTTTTTGGCATACAATTTTGACATGCATATGACCAAAAATCGAATTTCATAAAATCCTATTTATATAAATGAAGTTTGATTATAGAGGTCAAATCATGACTTTTAAGGTATTGCTTTTGAAAATCGGTTCAGTTTTGCCGAAGTTATGGAAGGCGAAAGATTTTAGCAATGCCCAAGTCGACTTTTTGGCATAAAATTTTGACATGCATATGACCAAAAATCGAATTTTATAAAATCCTATTTATATAAATGCAGTTTGATTATAGAGGTCAAATCATGACTTTTAATGTATTGCTTTTGAAAATCGGATCAGTTTTGACGAAGTTATGGAAGTCGGAAGATTTTAGCAATGCCAAAGTCGACTTTTTGGCACAAAATTTTGACATGCATATGACCAAAAATCGAATTTTATAAAATCCTATTTATATAAATGCAGTTTGATTATAGAGGTCAAATCATGACTTTTAAGGTATTGCTTTTGAAAATCGGTTCAGTTTTGCCGAAGTTATGGAAGGCGAAAGATTTTAGCAATGCCCAAGTCGACTTTTTGGCATAAACTTTGACATGCATATGACCAAAAATCGAATTTTATAAAATCCTATTTATATAAATGCAGTTTGATTATAGAGGTCAAATCATGACTTTTAAGGTATTGCTTTTAAAAATCAGTTCAGTTTTGCCGAAGTTATGGAAGGCGTAAGATTTTAGCAATGCCCAAGTCGACTTTTTGGCATAAAATTTTGACATGCATATGACCAAAAATCGAATTTTATAAAATCCTATTTATATAAATGCAGTTTGATTATAGAGGTCAAATCATGACTTTTAAGGTATTGCTTTTGAAAATCGGATCAGTTTTGACGAAGTTATGGAAGTCGAAAGATTTTAGCAATGCCAAAGTCGACTTTTTGGCACAAAATTTTGACATGCATATGACCAAAAATCTAATTTTATAAAATCCTATTTATATAAATGCAGTTTGATTATAGAGGTCAAATCATGACTTTTAAGGTATTGCTTTTAAAAATCAGTTCAGTTTTGCCGAAGTTATGGAAGGCGAAAGATTTTAGCAATGCCAAAGTCGACTTTTTGGCACAAAATTTTGACATGCATATGACCAAAAATCGAATTTTATAAAATCCTATTTATATAAATGCAGTTTGATTATAGAGGTCAAATCATGACTTTTAAGGTATTGCTTTTAAAAATCAGTTCAGTTTTGCCGAAGTTATGGAAGGCGTAAGATTTTAGCAATGCCCAAGTGGACTTTTTGGCATAAAATTTTGACATGCATATGACCAAAAATCGAATTTTATAAAATCCTATTTGTATAAATGCAGTTTGATTATAGAGGTCAAATCATGACTTTTAAGGTATTGCTTTTAAAAATCGGTTCAGTTTTGCCGAAGCTATGGAAGGCGAAAGATTTTAGCAATGCCCAAGTCGACTTTTTGGCATAAAATTTTGACATGCATTTGACCAAAAATCGAATTTTATAAAATCCTATTTATATAAATGCAGTTTGATTATAGAGGTCAAATCATGACTTTTAAGGTATTGCTTTTAAAAATCGGTTCAGTTTTGCCGAAGTTATGGAAGGCGAAAGATTTTAGCAATGCCAAAGTCGACTTTTTGGCATAAAATTTTGACATGCATATCACCAAAAATCGAATTTTATAAAATCCTATTTATATAAATGCAGTTTGATTATAGAGGTCAAATCATGACTTTTAAGGTATTGCTTTTAAAAATCGGATTAGTTTTGCCGAAGTTATGGAAGGCGTAAGATTTTAGCAATGCCCAAGTGGACTTTTTGGCATAAAATTTTGACATGCATATGACCAAAAATCGAATTTTATAAAATCCTATTTGTATAAATGCAGTTTGATTAAAAGGTCAAATCATGACTCTTAAGGTTTTGCTGTTTTAAAATCGGATCAGTTTTGCCGAAGTTATGGAAGTCGGAAGATTTTAGCAATGCCAAAGTCGACTTTTTGGCACAAAATTTTGACATGCATATGACCAAAAATCGAATTTTATAAAATCCTATTAATATAAATGCAGTTTGATTATAGAGGTCAAATCATGACTTTTAAGGTATTGCTTTTGAAAATCGGATCAGTTTTGACAAAGTTATGGAAGTCGAAAGATTTTAGCAATGCCAAAGTCGACTTTTTGGCACAAAATTTTGACATGCATATGACCAAAAATCGAATTTTATAAAATCCTATTTATATAAATGCAGTTTGATTATAGAGGTCAAATCATGACTTTTAAGGTATTGCTTTTGAAAATCGGATTAGTTTTGACGAAGTTATGGAAGTCGGAAGATTTTAGCAATGCCAAAGTCGACTTTTTGGCACAAAATTTTGACATGCATATGACCAAAAATCGAATTTTATAAAATCCTATTTATATAAATGCAGTTTGATTATAGAGGTCAAATCATGACTTTTAAGGTATTGCTTTTGAATATCGGATCAGTTTTGCCGAAGTTATGGAAGTCGGAAGATTTTAGCAATGCCAAAGTCGACTTTTTGGCACAAAATTTTGACATGCATATGACCAAAAATCGAATTTTATAAAATCCTATTTATATAAATGCAGTTTGATTATAGAGGCCAAATCATGACTTTTAAGGTATTGCTTTTGAAAATCGGATCAGTTTTGACAAAGTTATGGCAGTCGAAAGATTTTAGCAATGCCAAAGTCGACCTTTTGGCACAAAATTTTGACATGCATATGACCAAAAATCGAATTTTATAAAATCCTATTTATATAAATGCAGTTTGATTATAGAGGTCAAATCATGACTTTTAAGGTATTGCTTTTTAAAATCGGATCAGTTTTCCCGAAGTTATGGAAGTCGGAAGATTTTAGCAATGCCAAAGTCGACTTTTTGGCACAAAATTTTGACATGCATATGACCAAAATCGAATTTTATAAAATCCTATTTATATAAATGCAGTTTGATTATAGAGGTCAAATCATGACTTTTAAGGTATTGCTTTTCAAAATCGGATTAGTTTTGCCGAAGTTATGGAAGTCGGAAGATTTTAGCAATGCCAAAGTCGACTTTTTGGCACAAAATTTTGACATGCATGTGACCAAAAATCGAATTTTATAAAATCCTATTTATATAAATGCAGTTTGATTAAAGAGGTCAAATCATGACTTTTAAGGTATTGCTTTTGAAAATCGGATCAGTTTTGACAAAGTTATGGCAGTCGAAAGATTTTAGCAATGCCCAAGTCGACTTTTTGGCACAAAATTTTGACATGCATATGACCAAAAATCGAATTTTATAAAATCCTATTTATATAAATGCAGTTTGATTATAGAGGTCAAATCATGACTTTTAAGGTATTGCTTTTGAAAATCGGATCAGTTTTGCCGAAGTTATGGAAGTCGGCAGATTTTAGCAATGCCAAAGTCGACTTTTTGGCACAAAATTTTGACATGCATATGACCAAAAATCGAATTTTATAAAATCCTATTTATATAAATGCAGTTTGATTATAGAGGTCAAATCATGACTTTTAAGGTATTGCTTTTGAAAATCGGATCAGTTTTGACAAAGTTATGGCAGTCGAAAGATTTTAGCAATGCCAAAGTCGACATTTTGGCACAAATTTTTGACATGCATATGACCAAAAATCGAAGTTTATAAAATCCTATTTATATAAATGCAGTTTGATTATAGAGGTCAAATCATGACTTTTAAGGTATTGCTATTTTAAAATCGGATCAGTTTTGCCGAAGTTATGGAAGTCGGAAGATTTTAGCAATGCCAAAGTCGACTTTTTGGCACAAAATTTTGACATGCATATGACCAAAAATCGAATTTTATAAAATCCTATTTATATAAATGCAGTTTGATTATAGAGGTCAAATCATGACTTTTAAGGTATTGCTTTTGAAAATCGGATTAGTTTTGCCGAAGTTATGGAAGTCGGAAGATTTTAGCAATGCCAAAGTCGACTTTTTGGCACAAAATTTTGACATGCATATGACCAAAATCGAATTTTATAAAATCCTATTTATATAAATGCAGTTTGATTATAGAGGTCAAATCATGACTTTTAAGGTATTGCTTTTGAAAATCGGATCAGTTTTGACAAAGTTATGGCAGTCGAAAGATTTTAGCAATGCCAAAGTCGACATTTTGGCACAAAATTTTGACATGCATATGACCAAAAATCGAATTTTATAAAATCCTATTTATATAAATGCAGTTTGATTATAGAGGTCAAATCATGACTTTTAAGGTATTGCTTTTGAAAATCGGATCAGTTTTGACAAAGTTATGGAAGTCGAAGATTTTAGCAATGCCAAAGTCGACTTTTTGGCACAAAATTTTGACATGCATATGACCAAAAATCGAATTTTATAAAATCCTATTTAATAAATGCAGTTTGATTATAGAGGTCAAATCATGACTTTTAAGGTATTGCTTTTGAAAATCGGATCAGTTTTGCCGAAGTTATGGAAGGCGAAAGATTTTAGCAATGCCAAAGTCGACTTTTTGGCATAAAATTTTGACATGCATATGACCAAAAATCGAATTTTATAAAATCCTATTTATATAAATGCAGTTTGATTATAGAGGTCAAATCATGACTTTTAAGGTATTGCTTTTGAAAATCGGATCAGTTTTGACAAAGTTATGGAAGTCGAAAGATTTTAGCAATGCCAAAGTCGACTTTTTGGCACAAAATTTTGACATGCATATGACCAAAAATCGAATTTTATAAAATCCTATTTATATAAATGCAGTTTGATTATAGAGGTCAAATCATGACTTTTAAGGTATTGCTTTTGAAAATCGGATCAGTTTTGCCGAAGTTATGGAAGGCGAAAGATTTTAGCAATGCCAAAGTCGACTTTTTGGCATAAAATTTTGACATGCATATGACCAAAAATCGAATTTTATAAAATCCTATTTATATAAATGCAGTTTGATTATAGAGGTCAAATCATGACTTTTAAGGTATTGCTTTTGAAAATCGGATCAGTTTTGCCGAAGTTATGGAAGTCGGAAGATTTTAGCAATGCCAAAGTCGACTTTTTGGCACAAAATTTTGACATGCATGTGACCAAAAATCGAATTTTATAAAATCCTATTTATATAAATGCAGTTTGATTATAGAGGTCAAATCATGACTTTTAAGGTATTGCTTTTGAAAATCGGATCAGTTTTGACAAAGTTATGGAAGTCGGAAGATTTTAGCAATGCCAAAGTCGACTTTTTGGCACAAAATTTTGACATGCATATGACCAAAAATCGAATTTTATAAAATCCTATTTATATAAATGCAGTTTGATTATAGAGGTCAAATCATGACTTTTAAGGTATTGCTTTTGAAAATCGGATCAGTTTTGACAAAGTTATGGCAGTCGAAAGATTTTAGCAATGCCAAAGTCGACATTTTGGCACAAAATTTTGACATGCATATGACCAAAAATCGAATTTTATAAAATCCTATTTATATAAATGCAGTTTGATTATAGAGGTCAAATCATGACTTTTAAGGTATTGCTTTTGAAAATCGGATCAGTTTTGCCGAAGTTATGGAAGTCGGAAGATTTTAGCAATGCCAAAGTCGACTTTTTGGCACAAAATTTTGACATGCATATGACCAAAAATCGAATTTTATAAAATCCTATTTATATAAATGCAGTTTGATTATAGAGGTCAAATCATGACTTTTAAGGTATTGCTTTTGAAAATCGGATCAGTTTTGACAAAGTTATGGAAGTTGGAAGATTTTAGCAATGCCAAAGTCGACTTTTTGGCACAAAATTTTGACATGCATATGACCAAAAATCGAATTTTATAAAATCCTATTTATATAAATGCAGTTTGATTATAGAGGTCAAATCATGACTTTTAAGGTATTGCTTTTGAAAATCGGATCAGTTTTGCCGAAGTTATGGAAGGCGAAAGATTTTAGCAATGCCAAAGTCGACTTTTTGGCATACAATTTTGACATGCATATGACCAAAAATCGAATTTTATAAAATCCTATTTATATAAATGCAGTTTGATTATAGAGGTCAAATCATGACTTTTAAGGTATTGCTTTTGAAAATCGGATCAGTTTTGACAAAGTTATGGCAGTCGAAAGATTTTAGCAATGCCAAAGTCGACATTTTGGCACAAAATTTTGACATGCATATGACCAAAAATCGAATTTTATAAAATCCTATTTATATAAATGCAGTTTGATTATAGAGGTCAAATCATGACTTTTAAGGTATTGCTTTTGAAAATCGGATCGTTTTGCCGAAGTTATGGAAGTCGGAAGATTTTAGCAATGCCAAAGTCGACTTTTTGGCACAAAATTTTGACATGCATATGACCAAAAATCGAATTTTATAAAATCCTATTTATATAAATGCAGTTTGATTATAGAGGTCAAATCATGACTTTTAAGGTATTGCTTTTGAAAATCGGATCAGTTTTGACAAAGTTATGGCAGTCGAAAGATTTTAGCAATGCCAAAGTCGACATTTTGGCACAAAATTTTGACATGCATATGACCAAAAATCGAATTTTATAAAATCCTATTTATATAAATGCAGTTTGATTATAGAGGTCAAATCATGACTTTTAAGGTATTGCTTTTGAAAATCGGATCAGTTTTGACAAAGTTATGGAAGTCGAAAGATTTTAGCAATGCCAAAGTCGACTTTTTGGCACAAAATTTTGACATGCATATGACCAAAAATCGAATTTTATAAAATCCTATTTATATAAATGCAGTTTGATTATAGAGGTCAAATCATGACTTTTAAGGTATTGCTTTTGAAAATCGGATCAGTTTTGCCGAAGTTATGGAAGTCGAAAGATTTTAGCAATGCCAAAGTCGACTTTTTGGCACACAATTTTGACATGCATATGACCAAAAATCGAATTTTATAAAATCCTATTTATATAAATGCAGTTTGATTATAGAGGTCAAATCATGACTTTTAAGGTATTGCTTTTGAAAATCGGATCAGTTTTGACGAAGTTATGGAAGTCGAAAGATTTTAGCAATGCCAAAGTCGACTTTTTGGCACAAAATTTTGACATGCATATGACCAAAAATCGAATTTTATAAAATCCTATTTATATAAATGCAGTTTGATTATAGAGGTCAAATCATGACTTTTAAGGTATTGCTTTTGAAAATCGGATCAGTTTTGCCGAAGTTATGGAAGTCGGAAGATTTTAGCAATGCCAAAGTCGACTTTTTGGCACAAAATTTTGACATGCATATGACCAAAAATCGAATTTTATAAAATCCTATTTATATAAATGCAGTTTGATTATAGAGGTCAAATCATGACTTTTAAGGTATTGCTTTTGAAAATCGGATTAGTTTTGCCGAAGTTATGGAAGTCGGAAGATTTTAGCAATGCCAAAGTCGACTTTTTGGCACAAAATTTTGACATGCATATGACCAAAAATCGAATTTTATAAAATCCTATTTATATAAATGCAGTTTGATTATAGAGGTCAAATCATGACTTTAAAGGTATTGCTTTTGAAAATCGGATCAGTTTTGACAAAGTTATGGCAGTCGAAAGATTTTAGCAATGCCAAAGTCGACATTTTGGCACAAAATTTTGACATGCATATGACCAAAAATCGAATTTTATAAAATCCTATTTATTCATATATATATTCATATATAAATGCAGTTTGATTATAGAGGTCAAATCATGACTTTTAAGGTATTGCTTTTGAAAATCGGATTAGTTTTGCCGAAGTTATGGAAGTTGGAAGATTTTAGCAATGCCAAAGTCGACTTTTTTGCACAAAATTTTGACATGCATATGACCAAAAATCAAATTTTATAAAATCCTATTAATATAAATGCAGTTTGATTATAGAGGTCAAATCATGACTTTTAAGGTATTGCTTTTGAAAATCGGATCAGTTTTGACAAAGTTATGGAAGTCGAAGATTTTAGCAATGCCAAAGTCGACTTTTTGGCACAAAATTTTGACATGCATATGACCAAAAATCGAATTTTATAAAATCCTATTTATATAAATGCAGTTTGATTATAGAGGTCAAATCATGACTTTTAAGGTATTGCTTTTGAAAATCGGATCAGTTTTGACAAAGTTATGGAAGTCGAAAGATTTTAGCAATGCCAAAGTCGACTTTTTGGCACAAAATTTTGACATGCATATGACCAAAAATCGAATTTTATAAAATCCTATTTATATAAATGCAGTTTGATTATAGAGGTCAAATCATGACTTTTAAGGTATTGCTTTTCAAAATCGGGTCAGTTTTGCCGAAGTTATGGAAGGCGAAAGATTTTAGCAATGCCCAAGTCGACTTTTTGGCATAAAATTTTGACATGCATATGACCAAAAATCGAATTTTATAAAATCCTATTTATATAAATGCAGTTTGATTATAGAGGTCAAATCATGACTTTTAAGGTATTGCTTTTGAAAATCGGGTCAGTTTTGCCGAAGTTATGGAAGGCGAAAGATTTTAGCAATGCCCAAGTCGACTTTTTGGCACAAAATTTTGACATGCATATGACCAAAAATCGAATTTTATAAAATCCTATTTATATAAATGCAGTTTGATTATAGAGGTCAAATCATGACTTTTAAGGTATTGCTTTTGAAAATCGGATTAGTTTTGACAAAGTTATGGAAGTCGAAAGATTTTAGCAATGCCAAAGTCGACTTTTTGGCACAAAATTTTGACATGCATATGACCAAAAATCGAATTTTATAAAATCCTATTTATATAAATGCAGTTTGATTATAGAGGTCAAATCATGACTTTTAAGGTATTGCTTTTGAAAATCGGGTCAGTTTTGCCGAAGTTATGGAAGGCGAAAGATTTTAGCAATGCCCAAGTCGACTTTTTGGCACAAAATTTAGACATGCATATGACCAAAAATCGAATTTTATAAAATCCTATTTATATAAATGCAGTTTGATTATAGAGGTCAAATCATGACTTTTAAGGTATTGCTTTTGAAAATCGGATCAGTTTTGCCGAAGTTATGGAAGTCGGAAGATTTTAGCAATGCCAAAGTCGACTTTTTGGCACAAAATTTTGACATGCATATGACCAAAAATCGAATTTTATAAAATCCTATTTATATAAATGCAGTTTGATTATAGAGGTCAAATAATGACTTTAAAGGTATTGCTTTGGAAATCGGATCAGTTTTGCCGAAGTTATGGAAGTCGGAAGATTTTAGCAATGCCAAAGTCGACTTTTTGGCACAAAATTTTGACATGCATATGACCAAAAATCGAATTTTATAAAATCCTATTTATATAAATGCAGTTTGATTATAGAGGTCAAATCATGACTTTTAAGGTGTTGCTTTTGAAAATCGGATCAGTTTTGACAAAGTTATGGAAGTCGAAAGATTTTAGCAATGCCCAAGTCGACTTTTTGGCATAAAATTTTGACATGCATATGACCAAAAATCGAATTTTATAAAATCCTATTTATATAAATGCAGTTTGATTATAGAGGTCAAATCATGACTTTTAAGGTATTGCTTTTGAAAATCGGATCAGTTTTGACAAAGTTATGGAAGTCGAAAGATTTTAGCAATGCCCAAGTCGACTTTTTGGCATAAAATTTTGACATGCATATGACCAAAAATCGAATTTTATAAAATCCTATTTATATAAATGCAGTTTGATTATAGAGGTCAAATCATGACTTTTAAGGTATTGCTTTTCAAAATCGGGTCAGTTTTGCCGAAGTTATGGAAGGCGAAAGATTTTAGCAATGCCCAAGTCGACTTTTTGGCACAAAATTTTGACATGCATATGACCAAAAATCGAATTTTATAAAATCCTATTTATATAAATGCAGTTTGATTATTAAGGTCAAATCATGACTTTTAAGGTATTGCTTTTGAAAATCGGATTAGTTTTGACGAAGTTATGGAAGTCGAAAGTTTTTCCCAATGCCTAAGTCGACTTTTTGGCATAAAATTTTGACATGCATATGACCAAAAATCGAATTTTATAAAATCCTATTTGTATAAATGCAGTTTGATTATAGAGGTCAAATCATGACTTTTAAGGTATTGCTTTTGAAAATCGGATTAGTTTTGACGAAGTTATGGAAGTCGAAAGTTTTTCACAATGCCCAAGTCGACTTTTTGGCATAAAATTTTGACATGCATGTGACCAAAAATCGAATTTTATAAAATCCTATTTATATAAATGCAGTTTGATTATTAAGGTCAAATCATGACTTTTAAGGTATTGCTTTTGAAAATCGGATTAGTTTTGACGAAGTTATGGAAGTCGAAAGTTTTTCACAATGCCCAAGTCGACTTTTTGGCATAAAATTTTGACATGCATGTGACCAAAAATCGAATTTTATAAAATCCTATTTATATAAATGCAGTTTGATTATAGAGGTCAAATCATGACTTTTAAGGTGTTGCTTTTGAAAATCGGATCAGTTTTGACAAAGTTATGGAAGTCGAAAGATTTTAGCAATGCCCAAGTCGACTTTTTGGCATAAAATTTTGACATGCATATGACCAAAAATCGAATTTTATAAAATCCTATTTATATAAATGCAGTTTGATTATAGAGGTCAAATCATGACTTTTAAGGTATTGCTTTTCAAAATCGGGTCAGTTTTGCCGAAGTTATGGAAGGCGAAAGATTTTAGCAATGCCCAAGTCGACTTTTTGGCACAAAATTTTGACATGCATATGACCAAAAATCGAATTTTATAAAATCCTATTTATATAAATGCAGTTTGATTATTAAGGTCAAATCATGACTTTTAAGGTATTGCTTTTGAAAATCGGATTAGTTTTGACGAAGTTATGGAAGTCGAAAGTTTTTCACAATGCCCAAGTCGACTTTTTGGCATAAAATTTTGACATGCATGTGACCAAAAATCGAATTTTATATAATCCTATTTATATAAATGCAGTTTGATTATAGAGATCAAATCATGACTTTTAAGGTATTGCTTTTGAAAATCGGTTCAGTTTTGCCGAAGTTATGGAAGGCGAAAGATTTTAGCAATGCCACAGTCGACTTTTTGGCACAAAATTTTGACATGCATATGACCAAAAATCGAATTTTATAAAATGCATTATTATATTATATTTATATAAATGCAGTTTGAATAAAGAGGTCAAATCATGACTTTTAAGGTATTGCTTTTGAAAATCGGATTAGTTTTGACGAAGTTATGGAAGTCGAAAGTTTTTCCCAATGCCTAAGTCGACTTTTTGGCATAAAATTTTGACATGCATATGACCAAAAATCGAATTTTATAAAATCCTATTTATATAAATGCAGTTTGATTATAGAGGTCAAATCATGACTTTTAAGGTATTGCTTTTGAAAATCGGATCAGTTTTGACAAAGTTATGGAAGTCGAAAGATTTTAGCAATGCCAAAGTCGACTTTTTGGCACAAAATTTTGACATGCATATGACCAAAAATCGAATTTTATAAAATCCTATATATATAAATGCAGTTTGATTATAGAAGTCAAATCATGACTTTTAAGGTATTGCTTTTGAAAATCGGATTAGTTTTGACGAAGTTATGGAAGTCGAAAGTTTTTCACAATGCCCAAGTCGACTTTTTGGCATAAAATTTTGACATGCATGTGACCAAAAATCGAATTTTATATAATCCTATTTATATAAATGCAGTTTGATTATAGAGATCAAATCATGACATTTAAGGTATTGCTTTTGAAAATCGGTTCAGTTTTGCCGAAGTTATGGAAGGCGAAAGATTTTAGCAATGCCACAGTCGACTTTTTGGCATAAAATTTTGACATGCATATGACCAAAAATCGAATTTTATAAAATCCTATTTATATAAATGCAGTTTGATTATAGAGGTCAAATCATGACTTTTAAGGTATTGCTTTTGAAAATCGGATCAGTTTTGACAAAGTTATGCAAGTCGAAAGATTTTAGCAATGCCAAAGTCGACTTTTTGGCACAAAATTTTGACATGCATATGACCAAAAATCGAATTTTATAAAATCCTATTTATATAAATGCAGTTTGATTATAGAGGCCAAATCATGACTTTTAAGGTATTGCTTTTGAAAATCGGATCAGTTTTGACAAAGTTATGGCAGTCGAAAGATTTTAGCAATGCCAAAGTCGACATTTTGGCACAAAATTTTGACATGCATATGACCAAAAATCGAATTTTATAAAATCCTATTTATATAAATGCAGTTTGATTATAGAGGTCAAATCATGACTTTTAAGGTATTGCTTTTTAAAATCGGATCAGTTTTCCCGAAGTTATGGAAGTCGGAAGATTTTAGCAATGCCAAAGTCGACTTTTTGGCACAAAATTTTGACATGCATATGACCAAAAATCGAATTTTATAAAATCCTATTTATATAAATGCAGTTTGATTATAGAGGTCAAATCATGACTTTTAAGGTATTGCTTTTGAAAATCGGATTAGTTTTGCCGAAGTTATGGAAGTCGGAAGATTTTAGCAATGCCAAAGTCGACTTTTTGGCACAAAATTTTGACATGCATATGACCAAAAATCGAATTTTATAAAATCCTATTTATATAAATGCAGTTTGATTATAGAGGTCAAATCATGACTTTTAAGGTATTGCTTTTGAAAATCGGATTAGTTTTGCCGAAGTTATGGAAGTCGGAAGATTTTAGCAATGCCAAAGTCGACTTTTTGGCACAAAATTTTGACATGCATATGACCAAAAATCGAATTTTATAAAATCCTATTAATATAAATGCAGTTTGATTATAGAGGTCAAATCATGACTTTTAAGGTATTGCTTTTGATTATCGGATCAGTTTTGCCGAAGTTATGGAAGTCGGAAGATTTTAGCAATGCACAAGTCGATTTTGACTAAAAATCACTTGCCTTACTATAAATTCAGTTTATACTATGGCTCAAACCATGACTGGGCGGAGATATGTCGTTGGAGACATGACGCTATGCCTCCACACATGCATATTTTTAAACTTGAGTTTCATAGTTTCATTTCGTTGCTTTTAGGCATCTGCAAAACTGAGCATTACCCAACCAGATTTCCAGATCTCCACATATTCACAGATTAGACTTAAGATACACGCAACAACAACGACAACGAGAAGGAGTCGAGTGTCGTGTTAATTAAAAAGTGCTTTTGGCTCTGACAATTATTATGGTGATATATAGACATAGTATACTAGACTATCTGTTGTGTGTGCGTTCAAATTATTGATTGTTGATTGCTCGATGTACTTTCGATGGCTTGACATAAACACAACAACACTCGAGCGAACGAAACTCACATTTACATTCTCACATTGGAGTTCAACTTTTTGCATGACAGCAAAAATAAAATCAGTTCAAATTTTGTTGAGTGTTGTTAGCCCTCAAAAAACTGATTAAAGCTCAGCTAGCAGAACATATTTTTATACTGAAATAGCTTAAGTAAAACCACTTAGAACTCACAAATAGTATACACTTAAGTACTTGTAAATATGTATGTATATATATATATATTTATGAGTATTTCGGATTTTCTCTAGAGGCATTTTGCATTTACCATTTCTTTCTCACGCAAGGTTAAAGGCCTTTCCCATTTCACGCGCGTTTTTAAGAACTTTGCCAGCCATTTAAGCCACTCGAAACTATATATACACACACATATATATATGTATACATGTATGTATATAATTATTTTCCACTTCCACTCCACTCAAATATTCCACATTCATCATCATTGGGCTGTGTTGCTGTTGCTGCATTTTATGTTTTAGTGCCTTCACTTGAGGCAACTTTTCAACATAATAAATGTGTTGCTATCGACTAAGTTTTGCCCCGGAGTTATGTTTTTCAGATTTTCAGTTTAGTGTGCAACATTTTTGGCCTGTCAATTTTAATTAATGCAAATTCAAACTCACATACTACATATGTAGGCCTGTAAAATTGCCTTATCGACATAATTATGCAATATCCACAATTGAATGAAGTCGCCCGTCAGTAGGCTTTAATGTTAGTTTAGTTTTAGTTTAGGTTGGTAAAGTGAAGCCGACACATTTATATATTTATGTAGAGTATAATTAATTGCATAATCACATAGTGCATCACACGCAGCACTTTTAATGCAGCTGCAATTTTGTGTGCTTTATTAAATAAACAGCAAATCCTATCTCGCATGCCAAATTTAATTAGTTACTTATCCAATTTGTGTTGAATTTGTTTTCAGTTGCATAAGTTGTACTACAACTACATACAACAATAACATTAAATAACTAACACAACCTCCAAATAGACAACTAGACATTAAACAAAAACAAACACTTCAAAGCCTCTCTGCCACTCTTCAGGGGCGCCAACCTGCGATGGAGGGGTATAAGGAAAAAAGCGCAGCTTGAAGCATAAATAACTGAAATGTATTTCAATATAAAACGAATTGTAAGTGCTGAGCCATCAAAGCCTCAAATACGCCACCAACAAGAATACAAAAAACAACAAAGATATAAATACAAATGCAGATTGCGATGCGAACGAAATACTCGTCAAGCATAGCATAAAGAAACGAAAACGAAACCAATACGAAGGGTGAATACAGAGTCTCTCTTCAAGCAGGAAAAACTTGGGAACGCAACAACAAAATATATGCACGATATGCAAAAGACCCAACACAATACACAAGAAGCGAAACGAAGGCACGAAAATGCGGCAGCAGGTGAGAAGATTGGATAGAAAATATCAATAAAAGTTTAATAAAAACAAAAATGCACTATAAATCATAAAAAAAAAATTACTTACGCTGCGTGAAAACGAAAAAAAAACGAATTGGATAATATGAAATGAAAGCGAGAAAAAACATAGAATAGTTGGTAACAAAACAATGAGCAAGGTTAACGAGGTTAGGAATATCTTTTTGATGGAAAAAGTTATCTTTGAGCAGGTAGCATCTGCTCCTCTGGAATTGTCAAAAAGCAGAACAAAACAAAGCAAAAGATCTATTCCAAGTTTGAACAAACAAATTGTAGACAATAGAGTAACGGGCAAACAATCAAGATCAATTTGCTAACTAAACTTAATGCCTGAGAAATATCAATGTCAAATCGCAATTTTCATTAGGTAGATTACCAATTTTCCACACACTGATTGCCAATTATTCAGTTTTTTAATTAAAAATCGAAAAGCACAATTTTGATTATATGCAATGCGACATTTTGGCGACCTAATTTAAAGTTCATTCAACTTGGCCGACAAATTAAATAATGTCTGTTTTTGTCTTCCTCTTTCTCTGCTGCTGTGCATCAGAACAAGATGTTGTCATAAAACGTTGAGCTAACGGTGTTCGAACATGTAAGCGAGACGCTTAGCATTAAAAACTGTTTTCTAATGACCCCAAAATAACACACATTACGCACCATCATTACGTATAAAAAAAACATAAACGATGAAGCAGCCCCAAAATTGATTTCAGTCAACACATGGAACATATGATAGAAAAAAAAAAGAATGTTGTTGACCGGTTCGTGCGAGGGAAACCGGTTACCGACCTTAAGGAAAGTTGTTTCTTTTTTTTTTTTATTAACTTCACGAGCTGGTTTCTTCTTGCAACTTTTATGCGTTAATTGTTTTGATTAAGGTTTTTTTTTTTTCTTCTTCTAGGCAATCACTGAACTTTTGCTTGGCTGATACAAAGCAGTTTGCTACATAGACAACGTGTACATCACTTTGAAATGCCATCAATCAAGTGTCATATCATTTGTCAATCATGAGGGAATTATCAAAACAAAAATATATATATATATATTTAATAATTACTTATTGAACGTTAATTGTCGACATTATTATTATTTTGAAAGAGAAACAAACTCATTAAATTCGTACAACATCAACATTGCCCTTATATGGTGTGGGGGAATGCACAAAAATGGAAGTACGAAAATTTGTGCAACGCCTACAAGCTACCAAGATACCCGAAAAAGTAATCAATAAAAGGCCAGGCCATCATGTCTCACATTTGTGTCCAAAAACACAAACCACTAACCTGAAGTAGTATCTTACTTATATGTGCATATATGTATCTGCGTATTGCTTGCAATAAAATTTTATTTATTTTGCAACTGGTTGATATAAAGTTGAGCTCGTGTTTCAGTTTTGCTTTTTGCATTTGTCAACTTTTCGTTGAATGTTTTCATTAAAGTTTAAGTGTCTTGGGATTTTTATGCGCTTGCGTTTCAATTTCGATCAAAAGTTCTGGATAACTGGGCAAAATTTAAAGCTAAACTCTGGCGCCTAGTCGGGAATAAATAAAATATAATACTACACTCACACACCATCCATTATTATTGCCGTAAAGTGTGTTTTTGGTCTGTCTGCCTTTTTTTCGTTTAAATTTTTTGGCAGCCATTTTGAATTATGCTGACAGCCTCAAAGAAACAAGAAAAATATGTACATGTATGTACTTATAATGGAATATACATACACCCAGCCTTGCTCAGACGTAAACCCTTTAAACGTGTGCGAGGGCAGCTTAAGAACTATTCGTGCTTTGAATACATGTATGAATAATAAATTGGAATAGCTGAATGCATAATAAATATGTGAAAATTATTTTATACATCAAAAATCGATAGAAACAAGTGCAAAAGAAATATCTATTAAGTAAACAGCTCTCACATCTTTCCATCTTTATGCCATACTGAAGAAATTATGGTTTCCCTGCTGTGTACCTTTTTTTTCGTCTCAGTATACATACATTTTTTGTTGTATGCCACGCCGTTTAGACAAATATTTGGTCCCTGTTTCAACAGTGATGTTAATAATGATAAAGTGAAAAATGTTAATGATGTTGATGACGAGAGAACGCCATGCCATCGTCATCTTCATTTGCGCTTTTGTTAGTTAATTTTGAACGCACTTGTTGTTTGGTTTTGGTAAGACAAATATTAAGCTAGATACACAATCGAAAAAGAAATATATACAGATGTATATGTACATATATATAAACAGGTACATAAATGTTTGGTATTCGAATTGATCAAAAGAGTGAGCTTAACAATTGATATTATTGTTGTGTTGTTTTTCTTAAGACTCCTTAAAGGCAGCCATAACAAGCCTCGTTATGTAGGGGAAAGAAAAGTGACACTCAGATACACACACACACACACATTACACACATACATAATTATGTGCGCGTAAATGCCTTAAAGTATCTCCTCATTTTTTTGTATTCTTTTTGTTTTTGTGCGCGTGCATTAGTATCTTATTACTTATGTATATGTTGGCTGTTAGCTGCTAGCCTTTTCACTGTTGCCCGGCCCAGCCCGGCCCGGCTCAAATTGCCAGAGCTCGTGTTAGCAGCACACAAACGGCGTGATTTGCATTTTAATGCGAGTGGTGTGTGTGTGTATGCCCAACGGAACTGTTTCTGCTGCTTCTGGGCCAAAAAAAAAACAGAAACAGCTCAGCGGCATTTGTATGTGCTACCAATAGATACACACACACACACTTGTCCTCCAACACACTTCATGTCGACTTGTTGGAATTTATTACAATGTTAACAACAACAACAACAATATAATCATAAATGTTGTTTTTTTATCATATTTTGCCACAGCAAAGAAACCCAATTCCAAATGCGATTTCAACTTGATAACGATGTGGAAAATTTTGTTAAATGAGCTGCAAAATAATTATGGTTAAAGCCAAGCCAAGGCAGACATCGTTTACAGTTTGACAAGCATTTGCAAAGGAGCTATCAACCCCATTTTTCATTCCTGTTTGTTTGGCTTGCTTGCTTTTGCTTTCGTTGTGTGTGTTTTTATTAATATTATTCATGCTGTGCGAATAACGCAATTTGTTGCAAAAATATTTGTGCTTGCCTTTTAATTAAACTCATCTTCCCCTTCCCGCACTCTTAACTCTCATGCCATTAGTTGGCCACACTGATTGATTACAGTTAGTTGGCTAACACTGTTGCTTAACTGTTTTATTTTTTTCAACCAGAGGAATTTGATGCTGTTAAACAATGTCTAACTGCCACGCCCTTTTTTTTGCTTGGGCTCCAAGAACTTCAGCCATAGGCCGTTAATATTCTATTAACTTCTTTTTGGTGTCTCTACTGTTGTGGTTGTTGTTGCCATGTTTGCAATAAACTGGTTATCTATTTTTATTCTGTTATTTTTTTTCTTCGCTTCTTGAATCTTAAGTTCTTCTTGGTTAAGTCAAGTAACACACAATGCGGAAGCTCTTTGGCACTTATTAAATTTCATTGGCTTGCTTTTGCCCATTGCTATTGAATTTGCTTTTGTGGCCCATTATCTTGTAGCATCTATCAAACCTCCTCTTTTTTGCGGAGCTTGTGAATCTTGATTGTTAAATTGATTGATTGATTGATTGACTGATTGATTGTCGCAAAATAAGTCAGCATAGAAATGAGTTTAAGCCCTCTTTATTACTAGGCAACATACTTTAAGCTTGCACACGACAATATCACAATACATACAGTCAAACTTCCATGAAACGAATCTCAACAAATTCGTTATACGGAATTTCATTCAATGGAAGTTCGACTGTAGTTTGTTAAACAGCGTTTAACCCTATTCGCATTTTTTACCCAATTTCTTGATCGGTTTTTGTGCCAATTTTTTGTTGACAGTTGTTGGCTTATAAAATACGTGAGACACTTTTCATAATTTTTAGGTGTCATTCGCAAAGCGACTTTTTGTGGCCAATTCCATCAAAAATTCATTATGATTGTTTGTTTATTTTTTTGCTGGCGTCATTCGCTTTAAGTGGGTTTTGTTGATCCGTTTATCCATCAAAATTTCGCAAAGCTTCCTTTACCTAATGTCCATAGTGCTATCCATCTTGACAATAACCCAATCCCTCATTTTGTTAGGCATCAACAAAAACAAAAAACAAAAGCAAGCCACGCCCAAATAAAAATTCCAATGCATCGACGAACGCGCGATTCGCTTTCATTTTGGGCCATTGATTTTGTTTTCCATTTCATTTAATTTCTTTTGAGCGCTTCCCGTTTAGACCATTAAAGTTTCTTTATTGTGTTTTTGTTTTTAGCATTTGATTTTAAATTCAATGTCATTTGATGCGTTTTTTTCCATGCTTTCTAAACAAAATTGTAAGCTTTTGGCTAGGAAAATTCATCAAGTTTTACATAACATTTTTTCTTTAAGTTATTGTTCGCTTGATTTAGTCACCGTTTTATTTGTTGTTGCCATTTTTTTTTAACGTGGCTTTCTTCTTTCTTAGATGTTTCACTGCCAAGCAATCAGCGTAATTTAGTTGCACTCAGCCAACGGAAATAAAAATACGACAATTTTTTGCCAAGATGCGGGGAATGAACAAAAAAATATTATTATAATTATTGTTTTTCTTTTTTTTTCTATTCCTGTTGTTAGTTTTTGTTGTTTGTGGTTGGTTTGGTTGTCTTTGGTTTGTGGTTGGGATTTATTGCTTTTTGTATTACAATAAATTTCATTAATTAAATAGACAACAATAAACTCAACTTATTTAAGCTTTTCTCCTTTATTATATTGGTCAAAAGAATTTGGCCAACTTTAGCTGGGCTTTAAGTTTAGATTAACGCATTGCGTGCTTTATGCTGTTCTAATGGCCTCTCCCTCCCTTCCATTTCACTACCCTACCTACCTAGCACCAGGCGCCTCATTCAGCACTTGCTTTATTCAACCCAACAAAAATTGCGTGTCGAGTTGCTCCTCGTTTGAATTCCTTTTGCATTATGTTAATGAAAATGCTGATTTGCACAACATTGACTCAAATTTCACCTGCCATTTAATGAGGTTCGTAAAGTTTAATGTTTTTTGTTGTTAGCAGCAATAATAATAAAAACACTTTTACCAATTGATTTGCTTTTAATTATTATTTTTATTATTACAACCAACAATTTGGTAGATTTAAGTCGAACTTTAATTCGGTTATAAGTTCCATATGGATTTCTTCTTCTTTTTTTGGTATTGCTTGTGAATATTTAATATAAATTCCATGGAAATATATGCAACAAAAGGTAAAGCCGCATTTTATTGTGGCAACTACCAAAAAATTTATATACAATTTTAAATAAATAAACAAGCTGAAAATATATGCGGAAAAGCCAACCGCAGAATTTGCATGAGAATTTTTGAGGCACAGAAATTCCGCAACAATCCAGAAAGCGTGTGGAAACACAGCTCGACCCTGAACCCAAAACTCCCCCAGCATGCAATTATATAGATATATAACAGTTATCAGTACTATAAGTAATTGTTTTTTTTGAAATTGTTTTTATAAAATACAATTCGTAATGCGAAAATAATACCCAAATGCGATAAAGATAATTTCCTTGCATAAATCAAATAAAATAAAAAACAAATCAGAAACAGAAGCAGAATTTTGCTTATCGGAATACCAAACAAACAGAAAACTGAATCATCACAGACGATAGCCGGGGGCCTGCAGTTATTTTATACAAATAAACAAATAAAGTATGTCACACGAGCGCCTTGCTTCTAAGAATATATTTAACCAGATATCCTATATGCAATTATTGCAATACAGATGTCTCTTATCAGTTAAATTAAATGCCTTTAAGCACTCTTTAATTGTTCAGGGTATGAAAAAGCGGCCAAAAGCAAACACTGGCGGCATGCTACAAAGAGGTAACATTAATTATGGCTTACATTTTATAACGTAAGACATTTGGGAATACCACAAACGCGTAGAGTATGCAGTTGCTATATTATTGGTTAAATTAGAAGCACAAACAAACTACTATATTATGTATTTAGAACTGGTTTGCATTACTTTCTGCTAAGGTCATCTCTGCATAATTTTGTTTTTTGCCGTGTAGCAGCAACAACAATTACAAATTGTAGCTGTATTTCTCATTCATAATGCAAAAGCTTTTGGCTTTCAGTGTGTGCATCATTTATGCGTTCAAACTTTCCACGCCCACACACACAACACACACTCGAAGGAGCTGAAATGTAAGGCATATTATCCTTGTGCCAGATTGATTTTGTACACCCTATAAACGTACAGCAAACAAAGGGTATACTCGATCTGAGTAGCAAGAAAAGAGTATTTTATACAGAAAGTATATATTAGGGTATATTAAAGTCGAGCATTTTAAGTGATTTTCCTTAGGTCTTGTTACTGCAGATTGTGGTCGTTGTTTTTCACATGCTTCCCTTATTGATTTTTCGTATTGCAAAAGGTGGAAGCAACAGAATATATGAAAAATAAACATAAACAAGAAAGAAAAAATCTTTTCTTTTTTTTTTAATTGCATTATGTAGCGAGCTATGGAAATCAGCAGACATTTTCCCTACAAAACAAGCTAATGGCCGGGCTGTTGAAGGGGCAAGATGTAAGTTGCAAGAGGCTTTGAGGCGGCTCACAACTCGGTTAAAGGGCGACAAGTTAATTTCATTTACTGCTGCAACGGATGCAGGATGCACATGGACAAGTGACGAGATTGGCGGGGAGGGGTGGTGGGGTTAAGAGTGAGGTTTGCAGCATTGTATGTTCAATAGTTATTTCAACTATGATTTTAAGCTCAGCAAAAAGGCAGGAGGGCAAGGAGTGAAAATGTACGACCCTTGATGACTTTTCCGTACATTTCCGTTTGGTGTTTTATTTCTATTGTTTAATGATTGTGAGTGGGAAATTGGTTCAAGGATTTCCAAAAATAATAATTGACTTTTACCACAAAATAATAGAAAGCAAAATTGACTCGAAGCGAAGGCCAAATTATAAGCTTATTGTCTTTCGTATTTAAAAAAAACGCTTTTCAAACAATTACGGGTAATTGCTTTTGAGCAAAGTAAAACTCAACTTTTCTGTCGAGTTCTTAAGGGTTCTTTAGGGAGTTAAGTAAACCTCATCCATACATTTATCCTGTTCAAACGGATTGCTATTTTTATCTGTCTTCTTTCATTGTGTTCTCTTTATTTTATGTCTTATAAATCAGCTCATCTTGTGCGTCTTGGCATGCAACATCATCAATTTGCTACGCTTAGGGGCTCTCCAATCATGAGCATGAGGATAAGATATGGTGTTGCGAGGTGGCAAGGTTGCAAGCAGCAGCCCATAACACAAAATAAGCCATGACACGCGTCCCCCTTTGATTCTTATCCATTTGAAACTGTTTACAGATATTAACCAAAAATGGGCTTTGGCCAGGCCAATAATCTCAATGCTTGGACGACGCCATCTGACACTTCAATTAACTTCCACAGATGTGAAAGAGATTTATGCCTGAATGAACGTGGAATGGAATCTAAAACTTCTCGAAAGGATACTCTTTTCCTTTTCTCCTATCTATCTCTCTCTTTCTCTGCCAATTAAAATGCTAATCATCTGCTCATTAAGTAAGCATCAGGAGCACACAGAATCTGTGTTTCTGTCTTCCGAAAAAGTGTTAATGACAACACACCAGCCCTGGGTAGGGAATGGGAGAGGGGAGTGGGTGTGTAAAGCATTTCCCAGGCCACACACACACACACTCACACAAATCGAGTTCACAGCTGTTGGATGAAAGTTGAGCATAAATTTGGCACAAAGAGCACAAAAACCAAGCGCTAAGGACAGAAAGAAATAGGGAAGATGGGGGGTAAGGGGGAGGTTGGGCGTGAGCATCGGCCTTTGTCTCTCTTCTTAACTGTCTGTGAAATATAAAAGCACAGAGCCTATAAAAAAAAACACAGGGATACGTTTCTGTGTGTGAGAGAGACAGATATAAAGAGGGGCCTGCTGTCAAATCATCTGTTTTAAATCGATTTTTCTTTGTTGTTTGTTGTTCTTTTGCCTGGGCGAAGAATGTATGTATAAGTGTGTGTGTTTGAATTTTATGAGAGTTATTTTCTTCTTCTTACGACATTTTTTAGTCTTCAACAACAAACTTTTGTTTGGCAGATGAATGCAGCGAATTCCTTTCAAATTGTGCACAAGAAAAGCTTCAAGTACGATTAGCATAAAAGCAAAATGCATAAAAAGAATCAGCAAAAAAAAAACACTTAAGGACACGGAGCATTAATAAGTTGTTAAAAAAACGGACACTGCATTTAACGAAAAGACAAAAAGCTCTATAAACTCCATCTTGGAATACTACAGTCAAACTTCCACACAGTGAATCTCAAGAGTAAAGAAAATGTCTTTCTAAACTAGAAAAATGCAATGTATGGAAGTTTATTTTAGCGAAGTTTGACTGTACAATCAGAAGTCGCTTAAAATACTTTCAGCTACAATATTTTTGCCAAAGTTGAAATGAATATATTAGCATTAACCAAAAACTCATATTTATACAGTTAACCCAATCAACGTAATAAATCAAATCAAGCAAAAGTTCTGATTTTTTTTTCTGCTTTTCGACAATTTTGCGTCGCGCCTAATTTAATTGACCCCAAAAAATAAATAAGAAAAAACGCCGATAATTGCTTTCAATTTGTAAAGCACTAAAAAAAATAAAACCAAAATCAACAACAACAACAACATCAACAAAATGTCTGACCACCTAAAACAAACTTTGAGGCCAAATCGTAGATCTCCGACATTTTTTGGTTTTGGGCCGCCTACGGCCGACAATTTTTTCTCATTAAATAAATCAAAAATTTGCTGTTTTTCGAGTTTGACCATAAAAGTCAATTTTTGTGTTTGGATTTTTTTTTTTTTTTACTAATAAACAATTGATGCAAATTTGGTGAAATGATCAAACAAAACGAAAAAAAAGAAAAATGTTCAATTTGTGGGCCAAATATTATTAAAGTGACAAACAATTTTTCGATTTTTTATAAATAAAAATCGTTTAAGTATTTTTTTAACTGACTTTTATAAAATAATAATATCTGAGATCAGATTTTTCATATTGTACTCTCGCAGTCGGGCAGCAATAATTGAAACAAGGCAAAAATTCCATAGCGAATGAGCGTTACGTTCATAAAACTAGTTAATGCCCCTAGCATCAGATAAGAATAATAACAAATTTTCATGTTCAACTATTTTACGATCAGGTACGCCAAATTTTCAAATGTTATACATATCAGCAGCACATTTGAGTTTTGAATAACTTTTAGGTACGCGCTATCAACTTTGAAAAAAAATGCTATCGCGCAACACAAAACCACAAAAGCGAAGGTCGCAATAGAAGAGAGCTGTAAACGTAGTAGTAGAAGATGCGATAAGGCTAAAGAATACGCGTTCCCACGAAAGAATGAAAAAAAGTAATCATTGGAAATACTCATTGGAATGCAAGTATACTAAGTTTGAAGATCTTTCCATTACTCATGCATGTGTATAAGATAAAGTCTTATAAAGTGCGTTATGCTAAGTGATACTGACCTTTTTATTTAGTTGTTGTTTTTGCAGCTGGTCGGGCGGCAATTTGTTTACTTTTTGGTTTCGTGTTGTTGTCGGTAGATGTTTCGTTAAGTTTTTGTTCTCGTTTTCGCCTGGGTGGGTATTTAGTATTTTTGGCCCAAAAAAAGGACGAAACTGCCGTTCTTTTACACTCTCTTTCTCTCTCGCTCTCTTGTGTTGGCTGGCCCGCGCACACTCAGCAAATTGATTTTCACTTTTGGTCAAGACTGTCAAAAAAAATAACGCACACACACAAAGACACACTCACAGACACACACTCGCAACGCAGGAATTTTCACTTGTGCCACTTTTTTTTTTTTGCTTGTTTTGTTTTGTTTGTGTTGTTGGTGTTGTTGTTGAACAGGTTTGCGCTTTTGACTATAGAAATTCTTCGCTTGGGCCCCGAAAAAAACCAACAAATCACAAACGGCAGCAGAGTTGCCGGCAGCGGCAACAACAAATTCCAACTGCCTTTTCCTTGCTGCGCCTTTTCTTTTCTTTCTTTGGGCAGAGAGAGGAGAGATGCTGCCGGACCACAAAACTCACATACGAACACACACACACACACACCTACGGACAGACACTGCTGAGAGCAACAAAAATTCTTTTGCTGCCTTTGCTTTGCGTTTGGTTTGGTCGTTGCTGTTGTTGTTGTTATTGCTGGCTGCAGAGCTGCGAACCGGTTTTTGTTTTTGCACTTCACTTTGTATTTGCTGTTGGGGCTTTGGTAGCTACTGCTGCAGGCTCTTGGCACTTGACAACAATTCTAAATTGATCAATTTTCGTACCGAAATTCAATTTAATATTTCGATTGCATAGAAAAATGCGCGGCTTCAGTTGCACTCTGCGTCGGCGTTTTATGCATGCGTATGCACCGTTATGCCGTTTTCAATTTGCTTCACCCACACTTCTTTTCTATTGGCGTTTCACTCACACAAACGACTGAACCGCTTACATAGCAAACGCGACGCGCAATAACCAACCGTACCAAGTCGAAGTCGTATGCAGACTAATCGCTAGCTCTTATAACGGAGCGCAAGGTGCACTGTTGTACTCAAAATGGAATTTAAAAGCTAACATAACATACGCTCTTAAGCACTCTCAAAGAGAGTCTAACAGTGGTAGAGCTGGAATAAAAGTTATTCTCTTTACATATGCTGCCGCTAAATTTGAATGCGATTTTTTTATATATATTTATATAAAATAATAAGATAGGGATTTGTTTATATACATTTACTTAATATACTTATTACACATACATTTTTAGTGATTAATTCTTATACAAAGGCACATTTTTTAAAAGTACCCCTAAATATTTTTAATAATTACATGCTTTACTGACTTAAAAATTTACTTTTTATGTTTAATTTAAACACATGTACATTTTTCGCTATTTCGTTTTTCGTATAGAGAAACGAGTAAGAAATTTCAAAATCGAAGCTTGAAAACTTTGACAAACTAGAAGTTAGTTTCAACTTTCTTAAATAGAATCTTTCTTACTCAAAACCGAATAGCAGTAATTTATGCTATACTAAATGTGATATAGTTCGGTTATCATAGCTGTTACCGTCTTCGACAGATTCCAAATTCCAAGACAAATGGAATCCAAATCTAAACTTAATCACGAAATGTTTCTCACCCAAACTGCATTTTGTGGCTATGATCTGATTTTTAGATACCCTACAAAACATAAATGCATTAAAAAACAAAGCACAATTGTTAGTAACAAAAAGAATTACTGTTACAGATCCTGCGTTGGTATATCTTCCGGCAACATCTCAACTGGGATTAGCCGAAAGGCTTCTCCTTCCAGCGCGAATTGGGAGTACATTTCACCAGGACGAGGTGGTGTCACCATTTGCAGCACTGTCACCGGACCATTGACCAACACCTGCATTGATTTTTTATCCTCCTCCTCCTCCTCGTTCACCTCCTCCAGTTGAAATTCCTCTTGTTTAACACCAAATTTCAACTGCTCTTGATTTATTTCCAGATCCAAATCCAGATCAACTTCGTACTCATCCTGCATTTCATAGGCTAAGCTTATTAAATCATTTTTGGATTCTTGACTGTTGTTGCTCATATGGCGACGGAGATGCGTTCGCTCTGCCTCGTTCTCGTTCTGATCCGAATGCGCCTCCACTTCCTGCATTTCTGGCTCGTCGAAATCCTCATAGGCCAAGCCGATTAAATCGTTTTTGGTTAACTCGACGGTGGGATGCTTGTTTCCCACATGGCGACGAAGATGGGCGCGGGTGCAGCCAGCATAGGCGCAACATGGGCATGGAAATCGTTTGGAGCGCCAGCGTCCCTTGTTGTGCACTTTGACATGACGTTTCAGATTGTAATAGCGTTTGCTAACGTATGTGCACTTTGGTTCAGCGCATCGAAAGACTATAGCGAAATTACGCTTTTTCGCACTTTCCATGATCTTGCACGAATGCAATTTTTTGCTTCCAATTACTTCTTATATTTTATTTTGATGCGAAGAGCGATAGACAATTGTTATCGCTCGCAGTGGCGGCCAGCCGATTTATCATCGGTAAATTCATCGCACGCATAAATACTGCAAGAAAAAAGAATACTAAAGAAAAGTACTCATTTATGTTATTTACAGGCACACTCTTCACTGTTAAAATTGCGCATTCATTGGTTTTAGCTCTTATATTTCTACAAACATGCTCTTGCTCGAGAATTTGCAATGTTATTTAACAGTATGCTCAAGTAAATAACTGTTATAATCCACCATTAACTCAGCCTCCGGCTCTGCGCCGTTGGTCAGTTTTTTCAATCGAGCGCAAAACATCAAAGCGCATAGACATCGCACAGTGCCCTTAACCCACCTTCCCCCTCCCAACTGAACACCCACAAGTTCTGGGTCACTTGGGCGCTCTTTACTGTTCTTAACTTTAAGGCTTTCCGCATCTGTTGTTATTGTTTTACTTTATTGCTTGGGCGATAAAAAAAAACACTTGAAAACATTTGTTGCCCCACCATTTGTCACATTGTTAACAGCAACTGTTCCTGTTGTTGTTATTGTTGTTGATACAATGTCTCGTGGCGCCCAAATTGCTTTTGAATTTTGTAGGTTAGATAGCATAGTTAGCACACAAAATGATGTGTGAGAATTTTTAAAATATATAGGCTATTTATGAAATTGATATTTAAAAAAATTGAACAAACCTGGATAACTGTAAAAAGTTTTTATCGATTTCAATCAAATACAATTAGATACATATTAAAATTCAAAGCTATTATTCATATTTTTTTTTACTTATCAAAATGCTTTGCATAGCTCTAGTTTTTTATTCCTACAAAAATCTCAATCAAATGATTATTTTCACTAAAGTTTTTTTTTACTATATTTTGCGTTCAATTTTGTTTGATTTTATTTATAAATAAAGTTTTTGTGCGCAGCCAATAAATAAACGTGTTACACCAAAATTTTAGCCCAAAGGTCAAAGCTGAACAAATATGCCTCCCCCCTCTAACTAGCCTTAAAATGTGCAACAAGGCATGCAAATGAGTTTTGTTAGCAGTCCGCCCGCATCCTACTCCCTTTCCTATCTACGCCGAACTTTTCAAATTTCACGCCCTATTTGATCACAAAACACAATCAACAGAGAGTATAAGGTTAGCTCCTTCCCCTCTTTCACCGCTTAGCCCCTTTCCCCATTGACCAAATTGCATTTACAATTATCAGCGATTGCTGCTGCTTCTGATTAGATGGCTCTCAATTATCCATTGTGAATGCATTCACGGTGTGCATTCGTCAGTCTGTTTTGGATAAGCAAAATGCATTTTCCACACACACACATGCACACAAATACAGAAGCGTTTGGTCCAATTTCCGTTTCCGGTTACCAAAAATGCTGCCAGCGAAAGCCAAACTACAATGGAAGAAGAAGAAAAAGCAGCACAATAATTATTTGATCCAAGTGTAAAAATTAAACTCTTCTTTAATTAGGTTTGTAGTAAGTATTTTTTTGGAACAGAGTCGATAAATGTCGAAAATATGGAAGCTTTTCTTGGAATTTTTTTCTTTAGGGGAAAATGGCAGGGTTTTGCTAAGAAGAACAACAACAAGTTTTTTTTTCTGCATTAATCTAATATTTCGAAAACTCTGTGCTTATGCTTTCAATGTGAGTAAAGTCTGGTTTTCAAATAATAAACAAAAAATGTTTTTTTTAGGGGGAATGGGTCAAAAGGCGCCGCCGACGCGTGTTATGATGTTGTTGTTGTTGTTGTTGTTGCTAATCTGGTTGTTGAACAAAAGCAACAACAAAACTTGGTCCAACAACAGCTTCCCCTCAGCTGAAGTCGCAACTTTTAGCTTCGAATAGATGATATGGCATCAGCAAAGGGGAGGGCTGTGTAAGGAGGGGAAGTAATAACTGAAGATGCGTTTCATTTTTCACCGAAGACGACGCGTCTCTCTCCCTCTCTCTCTCTCGCTCTCGTTCAGAAGCAGCAGCAGAAGAGGAAAAGCAGGCGGCAGTTGTTTGTTGTTGTTTATTTGCTGCTGGTATTTTGGCTCCGTTTCTGTTGCTGTTGTTGTTGTTGTTGTTGCTATCATCTTTATGAAATCGGGAGCCAAGCCGCTTACTGTGGAAAAATCCTGTAGAAAAAGGTTTTTAGACTACAAATAATTACGTAATGCCAAGGCAATAAAAATTCTGAGGAATATATTTACAATTTATTTGCACTTTAGTTTACTGCTGAAAACGTTTTACAGTTATATCAGTCAAACATAAATAGCTTTTGACTCACTGTGCGATAGCATAAAGTACATAATACAAAATTTGATGCGCCGCTAAGGCAACAATAACAGCATGCAACAAACTGGCGCTACTTTAACTAGATGCAACACACCAACAATGTTTTATTTTTGTTGTTGTTGCGACTCGTTTGCTGTGTTTGGTCCGATGCTTATCCAAGCATGTAAGCAGCCTCTTTAAAACAGTCTTGAGTTAACAATACAACCTCCCCCTCCCCCCTCACACACACGCACGTGACCCCTCTTAACGCACAGTTTAAGAGTCACTGTCTACGCTCATTATGCGTTTAATGGTTACCAACTGCCAGACATTGCGCGTGTATGTGTGTGTGTGTGTGTGTGTTGGTGTGTGTATGTCAAAACCTTCCCTAACCTACCACCCCTCCCCCTCCCCCATCCCATCACACACAATAAATAACAATCAGGTAGCGTGCCAATTTGAAAGAATAATGGGTGGATGGGTGTGTGGTGTGGAGTTTGGGGGGGGTTAGCTGGCGCACACAAAGAGGCGCAGCTGCGGCCATTCAAAATTTTGAGACAGCAAGTGCCAGTAAGGGGAGTGACGAGGGGGCTGGATGGAGCACGCCCGCAACAAACTATGATGAGGAAACATTTTGACTGAAGTTTACGATGTGTCTATGCGTTGGTTTGTGGGGAGGGGGAGGGGGAGATGCGGGAGTATGGAAATCAAGATGAGGATTGACCATCGGCGTTCGCAAAACATTTGCAAAGAGGCGCAGTGAAAGTCGTAATAATGTTTCTGTCCCTGTCTCTCACTGTCTGTCTAAGTGATGGCTGTCAAACTGTAAGGCAAACACGGCTCACTAACCTCGTGATTTACTATAACTCAACTCAAAACCGGCTACAAGACGGCGCGCCGGCGAAATGTGGGGCGTGGGGGGCGTGGCATGCGTTTTAACATAATGAAAATGTTTGGCAGCCAAATAAAACAGTAAGAGAAAAGAGAAGAAAAACCACAGCAACAACAACACCAACAACAACATTTGCATAAATGCATTTTGCATATTTACTTATTTTTTATCTCAACTGCAAGAAAGTGAAAATTGCATAAATAACTTAAAAGTATCAGTAGCCGCAAAAGCAACAACAACAATAACAATAACAACAAAACTGTTGAAGCAGGTCGCGCGCTAAATGAGCGAAAGTTAAACCAAAAAGAGAGGAAGAGAGAGTGACGAGAGAATCAAGAAATCTGAACAGGAAATGGCGGCCGCTGCTGCTGTTGTTGTTTTTGTTTAGCAATTGGCAGCGCCTGTCAAACTGTGAAGCATGTCTAATGGGATAAATGCAAATATAAAATTGTTGTGATGGATTGGTTGGATGGTAAAAACTAAATAAGTGGGGGAAAGGTACGATGAATAAGTAAGTAATGCCAGTGACTGAAGACAGTTTGGTTTTAACATATGAAAAATTGTATTTCTATGTATTTATAATGAAGGATCAGTTGATATGAAACTAAAGATTACTTACAGTAAGAATTTCATTGCGCGAGAAAAACGTATAGCGTATGAATAATAACCATAGTAAAACGTCCTATGAATATATAAAAAAGATGAAAGAAAATTAAGAATTTTTTAAATGAAAATTGTAAGAAAACATATTTCTTGCTAGTAACCTTTGAATATTCTGTTCTCTTTGATAGTTCCTTTTGCCTTGAAAATACTTATCTTCCAATTTCCTCCTTGCATTTGAAACTGGAATCAGTAAAGAGATAAAAGAAATAATGCTAATTTATTTGCGATCCTCCGGCGTAAGGAACTAAACAATAAAGTTATGTAAAGTCCAAAACTTTCCCAAGCTGTCGTCAACAGCAAGAGCAATAACAACATATCTTACCTGTTTGTGTAGCCATGAAAAAGTTGATGGTTCAGCGTTCAGCACTTATAAGAATTACGCGCTGCTCCAAGCACATTGTAATTCATATTATTCTGGGGAACAGGACAAGCTGCCATGCTGCTTTGCTGCTCCATTTCAAATCCTTGGGGACATTGTCAGCACTCGCTGGTTGATTGTTATTTTTAGCACATGGCTTTGGTTGCATTCAACTCCTCCAGGTTGCTGCCCCCCCTTAAGTTAAGGCACCCTTTCCTCCTCTTCTCTTTGGTTTTGTGCATTTGTGCGTTTGTTGTTGTTATTGTCTCTTGCGGTGGCTGTTTTGCTTGCGCTAAACTTAAGAATGCATTTCAAACTTTAAGCCAATATCCCCGCAACTGTGCTGATGCGGTAAGAAACTTCAGCTAACTCTTTCTCATCCCAGTGAGATTGGGACCTATTTAAATACTTAAAAAAAGAATACTAAAGCAAAAAATAAGACGATTCTTAAATACTTAACCCATACGCGTGCTTGTCAAACTGTATGTTCACGGTTTTGCACTTATTTTGTGCCCAGTGCTGAATTGGCCGCCTTCTCCGACAGTTTTTCGATGTTGTTTTTGCTGTTGTTCCAGGTTACTTGGCACTTTTTCCATTTAACCGCTAGTTGTTCGTGTTGTTGGAAACGTCAGGAATGTTCCACTACGTCACATCACATGAAATATGCAAAAATCAACGCAAGAAAAGCGGCTCAAGGAGGTGTTGAGAAGTAGGCCGTTCTGCATTGGAACATCACGTGACTGCGAGGTAGTGGCCAATTCCCGAAACGTTTCTTTATCATCCTTTCGATTTTTATGGCACTGAACGAATAAAAAATGCACTCAACTAATATAAATAGAGAAAGCGCTTCAAAATACATGCATTTTTGAGGACACGCAAGATGCAAATAATTTTGGCAAATCCTTTTCACAAATACCAATAAAAGTTAAGCAAACGAAGGGAGGAGCGAGGGAGTGCGACGATGGCATTGAGTTTTGCATAGAATCAGTTGCCATTCCAAAGGGAAAAGCTGATAGTTTGTTTAACAAATGTGGCTTCGCTCTCCTTCCCCTCATCCCTGATTCCTCTATCCTCTATCAGTGCAGCTTAATAATATGCAAATGATGTGAAAATGCAGAGAGGGGAGGCTCCCCAAGTGCCACTTACATATTTTTTTCTTTTGCCCCACAAACATTTTGCAATTTCGCGAACTAACCTCCCTAGATCCGCTTCCCTCCCTACTCTACTCACTCTTCGCTCTACTTTTATCTATTTGTCCTTCTCTCTATTTATAGGTGTGTGTGTGTGTTTGTGACACTCTCAATATTTTGCAGCATTCGCAGTTCAGGCGACCATCTGATTATGCAGCAAATGATTGAGGAGTAGTTGCCGAGGGGAGACTGAGGGGGTTTGAGTTGGTCCTGGCATCCTCATCAGCAATTCACTTTCGCATGAAATGCAACTCTAGAAATAAATCAACTTGAACTTGATTTTTCTAGTTTACTTGCAGAGAGATGTTTAATGCGAACTAACTTTAAATAACACGAATTTCTTTAATTCTCTCCACATGTAATTCAGAAATATTCCTCGCACTTCACAAAACTGTTTTTTTTTTAACAAATCACTCAAAAGTCGTTATCAAGTGCTTCCTGCTGCTGTCAAATTATACTAAAAACTGGGATCTGATGCCAATCAATGAACGAGTAAAAACATATATCATATGTCGAATGATTTGAAAACAGCAAAAAACTAGCAAAAATTATGTTTAAAAATTAATTTAAAAAAAAAATGGCAATCATGTCTCAAGTCGCAATTTGAGTTGAAGCTGAAGTGAGGCAAGTAAGTGGGGCAGGCAGCAAGCACTGAGCCAACAAATTGGCGCAAATTAAACGCCTCAAACCACAGGTGGTGTAAAGCAAATAACCAAAAAAAAAAACAAGATATTTAAAATCAAATTCGATTTGCGTTTTGCATTTCGGAGCCTGGGAATTAGTTTTACACGTAAAGTTGTTTATTTTTTTAAGTCATTGCGTAAGTTTTAGTTTTTGTTACTGTTTTAACTTTAAGAAAGAATCACTTTTGCAATTAACTAAACACTAGACACTTCGATTTTATAAATATAATCCTTAAGTCTTTTGGCTTTTAGCCTCCTTACACGATCAACTTTATCGCGATACTAAAATCAGCTCTCAGAATTTGTTGATCCGATAATAATAAAAAGCAGCGACGTTGCCGTTAGCTGCGCTTGCATATATATATAAAAATCTCTTTGCATATAAACATATCTTCACACTGTACATATATGAAATAGAATATATAGCGCAGACTACAGGTTTGTATATAATTATATATTCACACACTTGGTAAAAACTCAACAAAATGCTGTCTATCGTAGTCTGATCTGAATGTACTCTTTCAAGAATGTTGTCCAAGCTAACAACGTCGTTAAGTTTGAAACACCAAAAACTATAAGTACATATTAATATAATATTTAACACATATGATTCGAACAACTAAATAAATACATAATCGATATGTTTTTTCTGATTGCAAGGTTTTTGAAGAATTTTTCATTCAAATATTAAGTCGGTCGAAGGAATATTGATGGCGTTAGATAAGAGTATTTAAACTTCGGCATACCAAAGATCGGTTTTTTTTTTCATTTCGTCTCCTGTCAAAAAATGTTGCTGATTAGTCCAAAAAAGTTGGTCGACTACAATAACAACAACAGCTCTTTACCATACCATAAGCTTTTGTTGTTGTTACTTTAATGCATCACAATGAAATTGTAGCCTCTCCACATGTGCAACAGGCAACGAAAAGGCTAACGGAACGTGAGCTCAACTGTAGAATACCCTAAAAATTATGAAATGCTAAAAACCACAAGGGAATTTTTAAAAGCAGAATACGGGATATCAGTATACAGCACATTGCAAACTTATCACTTGTTGGCTCGAACCAAAAAATATGCAATGCTCAGCAAATAATAAAACGAGAGGCACTCTGCAGTTTGGCATGCACTGACCCAGTGTAGCGTGTGAAACGTTGCTTATGTAATGTAAAGTTATTATACTCGATACCGAAGGTAAAGAGCATATTGGGTTTGTGCAATGTCCGCCAGGGTGTCAGTCTGTCTGTCCGTCGGTATGAACTCAACCTTTTTCGACACCATTCAAGCTAGAGACTTGAAACTTTGCGGAACACACAAATTGTCAATACTGGGGCTCTACGCCTACTGAGAGGCTGGGAATTCGATAAGTTCGATAACTGAAAATCGATAAATCTACATATTTTCCACACCCTTACAGCTAGAGCTATCAAATTTGGTAAGGAGATAGTTATTGACGCCCACCAAATAACTGCATGAATGTTGAAGCCACGCCAACCCACTATGCCCCAGACATCCACGAAAGATCTGCATCAGCTAATCTTTGAACGCAGCGCATATCCCAGCCGCATCCGTACTCCTTCGCAATCAGGACTCTTTTTACCCCTTAGAAACATAGCGATACAAATATATTTGTTCTGATTAATAAATCTGAACTAAAATAGCATGTAAGAGCATTAATCATTTTATATACACACTTATAAGCATTATATATACAGTACGACCTCGGTTAACGCAACCTATTAAAATTTGGCCAGTTGCGAAAACTGAGGTGGTTGCGAAAACTGAGGTGAAATTTTCTGGTGGCCACGCGACCTTTTTAAATAAAAGATGCCTTCGCTTACCTTTAAAATTAATTTTATCGAATAAGACTTTGTTTAAAGCAGGAATTTCATATCGTTTACCTATTTTTAAAAATTGAGAAATTCGGGTCTGTACTTTTTTACAATTCTTTAGAAATGGGAAAGTACGCTCTCTTTGTTTTAGAAACCACGCGTACATGATTTATCCATATTATCATTTTCGCAAGCATGTAAACAAAACAAAAGAGAACGAAGAAAGTGGTAAAACCGAACTAAAACATACTTTCCTTAGGAAGTTGAGTTAAATAAGGTAATTTTTTTTTAAGTTGCGTAACAGAGTCAACATGTTAAGAATTCGGGTGTTGCAATATCGAGGAGTTGCGTGTAACGAGGTTGCGTTAACCGAGGTCGTACTGTATTTATGTATAGACGTTTAATCATAAATACGATACATTAAAATGTACGCATCCGTTGTTATGTTTATTATCTCGTGGTCATCGTCTTAAACTTGTTGAAATTCTAGCTCAAGTACCAGGCAAACATAAATCAGCAGCAGGGTGCTGAACCAATTTTCGTTTTGCTTTGATTGGAGCGCAGGGCGAATTTGCTCTAATATTATTGAGCGTGACTTTGCTGCGAGCTCAACTTTTAACTCATTTCCGAGCTTAACCACATTTCCTCTTCTTCTGTAAGTATGCTTGTATGTATGCATGTAAGTATATATGTATGTATGTATGTTTGTATGCATGTTTGTCTGTATGTATGTGTGCATGTTTGTGTGCTTGGACGTGCTAAAATAGGCAAAATGCAGCAGAAATTCCAGCTCAAGTACCAGGCAAACATAAATCAGCAGCAGGGTGCTGAACCAATTTTCGTTTTGCTTTGATTGGAGCGCGGGGCGAATTGCTCTAACATTATTGAGCGTGACTTTGCCGCGAGCTCAACTTTTAACTCATTTCCAAGCTCAGCCAAATTTCCTCTTCTTCTGTGTGTATGCTTGAATGAATGTGTGTATGTATGTATGTACGTATGTATGTATGTGTGCGCATGTATGTATGTGTGTATGAATGTGTGTTTCAGCGTGGAAAAATGGCAAAAATCAGCAGAAATTCTGGCTCAAGTACCAGACAAACATAAATCAGCAGCAGGGTGCTGAACCAATTTTCGTTTTGCTTTAATTGGAGCACAGGGCGAATTTGCTCTAACATTATTGAGCGTGACTTTGCTGTGAGCTCAACTTTTAACTCATTTCCGAGCTTAACCACATTTCCTCTTCTTCTGTAAGTATGCTTGTATGTATGCATGCATGTATGAATGTATGTATGTATGTTTGTATGTATGTTGTCTGTATGTATGTGTGCATGTTGTGTGCTTGGACGTGCTAAAATAGGTAAAATACAGCAGAAATTCCAGCTCAAGTACCAGGCAAACATAAATCAGCAGCAGGGTGCTGAACCAATTTTCGTTTTGCTTTGATTGGAGCGCAGGGCGAATTTGCTCTAACATTACTGAGCATACACACAGAAAAAGAGGAAATTTGGCTGAGCTTGGAAATGAGTTAAAAGTTGAGCTCGCGGCAAAGTCACGCTCAATAATGTTAGAGCAAATTCGCCCCGCGCTCCAATCAAAGCAAAACGAAAATTGGTTCAGCACCCTGCTGCTGATTGCTGTTTGCCTGGTAATTGAGCCAGAATTTCTGCTGATTTTTGCCATTTTTCCACGCTGAAACACACATTCATACACACATACATACATACAAACTTACATGCACACACATACATACATACATACAAGCATACTTACAGAAGAAGAGGAAATGTGGTTAAGCTCGGAAATGAGTTAAAAGTTGAGCTCGCAGCAAAGTCACGCTCAATAATGTTAGAGCAAATTCGCCCTGCGCTCCAATCAAAGCAAAACGAAAATTGGTTCAGCACCCTGCTGCTGATTTCTGTTTGCCTGGTACTTGAACGATAATTTCTGCTGCATTTTGCCTATTTTAGCACGCCCAAGCACACAAACATGCACACATACATACAGACAAACATGCATACAAACATACATACATACATTCATACATACATACATGCAAGCATACACACAGAAGAAGAGGAAATTTGGCTGAGCTTGGAAATGAGTTAAAAGTTGAGCTCGCAGCAAAGTCACGCTCAATAATGTTAGAGCAAATTCGCCCTGCGCTCCAATCAAAGCAAAACGAAAATTGGTTCAGCACCCTGCTGCTGATTTCTGTTTGCCTGGTACTTGAACGATAATTTCTACTGCTTTTTACCTATTTTAGCTTACCCAAACACACAAACATGCAAACATATATACATACAGACATACAAACATACATACATACGTTCATACATACATACATTCAAGCATACACACAGAAGAAGAGGAAATTTGGCTGAGCTTGGAAATGAGTTAAAAGTTGAGCTCGCAGCAAAGTCACGCTCAATAATATTAGAGCAAATTCGCCCTGCGCTCCAATCAAAGCAAAACGAAAATTGGTTCAGCACCCTGCTGCTGATTTATGTTTGCCTGGTACTTGAGCTGGAATTTCTGCTGCATTTTACCTATTTTAGCACGTCCAAGCACACAAACATGCACACATACATACAGACAAACATGCATACAAACATACATACATACATATATACTTACATGCATACATACAAGCATACTTACAGAAGAAGAGGAAATGTGGTTAAGCTCGGAAATGAGTTAAAAGTTGAGCTCGCAGCAAAGTCACGCTCAATAATGTTAGAGCAAATTCGCCCTGCGCTCCAATTAAAGCAAAACGAAAATTGGTTCAGCACCCTGCTGCTGATTTCTGTTTGCCTGGTACTTGAACGATAATTTCTACTGCTTTTTACCTATTTTAGCTTACCCAAACACACAAACATGCAAACATATATACATACAGACATACAAACATACATACAAACATATAAGCATACATACAGAAGAAGAGGATATTTGGCTACGTTCGGAAATGAGTTAAAAGTTGGGCTCGCAGCAAAGTCAAGCTCAATTAAATATGAGCGCATTTACTTTGCGCGCCAATTAAATGAAAATTTCTACTGGTTCTTACCCATTTTTAACGCTGAGACTGGTAACGACCCCCCCCCCCCCCCCCCCGCAGATCTGCATCAAACATTTTGATGCCACGCCCCATCATTTTGAGCTACAGCCACCAAATTTTTTGGCAATATCAAAGTCAATCTTTGAACGCAGCGCACTCCCTGGCGCATCCGTACCCTTTTGCAGTCAGGCCTCTTATTACCCTTTTTTAAGCACGTATCGAGTATACCGCAGTCGGTTGCGTCCGACTGCAACGTTTCCTCTTGCTTATTTATATATTTACCATTCACTATCGTCAGTTAAATTTCGATTCACGCAAGCAATTCGTCATTTGGAATCATTTTGTAGTTGATGTTTTTGTTGCCTGGTTACCTGGAATTTGCGGCCTTGTAAAAAAAAACGCTCAGCTAATTTCTCACGCCATCATCGCTTCCTGTGCTGACGTCGACGACAAAAAAAAAGGCAGCCAATGACAGCTAAGCTAATAAGTAACAGTAAACTTTTGTGATAAGCTCAGGAATTTGCCTAGAGTGCTACTATATACTTATATACATACATTAAAACAAATTACAATTTGAAGGCCATGAAAATAATAAGGTACAAAATTCTTTGGGTTATGAGAGATACAGATTTACTTAAAGATGCCACATTCTATGTACACAACTCGGATTAATAACTAATAAAACCTTATGGCATGACTTGAAGATTGCAAATTTCAAGTATTGCTACTTTAAAATGTATAGAGCTGACTTAAATATAAACTTAACAAAACACATTGGCGCAGGAGATAGCGGAAAAGTAGATGCCCGGCTAGACTAAACTACTCTGATTCTTTGACCTTGTTTTTCGCCTGTGACACCGGCGTCGCCTTGATGATCTTTGAGTTATTGATGGCTGGACCACTAATTGTCACAGTGGATGTTGTCTTTTGAACGGCGCCAATGTTTAAAACGCGACGCACTGCAGCGCCGCCGGGTGCCATAGCTGGTATTGTGGTAACAACCGACGGTCGATTTGTCATCATCGAGAAGGGTTTGATGCCTGCGGGCGAATTGAAGTATAACTTGCTTGTTGTTGGGGTACCACCCCCTGAATTATTAATAATTTGAAACTGAGAAAAAGTTTTGTTGCCAACACGCAATCCTCCACTCGCTGCCCCACCAGGGTTTAGTATGGTTGTGCCCGCAGGGCTCGTCTTTAATGTGCGCAGATTAATTGGTCTTAGATGGGTTGCATCCAACAGAACTTGACTGCTGCTTGCTGCTGTGGACGTGCCAGCCGCCGTTGCCGTTGTCGCCGTCGCAGCTGTTGTCTTGGCATTGTTTACTATTCGTATGGGTACACTTGGCAACCGTGATGTAGTTGCTATTGTTGCTATACCTCCGCCTGTAGTTGTTGTCATTGATGTGGTTGCTGCGGCGGATGTCATTGGCTTCATGGCGTTGCGATTCAGATAGACAAATTTATTGCCATTGGGGGCCATAACGCCGCCTTGCATGTTGGTAAAGAGCTGTTGAATGTTCTTATTGATCACAATACCCTTGCTGTTGGTAACAATGCTAGTGTTGGGCTTAGCTGGATTCGATCCCTCTTTGATAATCTTTTGACTTATGATCAATGGGGCAGCCGAAGTGGGAACTGCCATTAAAAACAAATTTAAATAAATATACACGTGAGCATAATCATTCACATTTCAGAAACTAAACTGAATCCTTACCTGTTTTAATAAGTTGCTGCTCCTGCTGCTGTTGGTCAGAAATGTTGCCCTCGTTGTCCGCAAACACAATAGGCATATCATTAATATTGGTGAAATCAACATTGCTGCTACTGGTAGTTGCCGGCACATTTTTGGTCACTTGGAGCATTGTCAATCCGTTGGCATTCTTTATTACCGTATACTTTTGCTGGGTCGCCGCTGACGCAGCAGTTGATGATGGGCCGGCAGCTGTTTGGAACTGTGTCGTTTGACCTGAGGGCGTCTTAAGCGTGAATACCTGCTGACCAGTTGAGGTGGGCAGAGTTTTGACAATGCTACCAATATTCGAACTTCCTCCCACTGATGTTGCAGTGGTATTGTTGTTGTTGCCCTTGCTAATGGTGTAGTTGACCAGTTTCGTTTGGGAAGGCAAAGTCTTGAGCTGCACAAACTGACTGGACGGTATCATTTTAATCTTATTTGCCGCTATCGACACGGTTGTCGGTGGCGGTTTAACAATATGATTTAGCGCTGGTACTGGTTTGGTTGCAGCAGTGGCAGCAACTGTCATCGGCTGGCTTTCATCATAATCAAGGGTTTCCTCCAGCATGGATTCAATGGACATATTCATCTCCTCGTTGCTCAGCCCAGTTGTCTTCGAGACAGCGGGCGCAACTCCGCCCTGCAGCGGACGTGTCCGCGGGCGCCCAACTGTGGAGATGCAAACTGTTAGTCGATGAAATGGGGATAATGATCAGCATTTTTAAGAGATACAAGGACCGTAATATACTATAATAATTATGAGTGAATAAACATGAAATTAAAATATACAAGCATAAAGTTAGTTGGAAAATTATTCAATATACAATAGATAGAAATATTTTGGGGATAGTACTAATTTTTTTTCCTTTCCTCAAACCCAACTCATAACCATTACGATCCTTGATTTGCAATGCAAAAGCCCAGAGATGTAAAAAGCACAATTTATTGCAATTTTTCCGGCTTTGATTTACCCTTTCGCTTGACGGCAAATGGATCAACGAGGCGCGGCTGCTTTGGCTTGGGTAATCTGGGGACACGCGCTTCTGTTTGTATTAGTAGGTTATTTGATTGATGTAAAAAGATTTTGAATTTTGATTGAACGTGCAACGGGAAAAACAACAACATGCAATGAAGAACAAGATGGATTACAAGGTTTGAACAGAAAAAAATGATAAAGTGGTTGGATTAAAATGCTGTGATGATGGTATTTGTGCATTATAATAAGAATTATAAACTCACTGTGCGGTACAAATTTGGTTTTAGCTGGTTGACCACCGCACTCATCTTGGCCGGCATCAGCTTTGCGCTTGCGTGTTGGCCCAAGCTGCGCTTTGTTGACATTGCCATCCGCTAGGATGTGCTGTTTGGTCTGTCGCTGATACGAATTGCTGCCCAGCAGCGAGGTGGGCATGCGCGGACCCGGCGGATTGCTTAGCGTCTTACTGAGAAACTCATAAATTTCATCCTGTGAATAGTTTAAAATTTGTTATGGCTATTACATTAAACATATTATATGAGAGCTTACCACCACCATTGAGTCGATCATGGCCTGGGTGACGCTCTCGATTCGTCGCTTGCTTTTGGGTACTCGAAGCGCATCGTCTGCACTACCGACGACGACCAAAGAGGATTCGGATTGCATACGCTCGCGCAACCCTTCCATTTCTTCTTGGCTTGTGCGCGCCGAATTCTGACCGATAACAAACAAAATTGGCGTCTTTATGTCCAGCAGGCGATCATCCGGTGCGCCACGCGGTCCCCGTAATGTATTGTATGCAAAGCCCAGACAAATGACGCAAGCGACACTCTCCGACATGGCCACCTGAAGCGCCATTGCAGCGCCAGCATTGAATCCAATGAGAATGATTCCACGATTTGGATTCTCGGTGCGTAGCTCATGGATACGCACGCGTATCAGCGATACAATCGTTTCGGCCACTTGGTCTAGATTTTGGCGACTGATGCGATCATCTACCAAAACAAAATTACAAAAAATTACACATACAAAATTTTATAAAATTTCGAGTGAATTTTACTTACTTGTATTGGGCAGCGTAATTTGAACGACTTGAGTTATTGTGGCCAAAGACTGGTACCAATTTTGCATGCGCTCCGGTACGGGCCCGGCTGTGGGCATATTTGGCACGGCAACTATAATTGCATTGTGTGCCAGATGACGTGACTTGGCCAAAATTTCTGGCTGCCAGCGTTTCTTCATGACGGGAGCAAGAAGCTCCTGGCAATTGTATAATGGTCGACTGAAAAGCATTTTGTCAACGAGCGTAGGCAGTTTGCTCTTAAGCGTTTGCATTATGTCCAAATAGGAGGCCATATACGATGGAGGCAATTGCTCCATGAGCAGAGCGTGTAGCCACTGTGTAGTGCGTGGCTCCCATGCAATGCTGGCCAAGGCACGACGCATGCGTGAACTGGATTTATCGACGGATACGCGACGATGCACTGCCTCGTGTTGGCGCTTATCGTTGGCCAAACGCGCCAATTGATCCAGATCTAATATGTTGGCAACTTTATCAAACAACTTTTCCTGCGTGCTATTCCAGTCAATGCTAGTGATAGAGGGAGGATGAATTACATTGGATTCCATGATCTTCATTTTGCATAATACATACCGACTTATGCGTTCCTGCCAATCCTGCTCATCGGAATTGTTATTGCGCACATATTTTGCGATACGTGCACACTCGTTCATCAGCTCCTTGGCCGCAATCTCATCGTATGGCGGCATATTGGCCGAAAGTTGCAAATCCGTAAGTTCCTCGTGCGTTGGACCCGTGTGACAGTTGGGACACGGTGGTGGGTGACGAACAACAATGGTGCGTGCTGGCGCCAGGCCATTGGTTATGGTGTTGTCCGAACGTGGAACATCCCGCATATAAATGTGTTCCATTGATGATTCGCTGGGTACCGAAATCGTACTAGACTGCAGGAAAAAAAGAGTTGATTTAATAATAGAATTGTTAAATAAATAAAAGATTATGACTGCGGGATAGGATTTACTGGTTTGGATGATAGGGTGACTCATGCAGGGGACAGCTATGTTGGTGCGCGGAAAGAATGAGAATTAGCTATTAGACTTTTTATTACACTCTCTGTTGGAACTGCTGCAGTCGCAGTTGCAGTCGTAGACGCTGCTACCGTCGCTACCATCGATGTAGATATTTTGGGCGGAGAGTTCAACATGGACGCAGCGCTGCCAAGTTGACCAGCCTTAACAACATAGTAAGAAGGGTTTGTTGGTATCTTAGCTGTTGTTGTTGTAGTTGCGGTTGGTGGTGGTGGTAGGGCCGCAGCTCTAGTTATGTTTGTGTTTGCGTGTGTGTGGCTTTGCATTTTTGTGTATGTTGCGGCAGCCCTGGCAATAAATTTGCTGGGGCTATATGTAATAATCGAGGAACTTGTAGTGGGCGAGTGCATTTTTGGCTTCTGCTCCACCACAACGATTTCGTTTTTAGTGTTTTTTGTTTGTTTCGATTTTAACATTTTGTGCGTGTGTGTGTAGTTTTATTTTGTGTAATTTTTATTTGGTTTACTCGCTGACTGCAATTTGTCTTCTTCTTTGAGGTCTAGGCGCTCTGCGCGGTGTTTCCAATGTTCACAAAATTTGCACACTTGTCTTGTTTAAAGCAACTTCCGATCAACCACTCCTAATTGGCATATTTCAATTATATTTATTTGAAAAACTTTTTATAATTCCAATGCCTTTTTTTTAAGTTCTGCTAAACTAAAATTGTTGCCTGCGTCTTTGCAATTAAAACATGGCGTGTGCGAGAGAGTTGCCAGCCAGGCTGACTATGTCTATGTAACTGTGTTCACGTCTGGCAACTTCAGGCGTTGCTATCGGTGCTTTACGCAGGCAATTTCCCACCAATTATTAGAAAACATGCATATTCTAGCAACAAAATGAAAAATTTAAGCTGGATGATAGGCCATTACTTACGGTGTCGCTTGGCGCAGGCGTTGTAGGTGCCATCGTAGTATTATTGGGCTGATGCTGTTCTCTATCTTCTTGGGCCACATTCTGTACAATATGCCCGCCGCTTTGCACAAAGTTGTTAAAGCACTCAAAAAACGAAGACATTTTTAAAGATTACAGCAACAACTTGATAAGTGAACTCAAACGTACGCTTTTAAAATTACAAACAATGTACTAAACATTAAAATGCGAGCGTAGCTTGCTCAAAATATGTCAAGAATATAAAAGTGCTGCCACCCTATTCACCAGAATCGTTTTGCAGCACTGACTGTTTACAGCTGTTCTGTTGGAAAAAAAAACTATCACATTGACTTTGGTACGCGTACATCACTAGTTGGCATGCTGGTTTTGTTTGATTTTTACAAACGTTTATTTTATAATTTGCTTCGATCCTTTTAAAATGGAGGAGCTGCAGCAACTCGAGTATCTATCCCTGGTTTCGAAAATCTGCACAGAACTGGACAATCATCTGGGCATCAATGATAAAGATCTTGCAGAATTCATTATCGATTTGGAGCACAAGCATCGCAAATACGATTCTTTTCGCGCAGCGCTGCTAGAAAATGGTGCTGAATTTCCGGATTCCCTGGTGCAGAATTTGCAGCGCATTATCAATTTAATGCGGCCGAGTCGTCCAGGAAGCGATACAAAAGTCGATGTTGATGAATTCAATAGCAAAAGCGACAAGAAATCGCAGCTCATAAAAATGTTTCCTGGCCTAGCGCTGCCCAATGACAAATACGGCAGCAGCAAGCTGGAAGAGAATGATGGGCAGATAAAAGAAAGTAAGGTGGGTAAGGAGAGTAAAGAAACTAAGCAACGGCTGGATGTTAAAAAGAGCGAAATGAGCGATGTGGATGCAGCCATGATGGAATTGGAGGCACTTGCTCCAGGCGAAGGAAGTGACAAAAATTTGGATAAAGAAAAGCGACAGCACACGATTACTAATTCTTCTTCCAGTTCTAGAGAGCGACACAAGCGCAAAGAGCGCAGTCGAAGTCACGATAGAGAGCGTGAGAAGCAAAGAGATAAGGAACGAGATCGGGAACGCGGTAGAGATAGGGAACGAGATCGCGATCGGGAACGCGATAGAGATAGGGAACGAGATCGCGATCGGGAACGGGATAGAGATCGTGATAATGAGCGACGTCGGCGGCGTAGTAGATCTAGAGAGGATCGCGATCGTGATCGTCGTAGACGTCGCTCTCACTCACGTGACCGCCACGATAGACAAGAACAACGCAGACAGCGGTCTCGTTCTCGTTCACGATCCAAATCGCGCGATCGTAGCAACCGACAACAGGATAAAATGCCACCTCCTGCTGCTATGATGAGCGACGATCCCGAGGCTGGTAAAATCTACTCCGGCAAGGTTGCCAACATTGTGCCATTTGGTTGCTTTGTGCAGCTTTTTGGTGTGCGAAAGCGCTGGGAGGGTCTGGTGCACATTTCACAATTGCGCGCCGAGGGACGGGTGACCGATGTTACCGAGGTTGTTGCACGCAATCAAACCGTCAAGGTTAAGGTCATGTCGCTGGCCGGTCAAAAGGTTTCACTCTCAATGAAGGAGGTTGACCAAGAAACCGGACGCGATCTCAATCCACTATCACATACACCCGAAGAGGATGAGATGTCGTTGCGCGATCGTAATCCAGATGGACCATTCAGCAGCACATCGTCCATACTGAATCTGAATCAGGGCAACAACATCGATAGCGATGAGCACGATTCGAGAAAGCGGGTGACACGCATCTCAAGTCCGGAGCGCTGGGAGATCAAGCAAATGATTAGCTCCGGTGTCCTTGATCGAAGTGAGATGCCTGATTTTGATGAGGAGACGGGTCTGTTGCCCAAAGACGAGGATGACGAGGCGGACATTGAGATTGAAATTGTTGAGGAGGAGCCGCCTTTCCTCTCCGGCCATGGACGCGCTTTGCACGATCTCTCGCCAGTGCGTATTGTTAAGAATCCCGATGGTTCGTTAGCCCAAGCAGCCATGATGCAATCGGCGCTCTCTAAGGAGCGACGCGAGCTGAAGATGCTGCAGCGTGAGCAGGAAATGGAAGCCTTACCCAGCAATCTCAACAAAAACTGGATTGATCCACTGCCCGAGGATGACAGCGCACGTCATTTGGCGGCTAATATGCGTGGTATGGGCGCCGCGCCACAAGAGGTGCCGGAGTGGAAGAAGCATGTGATTGGCGGCAAGAAATCCTCCTTTGGCAAAAAGACGGACTTGACTCTTGTGGAGCAGCGCCAATCGCTGCCAATTTACAAACTGCGCGATGATCTTATCAAGGCGGTGACAGACAATCAAATCCTCATTGTCATTGGAGAAACGGGTTCCGGCAAGACCACACAGATTACCCAGTATTTAGGTGAATGCGGCTTCACGGCCCGAGGAAAGATTGGATGCACGCAACCGCGTCGTGTGGCCGCCATGTCCGTAGCGAAACGCGTGGCCGAGGAGTATGGCTGTCGCTTAGGCCAAGAGGTGGGTTATACGATACGTTTTGAGGATTGCACCAGTCCAGAGACGGTTATCAAGTACATGACAGACGGTATGCTGTTGCGCGAATGCCTCATGGAGGCGGAGCTCAAGGGCTACTCGGTGATCATGTTGGATGAGGCGCACGAGCGCACCATCCATACAGATGTGCTGTTCGGGCTGCTCAAGACAGCTGTACAGAATCGGCCGGAACTGAAACTGATTGTCACCTCGGCCACATTGGATGCCGTCAAGTTCTCACAGTACTTTTTTGAGGCGCCTATATTTACGATACCAGGACGCACGTTTCCGGTGGAGGTACTGTATACCAAGGAGCCAGAGACGGACTATCTGGATGCCTCACTGATAACCGTGATGCAGATACATCTGCGTGAACCCCCCGGAGATATACTACTCTTCTTGACGGGTCAGGAGGAGATTGACACTGCCTGTGAGATACTCTACGAGCGCATGAAAAGCCTGGGACCAGATGTACCCGAGCTGATCATATTGCCAGTCTATTCTGCCCTGCCATCCGAGATGCAGACGCGTATCTTTGATCCAGCGCCTGCGGGCAGCCGTAAAGTGGTAATCGCCACGAACATAGCCGAGACTTCATTAACAATCGATGGCATATTCTATGTGGTAGATCCGGGCTTTGTCAAGCAGAAGGTGTACAATTCCAAGACGGGCATGGACTCGCTTGTGGTCACGCCCATCTCGCAGGCAGCCGCCAAGCAGCGTGCTGGACGTGCTGGTCGTACGGGTCCGGGAAAGACGTATCGTCTTTATACGGAGCGCGCATATCGGGATGAGATGCTGCCAACGCCGGTGCCGGAAATACAGCGCACCAATCTGGCCACCACAGTGCTGCAGCTCAAAACAATGGGCATCAACGATCTGTTGCACTTTGATTTCATGGATGCACCGCCTGTAGAATCACTGGTTATGGCTCTGGAGCAACTGCATTCGTTGTCAGCCCTCGATGATGAGGGACTGCTGACACGCCTTGGCCGGCGTATGGCCGAATTTCCACTCGAACCCAATCTGTCCAAGATGCTCATTATGTCAGTGGCACTGCAATGTTCCGACGAGATCCTTACCATTGTCTCAATGCTTAGCGTACAGAATGTTTTTTACCGGCCCAAAGATAAGCAGGCGCTGGCCGACCAAAAGAAGGCCAAGTTTAACCAAGCGGAAGGTAAGTCAAATCAAAAAGAAATCCTTTCAGACTCTTTTAAAATACAATACTAAATCCGATTGCATTTTACAGGTGACCATTTGACACTGCTGGCCGTGTACAATAGTTGGAAGAACAACAAATTCTCCAATGCCTGGTGCTACGAGAACTTTGTGCAAATTCGCACATTGAAACGCTCACAGGATGTTCGGAAACAGCTACTTGGTATCATGGATCGTCACAAGCTGGATGTGGTGTCGGCAGGAAAGAATTCGGTGCGCATACAGAAGGCCATATGTTCGGGCTTCTTTCGCAATGCAGCCAAGAAGGATCCACAGGAGGGTTATCGCACCTTGGTGGATTCCCAAGTGGTATACATTCATCCATCGAGTGCGCTCTTCAATCGACAGCCCGAGTGGGTCATTTACCATGAGCTGGTACAGACCACCAAGGAGTATATGCGCGAGGTGACTACAATTGATCCTAAATGGTTGGTGGAATTTGCACCATCCTTCTTTCGCTTCTCGGATCCCACGAAACTCAGCAAGTTCAAGAAAAATCAACGCCTGGAACCACTTTACAACAAATATGAGGAGCCAAATGCATGGCGAATATCACGCGTGCGTCGACGACGCAATTAAAGTGCACAATTTATTTATGTGTACCTTTAGTGTTGTAATCAAATAAACGCTAAGTAACAATTAAAATAAGTTCAATATCCTTTATGACCGCGAAAGCGTTGTCGATTATCCAACTGAAATGATATACATAATAAGAAGAATTGCCTTTCAATGACACTCCTGTCTTAGTGTCACATACCAGCGAACGCTTGCACTCGTAGAAGGTATTTCGCAGCACTTGACACTCGGGTGGCACATTGTTGTCCTGCAAGCACTGACGCGGCGTTTTCTTATCCAAGCGACAGCAATCGCTCTCCAGCAGGCACATTTTCAAATCGGCACGCACGCCAGCACAAGATGTTTCATCCGCCAGCTTTTCGTTGCCCTCGTAGCGCATCATTTTTGCAAAAATTTTAATTATTTATATCTCTACCCAAACAAATTTGTTATAAAATCGACCAAAGCAGCTGGTAATGCAGTGCTGCCAGACATTACCTTCGACAAGTACTAAGTGCATTTATCGATAACGATTCTTTTTAGGGAGTTTTATTGTTGTTTTTTTCGCCACAAGGAAAAACCATTCCGGCTTTTTGTTTAAATGTAGCTCCTAATAGTTGAGCCACACATTTTACCACAATACAATGGGCTATGATGAACGCAGCGATGGCAGCAGCTCTAGCGATGCACAGGATTGTTTTCAACGCAGCATGTCTGCTAAAATGGGAGCACAGCCCACAATGCCCAAACATATTCCATTTCCAGAGCACGCAACAACATCCGAATGGCTGAGTGAATTAATAATGTGCGCTTTTACAATGGGTGCAGCGATTGTTCAATTTATAAATATTTATCGCACCAACTGGTGGCTTCCACAATTCCAAGCCCGGCACATGGTGGTGAGTAGCAAAAATTTGAATTGTGTATCGTCAGATTCAAAATAAAGTTGTATTAATTTCGTTGCAGAACATTGAGCTGATTGATCCTTATTTGCGGTATCTCATACTCATATTAAACACGCGACGCTTCCTCTACTGTATGCTGCTGGCCAAGTTGAAGAGCAATGATCGTCGCCTGGTGCGCATGGGCATCAAGTACGGATTTGGGGTATTTGTTCAATTGGCTCTCTGCTATTGCGCTTTTAAGCTATATCAGCAGCACACCTACATGTTACTCTTCTACCTAAGCTACCCGTAAGAAACCCCACTACTTTGTGTAGTATGTATATACATACAACATAACCTTATCATTTTTAGGGTGGTTGTGTATCTAATCATCTTTGGCTTTCAATTGGAGCCGTTTCTTCGCTCAAGATTCGAGATACCCGGCGTCTATATTAACGATATGCCAGTGCACAGCTGTACTACGAATGCTGGCCAAATACGCGACGAGATTGAGACCCTTAGGCATGACTTTAACAAGCGCTTTAAGCAGTTAATCTTCACCTGCATGCTGAACGCATATCTGGTGCTCATCCCATGTCTTCTAGCGCTAAGCGTTCAATATAACGTAATGCGTGCGGCCCAGCACTGCATCATTGTATGTCTGGGTGCGTTTAGTTTGTCCGCCGTTTTCCTATATCCGGCCAAATACAGCGACACACTGCATCGAGCCACCTTGCATCTGGGTAGCTGGCAGCGAATGGATCGTGATCCGCAAGCGGCGCCCTCGCAACTTATAGTAGCGGCCAATGCACAGACCTGGTCCAAATACACAGTCTATGGACATGCCACTGTAGTGAAGCACAATGGAGCACTTTATCGGAGCCATGGACTAGTCACAGTAGCTACTCCAGGCAACGCTAGTCATTTGCGTTTCTATGTAAGTTTAAGTGATTATCGAAGTTCGTGTTTTAAATGTTTTTTTTTTACAGAAACTGTTCCACAATCCGACTGTCATCTACTCGACGTTGGCATCTTTGCAGGCAGCCGTGCTTCTTGTGGAGATTGCCTCTTTGAGCGCTGCCAGCATTGAGTGGCATTTTGTACTGTCCGTTAGCTTTGTGGCATTTACAAGCATGGTAGCATTCTTCAAACTGGTGCGAGATTATTTAATTACCAAGCATCTTTACAAGGCCGAGGCACAGCCATTTACAATTAAATCAACAGCAAGCATTTAACATAATATATCCAATTCTTAGTAACAAGCCAAAAAGTCATTTATGTATAAAATCAATTAGAAATACATTAATCCTTTCATATAACGAAAAAAACAACTTATATTTGTGTCTCCAAACAATAATTGTTGTAACACACAAAGCGTTTAGCCGCTGCTTGAGGCTTTGCTTTGCTGTTCACCAATAGTCCAAGAGCTGCCCTGCTTGTGATCGCGCACCTGGAAGCCATGTTGTTTTAACAAATTCCGCAGTTTATCACACACACCCAAAAGTTCCAAATTCTTGACATCACCACCACCGACTGCCTGGTCCCGCAGCTGACTGCGCATGGCCAGCACGTCGGCAATAAATGCATTTATGTTCACATGACTTGTTGCATCTATGGGTTGCAGTTGCTGTTGGGTGCCTGTTGCAGTTGCCATTGAAGTGATGCCGAAGTTTTGCATAGCATTGCTGATGAAGTTACCCGCTGCTAGCAGCAGATCCAAGCAGTATGCTGGCTCCTGTTGAGCATCGGCCTGTTGTTCGTTGATGCAGCGACTTATGCTGCTCATCTGATCCATCAGCACGCTGAGGGCGCGCGCCGTGTCAAAGTCATCACGCAGGCTATTGTCAAACTCGAGAGCCATGTGCTTCAGCTGGTCCTGCAGTGCGCCCTCATCCAGTAGCTTGAGTGGCTTTTGGAACTGCATGTAGGCACTGAGATCAGCATGAAAGTTTTTGAATTTGCGCAGCGTTTGGCGTGCCGTTATCATCAACTGATCGCTGTAAGGCATAGCATTCCGATAGTTGGACAGAAGGCAGGCCATGCGGAACTCATCTGCAGTATAGTTTTTTAGCAACTCGTCGACGGATATGGTGTTGCCCAGTGACTTGGACATCTTCTGCTGATCACCAACTAAATGCAGCTGTCCCGTATGCAGCCAATAGTTGACCCATTGATCCGTTTTAAAATGTGCACAACATTGTGCCTCCTCGTTCTCGTGGTGGGGGAAACGCAAATCCAGGCCACCCGCATGGAAATCCAGTTTTCTGCCAAAAAACATGCCAGCAATGGCGCTGCACTCAATGTGCCAGCCGGGCCGCCCATCGCCACCCCAGGATGCACTCCAACTGGGCTCGTCCATTTCCTTTTTGGCCTTCCACAGCGCAAAATCGGCAGCATCACGTTTTTCTCCGGCTTGCAGTGGTTCTCGCTTTATATTCACCTTCTCCAGTTTTCCATAGCTGACACATTTAAATACATCAAAATACACAGAATTACCCTTTGTCACATAGGCCTGTTTCGTGGCTAGGAGTTTCTCAATAAAACGCTTTATTGCTGGTATATTGGCAGAGACATGAGCACGCAGATTTGGTGGTTTCACATTTAGACGCTGCATATCCAGTTTGAATTCAGCATCGTAGGCCCGAGCAAGCTCCAGCCAGTTGCGTCCCGTCTCCCGGCTACGCTTTATAATCTTGTCATCCACATCTGTAATGTTCATGGCGGTCACCAGATTGTATTTAAAATAGTCACGCAATATGCGCTGTATTATGTCCACTTTCACATAGGTAGCAGCATGTCCAACATGTGTTTTATCGTATACAGTTGGACCACAGGTGTACCATGTGACCATTTGGGGATTGCGCAGAACTAGTGGCACCTTTTCACGCACACTGTGATTATAGATATTTATGCCTGTGGGCTCGCCACATGGCCTTTGCCATCTATAGGTACCGGCCTCGGAATCCTGGTCAGCGCTTTTGCTCAGCTTGCGTCGCAGACATTGTGAATTTCGTAGCTGCCTAGTGCATTCGTCTAGACGATAACTAATGATTGATAATATTTGATGAATGAAAGATTTGCATTGCAACGCACTTAAATAACTTACATTTTCAGCATATTTTGAATTGCTCAACAAAAATTTAAAAATCTATTTATTTACATACATACAAAATGTTGTTTTGTTTTAATTTTATCAACAGCTGACTGACTATTGACGATAGAAGCGTTATCGATAATTACACTTGTTTTTGTCGTTGTTATGTTTGTGCAGTCCCTGGTATTTTAATTTTTGCGCGTTTTTTTAAACATGGACCTTAACCAGTGTTGAGAGCTTCTTGAGCTTTGTGGTTTCAAAATACTCCATGCTCATACTAAAATACCTTCCAAAATATAAACATCTCGTTATCTTGATCAAACCGATTTTAAAATGTTAATCAACTTTAATCGTTCCTTGATTTGTTGTAATTATAAAAATTTCATTTTGTTTTAAATAAATTTCATAGCCTTAATATGTTTGGGAGTTCACATCTTACAGCCACATAATCCCACCAAATTTCAAAAATTAATGTTTGAAGGTAATGTTACGCTAGTTAATCTCTTGGTTAAATTATTCAACTACAGAGCTCATTCTAATGTGCTAAGTCAATATAACAAAGCCATTGTTAATGTGCCAAAAAAAAATACGCATGTGCTTAATTCAAACCTTTGCCAAGGTGGCTTCAATGCGTAAGCAATAAAAAATAAAAAAAAAACATTGAGGTCAAGGATATTGGGTAAACAGGTTGAGAAATTCAATGGGCTATCGAGAAAAGTAGGCGAGTTTTTTTTTTTTGGTAACTGTATTATATGTGAGTTAAGCATTTGGTTCGCTTTGCTTGGCTTTGAGCAGCGAGGTTAACTTATATTGCAATCACATTACAAGAAAGTTACTTTATATACGACCTGGAATTCCCTTTGAAAATAGCGCATTGTGAAATCGTCGTTTTGCCGGTAATTAGAGTTTCGCAGCTTTTTTTCTCGTGGGCTTGGTCATCTTTGTTCGCTTATAAGCAATTGATTTAAATTTATTGCCGCTCCAACCACGAGAATCGCGTGAAAACATTTGTTCTCTGCCAAACCAAAAACAAAGAAATTAGCATGAAGAACAACCAACTATCAGCTTGTTGCTACCAGTTAGTGCCCCACCTAAGTTGCAAGGTGCTTGCAAGGTGCAGTTTCAAATAATAGAGATTATATTAAAAGCTTGCCCAAAATCAAATTTGCTGACTTGGGTTTGCCGTACCCTTACTGATTAAGGTCAGCAGCACAAAGGAAACTTAGCCCTCCAAAAAAGACCGAGCACTAAAATCACTTTCAAATTTCCACAAAATTCAAATTGATTTGATTGTTAGCAAATCGCCTGACTGAGTGCTTAAAAATATTCCGGTCTGATTGGGTTTCCACAATCCACGCAACAAATCTTGTCATGTTGAATTCCTCTGAACATTATCTTATACAATTTGTATGCCTTTATTTGAAATTTCCTTTTCGATTTAAATTTAATTTTATATTTTGATAAAAATTTTATAATTTCAACTTTATTTGAATTAATTTTATGTCGACTGTTCCTGGTAAAATAAATAAATATGAATAAAAATAACTCAGATCTACAGTCCATAGAATGTCAGTCGTGCAACAACAGCAAAAACAATATCAACAATCGAAACCGCCAGTGGCAAAGTTTTCATGTCCAAGGCGTATTTATGTCAACCGGAAGTAGGTTTACTGACCCACGTATACGTTTTAAGCGGCAGCGTTCACAAAGCCGACGACGGCGACGACTGCTGCTGCTCCTGTGGCCACTTCGGCTGTACGGCTGGACATCAAGAAACCCAAAGCCAGAGGACCACGAAGACGAACGACAAAGTTTGTAGTATAAGAAGGCATTTTCTTTCAGCGGTTTAGTTTTCTAACGAACGGCGAGTGCATCGGATCGATGCAAATAAGCACGTTGTGCTGCCTCTTAGTTCGATTTTAAATAAGTGTATGTACAAAAATAACACAAACACACAAGCTCGCATATAGTTCAAATCAAAAACAAACCCAAACAAAAAACTTAGTGAGTCAAATGACCAAAATAACCCAAAGTGTAAGCCTAAAAGCTTACATGACAAATCAAATAGTCCAAAAAATTGGTCAAAGTATAAATAAAAACAAATTCCAAACGCATTTTTTTAATATAACGAAACAAACAAGTAAACAATGCTAAACTATTACACAAAATATAACAAAATAAGTTGCAAATATCCAAGTAATTTAATTCTTAAAGCAAAGTTTCCAAACTGTATGGAAAAATTGCTATCACGACACTAACCAAGGATTTTCCGTTAGCGCCTTTGAAGAACTGTGTGTGTGTTGCACATTAATAGACGACGTTGTTGTTTCTAGCGATTCCAGCCCTGCCTGCCTCTCATGTGGTTGCAACAGTGCGCCGGAGCCATGGCAAGTCGTTGGTCATTCAAGTGCCTGGTTGTTGACTTGTCGGCTGGCTCCACATAAGGCAATGTGTCTGTGTATAAAATTGTTGCTACTATTTTGACCCCCTTTTTAGTCCAAAGCCAAGGAGAATGCAGCTGAAAGCCGCTCAGTGCGCGTGAGTGTAAAGTCCTAAGCCAACCCAGTATGTGTATGTATGTATGTATTAGAAATCGTTGGCTAACATTTTATGTCACTTTTTAAGACGAAAGTTTACAATGTATGTATGTGGGTTAATAAAATAGTTGGCACATTTGCTATAGATAACACATGTTCGAATAAGGTATACAAGAATATAAAGATGAACATATGTAGGTATGTACATATACATAAATATGCAAATGTGTGTCTACTTAAGTTAATGCACATCGCGTGCTTTAGTCATAACAACAGGTGCCACGAGGCACAAAAAGGAAACAATGTCATAAGCACACGCTATTCAAGCGAAACTACTTCCTTGCTAAGATATGCGGCGAAAATCGGCGGCGAATTCACATTTATTACCTTCTATCAATGCATAAGTATTTGGGCAACTTTTGAGTGTCGTTCAAATCAATTACAACTTTCGATTTAACTTCGCCATGACACCTTTTGGCACTTTTTATATTTTCGTGCTTATTAATCTTATATAAATTTAAGAAACCTGCAAACGAGTGCTTCAGTCAAATATATCAAAAACTTAGGGAACTTAAGGATTAATGTTTTGAATGACTTGAATTGAAAGAAATTGATAAAAACACTTTCACTTATTTATTAGAAGATATTTTTCAAAAAGATGAAAAATGTGTTTGCCTGTAACCATATACAGTTAAAGTCATTGCATATATGCTGGAAATGGTATTCAGTTCAGTGCAGCTTTAAGTGCAACATAAAGCACAACAATTTGCAACATGCAAGGCAATTCGCAGCCATAATCTAGACACGCACAAGTTATGCTCTCGTTAGCGAACAAATATAAGAAAGGCAAAACAAAAACCCAGTAGCTCGAAATTGAAACACCCTGTTGTGTGTGTTAAAGTGTTTTTGTGCATATACCCTACACACCCACTCTTATATTACAGGGTGTACAAACTCGCTGAACTGTTAAGAGCTGTCTTTAGAAGCTTTATCAGTCTCAAGCGAACACTCACAATGGCAATGGCAGTGAAATTGTGGAACACAACATACATATATTAGAAAATCCAAGAGATATCAAATATAGTATAGTGTAGTAAATAATAATTACTATTTTCGCAACATTTTTACATCGTATATCGGCGCTTTTTGTTGCACATGGCCCCGGGCTTGGGGCTTCCAGTCTATTCAGTCGGTCCGCGGAGCTTCGCGTGTTTGGTGCACTGACTGACATTGCATTGGCCAGAAGGTCTTACTGACAGTCTAGTACTAGTTATTTGATATGTAAGTGCACCCCCTCATCACTGCTAGGTATTGTTGCGTTGCTTCGTGTCAATTGCTTTTAGTTCTTTGGCGTAGACCTTAAGGTATTTGAGATATGATTTCGTCAAATAAACATTAAATTGTCCCTAAATATAGAATAAGATTCAAGGACCTTACAACCTTATGAAACCTACATATTTAACTCTTTATGTCTTTCAGAGAATTAGGAACAATGGCACATCGTTTAGGAAACCAATTATCTTGAAACATTAAAAGTGCTTCTCACGCTGTGCTTCCTTCCCGTTGCCGTTCCCGTTCAAAGGAAATTTTTCAGGTTTAGCCTAAGGAAGGAGAAAGAGCAGCACAAATGACAAATCATGCAGCAAACATTGTCATATTCATCATCGCCATCACCAACACTCATTTCGACGATAACTCAACCAGTAAGATCGCCCTCACGATCACGACCACGTTCCACCACGGACACAGACACCGCCGTAGCCACAGTTACGCCAGCCATAATATCAGTCGATTATAGCTACGATCCCAGCAGCATTATGTCGCCATCGGCACATAGCAAAGGCAACTTTAGTTGCGAGCAGCGCAGTGCCGAGAAGCTGCATATGGAGAAGACATCACTTAATAATCAGCCATACAGCAGTCTCTTTGGTGATCCCGTGCCCCCACCGCAGCCAGAGGATTACTTTGGCACAGCTGCTTTTGAAACAATACGTGCCGCATCGATTGACATGCCCAGTTCTGAGGAAGACACCCTAGTTGCTGCAGTCGCTCTGAATACACTCATCGGCAATGACGATCGCCGCCGAAGACTCTTCTCCAATGTGCCCTATACTAATACCACAATTAGCACCTGTCGATCTCAGCCCATTCCTCGCCTACAACCACCTGATATTCAAATATTGCCCAATTCAAGCGGTGGCTCCAGTTCGGAGCAGCTGGACTCGCCCAATTTTATGCTTCTAGCTCCGCAAGATATTGTCAACAAGCCGGATGTCTATGAAAGTGAATTCGAGCAGACGACACAAGTTTCCGAACAGGAACAGCTAAACAGGCACAGGTTAGTAGTATAAAGAGAGAGTGACCTAAGTTATCTTAGTAACCGGCCTACTCTTTCCAGACCCATGTCGGAATCGTATGCAAGCAGTGGCCTAGATTGGTATCGTCCAATATCGCAGCATTTTGCAGAGTTCAGTCGCATACCCAAGCTGCGGCCCAGCTCAAAAATGGTCATGTCCATGAAACACGAAGAGATGCCACTGTCTCCGCTGGCCACAATGCTGCAGGACTCTAATGGCTCAAGTAGCAGCGGCGAGGATCGGGATCAGTTCACAAGTCAAGATAAGCAAATGCCCGAACGTTCCCCAGCATCCACTATGGATAGGAATATCATTCTTTCGCCAAAGCAATATCTACAGCAACAGCAAAGGGAACTGTTGCGGGAGATAAATGAGAGGCAGCTAATTGAGAGCATGAGGTCGTTTGGCCTGGAGACACCTATATTGGCTAGATCTCCCAGTGGTCGTCACAGTTTAGTTCCTGAATCTAGCATAGATATAGCAATGACAATGACACCACCATCAGAAGAGAAAGAGGAGGTGGAGTCTCAATTGCAGGCCATGTCACCAGTTGTTCTCAAAGACTCGGTCTCAACGGGCGGTGATTATCGGTAAGTTCATCAGCTTTTATAGCTTAGCACTTTAGTTTCTTATGCTTTCTTCTTTTCTAGCGTTGGAGATACTCGACTGCACAAGAAGTCTTCATTCACCATATTATCCGTACGTTCACCAAAATCTTCGCTTAGCCACAGTCCAAGTGCTACGCCAGTGGCTCAGAGACGGACCCGGGTGCTCGCTGGACGACATCCTTCCATACAGTCCACCACTACCTCGTCCACCGCAGCAGCTCAGGCTCAGTCTGCAGTAAGACCGCGTCGAAAATCGGTGGCTGGACCACGACTACCGCAGCTCCCACTGCCGCCTGCTCCAACGGATGACTCGCCACGTCCATCTGTACAGTTCAATATGACTGGACGCTATAGTCCCAGCAAGCTGGCAATGCCCACAAAGGGTATACTGCAGCAAAGGGATTCACTCACCTCCTCGGTGGATACATACACGCCTCGTGTCCAGCGTCGTGGCTCCATTCCTATGAACTCAGCGTTTGGTCAGCGTATTAAAAGTATGGAAACGTTGCCGTTAATAACGGATCCCTATCGCAGCGCCATACCTCGATTTTGTAAATCTAGTACGGAACTGGACAGGGAAACTTCGATTATACCACCGGGCTCACTGCCGCGTCCTCTAAAGCCAAACCCAAATCCAACGCGCAAGCAGCGCGGACTGCTCGGAGTCATAAACAAGGAGGAGGAGGTCTTCTCTCGTATTCCACCCCGCTCCAATTGGCTTAGCCTCGACGACTTGACCCTAGAGCAGCGTCTTAGAAAGTCCGCCCTTGGTCCAATGCGTTTGCAGGCGCGACGACGATCCAGCTCGACATCGCCAGAGCGTCGCAGTTCCACGCAGACGGCTTCAGATCGACGCAGTTCGAATTTAAGTAGCATTACAACCTCGGACTTCAGTTTCCGCCGACCCTCGCTTTCGACACTGCCAGCAACAACAACTGCGCAACGACGCAAATCCGTTTATCAACCACTAGAAAAGCTTAAAAGCCCCAGGCGCCAATCCTTCACTGGCATGGATTTAAAACAACCAAACAAGCGAGCAAAGATTGCCAAACCTACGACGCTGTCACCTATAATTGGTACCCCGAACAAAGACAGCGGCAAGGATAGTCCACTTCATGGAGATGCCTATGAGGCAGCTCACATGGATAGCCCCTCGGAGCTCTCTTTGCGTCGAGACTCCACATCCCGTATTCCAGTGCGCAGTAGACTGGACTCGTATCCCGACAGTCGTTCTACTTCACCAAACAAAGAACTTGCCAATTTATCGACACTTTCCGGTCGAACCTCACGGGCAAGCAACAGTCGCTCACCATCGCAGGCAACAGTTCGCAGCAGCTTTGATGCACATGGCATGGACATAAGATTGACGCCCACTCGCCTCACCATAAGTCCTGCAGTTTCCCGTGGGCCTACTTCTAGACCTAACTCACGCGTAGCGCAGGCACAGAACAACTCCCGTACTAGCTCTTTGGCTGACTCACGAGCAAACTCCCGAGTCAACTCCCAAGCCAATTCTCGAGCAAACTCCCGAGCTGATTCCAGAACCCATTCGCGAGCTGATTCCCGATTAAGCGCACGTTCCTCTTTGCGTTCTACGAGCATTTCACCAGCAACGACCTCCCGCAATAGTCGTCGCGTGGACACAACCCCAGACCGTAGAAAATCGATTTCCACCAGTCCCAAACATCAAAAAGCAAAAGGAATACCAAGGCGAAAGATGTCACTGAGTCCAGTAGTCAAGCAGAGTAAGCAGACACCAAAACGTGTTGGTAAGGAGACGCCATCGGGAAATCAACGTCGCAACTCACGTTCCCGCATACCAACGAGCACAAGTGTAAGTGCTTCAAAGACTAGTTCACCTAACAAGAAACAGGCGATAGTCAACAAATCAGCCGATAAGTCAAAAGCGTTGCAATCCTCTAAAGCAAAAAAGCCTGCACTAGCTCCAACCAAATCAAGCCCAAAGGCAAAGTCTAGTAGCTCCAAAGCTGAAAGTGCCAAAAAAAAGATCATGTCCGTAAGTAAACTTGAACTGGCCGCCAAGCGAACAGGAAGTAAAACGTCAAAAAAGCAAGCAACAACAACAAAAACGCCAGCAAAAACTCATCAGGAACAGGGGCAAAGCACAGGAAAAGCTGCTACTACTAAGGCCAATGGAAACAGTGGACTACCGAAACCGGTAGCACGCGTTGGATCACAGCAAAATGTAAAGAAACCCAATGAAAGTGAAGCAACAAAATCGAAGCAGTCCGTTTCATCGGAAAAGGTTGAGACTACCAAGGACACCACAGCAGACAGTATGAAGCCTTTAGCTGTTCATGTGGGAAATGCTGTTCTGCAAGCAGCAGAAGCTTTGCCGGCGGTGCGCAACGATGTCAATGCAACACCATCGAAGGGCAGTGGCGTTAAAAGGCAAGGTTCTAATATGTCTACACTCGTACGAATGGGCTCCCGCCTGAGCTTGATTAGCAACAAGAAACGAGGTGATTCTGCACAGAACCGCAAAGTTGCAACAGTGCCCGAACAGACACAGGAAGCCGAGGGTACGTCGTTCCTTTATGGCAAATGCTTAAGTATTTTCTCAAACTCTTTATTCATTTTAGACGCTGCAGCAAAAGGTACAGCAAGTTCCAGCAAAGGAGAAACTGCAACAAGTTCCGATTTAACTTTGGAGGGAAAAACCATTGGAGTGACGACGGGCATGACTGAGGCACAGAAAACAATTAATGATCATATAATTGACCCTAAAACGCACGATAACGAATCCAGACTTGCCCCACAAACAGACGCTTCGCCCACCACAACGGCGTCACATATGGCCAAGCCCTTTGACTCTGCCGCGCGTCTTGACACAGCCGACGGCAGTAATGCCCAAAGAAGCTCCCCCTCTGAGATGCAAAAGTCACCCTTGCCTCCAACCACACTGCCCATTGAAGCATCTATTTCGGTTGTCAACAATGCCGAGGCGGACTCAATTAGTCCACATGCCTTATCGGCCATGCCTGAAGCTGACAATGAAAGGGCCAATGCGGAAGAAGATCGTGCGGTGAACTTTGAACATGCAACGAATACGGATGGTAGCAGAGACGACTTTCAAGTAGATGACAAAAGACTTTCACCCGACGGGCAGGGCTCAACAGCGGGAAGCGGAGGTATTGCCAAGTAAGTTGCTAATGCGAAGAATTTCAATAAGCAATTTACGTTTAAGTAATTGAGAAGTTAGATAATTAGTTGATTTTAAACATTTTGTGGGTTAGATTTTGTGACATGTCTGCGTGATGGATGGATAGTCCCCCAGTCAAAGAACATACAAAGTTTTTAAACAGAAAAAAACAAATACCAATTTGCCACATTTTTCTGCAAAGGTCTACTAACTTTTTGCCACGTCCTTAAATTTACCCAAGTAAAAACAATTGCAGGCCATATACCCCTTGGCCAGTAAATTAACATACCCGGAAACCCCCGAACAACAACAACAACAAGCACACGAGCCATTCGTACTGGTAAAACTTTAGACCGCCAAGTCACGTGAATATGTATGTACATACATATATAGGGATATATATAGTTGTAGATGTGGTGGCTTATGGGCCGCCAAGCCACTCATAAATGCGTCAATAAATTTTCGGTGGGATGGGATAGAAGTAAAGGGAACTATACGAAACGCCTTTAAGGAAATCCGCTTGCTGGCTTGTCGTCGTAAGCGCCGGCGTCCTTCAATGGATATATACAAATTTACGTGTATAGTATACATACGTATGTACGTATATATTGCAGAGTAGTGTGACCGACCAAGGTGTGTGAACATACATATTACAAGCATACAACTGTGTATGGGAGCTGCTTACTTAGTTTTCGTGGCATGTCCAAAGTTTCATGCCGCAATAACAAATCAGTTTCAGCCGGACAATCGCGCCAAGCGCAGCACAAACCAAAATTTCACTTCTCGCAAAAATAACTTCTAAGGAATTTCTAGTAATTGAACTAAACAAGTGATTTTCTGTTTCTGTTCATAATGTTGATTAAGAAGAAAAAGAATTCGGTCATCTTCAGCATTGATCTGCCGCAGAATTCTTTGATTGATGAAGACAAGTATTTTTATAGGTAATTAGTTCTAAAACAAATATTTACGATATTACCACGAAACTTTAAGACTGGCATGCCATGTTAATTAAGTAGTTAATGCGCCAGAATTGAGAAAGTTGAAGTAAGCAAAACTTTAATTTCTTTTCGTTCACTTACGTTAAGTTCTCGACCTCCAAAACAAAGTTTTGTCGTTTGCTTCGTGGGGTAAAAGTCGTTGAAACCATATTTATTAGCGTGTAGGTTTCCTTTGGCACGTGGTCGAGTGGAAAATTGTGTAAGTGAGAAAGTTGTATGTTGAAAAGGACTAATTTGTGTTTAGTAGTTAACAAACTATACTTGGCTATGATGTTACCCAACCAAAAAATCCAAAAAAAACAGCCCGACCTTGAACTTACTTTGGGATTTTTATAACCAAGCAATGCGTGTGCACGCATATTAGAATCTAAATATTTATTACGAATTCTGTGAATGAAATATACAAAATAAATTTGTTCTATCCATATAGTAACTATCGAACTTTTGACCTATGCATATGCTAATAGCAGGCAGTTGGTGCTCTCGTGCAATTCATCTCTATCGTATTGAATGCAAAACTCATTTAATATGCTAATGACAGTAATGGCAATGCACCGGTCTCGCAGGGCACGAAATCGATTTGCATAATAAAAGTGCTTCAATGCAAAATCTTGTAAGCTCTATGCAAATGTGAAAATTATTGCCATGATATCACACAAAAGGACAAGGTCTATGGTTATTACATACTGTAACTCTTCAAGCAGTTTTCTGTGAAGACAACTTATGCATACACTTGAAAAAAAGAATTTTCTACATAAAATTCTCAATTTCAGCTTGTGACTTTTCTTTGTGTAAGATTTAATAAGCTGTTATTTATCTATTTTGTATGCTGTGTTTCTTTTAGAAACTATGAACACTATTTACAATTTCGATTATAACCGAATGATTCGAAACTAATTTCCCGTTATTAGTTACGAAAAGCAAATCAAGTGAAATGCAGCAAGTAACGAATCCATGAGAAAAGAGTTCATTAAATTATTCACATATCACACATATTATTGTTTATTGTTTATTAGAACTAGCAGTGAGGAGTTCCTTAAGGACGATGTGGATAAAAGAGGTTGTTGCCGTTGTTGCACCACGCTATGCATGCGTTTTCGTAGATCCCGTTGCATGCGATGCTGTGGTCTGCGTAAGGATCGTCTACATGACGCCGCTGAGGAGCAGCCTGTGCTCTTGAGTGCCAGGAGCAGCGCTTCAACAATAACAACACAACTGGAAGTTATAGACGAGCCAAAGGACAATAAGAATAAGAAAAAGTCGCGCTGCTGGCCAACATTGAACTGCTGCAAGAGTTGCAGAAAGAAAACAAAGCCAAGTGAAAATTTAGATTTGAATAAGGAAACTAAAATGAGTGGTGCCGCAGAGGCAATTCATCAATCCGACGTTCCCATCAGACCCAAGCAGCAGCAAGGCAAATGTGGAATGTGTCTGAGAAAAGTTTTCTGCTGTCGTTCAGTAAACAAAGTCGATCCCATTACTGGCGATGAGACTGAGCTAAGCAAATGTTGTTTTTGCATACCCTGTCGACGCAAGCGAGCCGCAGTTGCATCCAATGATCCCAAAGTGGCATGGCGTGATCCAGATCGTGATCCAGAGCTAGGCATTACTGCAACCGATGCAGCCGTTCTTGAGGGTTCCTCAGTGGCACCTTCCACAGCAGTCGAACAAACTTCCAAAGTGTAAGTCGAACAGAATTAATAGGATAGGACGAGGATTAACTTAAAAACTTTTTTAAGGGGCTGCTGCAAACGTTTTTGGCTCATGATGCTGTGTTGTCGAAAGAAGAAACCTCGTCGTGCCTCAGAAGCACGTCGACAAAGTATTGTCGCACCACCGAGTGAAGTAAGGCAACTAATAATTTATGCTCCCAACTTATTGATCTTTTTATAATTATGTTAAAGGATACGCGTCGCAAGCTGCATAATGATCTAGTGGAATACACTTCAAAAATGAAGGGTGCTATTCCCGTGCTGCCGCTGTATCTCGCCTGGTTTTGCGCCTTTTGTAATGTCATCTTTCCAGGCTTAGGTACGTTCAACCAATTTCTTCTATTTCTGAACGTTTCTGTTTAACGTTTTTTACCCAAACGTAGGTACACTGCTTTCCGGGCTATTCTGCTTGTGTGTCGGTATTCCACGGTTCTCGCAATTCGACAGCGCACGTGCACGGATTGGATCGTTTATCATAAATATCATTGTTGCTGTATCGCAATTCTTCTGTGTGCTTTTCTGCTTTGTTGGGTGGGGATGGTCAATCTGGTGGGGCACCATTATGCTTAAGTGTGCACGTATGTTTCCATGTTATTAAACACATTTTATGGATTTTAATAACTTTTGGAACTTTCAGGGAAACTTAGCAAAATCAAGAAGGTGGAACGTCTCGAACTGGAGGAGGAACAGCGTCAAGCAGATCTGGCAGCTGCTGCAGGGACGGTTCGTGGAGACACTGAGACAGCGAAGACTTAAAAACCGTGCAGTAATACAAAAACCAAAATATATCGAGTTTGGTAAAAAACGCGTAGCTTCCAATAACTACAAACAAATGCACTTCCATTTGTACTTCCTTTTTAAAAAAGATGCGAGACGGGAGAGAATATTCAAAAATTGTCCAAAACTTCCAAAAATAAAAGTTACGTAACGGAACAAATTAACAAAAATCACTTCCATTTGTACATATTATATATACAGACTTACATTGTTTAAATAAGAATTTATATAAATTTTCGAAAATAAGTAATATTAACCATATTATATTAAAAGAGCAATCCAAAAAATAATAAAAATTTTATTTGAACTTTTGAATAGTTTTGTCAGCAACATGCGATATAAATAAACATTATTACATATGTACATACCTCCATTCTTGAAACGCCATGCTAACATTTAACAGTAACAAAATTCTTGCTAAAGTACCGTTGTTTTTTAACATTTTTCTTAGCTGTATTCACAAAATATATCACAAAATAACACCAATTCCCGTTGATCAGAGTAATTTATTAATTTGTCGTTAATTAAGCTAGTTTGAATGAAATGCCTTTCAGAAAACAACGCACATTGCTAGTTTGAATTTAATAAACATAATCAAAACGCGAGCAGGCGGCGGCTAGCTTAAGTTAACAATTCTGTTAAATAATTTTGGTGCCAGGGCCTCAAAACTTTCTGAACGACAGAAAGTTCACTGAGTCGTTCCTTTGAACTTGTCCATATCTAGGAAAACAAGTCTAACATCGCCACGCGAATATTATTTCGTTTACTTTTCTGCATAAAATTCATAAATTGCCGACTCTAACGCATTAATATTATAAAGATGGCACACTTGGTGAAAATGGAAAACGGGCAAAGTCAGACCATACAGGAAATGTTGGGCTGCATCGAGCGGTAAATTGTCTTCTGTGCTTGCATTAATCAGCAGACAACAAATATACATACATACAAACAAACATAACCTATCTATTTTTTACTATGCTCAGCTACAATCCGGATCATTTGAAAATTCTTGAATCCTATGTCCAGGATCAGGCCAAGAACAATACCTATGACTTGGAGGCAAATCTCGCCGTACTCAAGCTGTACCAGTTCAATCCGCACATGCTCAACTTTGACATCACCTACACGATTCTGCTGAAGTCGTTGACGAATTTGCCGCACACGGATTTCGTTATGGCCAAGTGCTTGTTGCTTCCGCAGCAGATGAAGGATGAGAACGTGCAGACTATCATCGATTTGGCCGACATACTGGAGCGTGCTGACTTCACTTTGTTTTGGCAGCGTGCTGAAGTAAATCGCACCATGTTCCGCCATATATCCGGCTTCTATGATTCCATACGCAAGTTCGTATCGCATGTTGTTGGTACCACGTTCCAGACAATCAAGAAGGATCTGCTCAAAGAGCTTCTTGGTGGCATTGAGGACTCGACTCTGGAAAGTTGGATGAAGCGTAATGGTTGGAAACATCAGGGAAAAGATTTGATTGTTGTTGCCACGCAGGACGGTAAAATCAAGACCAAAAATATTACAGAGAAGATTGAGTTTGAGAATGTGGGTGCACTAATGGCGCAATGTCTTTAAGTTCTGTGAATTTTCGTAAGGTAAACATTTCATCAAGAATAACAAATAAAAACAAATGGCAATTACACATTGTGAACACATATACATCTATACAACTTAATAGTTTTATTTGGCGGTACCGATTCTGGTGCTCACACACACACACAAACACATATCTTATTTTATCTATATCGAGTTACAATTAGTCAACTTCAAGAGTCACTTAACACTAAAGGGAGATAGATTAAACCATATTAAGATTGCTTTTTAAACTTTTTCAATATGGGAAAGATCTTGTCGAAGGCATCGTATATCTCCTGTCTCACCTTGGCCCCCGTCAACACCACCTTACCAGACACAAAAATCAAGAGTACAATACGCGGACGAACCATACGATAGATGAGACCAGGAAATAGCTCTGGCTCGTAGCTACTGAAGTTGCAATGTGTGAGAACGAGACCTTCCAATCTTATGGGAAACTTCACATCGCAAGAACCAACCATATTTTGTATCTTAAAGTCGAGGAACTTTGCCTGCAAGCAAAAAATAATAGGTGTCAGAAATTAAAGTTATTCTGGGTGTATTTATTAACTAATTGCTTACCGGAAATCCTAATTTTTGTATAATACGCGCATATTTGCGAGCTGCCAGCCTAGAGTCATCCTCACTTTTGGCGCCTGTGCACACCATTTTGCCAGAGCTAAAGATTAGGGCGGTTGTGCGGGGTTCACGGATACGCATAATGACGGCAGCGAAGCGTTTTGGATTATACTCGGCGTTACGTGCATGAAGTGCAATCTTCTTTAGATCCAGTTTGCAGCATAGGTTAACGGTGGACACAATGTTTTGCAGTTGCGGCACTATGCCCGGATCAGCTGATCCGGGTGTTGCTGGTGTCATTGGCGTTGATGGACCCATCGTCTGGTGTATGTTGCTCAGTGATCCTGTATCCCCTCCGCTGGTTCCTAACCCTGTTGCACTTCTTTCCGTCATAGGCATCATGTGCGACATCATGCTTTGAGGCGTTTGTGGTTGCATGAGTGATTGCGGAGTGCCCCCACCACTGTTGATGCTCTGGTTCTGCTGCTGTTGCTGTTGTTGATACGATGAACTCGGCTGATAGCCTTGCATTTGTTTGTGGGCTAAGGGTAATGTGGGCTCGTGGCCAAACAATCCACTTCCATCTGCACCTGTTGATCCATTATTTCCATCAGGCTGCTGTTGCTGGACTGTTAAGGATGCTGTTGGAGTTGGATCTGGAGCAGGTGGGTGGTATACTTGGTGTGGTAGTGCCTCAATTTGTTGATCGGCGTCGAGGCTGTGGTGAATCGGTGTAGGTGCATGCCCAATGCTGGGTATGCTAAAGTTTGGGCTCAGCATGTCATCCATAGTTTAATTTCTTAACTGCGTACTTTGTGCTTATACTAACGCGGTGAAAATTTGTCTTATTGTCTATGTAGCAACTCGTAAATGGAAAGCCGCGTCGTTCCTCAGGGTTGCGTTGGCTTAAAACGTATGTTTATGTATGCTGCATCAATTACGCGGAACAAGTTCTAGTGAACGAACACAATTTTTAGTTCCAGCTGACCTCATCGATACCTAAAGCATCTATCGTTTAAATTAAAGTGTATCGATACTTGCGCGCACTTTTCAATTGCAGCAATTCAAGTTCTAGAATTTGTTAATGTTGAACAGCACACACAAATATGATAAGATCAGTTGTAGATATGTACAAAGAATCAAACTGCTTCTAACGGCTTTATTTAAGTATTTTTAGACTTATAAAATAATTAACAGTTAAGATACAAATACATATTTAAGTTACCATATGCAGCATTTACATATATATAAAAAAATATTAGTGTAAGACACATGTAGAATATCTTGATGCAGTAATACCAGAAAAAGAGTGTGTTTACATAAAGATTTAATTTTGTATGTTATTATAGTATTCTTAAAATATATATGCTTAAAATTTTCTACTTTTTTTGGCCCTTTTACACAAGCATAATTTGTTCCAGGATTTTTGCATTTACCATAAATTCATGCCATAAATTCCCGGAAGCTTCCTTAATTTCCCTCTGGTTTTGGCAAATTCGTGTCATAGGCTCGTATAACTATGGATTGCGAAACAGCACCGCCTTCCTCTTGGGAAAAAGCATAGCCATCTAAAGTAAATAATTAAGTGTATTAAAAAACAATTACTTCAATCCATATATATATATTCGTGTATTTACATATGTGTTGTGGATGGGAATTTGATTTTAATGAATTAATGATGTGGTGGAAGTGTTTACAAAGTTTATCGTCCCTTTTTGGTAAACAAATGAAAAATCAATCAAATCAAATGTCAAAATGGCAATTACAACGTCAAATCTTCAATTAACCGTATCTCTAGTGCTGATAACCGCGTCGAGTATATATTATGTATGAACACGCTACATCGACTTATTACTAGCCCATTAAAAAGCACTGCCAACACCAGCTGGTCACTAAAAGCAAAATGTCCTTGGACATGTAAACAGGGGCACACACTGATTAGTTGGTTGGTTGGTAAATGGGTTGTACTCACGCGATAACTCTAGTTCCGTTTCGACTCTTGTGTTGGCACGACGGGTGAAAACATTACGTAGCAATCTCGCCGTTTCAGTAAATCTGTTGGATTAATTTTTTGTATTTTTGAAGAGTCGCAGGACTTTTAGTACTATAAGTGTGGGATTGCAATACAGTTACTTCTGCTTCAGGAGTTTTCATTTTGAATTGTTAGCATATTGATTCTAGTAACAGCCATTTGAAAATCATAAGTGAGCAGATCGCTATATAATAGATGTTATACATAATCAAAGGTGACAAGTGAAATGGGATCATGCAAAATTTTCAATTTGTAGTATAAACTATACAAAAATTTATAAAATATAGGCAACTCATAAGTTATGGCAGAATCTTCAAAGAAAATATATATAACATGCAATAGGTACATACTTGATAAGGGGCAAAATAAATTATATTAAATCCTTAAAGTACTAAAATACAGACATAATTTCGCAGTGCTGTTGACATTTCCCGTTTAAGAACAAATTATCACAAACTATCAGACATTTTATTTGGATACCGAAATCCAGAGTGCTCCTTCTATATTGACCTTATGTATGACTGACTGTAAAATATGAAGTGATCTTCATGTGTGTGTGTGTGTGGTTTTATATAATTTACTGACATGTTAGTTTCAGTTTGTTGACAGTTTATCGAGAATGATTTACTTACACCGAATAATTGATCCCAAGGCATACATAGTACTGCGCACACACATATACAAAGTTACGCAAAAGAAAATATTCATGAGAATTTTAAATACATAGTTTTAAAAAGTTTGTATTGAGTTTTATTTATATAGTAGAAGTTGTATTAGTAGTTGAAAAGTTGATAGTTCTTTTGTTTTTATTGCTGTGTATTCTTTTTGTTGCGTGTGAGGATAAGAAAACGATAAACAAACAGAACTTAGGTGCATTCTAACATTCAGCCATGTCAAAAATATGTTCCAAACTGTTCAGTTAGTGTTAGGCATGCAAGCAGTGTGGCACACATCATGAAAACTAATACATACACCACCGAATGGTAATCTTACTCTCAATTATGAGGTAATAAATTTTAATGCACTTGCTTTAATTGTTATAAATTTATTCATATTAATATCCATTTCCAGGTATTAATATTGAGATAAATATTTCTTTTGATAAGGTAAGGAATGATTGGGAAACTTAAGGATGCCATACAAATATAAACTTAACATTAAACATTTCATTATATAACAATATATTAAAAACACTCTGTAACAATTAGATGAAAAAACATCAGGCATAGTGGATGTTTCTTGTTAACTGGATTTTTGTACATTGATTTTCGTCCTTTTACCATAGCGTTGGTATAGTTTCGATCGGAATGCTTGAATTTACAATATGATCGATTTGCTTAAATAGAATATAATTGCTTAAAAAGTAAACAACATGTAATATGAAAACTAAACATCTTTAAAACAGTTTGTCAATTGCGCACAATTTCAATTTTGTTACATTTGAATTCAATATCACAGTTGGACAAGTTTTAAGACTTATAACATTAAAAGTATGTTTATTAGTTTATAATTCAATGTATATGGCTTTTGTACGCCCTGAGCACATACAATAAATACCAATTAGATAAACACTTAAAATATATACATACATATATGTAAATATATATATTTTTTTGAATTGTCAGACATGATATAAATAATATATATTCAATTTGCAGTAATTACATACATATGTACTATATAGAAATATTTAGTGTTAAGGTATCCATCCTATATGTGCAGGATTTCACTGCTGACTTCGGAACCACCGCGACCGCGCCAACGTTGATTTCGCTGATGATATTGCTGATCATCTGTATTCTCTTCCTCAAAGTCCAAGTGCTCTATGCGTAAACGTCGACCTGAGCTCGGCGCGGCAGCGCTTCGGAATTGATTCGTATTTTTCTTGGGTACGAGTAATTTACTGGATCGCACTAATTTGACCACATCATGCTTAAAACCAGAGTCGCTATTATATGCATTTGCAGTTTGTGAAGTCACGCAGTTTCAACATATTCATAAGAAGTTTGGCATGAGGAGTTAGGGGAAGTTGGATTACATTTTTGATATGCATTTCATATATTTAGGCATTAGTTAATGTGTTTAAAAGCAGGTTGTTAATAATATAAAGGATATAGGTTAGAGAAACTAACATTTATTTGTCTTGGATTTTGGCTTCAAGATGATTGTTGCTAATATAAGATAATGATTATAGAAACAACAACAATAGTAGCTAACTTGAGATAATATTTAATAACTAATCTCGCTTGCAATTTTAACGGAATTGTGTTTGTTTTAATTTCAATGCATTTTGTTACTAAAAACACACAAATTTACTATATGATATAGTATGAACATCAACTTAAATTGTAACTAATTTTAATGCCTTGTTTTTGTACTATTTGCATGGCTAAATAAATTTGCATTTGAAACCAAACAGTTTATTTTTCCTTCAATACACAATTACTAGTTGTGATATACTACTACTGATAACAAATCAAATTTAGTTTTCGTTCAACAATTATATACCTTGCTTGTGTGAGTGTAAAGATATATCTTAGTAAAATTCTAGTGAAAAATATCCTTTTTGAATTCAACCCGTTATTAGCTTTGTTTTCAACAATTTGTTTTCCTTATTAATAATTCAGACCTATGTGTATATAGTATATTGTATGAAATTGTTGTTCTAAGTGGATAAGTATTAGTTTTTGCATGTTTTTTTTTATAGCTCTGCAGCTACATTTCTAGACGGCAGTGATGTTATTTTGTTTTTATCAAAAGTGAGTAAATAATTAATATTATATGGTACGTAAGCAATAACACATATGAAAGTTAAACAAACACAATTAAAACATTAACACAGGTGACTAGTTTAATTATGTGTTTGGGGATAATGCAAAACGAAACTTTTAATAAGAAATTGTGCAAATTCAAATACAAAACGAAGAACGCAAACTATATACATAAAGCAGAAACCGCAAATTAAGTTAAGGAATCTAACAATGTATAGAAAAATGCACAACAATTCAAATTGAAAATGTATACTAGAATATTTAGTTTTTGTTTTTTCTCAAGTTTTTGAAGCCAATAGTATAAGATGTTAACCAATTAAAAGTAATACCCAGAAGTAATGCAAATACATCAATCATTTAACCGAATACTTACGAGGAACGTGACTCTTCCATAACCTGTGACGGATCATGGCGTTGGATTTCCGATTCACGCACCGCTTCGGTAAGTGTCTTGAAAACGGTATTGTGTACACTGCAAATAACCAAGAATATTATTTAAAAGGTATTCTTTGAACAATTCAAGACATTTTGACTTACAGTTTACAGATGACATCGATGAGCAAACTGGCAATTGGTACCAAAACTAATCCCAACCAAAAGACAGGCGTTGACAGCAGCTGACTATCCATGCCAGCGAAGTTGCTGGCAAACAGAACCGTTGGCCAAATGTGGCTATATATGACAACGAACAAAAACCAAAGCACAATTGATCCCCAAATGGCGGCATGCGTTAACCAGGTCCACGAACTTGTGATAAGACCCGCCTTCAAACAGACTGTTACAATTACATACTAATAATGAAAGAAATTATCAATTAAATAAGTTAGTATCATTAATCATTTAACAAACTTACCGTATAGACCATGTTGCCGAGTAGCAGATAATCACTCGTTTTGCCATCCGACCAAAGTACTTCATTTTGGAATGCCAACAGCGGCAACCAGAACAGAAACACCGAATGTAGCAAAGCATTAAATATCCAGATCCAAAATACTTTAACGTTAAACAGTTTGGCATTTTGCGATGGTTTATACAAGAGCGGATATTTAAGCATTGTATCCGCCGTGCAAAACTTCTCAAAGAGTCCAATCGCAAACGGTGGCATGGCTGTAAAGACAACATTGTACAGACCAATTGTCCAGCGCTCGAACAGAATTTGTCCCGACCAGCCCGAGTAGACGGCGAACCACAGCTCAATCACATACAAGCAGACATTTTTGTAGAAACTATAGAGGATTAGCTTGCTGATGCGCGCATAGTTCCATGCGCCATGGACAAGGATTAGACGACGCAAATACCGAAACTGTGCAATTGAATAGTCTGAGGCGCAGGCTGCCTGCAAACCTTCCACACCCGAAATGCCAATGCCAACGCTTGCCTTTTGTATCATGGCCACATCGTTGGCTCCATCCCCTATAGCCAGGGTAACGGCCTTAGTGCTTTGGGTAACCATCTCGACTACTTCAGCTTTTTGCATGGGCGAGACGCGACAACAAATGACGACGCGACAGATGAGGCAGAGCTCCTGGAAGTCGCCGCGCAGGTCACAGGTCAATGCATACTTTAATGTCTTGCCATCGATGACGAGTGCCACATTTGCATCCTTGGCCATTGTGCTTCTAAATTCGCCACAGTGGCGCAAAATGGCATCGCGCGTAGCCTGCAAAAGTTATTCAAACATTATTTAATGGTACGACTTCAATTTGAATTTCAACTTACATCCAAACTATCCTCGTTGAGAATGATAATGTCCATGGAGTGTGAGATGAGCTTGCAGGAGTAACCAATATTGATGGCCGTCTCCTGCTTATCGCCAGTTAGCACCCAAATGTAAATGCCAGCCTCGAGCAGGGCAGCTATCGTTTCCGGTACGCCATCCTGCAGTTTATCCTCAATAGCCGTTGCACCCAGCAGTCGAAGATTCGTCTCAATCAGATTGGCGGCATCCTCGAGCTTGGTTTCGCGATACGATAGAGCCACCGATGCCTTGTGATACGTTTGAGACCATTCCTCATACACCTCGTCATCGATGTCGGCCACAGCCAGACACAATGTTCGTAATCCCTCCGAAGCGAACTCCTCTAAATGCTGCAATGTCATAACCCGATACGTTTGCTGTCGCGGCGATAAACGCTCATATATTACCGAATCAGCGCCCTTGGTAAACAGTTTAATGCGACCCTCGGGCGTACGCACAATGACCGACATCCGTTTGCGGGTCGATGTAAACTCGAGCACATTAAGTACTTGAAAACGCTTGCGCTCCCCCAAGGCATTAATCTCCACGTACTCGGGTGTGCGTGTATCGAAAATGTAGCCAAACTGTCGAGCTCCATCGACGAGAGCCCGTTCATCGGGACTGGCGGCATGATAGATAATGGTGCCATCCTCCTTCTTCTCCGGTATTACTGTATGGCACACGGATAGCAGTACAAGAAACTCCTCAATATCCCTATACGATTCATGTTTTCGCAATATGTTCTGCACCAGCTCGGATTCCTCGGGCGTACGTTCAGGCTGATAGACCTGCCTTGCAATCGAACACTTCTTGAAGACCATCACATTGCGAGTCAGCGTGCCCGTTTTATCTGAGAATATGTACTTGATCAGGCCGAGCTCTTCGTTGAGATTCGAGGTGCGCGCACTGGCCGGCATATTGGATTCCTCGTGGTACATCTCAATGTCGTAGTTGATGAAGATCGCCTGTAGAAAACGCACCAGCTCCAAAGTGACTTGCAGCGATATGGGTATCAGATTGTTGTACAGAATAAAGAACGTCAGCAGATTGAAACCGAGGCTCATGCTAATAAAATCCCCAATGCCCAGATACCAGTCCGTTTCGGCATGTTTTTGAGTCCAAAACAAATTGCACAGCCCGCTGGTTATGCACAATGTAATCAGTATCATGAAGAGCATTAAAATCTGTGTATTTGTCAACTTGTCGACGGTGGAACGCTTTAACGGAGCACGAGTTGAGTTCTTCATAAGTTTCGTTTCGTGTCCAGAGTAAATGACAATGCCAAAGATCCATGCTGTGTTGCGTAGCATGGCGCCACGCTGCAGCACCTGATCAGGACCAAGAGCAGCTGCACTGCAGAAAGATACTTCATTATAAATTTTAAATAAATGTTTTATTGCGCAATAATTACGGTTTTCCATATTCTTTGAGCACGCCATTAAACTCGTATAGTTGCCGATTGGGTAATTCACATTCGATTCTTCCCTCTAATTGCAGCAAGTCCTTTGTTTCCAACAGTTTGGCTGTTGATGGCAAACCCTGGCGAATCTTCAAGTTTGTCTCTCCATCTAAATTTGCTGTTTCAATGAAACACATGGCCTGAGGCTCACTACAAGATGAAAGTAAAAAAAAAACTTGATAATTAATAGTCTTCATTTTTTTGTTTAATATACAGTCTAAGACACTGACAACTAACGTAGCTTTCTGGAGGTAAAGATTTTTCTAAATCGGTTTAGTAGATCTCGAGAGTGCCCCTTACAATCTCACAAACTTAACCTCATAGACAAAGTTACAAGCTTACCTGGACGATAATAGTATTAGATCGGCAGGAAAGAACGTATCGATGACCACCTTTATTATATCGCCAACTGTCAGCTCAGACCAGCGTACAGTGGTCCAACTGCCATTTTCCAAACGCTCTATTAAGCGATGATTAAGTTCATTATCAGCGCGATGTCGTTTCTTAAGAGATAGAACAAGTTTTTCGAGAGATGAAACTCATGAATATATATAATTTTGGTATATATACTTACAACATCCTCAATGATCTCCTTGATGGCGCTTACGGAGAGTATAAAGAGTAGTGGTACCAGTGTTGTATAGCGACCCGTTGGCGACACATCCGGTATTTGTTGTAATATTGCAATAAGTAGGAAAAATATATTGGAATATCGCCGGAACTGCTCGAAGAGGAACGACGGTATAAACGTGATGACACTGTTTGAAAAAAAAAGGAAATTGCCATTTATTTATCAATTTATCAGTAAGTGCTATTACCAAATAGTACGTCATATAGTATTATCGACGAATGCGTAATCAACATAAACTCACTTATATTTAGCCGTTGAAATACGATTGTTGCAGTATTTTACTGGCTGTGGCGGGTTCAGGGCTATGACACGTCTATCTCCGTCCTCTCCATCGTAATTGCTGAATTGTGGAATTTCGTCATCATCTGGAATATAAATAGGAAGAACAAACATTTTTAAGTATGTACAATAAAAAACCATGTTTGTACTAACTATGCTAACAAAAGAAAGTCGAGAAAGTTCGTCTCTCTGAACCCTAGACTTTACCCATACGGTCATACCAGCACTAGGGTAATGGCATGATGAGTTCAATCTTTGATATTTTCGGATTTTCTCAACCGATTTCGATGAAAATGTTCAAGATTTCCATTGTTTTGAGTTATAAATAAATTGAAACCAACTTGTTCTGCATATGGTATAGAAGATTCCAAAATCTTAGTGTTTATATATTCCGATATCGGGTTCAGGGTATAAAAAGAATCAAGTGTTGTGTATTTTATTAACTTTTTCATAATTTGCAAATTTAATTGTAGTAATTTGATAGGCCAAGGCCAAGCCCAACATCACTCAGTATAAATCATCATCTTCCCAATTGGCAATAAAGAAGTTCGAAGCTATGGGATTGCCGAGTGCATACTTTTTGGCAAATCTTTTAATGCTAAAACCTTGTCGTCCCTCGTAGCTATCTGCCGGAATGTAATTCTCATCAAAGTCTAGCTCACAATATTGCTGAAAGACTAGGAAAATGTAGCGATGCTGGCCAGTGTTGACCGGTGGACGACTGCCAATGTAGCCAGCTAGTTTTTGGCCATAAGCTACATCACAGCCAGGAATATTGCCCACCAGCCAGTGGAGCCACTCGCGAAATGTGGGCGTTTTACGACTTGGTGCATCCGGATCAATCATGGCCAAGGTGTAAAACTTGATTGGATCGGAGAGCCAGCGTATAATTGGTTCGTGTCTTACATTTAGTGGACTTAAAAGCTTGCCCGGCTCTACCTTTGTTTCGCAGGGATAAAGCACATTGATGACTAACTTCGGCTCACAGTTAATCACATCGGGTATTAATTTGTGCTCCTTTAAGAGTTTTCCCATTTCCTTGACCGGATCAGGGATTACGCAAGTGAGAATCATAATTCTTGTCGAATTTTGTATATTCTATTGAATTCAGTTTTTTTTAAGCATACACTACATATCGACTCGATTTCGGTTACTACTACTGTGATTGAATGACACCAAATGCTTCGAAACTAATTTTCATGTTTCCGTTTAGAAAACAAGAAGAGCACAAAATAGAAAACATGTCGAATAAAGTGCAGCAAACAACAAAGCCAAGCGTTGTAATATAGAACCATATGTATGCATGTTTGTTATTTACCATATCTCTACTTTGTATGTATTGAAACGAGAACAGAGAGTTACAAGTGCTCAAAGAGAACAAATGACTCGTTTACGCTTTTGAATGTGCTCAGTCGAAGGACATTGAAATACGACCCTTTCCCTAAATGAGATTATTGCTGTAAGCATGATTTGGGTTTTGCAGCTAAATTTTGGGCTGACAACTTACGAATCCAACGAAAACGAAGCGCTCTATAGACATTACAGAAATTCATTCTGGCGAAGCCTCTCAATTTGCACGGCCTATGTCTATGTCTGTGTTGCCTATGAGAACGATGATGACGCTTTGTCACGTTCTGTTTGGGATGCGAGTCGTCTAATTCGATATTGGCCATTAAAACCGTTGTGGCCGTTTCAACCGATTCCAGATCCGCTTCGTGTGCCTCCTTTGCCTCGTTGAGCCGCCTTGAGACTCCCTTTTCGTCGTCGTCGTCGTCGTCGTCAATGCCAGAGCCGATTGCGTGAAATGCGATGCTCTCCCTGGCAGCTGCTGTCTGACGTCTGTTGAATATGCCCCCCAGGATGATTTACTGCTGGCCAAAGGACCCAGCTACAAGTGGGCGTTGCATTGGGCGTTCAAGGTGTTTCACAAAGCCAGCGCTTGCGCTTTCGGTTTTAGCCATATTTTGTTTGTATTCCATATTCTCTAATTGAATCAACTTTGACATTTTGCAAAAAATCTATCAACCTTCTTTGCTAAAGAATTTTCTGCTTGCAACTCAATCACTTAACACACTCTTAATAACAACGAAAGGAACAACAATTGCAATATTTTAAGGTTTATAAGTGCGTCAAAAGTGCGCATTATCGATTTGTCACACGTTTGTAGGTTTTTGGTGAATAAAATTCAACCAAATATTTAGCACGCAATTAATTTTCCATTTAGTGTCAACATAGTCAACAGTTAAATAGGAAATGGCTAACAGCACATAGTTGCCAATATTTGCACACACACTTAACAGTTAATTGAATTTATTTGGAGCTATTGTTTGCTCTACTTTGCTTGCTGATTGCTGCGTGTCGAGTGTTGTACTCTCCTGCAGCTAACTATTGTGACTGAAACAGTTATCTGTGCATGTGTGTGAGACAGTGTGTGGTGAGAACCGCTTGTATCGTTTATCACAGGGTGGTGTGGTAAATGTTAAGAGGTGAGCTCAATAAAGAGCAAAAAGTGCTTAAACACTTGAAGAAAAGTAATAAGCATGATTATAGCCGATATAGAATTTAATGTGCTAGCTGATTACAAGTTATTTGTATTTGAAGAGAAATAAAAAAAATCGCACTTTAACAAAAACTAAAACATTCACCCGTTTATATCACGTTATATCGTCTGTTTCTGATTTTATTTCTGAGTGTAGGCACTGTCGGTCCTCAACAACAACCACAACAACTAGGGCGAAGCGATTTCTGCGTACTGATTTGTGTCCTCTAGGGGTTGTGTCGGCGCAGTCTTTGATACGTATATAGACATTTACATACAAACAGACATTAAATTCGTACACATACATTGTATGTGTTTTGGTTTTGTGTCGTATTTCGATATCAAACCGTTTTACTTTCATTCCCCTGGATAGCATTTAAGCTAAAAACCGTTTTTAGCTTACCACACATGAGACCAATTGAAGAAAAGGCTAGTGGGATCGTCGAGGGTTGAAATATTTGAGGATTTACAGATTTTATCCGTGCTTGGGGATGATCTTTTTATACCCTGAACCCATAAATGAGTAAAACAATGGATAATGGATAGGCAGAAGGAATCCGACTCCGTAATGTATATATATTCCGGATTAGCAACAAAAATCGAGTCGTTATAGCCATGCCTGTCTGTCTTTCGGTTTGTATGATCGCGTCGATCCCCGAGAAATACATATATCATTCCAATACCATAGGCAGAACAAGTTTGATTCTTACTTTAAAAAAAAAAAGGCGTTTCATTCAATGTCAATAAACTGTCATGGGTCACGATAAGATTGCAAGATATAACCTCGATATAAACTCGCGTATAGGTTCAAATACAATTTTAAAAACAATTATCAAATATAAAAAAATTGCATATACACCTTTGCATTCAGGCTTTCTCAAGTGCATTTTTTCCATTAGTTTGTGGCGAAAAGCTGTAAACTTGCTTGGCTTTGGCTTGGGTTGACCTCTCCCGCTACGTTGGCTTTGAAGGCGTTGCGGTCGAATCTGGCCATCGACTTCATTGAACTCATCATCCATTCTGCTGACGCTGGTATCATCGTTATCACCGGCTTGTCCTGTATTCGTTCCTGCATTTGGGGGGCAAAGCGACTGGGTCCTGTTGTTGCCGTATGTCGCAATACTTGTCTTTTTATCTGCCGAGCACATTCTGTGCACCATTGTTGCACCTGCTCAATAACAGAGCCGGTGTGGGCGTTGGGCGTGGCGGCTGCACCGCTTGTTGACGCAACTTGTGGATTTGTGCGATTTGTAGAGTTGCCATTGCGTTTGTTATTGTGCCTTGTGTTTTTGTTGGGATCTGTCATGTTGGCATCATTATCTTCTTTTTCCCCGTCTGTTGTCAATTTACTATAACTTTAACACTTCTTTTTAACAATTTTTAACTTAACTTGTGAATTTATTTATGTCTTGTCATTATTTAGTTTATGTTTACTACGATGCGACTAACTCACTTCACGCGTTCCATATTGATTTTGATATTAAATGAGGTACAACGGGAATTCTTCAAAAGGAAATATATAAAGATATAAACAAATACAAAGAATGGGTCAGTGAAGGGGGCGTGAATGTAAACAAGTCAACGACCTTATTATAACGGAAGTTTTTCTGTCCGATTGCCTGCGCACAAATCATAAGCAAACACTTGCATTTGCGTGTTGTATAATAATATAATAGAGAAAACTGTAAGGTATTCTAATTCAGGTTTTGGAACTTTCTGGTATGCCCTTTAGCGTGTTTACATTAACGACAGTAAACAGAACCTGACCAAACAGACAACTTTATTATAACGATAGTCCTTTGTTTTGAAGCACGCTTAAATGCAACAAACAAGATAAGGGGAAAATCGCATATATAGTGTATCTTAAATGGATACCATTGGTGGATCAAAGGGAATATTTCAGAATTATGCATCAGAAGAAGGCGACACATTCGATCCAAGGAAATTCGCTTAGAAATTCCGCGTGTGTGCCAAATTACAAATAATCCTATCAATACTAGAGAAGGTAGAAGTAGTAGGACAATGTTCCTATTGATGTGTATTTCTGTGTTTGGATTTTGATTGCATGTACTGCGACTATATTGTTCGAAATTGTCCATAAATATTAAACGAGACGGTTTGGGTAATTACGAGACGACAAGTGAAGGGCCAATTACATGCATGTGTATAAAAGTTTTCTTAACATGTTAAGCCCAACAAAATTCACAACAACAATAACAACAAGCTATGGAGTCTGGCCAAAAGCAGGCCACTAGCGGCTAGACAGATAAATAAATATTTTCGAATCTATAAATAGGTTTCAGAATAATATTAATACCCAGATGTACAAAAATATCCATATGCATATATAAATTTTGGATTCATTCCAAAATGAGATTTACTTGCATATTTGTGGATTATGTTCAACAAAATAAATTTACACAAAAATCGTTTTCCAGTGAAAATAGACTCGTAATTAAAAACAAAAAGCTTATTTAGAATACAAAATGTATACACATGTAAATGTGTATTTGTACAGATGTAAAGCGTCTAAAAAAGCTTCAAATTGACTCACACAACCAGTTAAGGCTTAAATATGTGACACATTTCTCGATAATATGTACGTATGTATATCTGTATGTATTTGTATAGTCAACACTTGACGTAAACACTTAACACTAAGAAAAACGAAAACATCCACAAAACCAATGAGCACACCTACTTAATATTCGTATGTACTTCTTATGTACATAGGTATATGCTAATATTCGTTGTAACGCTCCATATATTGCAAATGTATCACTGAAGTTTACAGAATACATAATATATAAACATATGTACATGTACATGTATGGGTCAATCAACGTATTGCAGTATAAGACACACATATATTTTGTGACAGACTCTTAGAACATTTTAAAGTTTTTTCTTATATACATATATAAAAATCTGTGAACACATAAAACAAATTTAAATTCATTGTTTGTTATATATGTATATGTATATGCGAAAAAAACGCAGCTCAGTGAGTTGGCAATAGCGAACAGATAGTAATTGTGAACATCGAATCAATACAAAATTACTGGGAATCGAACAATAATTGGCTACCGGCAACCAAACGGAAAAAGAGAAGCAATAAACGGGAACGAAGCTTATCTTAAACGATCATAACAAAACAAAAAAAATTTCTCCATAAATGCAATTCGCCACCTTTGCAGAAAGAGAGCGAGCGAAATCACAGAAAAATTTCTCTGACCAATAGTTGAAACAGATTGGTATGGGTCAGAAAACACAGCTCCACAGCCGCCTTTAATAAATTATTCTACATTTACTTATTTTTTGGCTTCGCTATTCGAAAATGATGACGTTTTATTTATTTTTGTTGAGAAAATAATATTCATGTATATGTGAATTTCAAAATTCGTACGTAACCGATAACTATATATGTATGTATATACAATGTGACCTTTATAATAATATTTGGCAAGCAATATTATTTTAAATAATATAATTAAATTTGCATACGTGTATATTATTCCATGACATTTAGCAAACAAATATTTACTTGTATAATTTCGTCAAATGTTTACACAAATATTAAAATACAACAAATTGCGCCACTTTTGTACAATTTACCTTCTGAACTTAATCTGCGTTTTCGTAATGCACAATTTAAATTCAACATGGGAACGGTAAGAAATTAAAATCACCTTCTACAACTTGCTCATCATCAATAGCACTAAAATGCGCTGCAGCGAAATAATTGCGATAAAACTGCAGACAAAAACAAAATACAAACGGAAACCAAAGCAGACCACTGATAAAAAGGGGGAGGATGTGTTACTAAAAAAAAATAACCCGAAAAGAAACTAGTTTGAACAACAATTGTGTTCTCTTTGTATGCTCTACATATATGGATACACATATGTATGAATATGGTTGTGTGTGGGAGAAACTACAATTACAATATTGCAACAATGGCAAAGAAACAAATGGCGAGAAATGCTTAGTACAACAAAAGCAAGCGGCAAATATCGTTGACAAATAAGAGAAAACAAGAGAGCAAGAGAAATAGAGGTGATGGACAGAACAAAACAGAATTAGTGGAGAAGGCGCCAACACACACAGTCTCAAGATCTATGTAAACATGTTAAAAACATATGTACATATATACAAACATGTGTTTGCTTATGAGTAAGGTGAATTGAATTAATATTAGACTGGTCATGGATTTAAATTATCACACAAATACACAGAAACATTGCGTGTAAGAAACCACTGTTGCACCGCAACTAGTTTTTTGATACACACACATGTATGTGAACAGCGTTCATTGTTAAGACATGTCGCAAATTACTTTCGATTATTATTAAATGTCACACGCGCGCACTTGATTGCATTGTTTCAAATCAATTGATTGCTTTTCCAAAAAAATATGTATACGAAATAAGATGTGTTATTCACATCAATTAAATACGAACAGTTCCTTCAGGAAGCACTAACGCGATTCACCGACTTCGTGCGAGTGTGTTTAGAAACCAACTGAGAAAATGCCGCACAGGTTAACCTGTGCGTACCCGAGAGAGGTGTACATGAGCAAGCAAACAAACTGTTGGAGAGCGCCACAATAGCGCAGACTTCACCAGTTGAGCATTTAATTCACCACTTACAAAACTGGCGCGAAAACAGAGATGTACTTTAGCAAGCAAACCCACCACAACAATTTCAGTCTTCTACTGTTAAACTCAAAAAGCGCTGTTATTTATTATGAAAGTTTAGAATAAAAAAACAGATCCGTGCTTTAAGTCCTGTTTTATTATCTTACTTAAATATGTGTCCGGGAATTAAAAATAAAATCAAAATATAAAATAATCTAAAATCGCCCCCGGGTGGACTCGAACCACCAACCTTTCGGTTAACAGCCGAACGCGCTAACCGATTGCGCCACGGAGGCACTTGTTGAAGCCGCTAGCATACTATTATTAAGTAAGGTAGGCGAAAACAAAATCACAATTTCACTAATTGTTCCTTGAAAAGTTTTGATCCCAATCGTATAGCAAAACATATTCTTTTTCCACATTGAGCATTACAAGTTGGAAGCAGTAAACAAGCAATAATTTAAAACATAATTTGTTTTTGTAGAATGAATAAATGCACGAAAACAAACAGTAAAAGATTATTGTCAGAAGTGGGATTCGAACCCACGCCCTCAGAGAGGACCAGAACGCTCATACAAACCTCTGTTAACTAGAGGCAAGATTTTAACATCTTGAGTCTGGCGCCTTAGACCGCTCGGCCATCCTGACACTTGTTTGCAGTCTGGCACAAACTCAACATGAATAGTAACGACGCAACAACAGCACACCCTTATCACATAACACTAACAGCCTTCGAGTACACAATAATTCCATTCTCACTAGAACATTTTCAATGCGTCGCTGTTCTGGCGAAAACACTTTTATGCTGCATTTACTCGCACGCATACATCGGCCCATTAGCTCAGCTGGTTAGAGCGTCGTGCTAATAACGCGAAGGTCGCGGGTTCGATCCCCCCATGGGCCATGTTCACTATTTTAAATTTAAATTCTCTTTTCGAGGTACAGATATCTCAACTTGAGTGAAATTGTTTGTATTGGCTGGGCCTGATTTGATTTTTTTTATGAACAGCCTCAAGCACCAGGGCAAACTAGTTCGTTAATTTACAACTAACGCTTTTTACATAGATATTACACATACATACTATGTTCAAAGCTTATTCCTTGAAATGTTTTGATCCAATCGTATGGTAAAACATATTCTTTTCCCACATTGCATACACAAAAGTTGGAAACGACCTATAATATCTACAGAAAACAGTTACCAAACAAATGATAGTTTTAATTATATCTTGAGTCTGGTGCCTTAGACCGCTCGGCCATCCTGACAGCCTGGAACGCCACGGGAAACCAGGTTTTTAATTAACGTCTAACGCTATCTACAAAGATATCACACATACTATATTTGGGCTAAAAAGCTTTTTGCAATGACTGAAAAATGTCAACCTGTCCGAGGGCACAACAATCAAAACACAAGTAAAGTATTCTTTCATGTCCAGCACATCAGTTGCCTTTATGACGACGATGATGTCATGAGAATGAAGTTAAAGTAAAAGAAAATGCTAGGCAAGTACGTTTATGCTGAGACATCGATGATCTCAGAGGCAGTTGTCAGTTTAAGGCCGGCCACCCTCTCAGCCAAATGCCGTTTAATTCTTTATCTACAAACATTGCTTGACTAAAAGGTTTTTAACTCCTGTATGCATTTGTTTTAATAAGTTTGTGTCAATTGAGACAGCTTAAATTACGTCCCCCTACCAAGGTGAAAAGTTTGCGAAAGGATTAGGGACTGGAATATTAGAACGTGATGATTGGATAAGATTTTTACCCTTCCCAGTTACGATAGTTTACCTGACAAGTCATTTTCTACAAAGGAAGTGGCCCAAGGAATATGGTCTTAAATTTGTATTAGTTTATTACGTAATAAAAAATGAATAAAATAAACCGCGCAAGGACAGTAGCCGGAAGCTGGAAAATGTCCTTAATTTTGGCGTCGTGACATTTGACAAAGATAGTTGGCTAAATAACCAACTTATATGGAAGAAACTTGTCAAAACAAATATGACAATTCATTTTTGCTATTACATATAAGATATATTATTTGATTTGCGATTTGAAATACCTTTTTAAGAACCATTTCCTTTTCTTTCGTTTTGCCAATCTATCAACTTTTCAATTACTTAAGCCAACAGCTGCATTTCTTTATATTATTTACAATAGGCAAAACCCCATACGCACAAGCTGGGTGAAAGCTTGTCAATTGTTTAGATTATAATCAGTAAATCAACCTAGCTCAAAATTAGACAATAATAGTCCAATATAATATGCATTTAGTACCTTTAATCAACCTGAAAAATATTTAGATAGCTTTAAAGCTAGACACCTGAAATAAAAATGAGGATAAGGGCCTACAAAAAAAAAACAAAACAAAACAAAACAGAACCGTTGCTGATAGTAACACGATTATCATATGAAGTCTAAGACGTTCAGCTATAGTTATTTATTGTGCGGATAATAAATATATTAAAACAGAGCGTGCGTCAAAGAAATTGCAATCCGAATTGCAGGCAGGCAGGCAGGTTGGCTATAAAAGGCCAAAGCAGTTTCAAGTACAATTACAATTGCCAAGTTTCAAGACAAACGCAGAGAGTGGAAATGTTCAAGCAGTCAATAGTTGTTGTCGCTGTGATATTTGTGGCCATTTTGGCCAACACCTTTGGCGCCATAGTACCAATTGTAGCAACGACCAACTCATTGGATGGACGCATTGTTGGTGGCTCGCCTGCAGCAGCAGGATCATATCCTTGGCAAGTTTCGTTGCAGCGATACAGTTCACATTTTTGTGGCGGTAGCCTAATCTCACAGAACCTGGTTGTCACCGCTGCTCACTGTTTGGTTAGCTCAACGGGTGTCACGGTTAGCAATCTGCGAGTGCGTGCCGGTTCCACATACAAATACTCGGGTGGTACATTGAGCACGGTGACGGGATTTAAGGTACACGAAGGATACGAATCTACCGGAAAGATGAATGACATTGGAATAATTCGTTTGAAGACGAAGCTTAGGCTCACAGCAACCCTCAACATAATCCCATTGGCAACGAGTACACCGCAACACAATTCAGTTGCGACCTGCTCTGGCTGGGGTTCTACTAGCTACAAGGGCAGCTCCTCCTCCCGTCTCCTCTACATCAACACACGCATTGTGAGCCACAGAGAATGCTCCAGTGCGCGCTATGGTTACGGCGCCAAGATCAAGCCAACCATGATTTGTGCAGCGGCAAGCAACAAGGATGCCTGCCAAGGTGACTCGGGTGGACCACTCGTAGCCGGGGGCAAACTGGTCGGCATCGTATCCTGGGGTAGAAAATGTGCTCAACAAAACTATCCGGGTGTCTATGCCAATGTCGCGGAACTCAGCGATTGGATTGCCCGGGCCGAGAAAACCATTTAATACGTATTAAATATTCGTATACAATTTATTGCTTAAATTAAGCAAAGTTTTAAAGAAGGGCAAATAAAAACCATTCATTGAAAATTGTTCTACTTTATCTACATACGGGTTGACATATGATTCATCTAAATAATTAAACCGAAAAGAAAGTAAAAAGGTTTTCGTCGATAAAGCTCGACTCGAAGAAACGACATATGGCATATGTATTTTTTATATATAGAATCCAATCACTAACTAACCTTCATATTCTTTGCGTTTGCTGCGTAGGAATGAAGTTGTGATACGCAGGCCGCGTGCAGCATTCGATAAGATGGAGCCTCTGGAATCTTTGCGATTACGCGATTTGCGTCGCGAACTGTTGTCAGCTGCTGCAGCTCCTCCTCCTCCTCCTCCTCCAGGTGGGCAGGAGGAGATTGTGCCGGCTATGGACTCAGATGCGGGCGTAACAGGCGTATTGGGCGTGTCGGAATCGATGAAACCCAAATTACTATTGGCACTATTTAGATGTATGCTCGTATGACTCTCGACAGGCAGTTTGCCACTCAATGAGGCAGCCAGCTGTTCGTCCAAGCCATTCGTTGTCCTCTCCTGCGCCAAGTGTTCCAATGATTCAAAGTCCCGATTGATAGCCGGCGGCATCGAGTGCCGAAACCACGACTCCTGACGATGCTGTGCCGCTCTCTGCTGTCTGCGTCGGGATTGGGGATTGGAAGTGCACATCGTATTGGTACGATTGAGTTCCACATTTATGGTATTGCGGCTTTTATCCTCTGGACACTGCAGTTCCAGACTCTGGCGTTCATAGCAGCCAGACATCTTCTTTTCTTTTAAGGCACTTTATTGTGTGTATATCTTAAGTATTTCATAGATCAAGGCACCTTTTTGTGTTATTCTTTGATAAGGTTTATAAGAATATCATTTTAGTTATGTAAAGTCATTATCTTTCTGTGGGTGGGGGCACTGTTGTTGCATGTAATGTATTTGTATTAAAAAAACAACAATGCAAACAAGGTTTTTTCCACTACAAATTTGACTACCACTAAATGGTTTAATCGTTTGATATATACATATATAGTATGACTCTTGTAAATAATGCGATTTTCTATTTGTAAAAGAATTTTCTAAATCTTTTAGGTATATCGAGAGACTAACTAAGACAACCTCACAAACTGGGTATCGAACTAATAGATAATTGCTTTGAACTCAATATTCGTTGAGAATTTCAACAACTGACAGGCAGACAGACAGAAAGTGCCAACTGACTAATTTCAAATCGCTCTGCAAAGCAAATACGTACAAGAATACATATATGTATATATATCTTTACTAATACGTTGCAGTCAGAGACATCAAAAATTCAGAGCATATTCGAAAAACATTATTCTCGACACGCATATGCAGTCCGACGACAGCAAATACTATATGCATATGTACTCAATATATATGCATATGTATATATTTGTATTGAACTGAATGTGTAGGGATAATGCCTGGAAATTGTTTAGGTAATCAACTAACTGTTGAGAGCTTTTCAATTGATATTTTTGTTGATATTTTTATGCACAACCAATTTAAAAGTCGCATAAAAAAAGCCTTCAGATTATCGAACTGATTGTTGTTAGCGGGTTTTATTAGTTGCTTGCACTCCTCCCTTAACTTAATTGGTCTAAAGCATTAACTGCAGTTAGAAACAGATCTAGCTAACAAAACACAAAACTATTTAAACATAATGATGCGTTGTGATTAATTCGCATTGGTTGTTTGTTAAAAGTACAACTTTAATTCTTTTATGTGTTTTATAACTCCCACGCGACTCTCGACACTTCCACTCCCAATGCGCGTCCGCAACGTACAAAAGCCGAAAGCCAACTGGCAAAAAAAAAAGGACACACCACAGACAAAGCCTCGTCGCTAGACAATTTTATTCGTCCTTTTTCGTGCCGCACGAAGTCAAAGTGAAAGTTGTCAAGTCGTTGTACAGTACAATAAAAGTTGTAAGTGTTTATGGTTAACACACACAATTGCAATGAAGCGAGCGGAATAATATAATGTTTGACTTTTAAAAACTAATAATATTCATTTGGCGAAAATATATATATGATTTTAAATCACTCAGCGTCAGTTCGGCCCATTAGCTCAGCTGGTTAGAGCGTCGTGCTAATAACGCGAAGGTCGCGGGTTCGATCCCCCCATGGGCCATGATTTAACTTTTTGGAACTTTTTTTTTTTCTTTCTTAATTACCTAAGACAGTAGATTTTCTGATATTTAATTTAACAATCTTATCTACTATGTTTGAGTTTGTAACATGATTTCTAAATAAGAGAGACTGTTGTTCATGTGAATCACGAAATGCGAAAATAAATAATGTATTCACTTACTTAAATTCAGCAGCAGACCGGCAGATTCGTAGCGGGAGCGGCGCTGTTGACATTGCGGGGGCTGTACAGCAGATGAGGTGGATTCCGCATCCTCTTCTTCTTGCAGCTTGTAACGGGACACCATGAATGGGATGGTAAGGGGAAGGGCGAATCAGATGTCGACAGAGAGTAGTAGGGCTGCAACTGGTGTAAAAAAAACCCTCACTCAATATACAAATCACAATCACGCGCGATGTGTGTACTAATACGAGTAACTAATGCACTTTTATCTGTTGCTTTTATCTCTCACACTTGTAGACATTGCATTATTATTTCTCTCTTCCAGTTGATAAGCGCAAGAAAATTAAAAAAAATTATAAAAACAAACACACACGCCAACGCGAACAGACTAGGTAAATACATAGACAGACGGCACAACTTAACACTTTACCAAACTGTTATTAACAGCGAGCACCTATAAGTGCTTGCAAAAGTGTTGCTAGTTATTTTAAAACACAAACAAATTGCTTCTATTAAACAAACTAATAAATTTGCGCATCTAAGCGGTCCAATATTGCCAGATTAGCTTATTTCAGGCTAGATCAAGCATATTTGAAATAGAAAAGCTTATAAAATTTACAAATATCAAATAGAAACATAAAAGTATAGCTTATTTCTGGATGAGTCAACTGACATCAGTGTGACTTCATTCCTTGGTAAATAGCTTATTTTAGCTTATTTTTTCTTAGAATCTAGCCTATGCGGGCGCTCAACACCTGGCAACACTGGTGAGGTCGATAGTTTGATGCAATTTAAAAAAGGTTGCCTTCATCACATACAAAACCGCTGCCTAAAAGATGTTTTAACATTGATAGCTTCGCAAAAGAAAGAAGTGAGGTTATGTTAATGAATAAACAAGTGATTGAATAGAGAAAAATAATCAACAAGTGGTCGAAAACTATGTTTTAAAAACGTGTATCTTGTGGCTTTGAAGGTCTGGCAGCACTGTTTGTTATAACATGTATAGAAAGAGCTATCTGGTAACGCCAAATACCAATTGACCATTTAGACGTTACAGTTTAAAACGCTTAACTTTTAAAACGAACTATGAAATGTATTTTATTCTATAATAATGGTACAAAACACTTAAATCTATTTAAATTTTCCGAAATTAAATTTTTACAGATTGTACAAAAATTGTAAAACAAAATATAAATACAAAACTATAATATGATTTCAATATCCTTTCCGATTGTTAACTGAAAGCGAAAGTTTCATGGCAAATTTGGGAAGTAAAGAAACAATATATTAAATTATTATTTCAAGCAAAATATTTCAGTGTTAACTGTTTTTTATTAGTGGTATCATAAAATTTGTTCGATATGGCAAAATGGCACTCGGCATTAGTCACAAACGGTTATTGCTAAGGATATATTGTGTTATCATACTGTTCAGAATTGCTTGTTGTTAGTTAATGCACTTAAAAAACTATGTATTTTCAAAAGGTCATTCAATATGAACGATTATGGCTGGTTGGTTAGTACCAGTTAGGTTTAATTGGGTGGCATTCAAATCTTGCATTTGTTACATTATATATATTATTTTTATTATACACAGTCTTATGGAAATGCAAGTGGCATCGATTGTGCCTTATTTACAAGACATTTACAAAAAAAAAAAATAATAATACGAGAAAACCATTTAAGGATTAGTAAAAACAATAAGTAAATTAAGATAAATGTGGATATGTGGTCCCATTTCCAAATCATTATAAGGAAATTGTTGTTGTTGATGTTGATGATGATGATGATGTTATAATACGTTCTCCATATTCGAACGAACATTTCGTAGTACATTGTGCGTTTTAAGAATTTGATTCTTGATGTCTTTTGCGACTTGTGCTTTTGCTTTGTTAACCTCCAACAACTTGCGATATGTGTTTTCAAACGCTTGCTTCGTGTGTGTTAGTTTAATCCTCAAATCGGCATTTTCTTTCTCTACCTTGGCACAGTTATGCAACGGATGGGTCTGCCCAGCTTGAGCTTCAGCTTCATCAGTAGCAGCCTCCGTATCGGGTGAAATATCTTCTGCAATAAATATTATTAAGTACATATTTGATAAACATGAACATGTATTTAATAGCTCACCATCTGTAGCCAGCTCAACAGTCTTAAGCAATGTGCGCTGCACTGTTGATAGCTCCACGCTCAGAACACGACCCACATCACTCTCAATGCCCAGATCCGGTGATGGATTATTTATACGACCGGCAGCATTTGCTGAGCATGTCGCTCTCACTGGCACCACCTCCTCAGATGTGTAGCCGGACTGTGAGATATCGCTGCTGTTAGTGCGTCGGCATTGATGCTGTTGTTGCTCCGCCTGCAGCAGTGTCAGCTGTTGTTTAAGCTCCTCCAGCTTGTGCTCCAGCTGCAGCTTGTCATTGTAGGCTTTGGTGCGTTCCGTTATGGCCTTGGATGCTTGCAGTGTGCTATGATCGAGTTCTTTTTTAAGCGAACGCGCCGCCAGCTCATTCTCTACAAGTGTCTGCTTCAGCTCCTTTTCACTCTCCTGGTAGAACTCGATCGAACGTTGTGTTTCGAGCAGCTGTGCCTTCAACTCCTCGTGCTTCGACACTGCCACCCAGTCACGTTTTAATGCCTCCTGCTGTCGCAGCTCTTGCTCCTCAAGACGTTGGGCAGCATCCAATCTAAATTGCGCCAATTCAGCTTGTGCCTCTTGCAGAGTCAATACGTGTTTCTCTTGCATATCGAACAATGTGCGCTGTGCCTCTTGCAGTTCCATCTCCATGATTTGTGAATCAGCAACAAGTGTATTGTGTGCTACATTTAGCTGTTCTAGCTGCTGCGTCTTCAATTCAATGGCAGCCCGCAATTCGGCAATTTCCTGATCATCTTGAGTGCCAATCATTCGCAGATCGGATTGCAGTGCCAGATTTTGTGCATGCAGCTGTTCCAGCTTTTGAGTTATCTCAATCACCCGCAATTGCTCCTGTTTCCAACGGTTGTCCGCATCGACCAGTTGGCATTGTGCTGCAAGCAAACGCTCATCTCGCTGTGCTATTAACGCCTCCAATTGATTAATGCGTTCGGTGTTACGAGTCCGTTCGCCCTGCTTCCGTACATGTCCCTCACTGTCCGATTCGCTGAGAAGTTTCTCCATACCCATTACCATTCCACTCACCATGCTATTTGAGGTATCCTCAAGGCCAATGCGTGCCAACGAAACCTTGCGATCCGGCTCGGACCATGCTTCCGATTCACTCTGATTGTCTAGCTGTTGTTGGTGTTGATGTAGCAAGGGAAGCGAGCGACGTTCCTTTGATTTGGGTTTTTCTTTGTTCTCCATTTTGCCTTGCATAGCCTGCATATCCTCGTGCGAATTGAAAGTATGATTGCGCTCATCGGCCTCTGTGTACAAAAGCTCCGAGAGCTTGCTCAGCTGGGCCAGACTTTGATCGGCCAGTGAGACACCAGTAACGGACAAGGTCATATTTAAGCTCTTGGACAAATCTAAGCTACGATCAACAGCACGACGCATTGCATGGCGACGATCTGCAGCCAAAACACCAAGCACATCCTTGTTCTTAAGCAGCGAATTAAGAAAACCAGCCAGCTCTTCCAACCGATTGGTCAACACACTGCAAACATCCGCACATTCCAAACGCCACTTATTGGCGGTCTCCACATCTCTTTGCATGACATGAATCTCGTCACGCAGCTGAGTGATTTGTTCAGTGTTCTGCTGCATTTCGTCCAAACGATGGAGCAGCACATTGACCTTGCGCTGCAGCAACTTGTTGCGCTTGACAGCCTTGGCAAATTCGGCCTCGGAATAGGATCCAACAGCAACTGAATCATCGCCTGAGGTTTCAACTAGTTGTTTCTGCTGAGCGCTGACCAATTTGGTTAGACGCTCCACCTCACGATTCTTTTCCCACAGCTCCTTGTTGACGAGATTTTGCAAGTTTGCCGTCTTCTTTTTAACCTCTGCCTGCAATTGCTTTATTTGCTCATCTTGCTCAGCCAGCTGTTGCTCATAGCGTTGCTTCAAGCTGTGGGAAATATCGGCAGCCATAATCTCGTTATCACTCAGCGAATGCTTGGCTGGAGGAGTTGTCGCAGTTGTCGTTGATGTCGCAATATTGTTCTACAAATAAACGGAATAATTTTGTATGTGTTATTTGTGATTAATGACATTTGAGTATTTTTAATGTCGTTTACCGATTGTTGCTGCGCCTGCTGTTGTTGCTGGAGTCTTTTGATATCCTTCTCCTGGCTGCTCACTTTTTGCATTAGTTTCTGTATGGTGCGGCAGGCTTGCTCGTACACACGTGCTCCTTCAATCACTTTCATTTCGGCTTGCTGCAGCTGCTCACTTGTCTTGTCATCCAACTGTGGGTGAAGCTTTGGAGACGTCTGAAAGTATATATTTAAATTTGTAATCAAAATAATCTCAAACATTTGTGACACCTATTTATTTTATTTTTATTGTCTAGTGGGGTATACATGTAAACAATTAATAACGTCAAAATTTTGCATAACTAACAATCGTTTTCGACAATAACTTATAACTGCAAGCCGCTTGTGCCACGCTGCATTATTTGGCTTGTATGGGACATACGCCTAAGCGGCATAGAAATTGCCGCAGTCCAGGGAACGAAAGCTGCGAATAATGATAAAAAGCCGTACTTGGTGCTGTGACCGATAATGGTGGCATTGTTAACGCTTTGCTATGTTTCGTTTGATGGCGTTTACTTTCCAAATGATGTGGCAAAAAAATATTGACCTGCCTGATGGTTCTTGGAATTTCCTGAATGCCAAACAATATACTGGTCGATGAGAAGTTTGTCTTGGCTGCTGGAGCAATAGCAATTCGTTCCCTATATTGCGATTTGTCGCGTCGCATTGTGTCAACGCCACAGATCTGTTCTCGTATGATGCATAGATGTTCGGTTAGCCAGATGTGCAGACGCCAATAAGCAAAAGCTTTTTTGTTGTTCATATCCCTTAGCAGCTTTATGGTTTTTCTTTGTTCATCCATGACGTTTGATGAATTTTCAATCCACTTATTCTGACTTTGCAGTTTAAGCTTGATCGATTTCAGTTCACCATTGAAGTCATTTAGTTCCAGCCATTTACGGTTTATTTTTTGCTAAAGGTTCAAGCTACGCTACTTATCTATTCTCTACATTTTTTTTTTATAATGCACAACTTGTACTTACATTTGCTAGCTGCTCCGCGTGTTTTTGTTTCTCCACCTTTTCCACGAGTTCGGCATTAATAATTGCCAGCTCGGAAATCTTTGCCTCGCATGCCGCCAGCGATTCCAGGCGATCCTCCAGATCTGCTGCTAAGACTTCTCGCTGTCGGCTTACATCGGCTTCCTTGAGGTTCGACTGTTGCAAAGCATTCTCCAATTTGAGCACCTTTTAGGCATAACATACAGATAAACAGAGCATATAGAATTTGAATATGTATAACTTACCTCTGCTTCCAGAGTCTTTAACTTTTCAGTGCTTAAGGCATCAATTTTAGTCTCTCTCTGCTTCGCTGCTTCCTGCTCGTATGAGAGTTGCAAAATTTTTAGTTTTTGAATTTGCTCATGCAACGTTCTATTTGGTAGCTTACCTCTAATTGATGTATGTAATGCTGCAGTTGCTCAATCATCGCTTGACTCTCCATGTCAGCCTTTTTCTGCATATGCTCATGCTGCGATATGGCACGGGCCGCATCCTTCAACAGCTCGGTCTTCTCCTCAAGCTTCTTGCGCAAGACTTCAATCTCAATTTTCAAATCGATCAATTGCTTGGTGGGAGAGTCGCTTGCATTGTTCACACCACGTGCGCCATGATGATTCTCCTCTAAAAAATAAATGCGCAGCTTTAAGTTGAAGTTTTCCTTGCGCAAAGCCGACATCTGCTCCTCAAGCTCCCTCACCGAACGTCCCTGCATCGGTGAATGCATGCCACCACCAGGCGGACGTGCAGCATCAAAGCTCGAATCTGTTGTTGGGATTGAAAGGAAAAATCATATGAAATTAGTTTTGAATACATCAGACATAAATTTACAACCATCAAAAAATCTTGTTCTTCCCCTATTGCTGCTCATTTCTTGTTTATTTTAACAATTAATAAATAAAAAAGTAAAAAAAAAACTCTACTCTAATAAGATGAAGCCGCGTAAGTGATATGATTTTCGTGTTGTAATATGTAAGTATTTCCGGATGTGTTTCAAAACTAAGCTGTAAACATGTATATGTTTGTATGTAAGATGACATATTTAACAAAAACTAACATGTTATGAATAAGATTCTTTTTTGCATACTTACATGAATTTTCCAATGTTATATCTTGAAGAACGGCTGGACTGGTGCTGCAAAAAGAAATTATAGAACATCATTAACAACAAAGAAAGAAAAAAAAACAAAATGAAGCACAGAATACAAATTCAAAGTAAAGCACAATAAACAATAAACACACACAAAAAGAGTTCGTAAAAGGTTTGTAATTTAATATCTCTCTTTAGAACTGTAATACAAACAATGTTTCTGTTTGGGCAGTGTATAATATATCAGAAGAAGCACAAAGAAATATATTCAGTTCATTATATCCGTTGCGATAGTCGTACTATCCACCAAACTGTCTTCTGTGGTATCCAACTCAACAGAGTCCGGTTGAAAGCATTCTTGGGCGTCTGAGAGTTTCATTGTTTCATTGCAAAACTCCTCATAAACCGACCAAGCTGTCCAACCCTGTTGCTTTCTGATAAGACGAGCACAACGAATGGCTGCGGTGATATTGTTACTAAGTAAATCGGTGCAATTGACGTTGCAGCCGTTGAAGGCATGATACGGCGTCACGTCTGGCGGGGCACACCAATAACGATCACTGATCTGAAAGATGCCATAGTCCCGGGAACCATCCGAGTTGCCATTGCCAATAACATGGGTATTGAAGCGACTCTCAAAGTCGGCTATGCACAGCCAGTGAGCTAGTTCCGCTTTGGGCACATCCAATATATACAGTTGAAGCGAAGTTACTAAAGCAACTAGCAGGCAACACATCCATATTCCCAGACTAAGATTATCCATTGTACAACTACTAAGCGGCGGCAGTGATCTGAACAAGCTTAAACAACAATTTTACTGAGAAACAATAATCAATGATTTCGAATACAGCTTCAACTAATCAATAGCAGCCCAAGGCATACATCAGAGATGGACATCATTAAGAGAATTCTTAGAGTTCCCGGTTGCATCAATAACAAAAATCAGGCTATTTTTCTGCCTTTCATTGGTATACATTTACAATTTAGTCACGCACACATCTCTAGCCTGGAGGTCAATTTAAACAGGTTTGAATTGCTCGAAGCAACTATTATAATTAACCGGTAGTTTATGGCAATGAACTTAGCGTTAATACACAAGTATAAGTCTTAGCAAACTATTACTTAATCAAATGTGAATCAATCCAGGGACAAGGGGGGGGGTAACACTTCCGTTAAAATCTACTAAACTTCATCAAAATCCTAAGACCATAAATTAATTATTAGGAATCGCGTGGAGATCAGACATGTCTTTTACAGTGTATTTACGTAGATTACTTGCATTTACTTTTCTTTTGTTAAATTTTAGCAACTCAAGTCTCGCTGGAGCTTTCAAAATTGAGGTTCTCATTTACTTACTAAAGCAAAATTTAAATAAAGGCAATTACACACGTTTGTGTGTGTATTTAAATGTCTTTGTCTACAAATATAGAACAATTTTTGGGTCTCGGGTTAAGTGAAGCGTTAAATCTTTTGTGTGGAGCAGATATGGCACACCCTTCTGCTTCTTTCATTCAACTCAATTGTGTTTTTGATGTCATTCCACTCGAATATAGCATTAATTTAAAAAGTAAAATGTTTTGAGAACTTGGAATTTGTTAGCATACTAATCTCCATACATAGACATAGTTTTAGGAGACTTACCATAACGAGGCGCCAGATCCCATACAAACTGAATAACGTTTGAATGACGGTGTTGGGGATTCATTTGTGTTGTGTAGAGAGTTTGTACGAAACATGGTTGCGATTATCTTTGTTTTTGTCAGTTTTTAATGTATATATTTATGGGACACTAATGCCGCATTAGATTTAACGTATTGTACACTCCCGCACATTTATGAAACTGATCAAATAAATATGAATTACTTTAATTACAATCGATTCGTCGAATGCGTCACACTCTCGCTTTTGTTGTTTGTTTTAAAGTTCTTGTTGTTGCTTATCCTAAATAGCTTTTGCGGCACACCAGTCTATAAATGCAACTTTGGTGCAGGTATATAAGTACATTAGGGTTACACCACTTATACTCTATATATATATATATAATGAGTCATTGGCGCGCCGACTTTGCTGCTAGCCAAGGCGCATGTTTTGGGAGGCAAATGTCCACGAAATCATTGCACATCACTCAGGAAGCTCTACACACACACACACACACATACATTTATATACATACATACATCAATGTTTATCTGGGAAACAGATTTGTTTTTGGGGACATTTGCTAAATCTTATGCTGATGGGCTGCTTTTTCTGCACCTTGAATGGGCATCGTTTTCAGCCCCAGACCCAGACCAATACCCAGACCCGGCGACGGACAACGACACATGTGGGCCACGCATTTTGGCGCACTCTTCACGCAAGCAGCAAAGTATATTTTTTTTTTATTTATATATTACAAAACGCACGTCCGAATCTATGAATTATTTTTGGAAATGAGCAAAAACACAAATACGACATATGTAACAGATTTCTTGCCAACAAGTGTAAAAGTTGTGTTGTTGTTCTTGTTTTTTTTTTTTTTTTTTGTTTTGACTCCGTTTCATAGCTATGGTTACGATATGGTTTCCAATGGTTGGTAACAACTAAACATATGTTCATAAGAAAGAGGACTAAAGGACTAACAGGTGTCGAAGTTGTGTGATCTACATAAATATGAAAATTTGCCTTAGATATTATAATAGTTAAAGTAAACTCGTTTCGGCACAGCTGCTTCTCATGCCCGGCAATTCTTTCTACTACCTGCAGCACCTTAATCGATTATTAGTCTAAAATTATTGGCAATCAGTCGTCAGTTTTAGTCGTATACAACAAAAAAGGTCATTCAAATAGTTAACAACTATTGTGACCAAAACAACAACGAGAATGTAGTTTAAATCAAAACGAAAAACAAAAAACAGCCCCAACTATCAGTTGGGGTTAGCATCGAATGTAATCAAGATACTTGTTTGTTTCGCTTGACCATAAATGAATGCATCTTTTCAATCGTAACTGAACTCATTAGTGCGCACAGTGCACTGAGAAAAAGCAGATATACAAACATTTGAGCACACACAAACATACACATGGTGCTGGGCTAAGGGATAAGGGTAGCTGTAATAAAACAAACTGTACTAGAAATGTGGTGGTGCAAAGGGGGAAATTTGAGTAGGGACAGAAGGAAAGTTGTCGTTGGTACGTGTGTATATAAGCTTTCTCGCATCCTTTTTGGCATATACTTAAACATATGTATATTAACTCGATTTGAGGCGCATTATTATTATACATATCCATAAGATATTGCGCTATATTTTTAACAAAACTAAATTTAGACGCAGCAGCAGCTACAAAGGAAATCAACAACAAGATGAGACGCGCACTCGTAGTTTACATACTTACATACACATATTCATAAATACGTAAATATGTATCTGTAATTTATATAAGAACATTGGCTGTCTTCTACATTGATAGAGAGCATTCGATGATTTTATCTAGACACACACGGAACACACAATCATTTAACAAAAACAAATTTAATTCTCACTTAAGCTGATGCATATTTGTAGAAATATGGGCATTGATGCATACGTATGTATTTATTTACTTTATTGTGACCCGCAACGATTGTTTGTATGTATGTATTGCGTAAAAAGAAAGATTGATAGGCGTTAAACGAAGCACAATCACAACAAACGAACAAAAATACAATGTCAATATACAAAAAAAATTATTATAGCCCTTCACAGAACATAGTTTGTAGTCTAATTGAACCGAACGTCAGAATAGAACTGAATGCTCAGAGCGAGATAACGAGAGAATACCCCAGCAGCGGCGCCGGCAGAGTCATCAGCATCATATCCATCCAGCCCAGCAGAGCGAGCCAAAAAGGAAAATGCGCTCAACACAGCAAGCACACAAATGCATGGCAGATGTTGCGCTCATGTTTTCCGGAGCGCGCGCTTCTCTTGTCGTCGCCCACCATACGGTTGAGTGCTGTATGGGTTTGCTCTCACACGAAATGGGGTGGGTTATGTACACACAAACATAAGTACAATTTATCGCTGGCGTTTTGACTGAAGGGAAGGGAATTCACACACACAAACAATTGTGATCTGCTCCAATACAGCTGATGATCTTTTAACGCAGTTCTGTCAACTTCTGTGCTCGGAATCGGATGAATGATTATTAGCATAGGTTTATTTATCACATTGTGTGAGCTAGCAGAGAGGTGCTTCGTTCGCGTTTATAAATACAAATTTAGTCTTGGATCAAAGCCAAAGTGCGCGATGCACTTGCAAATATGCATTGCCAAAAGCAAACTTCAAAGGCACAGACACACGTATACATACATACGTACGTATGTACATATTTAAAATAAATCAACGGATGTACTCACTCATCGGTTTCGATGCGTTTAGAGAGTGCCTCGGCTAGGTTTTTCAAAACACTTGGATCGACTTCAGCAGCGCCGTTTTCCGCAAGAAAGCTAGTGACAGTTTCTATCAAGGAGATCTCCTTCAAGGACGACGTGCACATGCCGTCACTGCTGTCGCAATGGTCACGCGGCATTTGTTTAGAGATATCCGGTTCCATTTTGCACAACAAATAATTAATACAGGTAATTTAAACTTAAGTAATTCACACAATTCAACTCAATAATTAAACAATTAGAAATTTTAAGCGGGCTCTCGTCAGATGTTTTCGGCGTCTATTTTAATTGGATGTTATCGAAAAGTCAAAGTAGTCGCCACAATTTATGGCAACCTTTTACTGTGCTGCCAGAAATAAAAAAAAACCAAGGTGGCAGGCCTTACATTCACGTAGTGCTCTGAAGAAGAAGAAACGTATATAGACTGCAAATTTAAATAGATTTACATTTCATTGATAAGCATACGTAAAATTAAAGCAATGATATAGAACACAAACCACCGCAACGCTGGTGTGCCGCATCGGAGTAAACTAAATACATAATTCCATTCCGCTTGAGCTGAAGTCGTCACTTGACAGATGACAACTGCCACACCAAAAATATGTTTGCAACGTTAAAAAATAAAATTAAGGAGGAAACTGGAGAAGATGTGTCCACGTCTGCACCCCAGGCACATTTACGACACAACAACAACAACAATATCAATAATTATCGCATACGTAGCCGCCGTGTAAGCATTAATTCTAATGCCGCTGATGATGTGGGCGGTGGCGGAGGGCTTTACAATGAGGTGATACGTCTATGCAAACATTACATATACACATATATTTATTTAACATCTGGTTTTTACATACATATGTGTTTTTTTTTGACTATTACTGCTTTTTAATAAATATACGTACGCATCCAGTCTGAACAAGTGTGCCAGCTACGAAGTCAGTGCAATGAGCTTTCCGCCAGAGTGGCCAGCCTCAGCCAAAGTTTGCAACAACTGCAGGAGGAGAAGACAAGAGTGGATAAGACAAACGAGATTCTATTGGAAAGCGTACGAGTTGCTCAGACCCAAAAGGACATTTATTGCGAGGAGCAAGAAAAGATTCAAAATTTGCAGCAAATCGAAATAGATAAGCTAAAAAACTTAATCGGATTCCGTGAGCAGGAAGCCGTGGATCACATGAATTCAATACGTCAGTACCAACAGCAAATTGATAACCTTAACCAAGAACTGGATCGCTTACGCACAATCGAACCCATTGCTGAAGATCTGCGCGATGAACTCGAGCAGCTGCGTCATGCCACACAGCAGGAGAAAAGCCAACTAACCACAACACTTGCTGCTGTCCAGGAAGACAATCGTAACTTGAGAATGCGAATGCGTATTGTGGAGGAGGCACGACTGGAAGCATTGGCAACACTCAATTCCGCGCAGCAGGTGCAGGCACTTGTACACGAGCATAAGCTGCTCGAACAGCACTTAGAGGAGGCACACTTACAACTATCCGACATTAAGAGCTCATGGAGTGGCCAAAATTTTGCGCTAGAGAATCAAGTCAGTCGCCTGTCCCAGCAAGTAGCCGAGGAGACCACCGAGAAGCGCAAGGCTCTTAAAGCACGCGATGAAGCCATCGAAAGTCGAAAACAAGTCGCATTCGAACTGGATAAAGCAAACTGTGAAATCAAACAACGAGATGATAAGGTAAGCTACAGTTTACCTTAATTAACTTTTATCTAACTCCGTTTTCAATACAGATAAAACTGTTGGTGGACGAAGTCGATGAGCTCAGTCTGGCATTGAAAGAGTGCCGCGAAGAGAACGAACAGCAAATTCTCTTTGAGCGCAATAAATCCGTGAGTATCACTTCTGATGTTGGCGGGTAAAGCAGTGGTACACACACACACACACACTTAATTTCACAAAAAAATCCACACACATGTATTATTAACAAAATTTAGAACTAACAAAAAATATTTCTTATTAGCTAGTGCATTTTATTAACTACTTTATGGAATGTGTATTATACTTTATATTATTGCTTTTTCTATAAGTACCCTTTTTACTTAACAATTTGTAATATCAAAAGCTGAACCTTTTTGTTTCCTATTAAATTGCTTTTACTGGTAAAAAAAAAAAAAAAAAAAACATTGTTACACCTCCTTATTTCAAACCAACTTTAAACTCAGGAAACGCTGGAAGCCGAAACAAAAGATCTTAAATTAAGACTTGCGACAGCTGATGAAAGGTTCAGCGAATATGTTAAAAACGCCGAGCAAATCGCTCAAAAGCTGCGCACACAAATTACCGAGAAACAGGATCAGTTGGGTGATACTCAAATGAAACTGGAGGTGGAGCGGGAGGAGAAATTGACTGCATTATTGCGAAATGCTGAAATTTCGCAGAGCGAGGAGCTGCTAAAGAAAGAGCTGCGCATGGAGCAAACCGAGACCAACGAACTTCATGACAAAAACAAGCAACTGGAGAAGGAGGTAGAAGAGGTTCGGCAATCATTGCAGCTACTCAATGATGCCGCACAGCAAAATGTTAAAGATCAAGCAAAATACGAGTTAACGCAACGTGAAATTATGGAAAAGAATAAGGTGAGTCTTTTGTTATCAATGATACTAGATAGATGGACCTACTATAACCTAATTTGTATATTCTATAGACAATAAAAACGTTAAATCAACGCTTAGGTGATCTAAAAAAAACGTTGCAAAAAGAATTTCGTAGCTCACAGACGGCAACTATAGATGTTGTAGATACGGATCAAGTTTTACCCGCCTTTCGAATCTCGAATGCACCGCTTGAGAACTTTCAGTCAAACAACAAAACCAATTGCATTATTATGGATGAAGTAAATTTTAAATATTTAAAGCATGTCATTGTCAAGTTTTTGACAAGCCGAGAGGTATACGACTTGCATGCAATTTAAATCGAGAAATATTTTTTCTAAGAACTCTTAATTTATTTTGCTAGGTTGAGGCAAGACATCTCGTGAAAGCCGTTTCAACTTTACTTCAGCTCTCGCAGGAAGAGGAGCAACTATTGCACGATACATTAAATTGGAAAATGAGTTGGTTTGGTGTGAAACCCAGCTAAATACTATGGCTAGCAACTCCGGGCATGTGCAATAATCAACGATATAAATGCATTCACACATACATATGTACAAATACACATACGTTCCACTTTGAGATGTACATTTGGTTTGTCATTTGTGCTATGTACATGAACATTGTGTTTTAACAAAATTTTGGATAGAAAGAAATGTTGAATCTTAGACAAAATTACGCCGTTCTATCCAAAGGCAGCTAGTTGTATTTTAAACTGTGTTAATTACGTTGTTGATTTATTTATCTCTTTGTTTATTAGTTTTATAAAATAAATTATTTTGCTAAATACAACTTACGCATCAATAGGTTCACACATTTATATATTTAACAGAACGGTTTGTGATGCACTGTCAAAAAGTCTATTCCATATCTCATAAATTTTTTAAATTAAATGTCGACCGCGTGAAATTGTTAACTACCGATAACTTATCGATAAGCTTAATCTCCATCAAGTCGATACTTTTGTGTAAAATTTAAGGCTTTTTACTGTCATACTTTTCAGTCACACTGTGTGTGTATTGATAATGCTTCTTGGAAACGCTGGTCGAATTGCTGTTTGTTGGTTTGTAACATAGAACTTAAATACGTTGTAACATAAATTAAAATAGTGTGCTTAATAGGACTGTTTTAACCGTTGGTGGTGTCTACGCATTCGTATTGTCAAAAAGGTCGGTTGAAGGCCGCAGATCCGAGACATTACGTGTTCGAGACCGCATGAAAAAAGCAAACCACGGCGAATACGATCACACTATTTCGGACAGGCGCTTCGATTAGAAAGAAAAAAACATCAATATAGATAATAACCAACAACTTACAGAAAATCACATAAAAAACACATCAAAAATGGCGATGCCACAAATAAGTTCGGCCGACCAGGCAAAATTGCAGCTGATGCAAGATATGGAAATTGAAATGATGTCTGATTTATATAATCGCATGACAAATGCCTGTCACAAAAAGTGTATTCCACCGCGCTATGGTGAATCCGAATTGGGTAAGTTCAATCTAATAAAAAATATATTATGTATATTTTTTGATTTTATTTCATCATTATAACAGGCAAGGGCGAAATGGTGTGCATTGACAGATGTGTCGCCAAGTATTTGGACATTCACGAGAAAATTGGCAAAAAGCTGACAGCCATGTCAATGCAGGACGAGGAACTTATCAAGAAAATGTCCAGTTAAATTTTTGAAATTCAACGATTTGGTCATATTGACACAAATCCCTGTTTGATAGCCACTAATTGTGCTACAATCCAAAGCGCATTTCAATCGTTACGTTTACACACACATACAAACAAGGAATAAACAAAATATGCAATAGATTTATTTTGATATCTGTATCTTAGAAAGTTGTAACGTATCGCGACATCTCTGGCAGCATTACACCAATATCCTCAATGGTATTCTCCAATGTGCTCTCATCGGAGCTATCTAATTGGCTGGTGCGTGCGCTGTTCTCCCAGTCTGATGATGATTCCTGCACCTGATTTGCATTTGGCGCGTCTTCTTGAAGTGTGTTGCGATTGTGAAATCTGGAATCAATGGAATCATGCAATGCCTCATCCATCATCTCAACGTAGATATTGGTTTGATTCTGTAAACGAAACAGTTTGATCCAGCAATTAAATAGTTACAAAGGAAATTCCGGCTTACCAGCGCCAGTTGCTGCAGCTCAGGCTGTGTGCTTATGGGATTCTTGGATAGGTTTAACATGCGCAGAAACTGCAGTTGCATCAATACCGCTTGAGCAGGTACTTGATCAATTCGGTTATCATTTAAAAACACGAACTTTAGCTTGGGCATTGAGATTAGCATGCAAGGTAGTTGATTTAATCGATTGCCCTTCAGATTTAGATGTACTAGATTGCGAAGCAATTTAAATGATTGTGGAAGGTCTCTTAGCTCGTTGCCCTCAACCGTTAACCAGCGTAGCTTGGACAGTTTACCCAGAGAATCTGGCAATGTTTTCAATCGATTTCCTCGAACTCCCAGCGTTTGAAGTCTTTCGCAGTTGGAGATTTCGGCAGGCAGCCTCCTTAATCCAGTGTTGTTGCTCCAGAATGTCTCCAGAGCAGTCAGCTGTCCCAGTTCCGGCGGCAGGCTACGAATATTATTACAACTGATATTGAGAAACTTCAATCTCACCAGGTCACAGATGCACGCGGGGAATTCATCGAGCATGTTATAGTCTAATGCCAGAACTTGCAACCGTATCAAATTTCCCAAACTGTTAGGCACCTTCAATGGATATTCAAAGCACGTGTAATACATTTCTATCAGTCTACCTTACCTTTGTTAGTTTGTTTTGGTTAAGAAACAGTTTCATTAGGGTTTCACAGTGTTCGATGATACCGGGCAATTCGACCATTTGGTAATGGGAAAGATTCAAGGAGAATGCCTTCTTACTGATTGCATCCTCACAGTTGGCCAGTATATAATTGGTGCGAAAAAAGTGACAAACCGCTTCCATTTGCTGTTTTTGTACAAGAATTACACAAATAGTATTCTCCCTGGCAGCTTTTAATTTCGTATGACAATTTTCCAAATGTTTAATTCATTTTCAGTGAGACAATCGTCAGAGAAAAACGTCAAATAATTTTTTTTTTTGTATGCTTTAGGTACATTTAGTATATATGGCTATACTGCAAAAACCCTCTGGCATTTTTACAGCTCCTGGGTTTCTAAATTTAAAACAATCATTGCTAGCCAAAATTTTTAAAAGATAGATATTTAAAGGCTCCGAAGATTGTATACTCTTTAACCGTTTAAGACGGTTTCGATTTGTTGGGACATATTTAAATTAACGAACAATATAGATTATAGAGTATAAATACAATTTTAAATTAAATTTATTTAATTTTTAACATTTCGTGAGTGCATCTTCAATTCTCAAATAGTTAGGTTTAATTTATTGCTTAGTCTACCTCTAACCGGAATACTGTAAAGAATGGGATTTTATTAAGTATTATATATGATGTTTCAGTCAAGAAATTTGAACACTTACCCGTTGTGGACCACGTCCATTGGGACTGCCAGAGGTGATGACATTGCCGCTACTGTCTACAGTTACGGTGCGTCCATCGGGACGCTTCCATACAGAGACATTGTCGTTCCATACACCAGCCTGATCATCGCGTGCCACAAAGTTGTCGCCTTGGACTCGGGCGCGTCTATGGCGAGAGTGGGCAACGGTGCGACCATCGTGGCCATGGGCGATGAATCCATCGGGGCCATAGCTAACTGAACGTCCATCCGCGCGAGTCACGTGTGTGTCGCGTCGACCACGTTGAACAACGAAGCTACCATCGCTGCCATAGTCTACGGTGCGATCCGGACGAGATACGTGAAAGTCCCGACGATTGCGACGACCCACATAGGTGCCACCACCGCCAGATACAACCACACGATCCGGACGAGAGACGTGTATGTCCCGGCGACCACGTTGAACAACGAAGCTACCATCGCTGCCGTAGTCTACGGTGCGATCCGGACGAGAGACGTGAAAGTCACGACGATTGCGACGACCCACATAGGTGCCACCACCGCCAGATACAACTACTCGATCTGGACGACTGACGACAACGCCTCGACGTGGACGATATGTATTTGCTTGGGCAGGATTACTTGTCTGCCCACGCTGGGCAGCTAGATCAGGGCCACTTATGCTGTGTCCACCTGCGAGATGAAAACTTAATTAGTTTTGGGATTAGTTGGAGAATATGAAATTTGGAATTTACCTGGTCTACCGGCACCCTTCTGTTGATGCACAAACGTATTGCCCCGCTCATCCGTATAGACGTGCTGTCCCTGAGCGGGTGCATTCTGGAATGTACCCGCCACACCGGGCACTTGATAGGTGCCCTCATTTTGTCCACGTATATACACCTGTTCTCCGGGCTTTCCAAAGACGTGCGGACCATTGCGTCCATCATATGTCTGCTGTGCATTAACGGCTGCTGCTCGTTTTAAAAATCAGAATAGATAAATTGGCGAACATTAGAATTATAATCCTCTTATTTACCAGCACATAGCAAGAGCAGAGCGCTCAATCCAAGTATTGGTTGTGTTCTCATGTTGTCGACTAGCTTGATTTGAACGCCTGCTCCAGTATATATAGCACTTGTTGCTGAAGCAGGTGGGAATCGTTTAAAAAATTTCCCCACCCGAAGCTGTTCGGTTTGATAAGCAACACAGTTCGGCAGCTTGGGGAATCTCAAAACCGTATGTTTACTGATCGATTCACAAATGTACTATTATAGCATCTATATCTATTACCATATGTGCCATTGAGATGCAAATTGGCTTACTCTTTGTGACATTTTAGAGCTATCTGCTAAATATGACATGTCCCAAAGACAAAACTGACACAAGTGTTACAACCCCCAACAAAATTCCGATCTCTTATACATACTATATACTTGTGTTTAAAAAAGTATGCCTGTTTGAGCTTTGAAATGATTACACAATGTAATCAGACGGGCAATACCCAATGCGAACGAACAAGTTTAATTAATCTAGTCAGATCAAGTCATCAACTCAATGCACATAGCATGCATATAAGTATGTGTATGTATTTGTATTGTTGATTAAAGTCAAAAAATCGTAAAATAAACATTAAGTTACAATCTACTTCAGTTTAGTAGGAAATGAAAACTGGTTTTACAACAAGAGTTGATCCCTTTTGATATTCTCGTTAAGTTATAAATATGTACTAAGGAGACATAAAGCAGTCTGGTATTAAAAATATATTAATTTGATTTTATTGTGGGCATGTCAACCAAGATCGTGTGAGGCTTAGAAACAAATGGAATTCATTTCTTCAGTTACAAAGTTCATTTTTCAGTGTACATTTAGTCCTCTGGGACCTTCCATTGCAGCTGTTTGCCACGATCGTATAGGTTTTTCAGTGCATGTGTAAACTTCTTTTCCGCCTGCAGCTGCAAGTAATGCTTATAGAGTTGGAGTGTTGTGCGAGCATCCTCTATCGAATCATGCGTCTCCGATTGTATTTTTGTGCCTAACACAATTTAAACGATGTTATAACGTAAATTATGGCTAATTGAAACGAGAACATACCCAAGAAGTGCCAGGCCAAAAAACGCAATGAAACCATTCGATGGTGTGGCAAATGAAATAGATGCACAGTATCGATAATTTGCTCGGATGGTACATATATATTAATAACCCTATAAGTGTAAAGCATTAAATGAACTCTAGAACAAAAATAAATGAATTATATCACACCTGAAATCGTTCTTTAAGCCATGACCCACAAAGATGACGCCAACGTCAACAAGAAACTTTAATTTCTGATACGAATACTTAAGCGCTGTCAAACGTTTATTGCTAAAGTTTGCATCCAAGTCACCCGGCTTAATGCCCGAAAATTGTGTTAGATAATCGACGACCTTCTCTTGTGTTGAAATGTAATCATCAATAAATGGAAAACCTTCATCCGGGCCTTGCCCACGAATGCAGGAAATACGCGCCACGCTCATATGGCAAGGTTTAATAGTGGCCGTTTTGCCATCTGGACGAATTTCGTTTTCCTCTGGATTCAATGTGACGAACTCTGCATCCATTGCAATTAAATCACCTGCTTTGGGCATCTCATTTGCTTGAAGCGGTTTTAATGTTGCATCTGTGCTTAGTTTGTTCGGTGTCGTGTTAAAAGTGTCCTAGTGAAATAAAAATATGCACATTAAACTTTTACCAGTTTTTCTTATGAAAAAAAAACCTATTACCTGCAAAAATGGATTGGTTGGAGTACTGGTTGCATCACTACTTTTGGTTGGTGTTGGTGCTAGATCCTCGACATTGGAAGTATCTGTGTCAGCCGATTCTAGCTCATTCTCATCAAGGCTCCGATAGAATAGTACACAAGGAACCTTCCAGTCCAAGGTAAACCACACCGATTCCTGTGGTGCAACGGGTGAAATGCTGAAATCATTAAATATATACCACTGCTCTTGCGTCTCTTCAGCCGCATCCGACGTGGTCGCCTTCATTGTATGATATTTTTGTCGGACATTCACTAACGACACCAAATTCTTTTGGGTGCCATCGTCAATTTGACAGACAACAGCATGTAATGCATACATGCGCTGGTCTGGACTTTTGAATTCCGCTGGTTGCTCCGGTATCTGCTGCTCTTCATCATCATCCTCTTGATCTGATTTCAATGTGTGTGTGGGTGATTTCACGCTCAGTTCGCCTGTCTCACTGATGCCCATATTAAAGGATAAAGGGAACCACGATTTTTGTCGAGAACTGGGAGAACTGCTATTCGGTTGGTTTGTGTGCGATGGCGATTTGCTATTTAAAATAAAACAAACACGTTTTGTAAATTTTTAAGTGCATATCAAACGTGTTAACTAACCGATCTGGATGCATGAAGTGACAATCGCTGCGTGAACAGTTAATGCCATAACGACACGGTTTACTAGTGCTAAGCGAGGCTGCCTCGGGTGTTGGCCTGTCGGTGGAACGATTTAGTTGGCGTCTCAAAAAGCTGATATCCTTTTCATTGTTCAGGCCACAATTGATTGACAGTACTTGCGGTAACGATGTAACCTAAAAACAGTAGAAATGAATAACTTATAATAATAGTAATGAATACCATAGAGATATTACCTTTACGCTCTGATTGGTTGGCGAAAACTTCTTACAGCTTTCGCAAAAGGCTTGAATATTTTTTTCCGAGCTTAGAGACCTCTTTAGTATGCTCCCAAAATCAAAATGCTGCTCACTGTCTTTTATGTGTGTGGGATATGATAGATTGCAGGCGAGCAGAATGTTCTCCTTAGATTTCTGTAACAGTTAGCATGTTATAAGGATCACAGTTGTTACAATATATAATACCTCTGCCTGGCACTTTATGCATCTGTTTATACAAATCTGCTTAGTACCAAAAATGAAACTAATATCAGTTTCTGCATTTATTTTACAACGCTCACGTTCCTCATCTTTTGAGCTTTCATCTGTGTAAGTCGAAAATATGTTAAATTCAACATTTATATTATTTATTGATTTAATACTGACCAGAGATTGATTCAAACAATTCAGAGGGCGTTGAACTATCTGTTGTGCACATACTTTCTGCTGAAAAGTACATTTTTTATTATAATCAATTAAAAATAAAGGAAACAAATGAATAGTTACCGACTGATGATGAGTTCAGACTACCATTTAAGCCCGAGTTTTTGCCTGAATCCAGAATTTCATAATGCATTTGATGCAAAATAAAGCGATTCCAGTTCTGCAATGTATGAAAATTCTCACTGAATCAAATAGAATTTAATCAAATATATAGTGGTTTTTGCCAAAACTTGCCTGAATTAAGCTAATTAGATTCACGTTTGATGATCGATCAGTTAAAATTAAACCCAAAGCTGAAGCTTCAGGAACGGTACGAAACGAACGCAGAAAATTGCTGGCTTGGCACGGCGTTGAAGCTAAAATGAGTTTTTTGCGTACATCATCTTATACCCATTATATATGCGTATTCGCACAAAAAAAAAAACCAACCAGTGCTTTTGTCCAGCATGTGAAACAGGAAGCCCAGTTCGCAGGATAAACAAAATTCCTTCGAGCATGTATGACCAATAAGCTTCATTCGCAGGGGATCCGTGAAGTACAGTATCTACAATAGGATTATTTACTATGAGTTGAATATTATTAAGGTTTTCAAGCTTACATACCTGCAACATGGCATTGCAATACGAATTGGGTAAGGTTGCCTCAAGACCGGCAAAGCATGTCTGATTATGCTGCTCAAAATCGAAATCTTGCGTACCCAGCTTTGTATATTTTAATTCAACCTTACGATATCGTCGTGGAATAATTTTAACGCCGCTCTCGGTTTTTGTGACTGCCGCATTACCATTGGCATTCGCATTACCCACACCACCCTGTCCCGGCTCAATAAGGGTGTACGGAATTTGGTTACGTAGAGCGGTCCTTGGATTGGGCGAGTAGCCGATGGGTCCTTGCATTTTCATATTGTTAAGAACGTCAGCATCGATGGTTTTTGGACGATGATAGCCAAAACGCAACAGCTCTTCGGGCCAATCGGAAAACCAACGCGACCCAGTCGTCAAATGCGGCAACATAATCGAAGACAACGGAAAATTGTTATCCGTAAACGGTACCATGGGCAATTGTGGCACAACATCTGCAAACTCTGTGTTGCGCGAAAAGGCATTGAACTGTGGCTGTGGAGTTTGAACTGATGCTATGGTATTGATATGGCCTGATTGATCGCCAAAGGCCATAGCCTGTGATGATGAACTGATGTCAAAACTCAAGCATTGGCTGCCATTCGTATTTATTTGATACATGGAGACGCGAGGTTCGCTAAGCTCTACCGTGTCAACCAGCTGAAATTGTCCATAGCTCGAAACGACGGCGAGACGGGACGTGAGTGAGGGTAAAAACTTAAGCATTTGTGGGTCGATTAGAACTTGAATGGGTGAGATCAGACGCAACATACGCAAATCGTAGACCATCAAGAAACGATCGATTGCCAAGTTATTCTGTCGTCCGCTATAGCCGCACGAAATAAGATAGTTGCCCTGCACATCAAAATCGGAGAGACTATTTGTGTGCGTTTTAATTGTGTGCTCCACACTCAGTGAATTTAAATCTCTCAAGGTGACGGTGCCAAATTGATCACCGGCAAAAAGATAACGTGAGTTCTTGCGCAGCACCGTACACCCGGCTGATCCGACATGCTCCAATCTTGTTTCCTTCAGACTGCGCATATCAAAGTCAATAAGCTTCTCCTGCAGTCCAGCCATAACTAATCGGTGGGGAGATAGCTGCAGCATGCACACCATTTCCACCATGTTGTTGGATCTGTTTAAGAAATGTATTTGGATTACAAGAACTATGTATGTTTACCTCTAACTCTTACTTATGCGTAAACTTTGGTATTCCTCGGCGAATCTGGTGGCGCAGTGATGTCTGCGTTAGTACCAGCACTCCCGAGTCGATCGTGATAATCTGTCGCACAATGTCGCTGGCGTGCACTTGAAATGATGTGTATTTTTGCAAAGAGCTGGTATAGTAAGAGGTAACATGTCCCTGTCGAAGTGTAGTACAATAAATAATTAAGAAAAAATACACTAATGCTTTGCTTTGACGATTAAAAAGAGCGTGCTTACACCTTGATTGCCCATCCAAAGAAGTTCTTCATAGTCATCAAAGGCCACCGTTGATACTCCAAAATTTTCTCCACCGTCAGCAAGAATTGGAATTGGGCTAGCAACATAGTCCGCATCACTTGAGCCGATATTGAAACCATTGAAACTTGGTGAATAATGATCAGAAGTGCGCGCAGGGCCTGCATCGTAAACACCTTAAGCAAACATATTTATTTACATATGTATGTATTAATATGAAAACAAAAATGGAGAAAGTTTGCAAAAAACTTGTATATGCATTGATGTGTTTTGGCACACATACTTAAAATGTCCTCAGACGCACCGATTTGGTCGGTGCTTCCACAATAAACGTAGTCCATTTGCAAAATTACTATTTATCCAGTGCTTGTATTTCTTTTTTTGTTTGTACAAGTTGTCAATTATTTGGACTGGTTGTTGTGGCATATAGATATATCCTCACGAAGCATCATCGGTTAGTATCGATAAAAGAATTCCCAAGCGATAAGTTAATTATTTGATTTAAGGTATCGATACTGCAATGCATCCCTCGTCCGGGTAAAAATATGCTGCGTGCCACATGCAGAATTGCTATTAACTTAACTAGAGATCACATTAGAAGAAACATTAAAATGGAATCCTTGCAGCAAATTGTTGAAAACAACAAACGCGCGGAAAGTCTCATTGACTCTATCAAATCGGAGGTACATTATGCATTTACGCAATCACTTAAGTTATTTGCTCATGCTAAATAATATTATAGATGACGGAAATACAAAACGATATTGAGGAGCGCCAAAAACAAGCACTGATTGCAGAAAACGCAGCGTTGAAAAAGGAAATTGAGTTAGCTCTCGCACAACTAATTGAACTGGAAGTACGCAATGGCAAAAAACAAATACCGCTTCCAGGCGGCGCTGCCACAGGTGCCCGTGGAATGTGTACCAGCTCACCCGGTTATACTGAAAACACCGACAAATCTGCTCCAAGTGCTGCAGAATCGAAAGTACCAGCAGCAGCACCTAAAGAGAAAAGAGTGAAGGAGAAGAAAACGGTTGCCGCAGAAAAGCCAAATTCTGTGCCTGAGGCTCCCGTTGATGTTGGTCGCTTGGACTTGCGTGTGGGCAAAATTATTGAGGTCGAGCGCCATCCGGATGCGGATAGCTTGTATTTGGAGAAGATCGATTGCGGCGAACCAGCTCCACGTACTGTTGTCTCAGGCCTTGTTAAATTTGTGCCACTAGAAGAGATGCAGAATCGCATGGTTGTTGTTCTCTGCAATCTGAAGCCAGCCAAAATGCGTGGCGTCACGTCTGAAGCAATGGTCATGTGTGCATCCACTCCCGACAAGGTTGAAGTACTTAGTCCCCCAGCTGGAGCCGTAGCCGGTGACTTGGTGCATTGCGAGGGCTACATTCGCCAGCCAGACGCTCAATTGAATCCTAAAAAGAAAGTGTTTGAAACTTGCGCTCCTGATTTGATGACCAATGCCGATCTGGTCGCATGCTTTAAAGGATCGCCACTGCATGTTCCAGGCAAAGGCACTGTTGTTTCACAATCCCTTAAGAATGTCCACGTTAAATAGTTGAAATTGTTAAACTTAAATGATTAATTCATCTCCCACATTTATGTTACACTCAGATTTATTCAATAATATAACGACGATATTTTAGGACCAGTTCCTTAATGTACCATGCGGACATAATTGCTTACGTTGCTGTCTATGTCATATGATTTCTTTTTTTTTAATTTGGCATTACACATGCATATGTTGATGCCACAAGGATTGACTACTGTTGATGTGGTCTTTGTTGCATCTGACCAATTGCAGCCGGTTGAGCTTGATGATTCAGATTTGGATTCGCCTCGACAACAATTGTTTTTGTGAATATATCATATGCTGTGCGATTGTTTTTAAAAAAGATCATAACAACACAAATGGGAAAAAGTAGCGTCATGGCCAGATTTTTTGCAAACGCACGCATTAGTGCACGCAGCAAACTGGGAACTTCAGCTGGGTAAAGTATAGCACGCATTGGCTCCCGTTGAGCTTGGAAAACGAATTGTGGCATAACAGGCGCCTGCAAGGGCAACACCGCCTCAACGTATAGTATGCGAATCTTCATTACGGATTTGCCTGGTGTGGCGCCATCGAAGTAGGTTGTCCACAAACATTCATAGGAGCACACCATTAGCTTGGTCAGCAGCTCAATTAGCAACAAATCGGACGACATCGAAAAAAAGTCCATGGCAAGATCCATAAAATTCACAAAGAGATCCTCATCGTCTAATGATTTACGCATTACCTCCTTGTCGAATTCCAGATCAAAAAGATGAAATAGTGCAAAGGTTGCAATTATTTTTAACAAAAACAATATAAACATATCTATTGCCTCGGCAACAAATCGTTTCCAAAATGGCGCAACAACCATCTCAGTGCCGCCGACCCTTCGAATAACATCCTGCTGCTGCACCTCGTCTAACATCCGAAAGCGATTAAACGGAGGTACACCAGCTGGAGGCACATGCGCTGCCTGTGGCTGCAAGTTGGGACGATTTGGCATCAGGTGCTCGTTATTTACTTGAGCTGGGAATGGCGTTTGGGATTGTAACTGTTGCGGATAGCTGTAGTTGGCGAGCAGATAGTTGGGGAACATTTGGATGAGTGCTGCTTGTTTTGCCCATTCGGTGAGGCTCGCGAAATATGCCTCCTTTGTAGACAGCTCGTTGTTTTTTTTTTCATCTTTGTCTACATCTGTTGCTTTTGATGTTGTTGTTGATTTACGATCTCGAATTTCGTTGGGCTGTAACGCCCCTGCGTCTTCGGTGCTTTCCATATCGCTTATGTATATTTTACTATGAAATTTTCTTAAAGTTTTACGTTTTACATTTATTTGACTTTGTTGTTGAAGTTGACGTGTTAAAATGTGGGCGGAGGGGTGTGCGCAGTGAAGTCGGGCGTATCTATTCCATTTTCAGGGCTGCATTAAAATAACCATAACGCGCAATAAACAACAAGAGAGGAAAGCGTGCTCTGCAAATAATTTGCTATCAAATCGTTGAGCGTTAACAGGGGCTCTTATCGTTTAGTTTGAATATAGCAGAAATGATATTGCATTTCAACGTTGAAAATGGCCTATTAGTAGTAAGATCACAAGTTTCAAAAATTTTATTATTATGTGTATAGTTAATGAATATTTATTTATTAAAATTTTATCCACTTATAAATAGAAGTACATACGTATTTCGTACTGCGGATTTTCAATTAGGAATTGAAAGACATACATTCTATATATAGTTCTGCTAAGGATAAAATATAACTTACAAGTACTTTTGCCAAAAATCTTTCTCTCTCGGAATTGTTCGAGCGTAGTAAATACGTACGTACGTATGTATGGCTGGATGAATATAAGTACATACATATATTAATAGTTATGGGTTTTTATTGGTAAATTTTAGTTATGTTTGTATATGCATATTGATCTATATATGTATGTATGTATGTACTTATGTACATAGTTTGAATAACAAATTCGTAATTATATATGTATTCATTTAAGTCGGCAGCTCTTGACGTATGATGACAATTATTGTTTTATACAATGACTTATAAACAACAAAAAACAGGGCGCGAGGGAAGGGAGAAATATAGAATTTATCTATTTAATACATCTTTCAAAACACAAAACACTGGCTTGTCGGCAAGTAGGTACAAAAAGTTATACGTTTAACAATTATAACTTATCTCAGCACAATTTTGCATTTATTGCCAAACATTACCGATATTTAAATTACCAAATTGCTGATTTAAGTTGGATGTAACTGACGAGGCGGCGGTTGTTCCAGTCGCAGTTGCTGGGTATCCACTTGGCATTGGTTGCATAAGATTCATGCCGATTCCAAGCTGTTGTTGTTGTTGGTTCGACTGCGGTGCCGCTGTAGATCCACTAAAAAGCTGCATGCCACTGAGCAGATTTTGGTTTGTCTGCATTAGACTTGGGGATGTACCCTGTCCCTGAACCTGTACGCCTATGCTATTGCCTACCAAATAAGGGCTACCGCTGACATTCGGAAATTGACCGCCACCACCAAAGCCTCCCAGATTCATTGAGCCAGTTGGCGCATTGCTGAACGCATTTGGCGCAGCCATTACCGGTGCATTGTACATGCTCACGGAGTTTGGAGGTGTCATGAACTGATGATGATGGTGCGTCTGTTGGGGTACCTGCTGTTGCTGGTGATGCATGTACCCGCCGGGTGCCATGCCAGTGAAGCCACCAAAGCTCGGTTGTTGTTGTGGATTGTGTGTGGTAGGTGCATTGCCATAGAGTGCCAATATGCTGTCTTTGGACATTTTGCCAGATTGATCCTTATCGTTGCCACCCAAGGTACCCTGGCTGAAGAAGTCCTGCTCCTGCTGGGCTAACGAATTCGGCTGGCTGGGCAACGACAGCGAGGAAGCATCTCCAACGTTTCCATTCGTCTTTTCGGGCGTTGTAATTGCACTCACATTACTGCTTGCACTTAGAAAGCTGGTAAAGCTATCGTTTTGGAGATCTTGAACACAACCAGCACTACCAATGCCACCGCCAACAATTGGCTTCGTAGGCGATGAGAGTCCCAAAAGGTCACTTTCGACGGCACTAATGTTGCTACTGTTGTGCACGCGATGTGAAGTCTTTGGACTGCAGCCACCAACCTGGTTGGGCTTTGGCTTAGGTAGTGGTGCTGGCAGTGGTGCGCTTTTTGCTCCTGTCGTCGAGGATCTCTTATCGGCACTTATGCCACTGGCGCTTGAGATATTGCTGATGCCCAAACCGGTTTGAACCGATTTCTTTTTACGCTTCTGACGCTCCAGCTCCTCGTCAATCTCTTTGCCCCAATCAACTTTGGGCGGTGACGGCGGCACCCATTCACGGGCCAAATACTTTTTATGCTCGTACTTGGCCCTTATGAAATTCTCCAGTGCCGTATCCGTTTGGGGGCGTCTAAAGCCATCGGGTAGCTGTGCCTCATAGACGGCACGGGCGCGAGAATTACCCATTTGTTGCAGCGAGATCACCTGTTCTGGCGTCCATGCATCTAAATTAACACTTTTTACGCGAGTTATGTGTACGCCTAAGTTTCGATGAATGCCAGCGCAGCGAATGCAAAGGAACACGCCCAAATTCCATGATGCCCAGCGTGGACCTAAGAAATTCGAACAATTAAGTTAGTTCTCGCTTTGGAAAAAATATGTTTATCTGGTGACGCTACTTATGTTGCTAAAATATATGAACATACATATGAACATAAACTGATATGCGATATACATACACATGTATAGTAAATGTGGTTAACGGAACCACTCATATTATTCAAACAAAGAGGTGGGGGAACGCTTTGAACCTTATGATAAAGTGCGCCGCCCTTAATTAAATAAAAGTGTGCTGTTATTCTCAAAGCAGACACATTTGAGTCGTCAGTTTCCTGACGAATAAGAAAATAAACATATTTCTATTAATCATACATATACCGATATGTGCGTACATGCGTATGTTTGTTACTGTAAAGATTCGTACATATTTATATCTATGTATGTTCATGTATGCTTATGTGTATACAAGAATGCATTTACCTTTGGCATCACAATCAACACAATATTTATTGTCATCATCACGTAGCATTTGCGTTAGAAGTGTTTGACATTTCTCTTGCATCAATTTAGTACGTTCCGTTTCCTTACGGCTTGCATTTGACGTGCTCATATTTTTCGTTTCTTGCACTTCTGTCGTTGTGTACCCGCTGCACAGATTTCAACAAATTCTTGTATTGAGGCTCTCCGCTGTATAGGTTAGTGTGTTAGTTAGTTTGTGTGACGCAGACTGGTTGGTTTAAGTTATAAGCCGCTATTAGCTCGTTTCGCTTGGATACAAGATTAGTTTTTTTTTTATGGATAAAGAATACTACAACTTTTGCTATCGAAAATAGTGTACGTCTGCGTCTGTACGTCAGACACTTTTCGAAAGTCTGGTAATACTACTGTCAAAAATGCAAAATGGCAAACAGTGCTGCCAGACCTTTAGAACGACAATCTGCACTTTTTTACACATTTGTTTCGACTACTTTTTTACACCACCACTTGTTGATTCATGTTCACTATTCAAACACTTGTTTGATTCATTCGATAAATGCAGCGCAAATGTTAGTAATGTTGTGTGAATTTTATTTTGCATGTGCAACAAGTGAAGTGAATATTATAATACTAAAATGCATTCGTTGAAAGTTAAACTGGTGTCATGTCTTCGACTATTAGATTGTGGTGAACCCAACCATTTTGGCGATATCAACTGGCTAAATGTAAAAATTATAGAGTTAGCTTATTTTTTATTTTTACTTATATGAATGCAATTTGGGTGTATCTCAAATTTACAGGATTTCTGTGCCGAATTTCTGGAGTTTTTAAATATGATGCAACAATATATATGTAATAAAATAGAACATGATTCTCTGGAAATTATCTGTTTGTGCCTTTCACAAATTATGATCTGTATAAGGCACTTGGAACATACCATACAAACTGAAGCCGCTAGCGGCTTAAAGATTCAGGTAATGCACAATAAAATCTTTTTACCATTATCTGTGATACATATCATTTCACATCAGGCCAGTCATAATCATTTTGTGGATCGTATAAGTGTTTGTTTAAAACGCCTTTGCGTTGCTTTGACATCTGTTGAAGCAGAGGGGACACAGGATAACACAACAGAAGGCGTTTCCTTCTTAAAGCTACTCGATTTTCTCCTGGATTCTTTGTCTGAGTTCACCATTGACAATGAGGAAAGAAGCAACAATTTCGATTCGCCGGCTGAAATGCTGGTCTTGGGCAAGCAAATAAAGATTCAAATAGATTTATTACTAGGCCAAGCATTGTCCTTTGCAAATGTGGCATTGCAACAGGACAAGAAAGCGTTGAGTGCGCTTTGTCAAAAGGTATTTTCGGACAAGCGGCAAATGAATATTTAATATACGCTGGTTTTATTTTTAAGGTAATGCGCGATTGCCGTGCATTTGAAGAGGAATGCCAATTAAATCCTACTTCACCTCAACATAACTCCAGTGAAAAGCTTAGAGCCGTGACATTAGAGCAGGCACTCCATCAACTCGAGGAGTACATGAATGAGGCCTTGTTGCGTTTAGTTTACACTTGTTTTCTGGACTTTCAAAGGATATCCGTTGATAAAATACGCACTTTATTGCGTAGCACTTGCGCTGTGGAAGAAACAGAATCCGCAGCGGATGATCTTATTGCTGATTTTGATGTGAATTTGGATCGTGCCACACAGATTGGCATATTTGCGGTTGCATTTGCACCGAGCCTGCAAAGTTTGTACAGCTTATTATTAGTGTTGCTATTTTTATTGTTTTTTATTTATTATTTTTTTTTTTTAGCTAAAACAACAGTCCGCAGCTGCCTCGCCTCGTTTGAATATTTGGATACGAGTTTAATACCATCGCTGTATGGGAACGCAGCAGATCTGCACTCGGAGCTTTTAGAGCAACATTTTAAGGAAGAAATGTCAAAACTTAAGAAAGTGCTGCATGAAATAATGGACAGTCGTGCTTTTGTCGGCTGCTATTTGCAAATTCTTAACGTTGGCATCAACGCTGCAGAGAAAAAGTTTGACAAAAGTCAACTGGACGATTTGGTGCTAATGGGATTTTCGGTTCTTGAACATTTTCAGCTGGATGTCAATCTGAAGGTTCTATTGGAAAAGAACAGTACCGAACACTTGCAAAACTTTGTGCGAATATTGCGTGAATGCAAAGCAATCCTAATGTGTGCTGCCCAGGTTCAACCAGATCGCATTATCAAAAGATTTAAAATATTACGCACCATTTTGCGTAAGCTACATAGCAGCATTATGGATGATCCATATAAACCTAACACTGCTAACGAACATAGCCCCTTGCAAGAAGTAACAAATACTTGTTGTATAGATGAAGACAATCCAACAACATCCTTAATGGCATCTCCATCTCGTAGTATCCTTTACGGCTCGCGTAAAAATCGCAGTAAGACAGCGGAAATAGATTATGTCACAAGAGCTGAAAAGACTTTATTTAATTATCTTCAGCCGAAGAGGTTTAACTGTATACGTCGAAGTAAGTAATCAAATTGATTTCTCATTCATTAAATTTCACTACATTGAATTTATATTATTGCAGAGCAAAGTCTTCGCACCAATATGTTTAAGCGGCAAACAGTTGTTGAAAGTTTTAAAATGCAGTACTCAACTAATAGTCCATCCGCAAGCTTAGAAATCAGTGGTATGATGAATACGATTTTACATTTAAAAATAATGATACTACTATTAATTAATTTATTTTTGTACTCTTATAGAAATACTCGACCAATTAACATCTTTAACCTCAAGCTTTTCAAAGAGTTTGTCGGGTAGGATGTAGTTTGCATGATTATTCTGTTCATTGTGAATGAAAGTGCCGATACGCACTCACAAACACACTCACTCGCATAACCGTATTCGTATTAGTAAAGCGCAGTATTATTATTTCAAACATCTTTAAAAGATTAAAAACATAGAAACAACTTAATAAAAAAAAACTTCAAATAAAACAATAAATTGCTCTACTTGACCTATTATTGTTGAAACACTGCTAGATTTATTAATTTTACAATGCGCAAAGTTGTCTTATCGATTTTCCAAGCCAATGCGATGCTTGACTTGTAGATACATATTTTTGTGCGGATATTAAATTTATAGATTTTACTACAAGTCAAGTTAAACTTGCTGGTGAAATGACAACCGAACCGAATGGAGAACATAGCTCCGTTGATAAAGCATATCAAAACAAAACTTCAAACTTCAAAAACAACAATCATCATGTGGTTTCTATAGGTGTTCTAATAACGCTATGCACCATATATCTAATGATTGCCGGATTGCAAACCAATTTTACCTACTACTTCAAACCGAATGTGGCTGCCCACCAACTTAATGATGAATCTCCGTTGCCATCTAAAAGCAATTTAGATATTCAGCATCCGCCCCTTTGCAATCAAATTGAAGTTTTCACCAAGCAATCGTTAACCAGCAAGGAAGTGAATAGTCATCCGAAAACCTTTAACAGGCGAAAGCAATTTAGATCTACTAAGATATCTGGCAATCGGCATTCAAGAAATAGTAAAAGCAACGAGGCGAACAACAAAAAGAAAGATACTATCTCTAAGAAGTCAAATACAGCCGAACCCATTATATATTTATTTGCGCTAGTTTTTATATATCTATTGCTCAAAGCTGCATCTGATATTAATCAACATTATAAAACGGTAATATTCGGAAAATTGTACTTTAATGAAAAATACAAATGAATAAAATATTTTTTATTGCCTAACAGCAGAATAAAGGAGATAAACGTTTGCGTCGATGCTCTTTACAATCCTATGCCCAGAGAGAACAGCGTGGTGGGGCTCACCTTGATCGGCGTGCTTCAAAAGGTATTTCAACAAAAAATTTGCCTAAATTTTGAGAGATGGAGGCTCCATGATAAATTTTACTGAATGCTTTCTTAATAGGGAACAAATCAATTATACAGAGATACAAAACCGTTGCTATCGTAATATATGTGTTGTGAACTAAATCTTCTAAATCAAACTTGATTTTCTACTTATATTGTATTTACGTATTTGTATTGATGTACTAAAAAACATATCTGTCTAAAATTAAATTTTCTACTCTAACTCACTTCCAATATCTATATGTATTACAAGTATTTTGATTCTTATTATATTTAATTTTAAGTGAATGTGCAAAATGAACGTCTTTGTGCCTATACTTATAAAAATCCTATAGAAATCTGTTAAACGTAAAATAAATGTTAAGAATAAATCTTTTCTCTGCACTCCTGTGATGATTTTACAAAGTATTATTTATCCGCATAGTACATATAAAGAAAAATTGTGTTTTATTTCCACTTACTTTTTTTTTGTATGTACTAACGATCCGATCCTTGTAGATGCCCTGATGCAAAACAGGCACTATATATTTTCAGAGGGGCGATCTGTATCGCTAGATCGTTTTAAACGCCGCAATGAAATCGCATTCGAGCCAAAGATCATGCGAACACCGACTTCGACTCATCATCCAGTGTCTGGCAAAAATATGGGTAAAAGCAATACTTCGCCTTTATGTTTCGTCTTGTTAGTAAAAAGAGATGTTTTATACCACTTTAGAGCCGCGGATGGGTCGTCGGTTATCGGTTCCCGTCAGCATTAACTATCAAACTGTACAAGTGTCTCCCGTTGTGGTGCATCCCGAATTGGCCAGACGAGGATCGGTTATTAATTTGGGAGAAATGTCGACGCTGCCTATGCCACTGATAGCTCCGACAACACAAATACACGACTTGAAGCGACGGGTTCGCATGATAAATCGCCATTAAACAATGTCGGTAACTCAACAGGATTCCAGATCTGATACTTTTTTAACTGCTGATACACCATCATCGAATTTATGAAAATGCAAAGCTCTTGCAAAGTTTAAATATATTCTTAATGGTTTTGTGTTTTGCTTTTAATTATTTAATAAGAATATGGTATAATTATATTATAAAGGCATTTTAAACATTCAAAAATACATTATTATTATTATTTCTATGCCCATGCAATTTTATTAAGAATATACAGAACTATACACACATTTAATAAATTGCACTGATGAGCAGCCGTATTACCAGAAACGTATATATATTGTAATCTATCTACTTAAGGCAAGATTTAAAACAATCTTAGGCTAAATTAATGTTTCGCTTTGTTTGTTAAAAAAAATATATACTTATAGAAACAGATAAATGAACAGTTAAATATGCAAATGATTTAAGGGTCTATTTTGGAAAACGTTCAAAGTTTTCTTGCTACTACTTATATAACTTAAAGATAAAGATTGAGATAAAAAGAAGAAGTCTATGCAGGGTAAGAGTAATTGATCAGTATCAGGGCATAAGTTATTCTACATTTGTATGTATAAGTATGTATGTGACAAATCTACAAAACTTTTATCGAATTTTTGTGCTAGTTGTTTTTTCTCCTATATTCATTACAAATACAAAAAATAAATTACGTATTTTAATTGCATAAGGCTTCTGTGGTATATATATATATATATATATATATATATATATCGGACTTATGTTTATTTATATATTTTGTTTAACCTTAACTAAGCTCATTGCCTTCGTACAGACTTTCGCAGCTCTCCAGCAGACGCAGTACAGGCGATATATCGTAGGGATACAGTTGGCGTGACACAAGTCGAGATATTTGCAAGCGGAGACGTATTAAGACACCCATAGCCTCATCGAGCATTGCATTACCCATGCCAAAGCTATGACAGCTGTGAACAAACATTGTCCAGTTCATACGTATGTATTTGAGTAGACGCAACAAATACAATAGAAAGCAGGTCTCATTGCTGACAAGCAGATCGAGCAACAGATCTGAACTATTCGATGTCATTTTAAGAAACTCGAGGAAGGTATAAACTGGGTTGAGCATGGCGACAAGTTCCGGGAACGCATTGTTGCGAAACGATATGCCCGATGTGACATCCAGGGTACAGACCATTGCTTCAATTAAATGATCATCCTGATCATCAAAGAGGTGGATTAAGATTTTACTAAAATGGCATTCCGGATGAAATTCCAGTGTTTGTTTGATAAACGTTTCAAGTTTACTAAGTACATCTCGTATGGATCGCTCGATTAGCAGTATATCCTGAAATGCATCGTAGTCGGTCGAATCAATGGATGAATCCGATGAATCGCTACGTATCTCCTTGACGGTCACCGCTATCGATTTCAAGACCAATAGCACCATTTTCTGCAGCACTGTCTTGTCCATTTCAATCAGGTCTAATGCTCCGCCGCTTGCCGCATCCTCACGTTGCTGCGGCGTAGAAGAGACAAGCGAGCCATTCAGATAGTTAACTGGCGCACCATTATAACCGATAAGGCCAACAATATTTTCTGGCTGGCGCCGTGGCAATGATTCCAGAATGCGCAGGCTACGCACATGACAGACAATCTGATGTGCCAGCTTACAGGTCTCTTCCGGCAGCATATCCTGCAACGCTAGCGTGGAACCATAGCACAGTGCCTCATTGAACAGGCACAACATCTGCTTGTACACCGTGCATGACAGATTGTGATTGAGCAATAACTCAAACTTATCCAGCTGTGCATAGAAGGGTCGCGTTTCGTCTATGGAGAGATTTGCCTTTACCGAAATTATGTTCTCCCATAGCTGCAAGAAATTAAGTACACAGTGCTCTGTATCCTCCTTATTCTGATGCACGGGAGTCATTAGCTCCGACATGTTTTTTACAAGCGTTGGCCACTTATGTTCCAACTTCTGTATTGTCACACACTTTAGGTGCGTCGTATCGAAGCTCTCCGAGTCGGTGAGAGCGACAACATGACAACCATTCGGTGGTATATAGTTTGAGTGCGTATTACTGCTTGCTTCATTAAACTGTCGGCTGTCATCCGCATCATTTGGGGCATCTGCCGCTGTATCACGAAATTGCAATGCAAAATAGTTATTTGCCAGCGGCTGATCCTGCACAGGAAAATGCATATAACTGACGGATGCATCCGCTGTTGAATTGTTGGACGCTACAGAGTTTGTTACCGTGCTGTAGTCATCATCTAGTGGATGAAGCTCCACATCTTTCCATTCGACAATGCGTTTGATAATATCGAGGCTAAAGTGTATTTTCTGCACAGCACCATGATCAAGAAGCTCGAAATTGAAGAGCTGATCGACAATCTTTTGCAGCCATTCATCGTTAAGCTCCTGCTTGGCAATAACTAAAAAGGCGGCCAGCACACGTCCAGCTAGAAATTGCACATACGGATTGTTATAGCCGGCCAGCACGATAATTTCATCGATTAACTTGTGATCGTTTCGTATTAGAGCATCGCACACGTCCATTATGCGTGTGCAGATGTAACCCTTGGCATTTTGCTTCAAGTAGATATCAAAGAGTAGCTGCAGATTAGAGAGGAACTGAAGTAGCTTACTGGTGGGCCACTCTCGCAGGTAAGCAATACGCTTTTGGCCATTCGAGTCGTGTGAGTAGTGTGACTGAAATGGCTTCCTAAGCGTACGCTCCGATACACCACAAAGACACTGGCGAGTCAATGACTGCTCGAATTCCAGCATATCATCGATTGCCGTCAACGAGGAGGAAGAAGGACAGCCGCTGACAGTTGCTGAAACTATGCTTTTTTGTGCTGCTGTCGCAGAAACCTCCTTGGTGGCAATTAACAATTCGGTTAGTTGAGACGCACGATCCACTTCATCCAGGGCGCTTCCAGCGCTGCTGCTTTGATTACTTTGTGGCAAGATTTTGTTGACTAAATTCTGTACGCCGCCCAGTAGCTGAGCATAGGACGCAGCTCGTGAATTACAGGGCGTCGTTGTGGGCGAGTTATTTGTGCTGCCGCCAGAGAGCGAGTGTGTGGAACAAGATGAGGAAAGGGATGAGCACAAGAGATGATGATTCTTATTGTTGCCATTGGCATCCATAACATCCGTGGCATCCACTATGTCCGGCGGCGATTTCGAGCTCACTAGACGTATTTGTTTATCGATCTTTTGCCTCTTTGTCTGCGGCTGTTCGTTGTGATGATTTGTTGTTGGCGTTGTAGTAACAACGCCAGCACCAGTTGTGGTAGCCGTGGAGCATGGGCAGCCATTGCCAGTATTGCTGCTGCTGCTATTACTGCTAGTAGAGCTGCCACCAGTTGTTGTTGTTGTGTCCATGTTAAATGTTTAGAATTGACGTACCCGACGTTCGCTTCTTTTTTTATATTAAAGGTATTCTTGCAGAATTTGTGTGTCCGCTGCAAAAAAATTTATAATATTAAAAACATACATTTCACCGAAAAAATTTCAACAACTACAACTGCCACAAGCCTTGCCACTGCGTTTGAGAGTGCTTCCGAATTACGCGTATTCACAAGGTTACGTGTGCAATGGTATAGCCAGCGTTTGAAATTGATTTATTGTGGATAAACTGTTTATATTTTTGCCTTATTAGTCGTGCAAAACGTCGGTAAGCAGCGTTGTGTTATTATTTATCAGGATTTAAGCACACACAATAAACGAATTACATTCGACCACTTGTTGCATACCTTTGTAATGTTTGAATTTGTTTCACTTCACTCTCGGTTTTTGCTTGTACATTTGTGCTGTACATTATGCATTTTGGTTGCATGCTAGTGTTGCATATTTTGTTTACATGACTTATTTCACTTTTTACTTTTTAGAAAAAAAAAAAAACAACTGGCACTGTTAATTAACAAGTAGCGAGCGCGTCGCCATCTTTGTAGTGTTGGGTTGTTCAGTGCCCATACACGATACGACCATAATGGCTAACACAGCGCGCACACGATACGACTGATTTATTCAAAACAAATGAACTTTTTCCAACGTCAGTAGTTTTCTCAACAGGTTAATAAACAAAAAAAAATATTAATAGGGAGTGCCAAAGCTCTTGAGAATGCTATTAAATAAATAGAGATAAATTTAGGGACATAAATACTTACAGGTTGGCAGCTCTCGAGTTGCAGTGCTGCCCCCTAGGCGAAGTAAATAAACAAGGATACGTTTTTATTTTCAACAAATGTCAAATGTAAACCAGTTTTTGACAAAATCAGATTAATTTAATGTTGAGCATCCAGCATAAAAATTTTAATTTTTTTTTCAATTGTACCAACTAAATTGCACTAGGTGGCAACACCGCCACTTGTTTTTCATTTGACATTGAAGGTGCACACAATTCCAGCTGGTGGTGGGTGGAAAAGGACTACTACCATTGCGGTACCATTAAGACAATTTTAGTATAACAACGGCGTGTTTGTGGAGCTACGCTGTGGGCCGTGCTGCCCACTTTCGATTATCACAAAACTTGTGCTCTTATAAGCAAGAAAGCGTAACAATCACATTTAAGTAAAGTGTAGTGTTCATAGACTTGTGCAGTTAAACTTTGTCTTTGTTTGTGTCAACTTGTGTCAACTTGTGTTAACGAAACCTTCATCAGAAAAATGGCTGGTACGCTGCCCCCGCTAAACGAAGAGCCCATCTTCAAGAAAATTCAGGAGTACTATAATGCCCACAACAAGGATCTTGTCATCAAGGATCTGTTTGTAAATGACCCCAAGCGCTTTCTCAAGTACAGGTAAGTGACGTTTTTTCACGATCGTCCATACTCGCCACACGCACATATGAATATCACATATATACACATGCATATACACTATGTACATACATACATATTTGAAAGGTACTTCAATTGCATTCGTAAAAATATATATGTATGAACATATGAACATATATAAATATATGTATGTATGTACACTCATACACATTTCCACTTTTTCACTCAAAGGTTAAGAATGTTTTAAGCGAATGTTTTAGTTGAATAACTAAAATTGATCGAGCAATAGTTAATTTAAAATATGAAGTTGAATATTTGAATGCTTTTCTCATAGTAGTTCTTTAGAGTTATTCGACTTTGTCCTTGCAAAAGGTCAAAGCAACGACCTTTTCATGACGTTTTACTCTGTATCTATTGACAATTAAGGTCAATAAAGTTGATTTTCTCAATTATTGATTGCCAGCTTGCGTCTGCAAACGCCTACGGATGGTGAAATTCTGTTGGACTACTCCAAAAATCGCGTAAACGAGGATGTCTGGCCTTTGTTGTTGGAGCTGGCTAAAGCTCGACGAGTGGAGGCAGCTCGGGATGGTATGTTCTCCGGTCAGCATATCAACATTACTGAGAATCGTGCCGTCCTTCATACGGCGTTACGCAATCGGGGACTGGAGCCGGTGATGGTGGATGGCAAGGATGTGATGCCAGATGTGCGCGCTGAGCTGCAGCATATGAAGGAGTTCACCAATAAGGTCATCTCGGGTGTTTGGCGTGGCTGTACCGGCAAACAAATCACCGATGTGGTCAACATTGGCATTGGTGGTTCGGATCTGGGTCCACTAATGGTCACCGAGGCGCTAAAGCCATACGGCAAGGGCTTGCATTCGCATTTTGTGTCCAATATTGATGGGACCCACATGGCCGAAGTCCTCAAGTCCGTATGCTATGAGACAACACTTTTTATCATTGCATCGAAGACATTTACAACGCAGGAGACGATCACGAATGCCACATCGGCCAAGACTTGGCTGCTTGAACACGCTAAGGACGTAAGTGAAGGGTTAAGTATTCACATCTATTGCGTACTAATGCATTATTTTAATGTGCCAGGATGAAGCCGTTGCCAAACATTTTGTGGCATTGTCCACCAACAAGGAGAAGGTGACAGCCTTTGGCATTGATAGTGCCAATATGTTTGGCTTTTGGGATTGGGTTGGCGGACGTTATTCCTTGTGGTCAGCCATTGGTTTGTCCATTTGCTTGTCTATTGGCTTCGAGAACTTTGAACAGCTCCTCGATGGCGCCCATTACATGGATAATCATTTTAAAACAGCACCACTAGCGAGAAATGTAAGTATAAAGGAAAATATTTTGTGTGTTTTTTACCTCTTCACATTTTAATTTGCAGGCACCTGTAATAATGGCTTTGCTTGGAATTTGGTATTCCAACTTTTACAAGGCCGAGACGCACGCACTTCTGCCGTACGATCAGTATATGCATCGATTTGCTGCATACTTTCAACAGGGCGATATGGAGAGCAATGGCAAGTTTGTTAGTAAATCGGGCAAGAGAGTAGCTTATAGCACTGGTCCAATTGTTTGGGGCGAGCCGGGCACAAACGGCCAGCATGCATTCTACCAGCTCATTCATCAGGGCACACGTCTTATTCCGTGCGATTTTATTGCGCCTGCACAAACGCACAATCCAATAGCCGGTGGCAAGCATCACAAAATTTTATTGTCGAACTTCCTTGCTCAAACCGAAGCACTGATGATGGGCAAGACAACCGAACAAGCTAAAGATGAACTATCCAAGGCTGGCTTATGTGGCAATGAATTGGAGAATTTGTTGCCACACAAAGTGTTCGCTGGCAATAGGCCGACAAACTCGATTGTCGTAAAGAAGGTCTCACCGTTCATATTGGGCGCGTTGATTGGTAAGTTGAGTTAAAACAGATAGCAAACAGTACAATTGACGTGCTTTTATTTTTACAGCAATGTACGAGCACAAGATCTTTGTTCAGGGCATCATTTGGGACATCAACTCATTCGATCAATGGGGCGTTGAGTTGGGAAAACAGCTGGCAAAGGCCATTGAACCAGAATTGGATCATTGCGAAGAAGTTTCCGGGCATGACAGCTCAACAAATGGTTTAATTAATTTCATAAAGGCCAATTGGAAGTAAAAAATCGATTAGGTCTTTTAGCTTAACTTGAACTTCAAATTATGTTCTTGGCAAAAAATTCTATACTATATATTATATTTGCATGCATATTGGAAATTATTCGTTAAAGCATTTGTTTTGCAAAAAATCTCACTATCGGTAGTTATACACTATTACATATATACTACTATATACTATGTTGTTGGATGTAGTTACTAGATGTAAAACAGTAGAAAAAAAACGCATGAAGTCAAAGCATAAAATGTATTTGGAACAAAAAACAAATTGAAGTTATTCCTTATTTTTTGGGTGGGGCAGGGAACATTTTTTATTATTATTTTTAACGAAATTGAGCCTGATACTGTGCTGCTTTTCTTAACCTGCAGAGGAGTCTGTGTCCGCATTGTCTCCATCTCCATTTTCATCTGAAGAATTTTGTGTCATTATAATGTCCTCCTCATCGGCAGCCAAATCGTCATCGGCTTCCATTTCCATTTCATCATCTAAAACGTGTTTTGAATTGATATTTGGTTCTTCCAAATCGCTCCAGTTATCCAATTGTTCGCCAAGTTGCGTAGAATCGCCATCATCTTACATATAAGTTTTTAAAATATAATGGTTTTGCATATTAATAAATAACTAAAACAATAATTACCTGGATCCTCGTCGACAAGTAAAACATTGTTTTCATTTAAATGTTTGTCCGAGTTACGCTTCATTTGATTTATAATCAAGTTAACTCGACCGGACACTCTGAAAAAAAAAAACACAAATAACTTACGAAAAACATTTGAAACTATTTAATTGAAAAAATTGTTTGTCGGTATAATGAAACGGCAATCTGAAGTACCATCTTCGGATGAAGAAAACAATGCAGCTGATGTGAATAGCATGATTCCACCAAAAATTATATTCGAAAGCATGTCTGTACCCGATATGAATCATCTCATTGAATCTATTGCACTTTGCAATAAACCCCTTTGCGATGATGCGGACATCGAATGTGTGGTGAATATGATAGATGCCACAATTTGCGAAGCTGTTGCTATTATTGAATCCGATCCCCGTGGACTCTTTTGCTACCCTTACCCGAAGAATCAATATTTTTTTGGCGCTGACACCTTAAACTCAGAGCCTCCCATGGTGTTGACGGATAACTCGAACTCAAGTGATTTTGCGCTGCGTTGGGTTACAATTGATCAATTTGAGTACAGCAATGCGATTGCTATGATTCGCGACTATATCGGACTGTGGCAACTATCGCCAAATACTCAATGTGTGGTGTTAACAAATAATCGACAACATGAGGTTGCTCCCAAGGGCAACATATACTTTGTCGATGCCCACTTTTCGCGACCCAATCCGCGTTGCCCAAATCCACTGGCCGTTGCCAAGGTTCGTTTTATAATCACAGTCTCTAGTATTATGCAACGGCATTATCCAGTTATGATTACTTATCGCTTCGAAGGATATCGCACATTATATTATGCCTTGGGTGAACACGCAATCAAATCAAATTCATTTCAAAGGTTCTACATCGATTCCATTCTGCACAGCAAGCTTAGCTTTTTCGCTGAGCTGTGTGAATGTCGTCATGGCACTATCGCTAACCCAAAGGATACTGTTAGTCCAACGGGACCCAAGAAATCTCCTTAGGTCTTATCAAAAACTTACTGAAGTGCTGCTGTGAGGCATTGCATCCGCTGTTCTGCAATCCCAAGGCAAACACCAAGCTTATCACGCAGCTCTTCCTTATCTTCGGACATCATGATACTAGCATGTGTTGTAGCTAATCGTTGCAGCCAGCGTAAAGCACAATTAACACTAAACAAATAATATTTCATGTTAGTTGCATGTTTTTCGAAAACATCTGTTCAAATTTAATACTTACTCTGTCGCTTTTCCCTGCAATAAGATCGACAATTCGGTTATCAAGGGGCTTATGTACTCAAGCGGCAAGCGGTCCAACGTTAACTGTACGGTATCTGCATCGTTTGTGCCTAAAACGGCATGCAGCATGCTTAAAAAAAAATATAAAAAAAATTAAGGTGAATCTTATTTGCATGTTACATAAGTGAAAATCATACGTTTGATCCTGACTGTGTAATGCCTGCATCAAAAGTTGTGTTTTACTTTGACTTTGCCATTTGCCACCGGGCAGTTTGCCCGCCTGAATGGACAATTTTTGCAGACGAGCTTCCATTGGCACCTCGTTCTTGACCTTCTTCTCAGAAATGGGCAAGGCACTGTTATATTCCACATCCTTTGTTTTAACGACGGGCGTATGCGTCTTGAGGGCAGCTGCAGTGCCGCTCTGCTCTCCACGCTGCTTCTTTGCGTACAGTTTCTTGGGATCTGTGCGAACGATAACATTTATTTTCTCAGCATAATTTGGCGTGTATTTCTCGAACTGCAATAACCGATGGGTGCCATAGCCAAAGAGTATTTCGTGTGAGCGTTGCGCATCATAAACAAAGTGAGCGGCAACGGCATGAATTGGTTCTACGGTATCCGCTCCATCCGAAGCGATTTGCAATGAAACTTTTGGCTTGATGTACTTCTCAGCAGACAAGCTATGTATAAACATGAATTGGTATAAACTCTGTAAGATATAAATTTTACTCAGCGTAAACTTACCTTGCCACATTAAGTAGGTATATATGTATATTTCCATTCCGTGTCACACTTGCGACACGCAACTGGCCATCTTCACGCACCTCACACGCTAAACTGTGTGCCACATCCTCCATTAATAGTGTGCTCATTGATGCCTTATTTCTGCCCTTTTTATCAATCTTCCAGAAGGAAATCACTCGCTCCATTTTTGCAGTGGTAAAAACGTATTCAACTTTACTATTTTTGCAGATAAAACTGTTAATTGCGTTAATTTCACCCGAGTGTCCAGTGCACGTTTCCACCAGTTCCTTTGTGTCTACATCGAAGATTTTGATTTGACGTGATGCCACTGCCAGTGAGCGACTTTTTGCCAAAAACACAATATTTAATGGTTTTTCCGGGCCAACGGACCACTCGCCAATGCAGCGCGAATCCTCTAGAGACCAAAGCAACGCTCGGCAGTCCGTACCGACCGAATACAGACGTCCTTCCTGGGCGTCATAGGCAAGCGATGTGACTGCTCCATCGTGGCTATCATCGCTCAGTGTACGCTCAATCTGTAAACCATATAAACTTATGCTCTTTCTACACTAAAAATCATATTACTATTACTTACCTTTCCTTCTGCTAATGAATAAAGTAAAACGGCGCCTTTGAGGGTGCCCAAAGCTATATAATGTTGATCATCGCCTGTGGAAATCTGTTGTTGCTGCTGCTGCGATTTACGCGACTTCTTTGGACGCGGTGCAGCGATCGTTATCCACGTGAGAGCTGTGCAGGGCCCAGATATTTGAAGATTTGGCGTATATTCCTGCTTTAACGTGCTCGTCTCGGTGTCCCATATTCGTAGAATTCCTTCGTCGTCAACCAAAGCAAACAGTTTCCCACCATTTGATGAGAATCCCAACACGTGCTTCTTGCCCAGCGACATAGTTTTAAAAAGTTTGGATTAAAGTCAGCACTAGATAATTCCAGTGTTCGTCAACAACTCGTTGGTATGTTGGTTAAAATTTGCCATACATACAAAAAATATCATAAACATATATAAAGTTTATTATCGTTTAAATAAAAGTCATTTTTCATCTATCTACAGTTCAAAGCACATTTAAACAAATATTATTAAAGCTGTTGTCTGTTGAAAAATTTAAATTTTTGTCGATTTACTTACAAAAGTATTTTTGTGGTATTTTTGGCAAAACATTAACAGTATTTTCGCCTACAGCCAGTGTTTGCCATCCAGAATATTCGTTTGCACATTTTTGAGGTTAAGCGCATTACCGTCTGATTTCCTTGCTATAGCTGCTCTTCGTTTGTTGAATATCTGTGCATAAAAATGGCTTTATCTGTTCCAAAAGCACCCGGAGTGGCGCAAATGTTAAAGGATGGCGCCCGGGTAAGTGAAATATACATTATATGTATAAATTAAATCACATTAACAGCAGTTGTCATTGAAATTAAATAAAAACCGGTGGTTCGCCGTCGAAGCGCGTGATTAGTCATCGCACATGAAAACCATATGCACCTAATTTATAACGATAGAATTTATAAAAATCTTATTTTTGCACAGATGTACAGTGGTCTCGAGGAGGCTGTCTACCGCAACATCAGTGCTTGCAAGGAGTTTTCACAGACAATGCGTTCTGCATACGGCCCCAATGGCATGAACAAAATGATCATTAATCACATCGAGAAACAGTTTGTGACGAGCGATGCTGGCACAATAATGCGCGAGCTAGATGTTGAACATCCGGCCGCCAAGCTCATTGTGATGGCAAGTCAAATGCAGGATGCTGAGGTCGGTGATGGCACCAATTTTGTGGTTGTATTTGCTGGTGCGCTACTCGAAGAGGCTGAGGATCTGCTCCGCTTGGGCATAACCACATCTGAAATCGCTGATGGCTATGAGAAAGCTCTGAATAAGGCACTTGAAATCTTGCCGAAACTGGTATGCCACAAGATCGAAGACTATCGCGATGTTGAAAAGGTAAAGGAGGTACTGCGTGCAGCTATCATGTCAAAGCAGTACGGTCAGGAGGATTTCCTTAATGATCTGTTAAGCAAGGCTTGTGTGTCTATCTTGCCCGATGAGGGCACCTTCAATGTAGACAATATTCGTATCTGCAAGATTCTAGGCAGCGGCTTATCCAAGTCTGAGGTAGTGCGTGGCATGGTATTCAAGCGTTTTGTCGAAGGCGATGTCACATTCGCTGAGAAGGCAAAGGTTGTCATATTCTCGTGCCCTGTTGATATTATACAGACAGAGACTAAGGGCACCGTGTTGATTAAGTCAGCGGATGAGCTACTTAACTTCTCATCGGGAGAGGAGGGTTTGCTGGAGGCGCAAATTAAAGCTATTGCTGATGCGGGAGTCAAAGTAGTCGTCTCTGGTGGAAAAGTTGGTGATATGGCTCTGCACTATTTGAACAAATATGGCCTGATGGCTGTTCGTTTGAACTCTAAATTCGATTTGCGTCGCCTTAGCCGTTCCGTTAATGCCACAGTGTTGCCCCGCATTACGACTCCTAGCCAGGAAGAATTGGGGTATTGCGACAAGGTCTGCATTGAGGAGCTCGGCGATACCACAATTGTGGCATTCAGGTGTGTATCATATACCATGTCTATTACACGCCAAATTTAAAAACTTATTTTTTGTGCTTACAGAAATGAGGGCAAAGACTCGCGCGTTTCGACCATTGTAGTTCGTGGTGCCACTGATAATTTCATGGATGATATTGAGCGCGCCTTGGACGATGGTGTCAACAACTTCAAATGCTTGACTCGTGATGGTCGTTATCTGCCAGGAGCAGGTGCTACTGAAATGGAATTGGCCTCACAGTTGTCTGCTTATGCCGACACTTTGCCGGGTTTGGATCAGTATGCTGTGCGCAAGTTCGCTACGGCACTTGAAGTTTTCCCCAAGGCCTTGGCCGAAAACTCTGGCATCAATGGCACAGAGATTGTCAACCAGCTGTATCTGGCACACAATTCGGAGAAGGGCAAGAATATCGGTTTTGATATTGACGCGGAGAAACCCACAACAATCGATGTAACAGAAGCAAAACTGTTTGATTTGTATCAATCCAAATACTGGGGTCTCAAGTATGCTGTTGGTGCGGCTGCAACTATTTTGAAAGTCGACCAGATTATCATGGCCAAACGTGCCGGAGGTCCAAAACCACGTCAGGCAGCCGGCAGTGATGATGAAAGTTAAATAAAAAGCCAACATAACATTCGCTTTAAAATGTAATGCATAAAAAAAAATCTATTACAATTTTCACATACGAGTCGTCGTCACACAAGGAAATTAAAAATTTCATTAACAAACACAATTTCTCACCCATACACACAGCTTCTTGTATTAATAAACTAAACTTAAAAGAAAAACAATACTGAACGCCTTTTGAAGGGTTGTGTTTTCTATTTTTTTTTTACAAGAAAGAAAACAAAGGTAAAGAAAATGTTTTTTATCTCCGCTAGATAACTCATCTAAGCTTTATTTTTATTTTTTGGAATTCAAGCAAACGATTATTTGTTTGGAGAGTACATTACATACATATTTTCAAACGCGTATGCGCAGATACAATTCAATATTTGTTTCGAATAAAATTACGATATCGTTGTCGTTTGTCAAATTGAAGTTAATAAAGTTTTTAAAGTGTTTTATTTAAATTTTTTTTTGATATTTCGTGCTTTGCTATATCAATAGTTTTGTGTAATCTTTAGTAAGTTGTAAATACATTATAGATTCAGATTTTACCAGACAACAACAAAAGAAGTTATCCGTGCTCCATTGGATACTTCAATTGATTATCATCATCAGCAAACTTCATCTTTATTGAATTAAAAAAAAAGGCTAAGTAATATGAAATTTAAATTATATACTAAGATCCTGACATAAACTCTTTCAGCAAATCGAATATTGTTTTTATATAGAAAGAAGTACACTGAATTGAAACTATTAATCAACTGCAGTTTCGGTTTAAAGAGTTTAAAAGTCGAATACTTGTAATTTTGAACAATTTTCTGCTGAATGCTCACGACAGCAGAACAGGGTTCAAAATCTGTATGGAACATATCAAAATAACAGAATATTTTAAAGTTTTGGCAAAAACGTGTGATTCTTCTAATTCGTCGAGATCGAAAACTGATTTAAATGCAACAATGGAAGAACCGATTTGAAATTTGCTATGTCGACAAGGTTAATGGTGTATTATCTTAATGCAATGATTTAACTTTAATGGAGGTGGATACATGATCATTTGAATAACAAATTTGGTATGCTTCACCTTAATGGAAGAACCGTTTTTATATCATTCCAATACCATACGAATATGCCCTTTACCATTGTACGAGTGTAAAAAAATAACTCGGCATTAATATACTATATATATAAACTTTGCCACTCATGCCAATAACATTTTTAGTTCATCTTATTCTTTACAAAAATATAGGCTCAACCGCTGACAACTTATTTAATCTTTGTATGCTGGCTTGGGTTTAGATATCACTTGATTCACATTGTGGACATAGCTCTTATTTATGAGTTTATTGTTTGTTTTTTAATGTTCAATACAGAATCACACATTTTTAGAAATATTATTTCTTGAAACAATCTTTCGATTTACATATAGTTTCACAACTCATAAAATAAATTATCGTTCAAAAAAGCATCGTTCGTATTGCATAATATAAAATACTTTGGTTATTTATCAAAAAGGACGAAAACTACTTTAGATATATATAGTATATATAATAGCATTTATATATTTTTTGTTGCGTTACTGCAACGAGATTTAATATTTTGCTAAGAAGAAAACTTGGATATAATAAACACACTAAGGTTTAACTAGCTTGTTATGGCTGCATTATTCCTGCCTGAATTTAAAGCTTTGTAAGTAGTCATATAGTATGTATGTAGTTTGAATCCACTTAGTTGGGATTTTTATAATGTGTACTTTATATTTTTTGTCTTGAATATAATGCATACATAATTAAGTATGCTTAACAACGTGAACAGTTTGTTTTTGTTTTTTTATTAAATAAGAAGGCAAAATGAGTGTATCGGTTAGGTATTGGTATTGTATTTTTTGGGTTTTTTTTATTTATGTGTATTTTAAACAAATATAGTATTGGATTTGATATATATATATATAGATATAGATTTCATAGTCAAGGTAGATGTTGCAATAGTCCGCAGAATAATTGTCCTTAAGGTTGGGATATTCGTGTACTTTAGATGCTTGTAGAAAAAACAAAGTTTTGGTGATATTTCCGAATAAATGCCAAAAACGTTTTGCTGAAGAATTTTAAATTTTAACATTAGCGACATTATTGTGTTTGTTGCTTTCGTTATAAATATATTTCATTGCCCACTAATTTTTGGTACACATTGGGCTCACTATTTTTATTTTATTTACTTTCTTTCAAAATATTGCTTTTGTTATATATAAATCTTTGTGTATATGTATAGATATATTTTCCACAATGTGTTTTCTTTTATGCTGGTGGTGCCGACTCATATTATTGTTATTGTTCAATTTTATTCATCTCATTTTAAGTGGGTGCTTTTATAAATTAAACTTAATTACCAAAAATCATACATCTCCTTTGTCGATCAACTCCTTAAAGAGCAGTGCACGAGGATTTCTCGCGGAAGGGGTTAACCTTTTGGCTGGTAAAACCAGTCAATAGGTAATCTTCCTGCTCGTGCTCCGATATATATTTCTTCATCTTATCGCACGACATCGAGACCGTTTGCCGATCGATGGCTGCCTCTCGGCGCAGCTGCTCGACGACAATGCGCTGTTGTTGTAGAGATGATGACATTACGTCCATTACGGCTGTCTCGGAAAGGCCTATGGTTGAAAATTTTCTCAAATACGGATACGATAAAGTAAAAACAGAACTAAGTAATGGTGGTTGTGTGCTCTTTGTTTCGGGTAAATACTTGGTAAATGTTTTCAATTTTTCTTGTTTCAAAAGAATGTTGTTTTTGGAACTGTTAAACAGGGCGCAGCTGTAAATGTAGAAAAAAAGGAGCAAAAATTGCAACAAAGTATTGGTTTTAAACAATTGCTTTTAAACTTTCTCGTTCTCGTTAATGGACTGAAAGACTGACATTTTTATTAAAACGACGACATAGAGAAGATACAAAGAATAGATTACAGCTTGAAAGGAAGTAGTTTGAGATCTCTAGATAGGAGTGTGTTAGGTAGATCATAAGAAAATAATTATTTGTTCGTCTAGTTGAGTTATTTCTACTTTCTAAATGCCTGGGTAGGCAATCAATCTAAGCAACGTTTCACATTTACATACGTGTAAGTTTGTATGTGTATGCATGAACATATGCATGTAAATAAGAAAAATCGCACAATATACTACATATGTATGTATGTATATAGGGCGCAATAAAGTATTGTTGTTTTATTGGCGACAAGTGAGTCATTTTAAAGCACGGGTACAACTTTTAATCGTGTACTGGTGCTTACTAGGTTTCATTTGTAATCATCCGCACCCGATAGACATTAAGTTTATTATATTTTCGGGCTTTTTTTCGATTCACAATTGATTTTATTTTGCCTGTGCAAAAGTGTATTTGAGCACACTTACATAGTAGATACATACTATACATATATACATACATACGAACACGTCTATTTAACACCAAAATTTCGGTAATTAGTACACACACAAGCACAACTACATGGTAGTAATATGTATTCTCAATTATTTACCAGCTTATTAATCAATGTTTTGTTGATATTTCCGGAAAAATTAACCTCTTAGTTCTCTTGACTTGAGCAAAAAGATACACACCCGAACCAATAAAACGAGAACATGGCTGCGAGTAGAATTACAAAAGTTATCGATATCGGTATTTGATAACAAAATATCGGTGAATTACATGCGGGTATGTTAGACAGTATCCCTGGATGCCAGACTCAAGTGCTAAAAAGATGGCTAAGGACGAATGGTCAGCGGAAGAGGAGCTGCAACTCTTCCATGCTATGGAAGGCCTACGTCCAGTTGGCATAAACAAGCACTTTTACATGTCTTGCATTTCGGAAAGACTTTCAAAGTCCTTAAACCGGGAAATGCCCAGTGAACTGATTTGGAAACACCTAAGCACAATGTATAAACTTAAAGAACTGGATGATCTCGAGAGCTTGCCATTTCCAAATGAAGAGAGGGAGTTTAGTTTGCCAGAGCAGGATTATGCTACTTTAAAAAGTAAAAAAACTGTTGGCCTTAACACTGCCGACGAGATATTAGACACGGCACCAGCTCCATTTGTTGCTGTTTCGGAAAGCACCAGCAAAGGTAAAGTATTAAAAGCATATTAAAACATAGAACAGCTTTATTATTGAAAAACAATATTTCCAGGCTCAAAGTTGTCGGCGCAAACAAACGCTGGCAAAGACAGCGAAAAGAAGGCTCCGACTAAAAACTTAGACTTGCCTAAGCGTCCAGCTAAACGTACTCGCGGTTCTATGTCGAATGAATCAATAAGTCCTTCAACTACACCTCCACCAATGCAGAGCAACAAGCGTCGTCGTATTTAAGAAACAATTTAGGCATCGCATTAGTGCTATATTAACAAATTGTTTTTATTTATTAGTCTTATATAAACCATGACCAAAACTTTTGACTTTAACATACAAATGTATATGTATATAAAAAAAAATCAATCTTCAAAGTCACTAGCGCCTGATTCAGTTGAAGTTGACTCATTTTGTGCATCAGTTGCCGATTTCATTGAGTCCAGCAATGATTTTAGCAAGCGCTTATTCAGATGATCCGTTTGGGTTAGCTCGCGAACAGGCTGGACCTGGTGCTCGTCCTCGGCTTCCGCCGGTGGCGCTGGTGGAGTATTTACAGCCAAGTCATCAATATTCTCCAAAAGTGGCATTTTAATTTTTTTTATAATCGCACCGCACCTTTATCGTTTGTTTGCTTTGCTACATATATAGCACAGCTGTAAGGGCTACGGTAAATAGTACTTATTCTACTCCCTGGTAAAAAAAACATCCCTGTTCGCTTGCGCAGTGCAGTTTTGAGTCGCGCCCGAATTCAATTTCAATAAGCAAATAATAATGTTTATGCCCGAGACAGAGGATATGTTGCCACGAGCCGCTCCTAGGCCAAGTGCATCCGTACCGCTAGGCCATAGCGACGAGATTATAAAGCCAACTGTGCCTGAAGTCTCCATACTGTTTGGTGATCCGCCACCGCAACAAGCTCACATTCAACAACAACAACAGCAGCACCAACAACAACAATCGGCATCGGTGCAGCGTCCCGTAAACAGTTTCGCCTCATGGAAGAAACAAATACTGCCTCGTGTCAACTTTGCTCCAGTTCTGACTACCGAATTAGGACCTAGGTCGCCACCTGCCACTTCGCCTGTTATCAGCTGCAATAATTATAACTATCTTCCAAGGACTCGAGCTTTTGATGCCGATCGATCCACGCCCCCCAGTCATTCGAATATTGGGTACACAGTTTCTGGAAATTCGCAATATCCCCAAGAAACGTATGCCATAGATCACATGATGCCAGCATCGCGCTTGCACAATTCCAATGCAGCTACAAATGATGTTCTCACAATTTGTGCAAGCACCCAAACTGAGCCAGAAACTTTATTATCTAAAAGAGATTATAGTCTCGATCTTAACAATTTGGCCGATAAAACAGACATCAGGGAAGTGCTCACTCTACTGGAACTTATGCGCCAGGAACAGCAGCAATTGAGACGCCTTTGCGAGTCTCTCGCTCAGCAGCAACAAAAGCAAGAATTGACAAGCTCAAAGACATTCAAGGAGACAGCTTCTCAGTGTGCAATTATAGTGACAAATAAATGTAAGTTCATTATACAACAGGCAATGCAAAGAGCTCTAAGTATTAAACTTATTCTATATATAGGTAATGCTGCAGTTAAGCCAATAAAGCCTATAGTGCAGGATTACATAGTGGAAGAAGATGAGCAAATGCCGGCATATAAGGCTCCATTGAGAGTCACACCAAAATTCGAATCACCACGCGCTGTGCCACCGATTGCACAATCCACTGGTTACCGAAGTAATACGCCACAGGGCAAAACGGGATTGTTGTCACCAGCTTCCAATGTGCTCACTGTGCTGCCCAAGCCCAGCACAGAGAAGAGCATGGCTATGAATGAGCTGGCTCTTAAGTACCTGCCGCAGCGTCAAATCAACGAATTGATGGACGAACTGCACGTGTCGCCAAAAACAACTAACGATGTTGTTGCAAACACAACGCCACTGCGCCAAATTGAGAACTTCACGCCGAGCCCGAGCAACATGTCCAATGCCTCTTACAAATATCTGAAAAAATATCGCTTGCTGCCCGAAGAGAACTTGCAATTGGGTTTTAATCATCATGGGTTGTCAACATCACCGCAGGGAATGCATAAAATGCCACGTTCGCCTGCAGTTGCATCACCACAATGCCAGGAGCAGATGCTGGACTTGGATAATATACGTAATCAGCCAAAGCTTATATAAAAATAATTGTTTTATTTTGTATATTTTAGTATGAATATATGTTTTATATGTTGTAGCTTTTGAAATAAATTTCAGTACAAGGATTACATATACATTTAACTGCAACTTACGAAAACAGAACAAACAGAAACGGGAATTTGAGTTGCACACACAATAATCGTAACGGAAACTAGCGCAAAACCAAATGCATCTCGGCAGCAGATTGTAGCAATACCTTCAAACCTTGCATAAAACCAGCACACTGAGCAAAATCCGTGCCAAAAGCAATCCTTGTGTGCGCTTCAAGGGCATTAGCATAGTCGGCTATTTGAATGTATTGCACTATTTGATTCAAATACTGTACCGTTGTGTCTGTGAGCTGTTCAACAAAGATTTTGGGTATTTATATTTTATATTCATCTATATGTATTCATAAAGCTTACCTTGCCATCTCTCAAGCAATCATAGAGATTTTCCAATCGTTTAACAACATCGACAAATTTTCGTTTTGTGCGCTGAAATTTAAAGATGATTTAACTCAATCTTATGATTTGGATGGTGACTACTGTTCTTACTGGATCATTAGTTGCACTCAAGCATTGATTTTTCAGCTCCTCCAGAACAGTTTGCAAATAAATATATTCCTCCGGCAGTGGTGGCTTCTCCTTGGTTGGCTCTGGCTGGCGTTGTTCCTGTATTGGTGCTGGTTGTTCAGTATATCCAAACGTTTGCTGTTGCTGCTGCTGGCCTGGCCAGTATTGTTGTTGCTGTTGTTGATTGGGCGTCATCTGCTGTTGCTGTGTAAAGCCTTGGGGATTGTTATTGGGTGCTGGATTGTAATACGAGCTACCAGCCGCTGGCGGCATGTTTTGATATTGATTGGGATCCATGTAGCTATTCTGATTTTGATTCGGGTCGACGCCATATAATGGATGTAGGATCGCTGCAGTAGGCTCCGCCGATGGCTTCGGTTTCGGCTGCAAAAAAGCGTTTTATCGAATAGGCTCGAAAAAAGCATTGAAATGCAAGGTCTTACCACTCGTGAGGATTTCAAAGCTGGTGGATCGTTCCAGCCGGGTGGCGGCGTGGGATTTCGTTGCATATTCTGTACGAGAGGTGCCGGTGCCGCTGGCATTGGCATTGTTTCAATTGGCGCTATGCCAGGTAAGTAATTGTTTTGTGGAGCACCGATAAAAGGTGTTGTTGGATTGTATTGCTGAGCTGTCGATATGGGATTCGTATTAAATGCATTAGCACTATATGTTTGAGGCACACTCGAAGGCTGGGCTACAGGGGTAACTGCACCAGCGAAGGGAACTGTCGACGGTGCTGGAACTGGATTATATGCCATACCATATGCACTGCTGGCAGGTGCTGCCACCGAAGGATCTAAAACGTATTTGGAGCGCGAATGAAGACCAGACCCAGCAGTCGCCGCCACTGGCTGTCCACCCGAGGAGCTAGCATTGCTGTGTGGTCGTGGCGGATGTGTAAGTGATTCGGCCTTCATTTGAGGCGGATTAAAAATCTGTGTAGGTGGCATAGGAGCTGCCTGGCATACTGCTCCCTGTTGCCAGCTACCATTAATCGGGGCTGGGTTAAATTGATTGAGCGGCTGTCCGAACGCTGGCTTTGAGAAGGAACCACGCGGCTCCATTTGTCGCATATATCCGGTCATGGGAGCTGCTGTTGCAGCAGCCGACGTTTTGATGCGATCCACATTTACAGCATTACTGATACGCTCGCGAAGTTCATTAAGATCCTCGCTCTCTGCATTTTCTTTGCTTAATGTGGTTATATATTGGAGAGCAGCGGTCAGGGCGCCCTGGGATGCCAGCAGTCCACTGTATTCAGATATGAAACCAGCAAAGCGACCCGCAAGATCAACAGCAATTCCCTGCTGTTCCAATGACTTGGTCAGCAGCATTACCACCTCAGCTAGCTCCTGCAGCTCCGCGGTGTTGAGCTTATAGTTATAATTTTGTTGCTCTAGTTGCTTCAACTTATACCAGGCAGACACCAACTTATCAATGCTGCCTGAACAAATATAGCAGAGCATGGAATTTCGGGTTAACTCGATGCTGTTTGTGGACTCATTCAACAGGCGATCGCCGAGTCTCTCACAGATATCCACCAATTTGCGTTCGCTGTGCTTAAGTGCAGCTACGAGCGCTTCCTTCCAGGAGTCCACCGTACAGCGATTAACAAAATCAAGCCAATCTCGTGTTACCAATGCCGAGATTACATTAGACAGCTCATTCTTCTGCTGCAACAAGTAACGAGTTTGGATACGCGTAAGTGTCTCGATGCCCGCTGTCGAAGCTATGATAAGTGCCTCGGGTATGCGCTGCGCTTCCAGGCAAAGTTCCACGGCAGCCTCCGTGTTGCCCGTGAGAATGGCTTCCGTAATCAAACTGTCGGTGTCTATAATAAATTAAGAGTTTTAGCAAAACAACAAATAAATAAATTAACTGTTTTATAACTTACGATCTCCGCTTGGTATTTTAAATTGAGGTTTTGGAGCCGCTTGATATTCGTCTTGTATATCATTTGAAGAACCATCATAGAGGTTTTTGTTGTCGTTAGTTTGCTGGTAAAAAGCAGAAATGTTAATCACATTATCATGATTTCACTATGGGTATAATTTTGTGAGTTCAAGTTTGTCATTGCCTCAAGTTAAAAATGTTTTGGTGTACATCCGATTTCTTACCGAAATTTCGGGGCTTGAAATGATGCTTTGGTCGCACTCAACTTCCGAAGAGTCGCTCTACTCAGAAAACAAAGCCCAAATGTTTGGCAAGCAAGCATGAGAAATGGTTATCAGAAAAATATAAACATAAAAGCAAAGATGAACTCAAACCAAAGCTGATAACGCATAAAACGACACTTATGTTTTGATGTTTTCCTTTCGAGATAAGAGCTCAACAAAAATTAAAACATTGAACGGAAACTTACATGCGTTAGAGTTGATATGCGGGTCGTGAGTGTATCCACATCAGATTGCGAGTTGCCCTCGAACTCTTTGATAAACTTTGAAAACTTGCCATCGATGTCATCCTTATTGTAACCTGTCAAAAATTGAAAGACTTAGATTTGCTTTCAATTTATGTTACATGTTTGCTTACCCAATAGATTGAGCATCTCTTCTTTGGGATTGAGCTCAAAGCTCGCCTTAATGAAATACCAAATGTAGCGGCCATGCTGATCAATAGATTTATCTGCCCGTTGACGACAATAATCCGCATAATTGTTATCAGCCAATGAAAGCTCCAATGCATTTGCACGCTCTACAAGCCCCGGCTCGGTTGTCAGCTGCGATACCTGCACAGTCTTTGAGTTTCCAGTAAAACTAACCAGTTTGCCACCAAACTATAATTACAGACAGGCATAAATTTATTTTGTACGGTTAGGAGTATTATTTAAATACTTACACCAAAGGCAACGCCACAAGGTCGTTTCATCCATTTGGGAGCGCGTCTCAGATCGTGGTAAACTACTTGAGTTGCCTGCTGGGGGAGAGGAGCCTGCGCAAATTGATCCATGCCTGGGAAGGAGTCGGCAATCTTCTCAGATGTGTGCACCAAATGATGGGTACCGCCATTAAGTGAGTAGATGGAGACAGCACCCTCTAAGCTGGCACTGGCAATCAGTGCTGGATTACGTGGGCAGAATTGCACATCTGAATACCAGGATGCTGTGGTGGCTACCTCTGAGAGGATTTCACCCTCAGGTATTTTGGTATTGGGGTTCCAGCAGTAAATACGATTATCCTTGCCACAGGAGACCATCAAGTCGGGATCCTGCAGGCACCACGACATGCCCAAAACTCCGCGATCGTGTATCTGATAGGTCTTTGCCGGTGCGGTGGCATATCGCAAGTCCCACAGCTGCACAACCGGCGCCTGATCGTCCTCCGAAGCCAACCAGACCTGGGTGGCGACCTCAGGATGCCACTCGATTGCGTGCCATCGAACGCGCGATTGCGTGTCTGAAAGCTTAATTATCTGCTGGCTTTTACGCAAATCCCAGATGACACAGCGTGTGCTGAACACAGATGCCAGAATGTGTTGCACTTGCCGGTTCCATGCCACATTCTTTACATCCTCCAGCGGCTGAGTCTTCGCACCCGGGTTGAGTGGACTGACGGGATTGTTCAGGTCCCAGATATAAATCTCCGATTCCGATGCGCACGATGCAAGCAAATTATTCAAAAACGGATTAAAATCCAAGCCACTAACGGCACCAGTGTGCTTGTCCTGCCGTGCCAACAGCGACTCCTCGTTAGCCAACAATTTTGATGCGGAATACACACTAATATGCCCGGCTTCGCAGCCACCTACAATCAAACCATTTGAATACGATCCATTTATGCCATGAGGGCTCCAGATGAGCTTCTGGAATCTTTCAATATTTTTTTGGCATTGAAATTAATTGTTTATCATTTTATAAATCTTGCCATCACACTCACTTGTAATCGCTGGCCACACTGGCCTTTAGCTCCAGATCGTAGCTAGCATCGCCAATGCTCGGTGAGTATATTTCTAATGTAGCATTTGCATTCGAATCAAATTGCTGCGCTGCCGTACCGGCGGCCAGCAGAATTTGTTGCTGCTGTACTGGCGACCAGGCAATGTTCACCGTCTTTTGTAGCTCTTTGATTTTCATTTTGTACTGCTTAAGCTGAGCTCTGAAACACAATTAGAAACAATAGTTTTAGGGTCTTGAATTGATTTTTTTAAAGCAATTGGATTTTAAATTAAATTATCACACGTCCAATTGGAGAGAGCCCCGTCATCACTTTTTTTTCGGTCACTATAAACATTGGCGTGGCCATATAATGCGGCATTAAATATTGTTTAGTTTTTATGTATTAACTGCCACTTACACACACAATTGTTTTTTGTACAAAACCGTATATTTTATGACTTAATGAATTTAGTACGAAAATATATATTTTATTATTTTTTTAAGAACTGAGAGCTGTGGCACAATCGATGGTGCTATCGAAGGCAGCGAACGAGTTCGATAACCAATTATACATAAATATCGATGAATCGATTGATATGAATGTATTGTTTGAAATAGATTTATTTGTGCGCTATAAAAATAGCTACTTTATGATTTTAACGATTAAATAATGACTAACAAGTTAGTAGACAACTGGGACCTGCGCATAATAATCAAAAATTTATTATCATTAGCTGGTTTAGAAATACAAATAAATATATTCACGTACAATTATATGAATTCTGGGTATGCATGTGCTAGATATTTGTTACATTTTTATTATATTATTTAGCGCTGGAAATGGCCGTAACGCGTTGATCTACTTTAGCCATTTTAATATTGATCGTCTCTAGGTTCTGAGCAAATGTTTCCTGTACGGAATGTAACAATTCCTTGTTGTTTACCAGGCTGCTGGTGATAGTGCCTTGTTTTTGTTCGATTTCTGCGATGATTTTAGCAAAATTGTTTGCTGCAAAAACAATTAAAAATAACAATAAACATTACAACTGTAGTTAATGAAAAAAGTTACAAGATGTGTCAATATATTACTACCATATTTGTGCAATGATTCCAAAGCCTGCATGCGTTCAATGACATGCGGCAAGATTTCTGCAACTGGCTCAGTACGTTTGGCTATATCATAAAGCTCAGAGATCTTTTGGTCGCGTTTTGCATCCAGTGAGCTACCGCTGGACTTTTCTGCTATTGCGTCCATTTTGCCGGCCAGTGATGTTAAACGCTGCTCAATGGCGTCCACTTTATCTGGTTGCAACAGTGCTGCCTTGGTACTCAAATGACGTACAGCCTCAAGCACATTGCATGTGTTGGTAACGGATGTAAGCCGGCTAAGCTTTTCGGACTGCGGACCCACGACTTTTTCCAGCTGATGCAAACGCTGCTCGAGTTGCGCCACACGAGCTGTAGCGGCGAGATCTGTGCCCGGAATTGGCAGTGCTGTAAGGACACCAGACTGTTTAAACTCCTCCACCTGGGCGACAAGCTCTTTGATCTGCTTATCATTTGGCAATTGTTCCTTGCCCAGCACTTGTTCGAGTTTTAGTGTTTCCAATACCCGCTTTGCAGTACTGATTACAGTGGCAACGGCATCGTAAGATTGCTTCTCTTCATCAGCAATCTTGCGATCGACTTGTAATGCGGCCACTTCATTAAGCAACTCGTTCATTTCAATCTGCAAGCGCTGGCACTTTTGTACGGGTGTCTCCTTTTCGCCCTGACCCACCAGCTCATACTCGCCGCCACGTACATCGTATCCGCGGCACAGGTGGCGACCGATGCGATCCGTAAAATCGACATTTCCCTCGAGAGAAGCGCTTTTGAATCGTTTGTAGGCAACGCTTGGTGAGATGTGCATACGCTCAATGGCCTCGTTTTCTGGTTCCTCTTCGTAATAGTCAGAGGTGTCCACCTCCGGGTCATCGGCGGTCTCGTAGACATCCGGCTGGTCATAAGCCTATTGATGAATGCATGTACATAAAAAAGTTTAGTGTAAATTGAAAAGTGATTTTTTTTTTTGGGTTGACTTACAATGCCAGGTAGGTTTTGGAATTTCGGGTCAGCCATAACGTTGGGCGTTGCGAGACTTGGATGGGAGCTCGTTTCTACTTTGTAAAGTGTTTGTCGGGTTGGCGAAAACTGTTACAACGCTTTTGCAAAACAAAAGTGGACAGCAAAGAAATGAAACAAACGCACTGATGTCATAGACACAAGTCTGACCAGTTCATATAAATCTAAAAAGCGTGAACAAAACCGCAGAACAGCTGTGTGTAAGAAAAAAAAATACTAGTTCTCAAAGAGTTTAACAAACGATACTTTTAAGCTCTATTTCAAAGTAACTTTGGTGAAAAAGTAGTTGCTGGCATAATTAAAACTGACATTGTGCCTAATAATTATTTACATTGGGGAACATCGCTGTTAATATTTTTGAGCAAACGGTAATTTACAGGATGTACAATACGGCCGCACTGATTGAATAGTTTAGTTGGGTTCGTGGGAAGGTGATATTTGATGTTCCACTTTTTCTATTAAAGTTAAATCAGCTTCATATATATAGAAAGAATGTCGTCCCTGGATTACTGTCTACACAGTTATAGTAATCTACCTTTAGAAGTGAGTCAAACCTAAAATAAAAAAAAAACACTCGTGATCACAAGTCAGCTGATAGCAATAATTTGAATAATGTACGATTCTTTCACATAGATTGTGCTGCACATATACAAGTATCTAGGCTACACAGATCTATTAGCAGCTGGCAGCACTTGTCACCTTTGGAGAAGCGCCCTATACAAAACTGAGTTTATTGAGCGAACGCGTGTCCACTTCTGTAAAGTTGTCCTCTCGGATCAGCATAGTCCAGCTGTTGATTTGATACAATGCGAGAGACGATTTCGGCACTTTTTGTTTGAAGATGTTACCCTGGGACATGTTCAGGAGCTGATGTCCTTCATTGGACAGTCAGCACATTCTCTTAGCCTAGACAATGTCGACTTAAACGATAAACAATTCTATGGCATATTACGCCTTCTGCCTCACCTGCAGTGCCTCGCCGTTACCCGTTGTCTGCCATTATTTATGTCAGCGACATTTTTGGACACAAATACGTGCGATCTAAACGAAATATCAACGCACTTGGCCAACATACGACAGCTGACAATATGCAAGAATCAATATCTAACTGATGCTATTTTATTGCGTCTCACTGCGCTGATGCCCAATTTGGAATTGCTCAATATGTCTGGCTGTCAAATATCGTTCCACAATGCGATCTATCGGCGTTTCTATCCCAATGAGATAAGCACACCAAGTGAGTCTGTGCTGACATTCAAGTATATCTTAAACGTAATCATTCAGCAACGAAAGTTCCTGCGCACTTTGGACTTCTCACACACACTCATCGGACACTCATTGCAGGCATTGTGTGATCTCAGCAAGGCTGATGGTGAAAACAATGGCCAGCCTGAGCAACTGCAACTGCAACGCCTATATTTAGCCGGATGCGTGCAGTTGAATGTGGCAACTATCAAAAGCTTTCTTAGCACGCAACCCCAATTAAGTGTTTTGGATTTGTCGGGAACGATGTGTCTGAATGATGATTGTCTGGCAACAATTGTTCAGGCCAATCCACAGCTGATAGATCTAAGAATAAACGCTTGTGATGGCGTAACCAGCGTGGGTGCCGCAAAGTTGAGGCATTTGTCGCGCTTGCGTCTGCTGGATATTTCAAATTGCAATGGCATCAATGGCAATGGCATTATGGAGGGCGTTGCAAGTGAGGAAAACACCGTTTTAATGGAGCTGAACGTTTCGTATCTGCCGATCTGTGAGGACTCTATCAAGTCAATAGCCAAAAATTTACGTGCTTTGCGCACATTGCGCTTAAATTACTGTGTCAATGGCGTTACGGATGAAGTCGTTCAAATTATCATCCGAGAGTTACGCTGGCTACGTGAGCTTTCCCTCGAAAGTTGTCGAAGAGTATGTGTATATAGATATGATAGTTTATAAACATATATATTAAAATTAATTGGTTTTTTTTTGTAGCTTACTGATTCGGCACTGACTGGTATAAATTTATCCAAATTGGAACTAAAAGGAAATGCCTGTCCACCATCGGTTGGTGGTCTCTCTGGCAACACCGGATCTTTGCAGTCCGTAAGAATATCATTGCGCAGCAAAGCTGAGGAAGAAATTGTGAGGGATGCTAAACGCAAGCAGGCCATGTTTGCGGTCTACGAAATGAATCTAATCAATGAGGAGGATTTTGAAGGGCATAACATACAAGAGCTGCGCGGTCTGCGCTCTCTTAATCTGCGTGGCTGCAATAAAATTAGCGATGTATCCCTAAAATATGGCCTGAAGCATATCGAGCTGAACAAACTGCTGCTCTCGAATTGCCAACAGATATCGCTGTTGGGCATGGAGGCCCTAGTCAACAACTGTCCAGCCTTGGAGATACTAGACCTATCCGATTGCTACAACATAAATGATCAGGGCATTAAGTTAATCACGGAAAAGCTTAAGCGACTGCGTTGCCTCGACATAAGCGGCTGCAGTCAATTGACAGATCACACAATCGATGCTATCATTGTCAACTGTGCCTGCTTGGAGACACTATCCATTTATAGGTGTCGCCGCATGTACACGGACATCGAGGATCGTCTATCAAGCGTGCACACTCTACGCAACTTGCATATGGATAATATCAATACCATCGACAATGCCGAGTTTTTTCGCGTGAAGAAACGTCTCGACTGCTGATATTTTGTTGCGATTTTAGTTGTATTTGTACTATATTATTTTCAATTGTACAGTTTTCGCTAGTCCTTCGACACAGACGGAAATAAGATAACTTATTATGCAAGCATTTATGAATAAGTACTATATTCATATGCTACATGCTCAGTTAAGTCCATCAAGAAAAGAATATAGTTATTTGTAAGATAGCCAAATTCAGAAACTAGACATAAGTAGCTGTGATTATTGATAAATTTTAAATTTTACTGGGTGTTACGTGAATTGTTTAATGTGACTATTTATTAATTATTATTGTTGTCAACTGTGTCCTTAATAAAAACTAACCATGACTGTTGTAAATTGCCTTTGGTATAATCGATGTTTATTTTGATTTAATTTTTTTTTTTTGTAGAGTTAAGAACATTCTATAGAATCGTCATTGTCATTATTTATGGAAAAGGTCCATTCATCATTACATATACATAAGCACTTATTATACTAATTTAAAGTTATCGACTAGAAAAAGAATTCAAACATGTAGCATTATCAACCAAATCAAATGTGCATTACAAAGCTTGCATGTGTTAAAAAAAAAAAAAATGAGAGCGTAGACTGAGTGGGATCTAGCCTCCGCCACCACCACCGCCGCCGCCAGAGAGTTCGTCCTCATATTGCTTGCGGAAGCAGTCACCGACAGGGAAAAAGTCCCAGCTACGCTGTTGGTACATATTCCAAACGTACGTTTCCTGACCAGTGTACTCCGTGTCCGGTTTATTAATCAAATGCATCAGGAAAAACATATAATTGGCTAGATTGTGCTCCTTCTGCACATGGGTATCGAAGCCATGCGGCACTATGTCAAAGAAATCCTTGCCCATGCCGCATATAAAGCAATTGGACTCCATATTATCTTTGACCGATTCCAATTGATCACGCAGCTCACCGAATGCGTCAATAATCAAACCCTGAATGATAGCCAATAGGATAACAATGACGAAAAAGAAGAACGTGATGTCGAATATGATGCGATACACCTCATAATCATCGCCAACCGGATCACCAATCTCATCACCAATACCACCGCCAGCTCGTACGCCCTTGTACAAATGGAATACGAAGCAGGTCAGCATATCGTGACACTTCTTGTCCACCTCCTCATCCTCTTCTTGTATATAGAACTTGCGGAAGAAGTTGAAAGCAATTACAGTATAAATGTACACAATGATCGTAAGGAGCATGACCGTGAGTATGAGCTGTTTGCCATTGTGGGTTACCGACTGCAAAATGGTACGTAAGGTCTTGAATCCAACGGCAACATCCAGTAAATGGGCCGCAAAGAAGAAATTGTTAAAGTTGCCCATTACCGAGAAGCTAAAATACCACAGGGAGTAGAGAAAGGCGTTGTCCGTAAAGGTGACGCCGGCCTTCCAAACCTGATAGCGCCAATCGATGCTCATGATGTACCTTAAGATTCCGGTTTCTTCGCTCTCCTGTGCCGCAAAGGCACTTTTCTCCATGCCCAATAAATTGGAGATTGAGTCAAAGTCGTAAGTTTCACTGTACTTTTGGCGTACTTTCTTCTTAACAAACTTATCCCAATAGTTGACCGGAAAGCTTTTAGCCGAGATCACCAGTTTGTCCCAATGCGACTTGAAGTCATCATCCTCCGGCTGTTCAGCAATAAAGAGACCATCGAATTCCAATCGGCGAGCGATCTCCTTCTCCCGTTTAAATATTGCCAATGGCACCTTCAAATGGTAATAGGCGATCAGCATGGCCAACGACACGAGGGAGTGAAGGCATGCAGCTATGCGTAAAACATGTTCCATATAGAAGAAATCCTCATTCACATGTACCAGCTCCGGAATCTCATCAGCTTCGAAATCACCATCCCCAGAGCCACCGTCACCTGATCCACCCATACCAGAACCACCAATGTCTGCGCCAGCCCCTGAACCCGAGCCCAAGATTAATTCTTCCTCACCCGAGCCATCGGTTTCCTCAGCAAACGATGTTACCTTATAGAAGAGAAGCATAAAATTTATGCTAAAAGCCAAGACCAGAGCAACATATTTCAAATTATAAAAGTTTCTGGCCAAAAAGCTGACGGCGCGATGGGTGTACTGCGAAAAGTCGATCTGATGGACAGCCGGAGTCTCCTGTGGTGCCGCCGATGATTTCTTGGCTTCCGCCTCAATGGATGCCATGGCAGCCTCCTGAGCCTTTTGTGCCTCCTGACGCTCTTGAGCTGCCTTTTTTGCTGCGTCACCACCCAGTATGTCCACTATAGAGATGGGTTCCTGGTATGGTTCGCCCTCAATCAGTTCAGCAGTAGCAGCAGCGCCATCTTCTGGACTCGATTCACCTCCCTCTTCAACAGAAGAGTTCGCTGGCGAGTCGTGAACCACAACCTTATACATGCCATTCTCCTCCTTGTTAATGTCCAGCCCAAATGCCTGAACAGTGCCCGGTGGCTCTTCCAATGGCAACGGCGGCAGAGCCCGTCCAAATGTTTCCTCTTCGACAACTGGTAGTTCATCTTCCTGCTCTGGGGCCGGGCCACGCATCAAATTCAACAGTATACCAAAGATATAACGGACCACACAGTAATGCGCGTATCCAGTGTAGTAGAACATATAGAATATGATTTTAAAGAATCCGACTATCAGCTCTGGGATCGATTTCGTTTGCATGACTCCAATTTGATGTTTGATGTTCGCTGGACTCAACATGTGTACGCCAAATTTAAGGCCCTCCTTTACTGCGGTGATTGTTCGTCGAATAGGATCTCGAGCGGCACGTTCCTCTTCCTCTTCGCTCATATACGAGCTGTAGGCGGTGTCTCGTTTTACATTGCCACCACCATCATCGGTTGCCATTAGACCGGAGGCGTGCGTCATCTCAAAGATTGCGTCCTCGCAGAAGTTGACAAAGGCCTCAAGTTTCTCCTTATCGCCACCCTCAGTGACAATGGAATAGAAGAAGGCTCGTTTCGATTCACGGATCTGGGGCTTCTCCCATTGCTCGATGTTCGAGTCCTTGATCTCAAAGTAGACGCGCTCTATACGCTTTGAGCTGCCCAAAATTTCAATGCGACCCAAGAACGGTTCAAAGTAGTTCAACACAGAACCGGCGGTTTCCAAGAATCGCGCCAATCGTGGCTCATTTGGCATGTGTTCACTTAAATTGGTCAGCAGCACAGCCAGGTTGAAACCGATCTCCTTTGATGGCTCGTGGAAACGTTCTACGAAAGCTCTGTAATCGATTTTACCTTCGTGATTGCGTTCACAGCAAGCCAAAAGGAAATCCATTTCTTCCCTATTGATTGAAAGATAACAGCGTTTAGAGTCGTATGCATTTTTATATTCGATTTATATTTGTACTTACGGTGTGTAGTTTTTGGACTGCTCCATTTTTTCTTTGAAATCCTTGGGTATTACCCAACCCTCGTTCTTCATATCGATCTCATGGAAACTGGGCGAGTCAATGAGGTCGGCCAATTTCAGGAACATATCAAAATACTTGAGAATCAGTTCGACATTGCCAGCCGATTCGACAAGGGTGTCCACCATCTGCTTGCCAATAGTACCTACAAAAAAAATAATAATATAATAAATTAAGATGCGTGAATTTATCTACAAGTACTTTCTATTTAACTACAAAAAATACTGTGTATCAACTTTTTCTATTGAAGCCTTAGTGAGTGTGCGTACGACTTGACCATAAGTCCTGAGTATAAATATAGGGCCGGAAACATACCGTTTACAACATTGCCCTCCAGCATGGATAACATCATGGTGATCATATCCTTTTGAAGGTTAAGCAGCTCCTTCAGCAAATCCACTTGGCTTGAATGCTTGGAAAGCTTGTCCTGCATGTGCGAAAACAAAAATAGGAAACCGCCGACTGCATCCCACAAACGGGAATGAGCCAGGGCTTGCTGATTCAAAGTACATGGACCCTGGATGACCTCGGTAAGCGTGTTAAATACTTGACTTGCAACACCGATGGCCTTGAAAAAGTTCGATTTTCCAGCCGGATCAATAATCTCCTTGCTAGAGTAGTGCCAATAAAAGTCCATGATCGATTCCTGCAGACGCAACAGATAATCCACTGTGCAAATAACTACATTAACAGTTGTTGTATTTCCCGCCTGAGTACGTAAATAGTTTTGCCATTCTATGAATGAAGTTCATTAGAGGAATATATGAGGATTTTTAGTAAGATACTACTTACCCAGATTATGACCTTCACAGGTAAGTTGTATGAACCGGAAAAGAGCACATGTGAATTCAGCATCGTGCATATTCTTCTCACCCGCTGCACCCTCGGAGCCGACACCAAGACCTGCACCCGCACTTGGAATATACTCTTTGTTGTGTTGTTGCAAAGTTTTGGTTGGGTTTTTGTACAACGATATAGTGGGGAACGAGCAGTACATATATTTTCGGGATGGTGATAACATGCGAGTATTGATTGGGTGAGATATGGTGGGGGAAAGTAGTCGGAGTAAGGAAAGACGAAATCAATAATTGAACTCAGAAATAAGGCATGAGATAGACAGTGGTGCGGTGGTGCCAATAATCAATCACAATAAGTTAAAAGGCCAGCAAAAAAATGCACGATACACTATTTCTAAAATTAAGGATTTTATGCTACTTACATTACATACATATGTATGTACTCTATAGGATTAACACTTAAAGCGTACAACTACCAGTCGTCAAGCAACAACTTACCCTCGGCTTTTGTGTTACGTTCAAATGCATCCAAATCGAGAACACTGCATGAGCTCATTAGGCCCGCAATGGATGTAAAGAAACCCACATCCTTCTTCTCCTTTAGATGATTCAGCATGCCCATTTGAATATCAATGTTACCACCTCGCAATATGGCGATGCCCAAATTGAGTGTCGTCATGACCATCTCCGAAGGTATACCTTTGGAGGCGGAAATGTGCAACAGCACCATTTCGGCAACGCCACGATTCGATAGTCGCGCCTGATGGAAAAGCAGCTTCTGTTTCTCCATTTCTTGTTCCTGTTTCACGATTAAATATTAATATCATATTATTTATTTTTTCTTATTTTTAAAAAGCAGATAGGTTTTTAGTAAGCAGATTTTTGAAGGAAGTTATTAAATAGTTACCATTAGTTGGGATATGCGCCACTTTCAATCGAAATCGATTGATTGGGAAAGCACAATTGGGTTAATAGTTTGTTTTGAGTAATTCAGCATTTTTAATTATAAAAAAAATAATCGCTTAGCTTACATGAATACTTGTGCCTTCGCCCTCTTCACCACCTTCGCCGCCCTCACCGCCTTCATCACCACCCTCCTCCTCTTCCTCGCCGCAGGACTTTGCCGCAATTTGGGCATACGACATATACAATAAATCCTCTTGGAGCGCACCACTGCGCTCTGTCATAGCACCGCGACAGAAAGTGGTGACCAATTGGGTCAATGGATCTGGCTTACCCTCTGCCTCCACCTCGTCCTTCTTTGACTTTTCAGATTCCTCGAATGTCTGTGTAAGATCCTCGATCATGACTTCCTGGCCCACGTTCTCCTCCTGCAGCCATTGCTCGTGATAGGTGCGTGCAAAAATGTTGCAAGCACGATGTCTGCGAATGGGTGTACACAATATAATAGATTCATTTTTAACATTATATTTTAATAACTGTAATTGTTAATTACCATGCGTTTAGTATATTAGGTATTTTGTACTTATAATAATTAAAATACTACAAAATGAAAAACTATTTCTTTTCGGTGTACAAAAATTATTTGTGACACTTAAAGATCTCATTTACTACTTTAAACAGAAAAGAAGATATGTATCATAAGACTTTCAAATGTTGTAATAGTAAGTAAGGTATATTAGTAATTCACATGACTACCACCTGCTCAAACGATATAGATGCTTGGCGCGTAAACTTGAAATAATTGCCTGGCGACGCGTGGCCGAAATTTTTGAACTCCAACGTTTCGTTTTGTTCTTTTCGCCGGATGCCTATATGGAGCGTACATATACAATGATAGCAAGCAAGAGCATAAAAATACATATGTATACATTTAAAATAGTACAAAAGGGTTAATAGACTTTGGTCACACTAACTGGTATTGCGTTTTAGTACATATTAGTTGAAAAAACAGGTGGCCAATGAAAAAAAACTTTGCGAAACGTGAAATTGAAATAAATACGTGTGTTAAGTCAAATAAATATATGTACAATATTAGTCCCACGTGTGTGTCTGTGTAAGTATTGCAAACAACTTAAATATTTTCAATCTATTTCGTGTCGATCTTGCTTAAGTTACGCGCCTTTGTAACGAATGAAAGAGTTATATGCAGCTAATAGCAATTCGGTAATAACCTGGGTAAAGAATGAAGCGATGTTTGACGGAAACATGCGATTACAGCACGCTTCCTTTGGATCGATACAACACTCCTGTAGACATTTTTGCTCTGCTGTTGTGGATGGTCGATCTGTTATTGTTTCGTTCACGGTTTCGATCGTCAGCATTTGGTCGAAAATTATTTTGTTGTGTAGTTTTGCAGTACGTTGAAAGGTACAAATATATATTGTTGTAGAGTTTTAAATCGAAAAGAAAAGTTTAAATGTGCAAAGTTAAAAAAGTATTTAAATCAATTGAAAAAGATTTGAAAAAGTAAATATAAAAGAGAGAAAGATTCTAGTTTAACAAGTTAACGTAGTATATGCAATACCAAACATTTTAGCTTTTTTTTAAATTCTTCTTCTTCTTCACATTGGACTTACCATGTGCAGGCCAAACAGAACCTTGGCCATAGCCACAATTCGATCAACAGTCTCCTGAGTCTTGTCTTTACCCTTCTCGTTTGCATTGGCGTTAACCTTTTCCAAAGCCTGCTCAAACACGGGCTCTTCGGTTTTACCGAGTTTTGAGTATAAATAGTGCTGCCAGGACATCTCATCCGAGGGATCCAATTTGTCGGGTAACGTCAATTGATTACGCGCAAATTCGATGACATCATATTCGTTCATCTTCTTTAAGTATCTGTCCTTACAGTGCTGCACCAGCTCCTGTTCCCGACCAGCAAACAGATTCAGTCCGACGGGCAGCAGACGCTTCAGACAGGCGACCATTAGACTTGCCTGGACTTCCTTGTCCTTATCGCGTTTCTTATCTCTGTTCTTCTTCTTCTTTTTGACTTTACCACCCACGGCTGGCGCTCCCTCCGAAATGGCCGAACGGCGTGTGGCTGTTGGCATGATTAAGGCCATATTATCGATTTCGTTCGCCGATATAAAGTTTTGCTCCTCTTTCAAGAAGTATTGACTCTTTGACCAGATATTGAAGATCTCTGCAACATGATTGTAAAGCTCCTCGGCCTCGGGAATGTTATCCTTAAGCCAATGATTGCGCTGCAGGTCCACGTATTTGATGAGCAACGGGTAAAACGAGTATATGTCGCGCACGAGCAGATTCCAATCCTCCTGTAGCTGCGTCTCCACTTGTGAAGTATCATCGGTGGCCGACTTAATAAAACCCCGCATGCTCTCCTCCTTGTGGAGCATATTCTCTGTGCGCTTCTTGACGCGTTCTGCCAGCGGTAGGAATGGGTCCTTTAGCAGTTCCTCCGATGTGTTAATTATGATCTGCTGGGTGTAAGCTGCAATCCTTGTCATCCAGGGAGCATTATCATTGCCAATGTTCTTTTTAATCATTTTTAATACGTTGCGCAACAGAGAATTCATGTGATCTGCAGTAACCATTGTCACATGGTTGCCACTTGTTGGACTGACGTTATCAGGTCCCTGGGACCACCAAAAGGGCAGATAGGCGCAGAGCAGTGGCAGAATAACATCAATGATATGCGGTGCATCATTATAGGTTTTATCCGACTCGACAAATTGATCCACTTCACTGAGGATCGCTTCCAAATTTGGCATACAGCTCTCCATTTTAACCATAATATCCTGTGCCTCTAGCGAATGATCTGCAATGCGGTTAAGTAACGAGTACTGGTTATGCTTGTTAAGATGCGGTTCTAGATAGGCCACTGGGAAACAAGAGCTGTAGGCTCCCAGACACGAACCCAACGCGGGCCGATGCCGCTCGATTTCCGTTTTCAGATACTTTCGGTCGTGTGTCAAAGTACCATCGGTTCCCAAATGGTATAGTGCAGCTAGGATCTTGTAGGAGGCCACTTGAATCTCATCCAATAAAAGATCACTGCCATAGTCACAAGCTGCCAGATGGTCAAACATCGCTGTCAACACAGGCAGCACAACCTGATTGACATATCCCAGTGATGTGGAAGTTTTCAGATGTGTACCACGCAAATGGCTGTACTTTCCATCCTGTAGATTAAGGATGGTGTTGCCCAGATCGTCGGACGTTTGATTGAAAAACGTCAGCATGGACGTGCGAATAAATTCAGGACAATTTTTGGTCAATGTTCTGGCATCAATGCCCTTAACGAGCACTTGCAGGCAGCGCACGGTGATGCGAACATCGGGCCCAAAGGCACTCAAGCGGTTGCGCAATAGAGCGGCGAGCTTGCAGAATATGGATGCAACCATTTCCTTTTCCTTAAGCGAGGCAGCACCCACGTTGTTGGTGGCCGTCGCAATGGCAATAAAGTAATTTCGATGGGTCGAGAAGTACTTTTCCATTAATGGCAGCACCACCTTCGAAAAGAACTTAATATCCCGCGACGCAGTTTTAAAGGATGTTCGTCGACTAAAAGTTGTCGATGGTTTTAGCAGTTTCATGTTGATTGTCGCACGGTCGAGATACTGAATGAGTTTCTCCAGAAGCGAATATGAAAATCGCAGCTCAACAGCTGCCTGTGTGGCGCCTCCTTCTTCAACGGCACCACCCTTGGAAGGTCTATAAAAAAGATGATCAGAAAGACAGATAAGATAGAGATAGAGACAGAGATAGAGAGAGAGTGTGATACTTACTTGTGCAATTTGTATCCCTGATACTGCATGTATTTAAGGAACTCCTGTGAACGCTCGCGATCCTTCTTTTTCTCTTTATCGGTAAGCAAATCATACGGAACCAACTGTGGATGAATTACACCTCCACAGCCATTTAACTCTTCGTTCTTCTTTTTCGCCCATATATCATGGGAGTTTTCAGCCAAACGCTCAGCCATGTTCTGCATTTCTCTGCTGAGGGTCAAATTGCTCATGTCCACAGGATGTGGATTGTAGTTAAAAGGACTGCCCTCATTCTGAAATTCATTCTACGGTTTTAGCGCCAGAGTTTTTAAAATATCATGTGGGCAAGTGAAGTACAGATAGTTCAGGCCAATTATGTGTTAGGAATTTTCCATTGGAAGCGGAAAAGAATGTTAGGAGAGGTTTGTTAATTAAATATGGGTTGGGATACATACAATTTGAGGCTTTGATTGGCGTCGCGTCGAGCCACGGTGATTCAGTGGCAAATCCATTTCGGAGTGTTCAACGGTCCACCCGATGGCCAAGAGACCCTTTAGGCATTCACGAACCGGATCACGATAACGCTCACGTTCCTGTGAAAAAATAGAAAAATGTCAGTAAGATGGATGGATAATGATTTGAAATTGGATTAAGTGCACATTATGCGTATGATTGCGGCTAAATGATGAACGAACGAGTTGCTCGAGATGATTGTTATTTAGTACTACGTACGTATTCAGTGAGCATATTGTAGGGCTTTAAGCGTGGATGTTTTCGATCGTTTTCTGATCGAATGTCGCCATATGTCCAGCTGCCTTCCAACCGGCGACTGGCCCAAGCATCGTGATAATGTTCGCTGAACTTTTGAACCAACGAATTTAAATCATTGTCCAAATGTACATTGTTGGTATCGATGGGATTGGGTACATATTGCGGCTGATCAGGTGCCCCCATTTGTCTACCGTAGTAATCCTCGTCGGTGTTCTTCGATAAACTGTAATCGGGTGGCAGGGCACAGCCGATGGCAGTTAGACAGGGGAGGGCTTTACCGAACAGTTCCGGGTCATAGTCCATGTTGCTCAGCGAGTCAAAAATGTTCGAGAACAGAAGCATTGTCAGGCGCTTCTCCTCATCTGACGAAGCTCCATACGAGCCTTGACCTTGAGTCGAGCCATAGTACTTAGCGCATCGATCGAAGTGCAGTGTGAGCAGCTAAAGAAAAAAAGGGTCTTTAAGTAAACTCAACCTTAACTGCAATGAATTAATCAAACTTACCCTGAGTGCTACCGTCGTATATTCGGATAGCTTGGATACATCAACTGTCAACTTGCGCAATAGCTTAAGAAGCATGGCAGGTTGCATTTGTGATGTCAATGCTACAAGGAAATCGGATACTGCCTCACGTTGCCCCTTGGTTAGCATACGATTCTTGGACAACCTATAAACCGTGTGCAGTGTTGCATCCAAGAGGCTTGCATAGTTTTCGGCCTCATTATAAAACTTTGAGTGCTTTATTAGCAGTGGCAGGATTGAGTTGCCTATGTAACGATTCATGGCTAGAGCCATATCACTTTCAGAGCCATCACTTTTATCTAAAATGGTCGCAGTACGCAGATCGGGTAGAAATGCATCTTCAAGCAATCGATAGAACAGATCCTGCGTTTCAATGCCATACACACGTTCTAGGAATAATACTATGCTCTGCTTATTATTGGGTAAGAGGCCAGAAGGCATATCCGATTTCGGTCTCTCCTCGCCGGGAGCAGTTTGTGTAAGTGTAAACTTTAGGCTGAGTACACCTTGAAGGTCCTCCAGTGGCACAAGAGATCTCAAAATAGCTCTAGCTCTCAGTGATTCGTTTTTGCCTTGCTCGATGACTGAGACGTCGGGGGCACATCTGCCCAGAAGGTCAACAAGTGTACAGTAGAAATTCAATATGGCGGCGCCAGTATCGATATAGTCCTCGTCCACATCGCCTTCCGGAAGGGGATGTGTAAAATTTAGTCCAGTTATAGTGCCTTCGGCTTCGTCTTGCATTTTGCAGCGATCCGAAATGCGCTCCGACATACGATTGGCCTCGACGATTGCACGGAAGAGACCTTCTCCTTCTCCTCTTAGAGCCGGTCCCAAGCATTCTGGACGACGGATAAGAAGACGAATGACAAGGTTTGCATTCTCCTCGACACTCTCGCCGTTAACCCAAACGCAATAGCGCAAAAAGTCCAGATATCTTTCCCCCTCTGTGGGATCCCAGCCCAAATCAGGGTATCCCTTCTCAACAAGCTCAGAATTGCTTTGAAGGCCACATCTGGATAGGTAAACGGCTATCTTCTCCAAATAGTGCTCCCTAAGTGCCAGAGCTAATTCTGTGTTCTCCATTAAACTCGAATATGCCACATCCAATGGTGTAGAACCACGCAGACTGGGCCTGGCCAACAATATATTTGCATTATCCAGCAGAAAATCAAAATGATCAAACATAGCCTTTTGGTTTTGTCGGCCAGTACGGCAAAAGTAACATAAAAAGCGACAACAGGCCACCACCATCTCATGGGAAGTATCCTTCTCCTTCGAGGGCACTCCTTCGGCTCCCTCTGTCTGGGCGGGAGCATCGCTTTGTGCCTGTGCACGACGGCCTAGAGTATTCATCATTACGGCCATTACGTTCTCGTGAACGCGCAGTATGCGTATTAAATCTGGATGCTGAAAGAATGTGGCGTTGTTGACTAATTTCCAAAGCCGCTTGCGCATAAGCTCCTCCTCTTCCTGACTCATTTGAACAGGTAGCAAGGCGCGTATCTGGCTTAAGCCAACCCACATCTCAGCGACATCATTTCGTGCTCGATCGTTGATAACATAGGTTTTCTCTAGGGCCCGCACTAGTTCGCCAACTGTATCGTATTGTCGCACAAGTAAACTAAACATTTCACGCACCAACTTTGGATTCTCTATTTGCGCTTCTTCAGCCCAGCTGACAATGGTTTTGATAAGGACCTTCCGGAAAACCTCTTCAGGTGTTTTTTTCTCAGGCTCCTCCACTTCCTTGGGTCCCTCTTCAAGCTCCTTGACGGTATTAATAAAATTGAAAATTTTGGTTATGGGGCCCGTTTTAATTTCTTCGATTGCATTACTCTCGGTACCATCCGGCTCCTGCAGCGCATTAAGCGAAACCTTTTGCATTAGAAGGTCGTGGAATTCGCTCAAGCGACTGCGCAACTCAAGACCACAGGTGCAATTATCCTGATCGTCAATCTCGAGATTCTTAAAGCATAGAATCTGATTCATTTGTTCTCTAGGTGGACAACGGAACTCCTTTGTCTTTTTGGCCGCAACAGCACTTGGCAAATCGGACTGTTTAATCTCGATATAACGGCGTAACTGATCGGTTTGTAAATCGCCCACAAAATCATGGGAGAACGAAATAATGCTTTCCACACGATGGCGTAGCTGAGTGTCATACAGATGGTGCAACAGGTAGCACATTTGAAGCTTGGCTCCTTCAGCCATTTTCATTGTAAGCAGACCCTTTCGATGCTCGTCTTTTCCTTCTGAAATTTTTCGTTAAAACATATAAGATACAGGGTTGACAAATGATATTTGATATTTGTTGTAAGTTTCTCTGGCTTATCCGTTCCCACCTTTCGTAAAAGTGACATCCCAAGTCTCTGGATCTATCATTACTAAAAGTTTCTGTACATCCTCGTCAGTAAGGACACCCACTAACAGTAGACGATCCGTTAACTTAATTAGTGGTCTACAATAAATTGATATATCTGGTATTAACTGTTTAATTTCTTAACGTGCAACAGTACACTTACAAAAATAGGTTTTCGTTTGTCCAACCGATGGGATCACGGTTATGCACTTGATTTATTTCGACAGCATCCTTGAGAGCTTCCATTACAAATTCTCTGACTACTTCTAATGGGAACTTCGGGGAGTACAACTGATCGATGTCGGGTATTGGATCGCTAGAAACACTTGGCATACTAGATGTTGCAATCACAGGGGGTCTGAACGGGGTTGAGTTGTTGTTGTTGTTGTTGTTTTGGTGGTGATCGGTTTCGGTTTCGGTTGATGGTGCATTGAGTGTTGGATCAGAGCAAGTTTATTGGAAATAGTAAAATGAGTAATGAGCAAACAAACAAACATTCCATACCACGGATGCATTATTTCGCTGAATGTTAAAGGTATGTGCGGTACAGTGTAGCAACACAGGAAACATATCTAAGGGCCGTTAGAGTACTGGGGCAATTGGATCGACTTAACTTACGTGATTTCCGTCATACGAAGCTGAGGGCGCACAGACTCTGTTACTAGGGAACGGAGCGAGTGGCGCATTTCATCGTCAGCGTATAGCTCCTTAAGATCGGCTCCCAGTGGTGTTATATACTCATTCTTGCATACCTCCATAGTGGTGGCATGTGACTCTAAGTGCAAAGCGATCAGTAAATCATAAAAACCCTGACGCAATGGCCCACTCATGTACTCTGACCGTATGGCATACAACAGTTGCTTTTGATCCACGTGCTGACAGAGAGCATGAGCGGCTCGATAGTTAGACTGATAGCACAATGCGGCATAGAGTGTGAGGGTATGGGCATGGAATGAGAGCAGTTTATCCATTTCGATCAGCTCAAGTATGTCAATACATCGGTCTTCTTCGGGAATATGCAAGGCAAGCATGGATACGGGATCTTCACAAAGCATCGACCATCCACGTATATCCGAGAGCTTGAGAGCGTGCACCTGAAGGGATGTGTTGGGAACACGGGCCCACTGATGCGGACGCAGGCATTGAACCTTTAGGCGCGGTGGTGACTGAGGATTAATGTGCTTGTCACTTGTGGGAAGCACCGCCGCAGATAATGGCAAAGTTGTCGGTGTTCGGCCGAGCTCAATTTGTAAGATCTCCTTACTGGTGGCCTCCACGAAGATAGCTGGAAACAGTTTGGTATCTGGTTCCATCATCCAGCGATGTGATGTGTCCTTTCCCTCGCAAGTGAAACGAATGATGCCAGTCGCTGTATCTACAAAACAGCCTACAAACATGCCCTGCGAGGCACCCTTGCCCGAAGCATCTTGGGTCACCTCATTGAACAGCTCGTCGGCACGTACAACGTAGCAACTCTGACGATCAATGCGCTCAATGGGTACCTCATAGTAATCCTCAATGTAGACCGATCCTCGTCGTACCTTGTTCTTGTTGAACTCGAGACTGTGCAATTGATATTGGGTCGTCACCCACCCCACATACACATGCGTGGGATCTTGACCGGGAAAGATGCGCACACCATAAAAGTACTCATTGATTAGTTTAAGGCACTCCCCATCGAACATCTCGTTCCCGGAAGATTCCACATTAGGCTGACCCAAGTTCGTAGAGCTCAGCTGCTTCGGACCCTGTGGTACAGGGCTGGGTGGTATCTCAGCCTGGAAATTTTAGGATTTTAATATGATAAACATCAATTTCCAGATCTTTTATTTTTACTTACATTGTTCAGTCTCAGGGCTGGTGTCCTGGTTGTCACCTGTTGATTGACCACATTTCTGCCATGAGCTACAGTATTTCGGCGTTCCAACGAGGTGTCGGCCGTTCTTGCACCGTTTTTCTCGCGGCTCTGATCGCGTGATTTTTTTGAGAAGAACTTGAATGGGCTGCGGCCACGTTTCTTCTTGTCATCCAAATCTTCACCCAGGCCATTCATGTCCAGTACCGAAGATGACCGTTGCATCTCATCTAAGGCGGCTGTCATATCTGACTCGAAAGTTATGTTACGGGTCAGAGAACCTTTGCGTGGTGGTTTATTGGGTCCACGCATCATATGCTCTGCTTCGGCTTCAGTGTGGTCATCAAAGTTTCGTGTTAATCCTTTTATGTCGTTCATATTAAATCCACCCTTCAGCATGTGATCCATATGTGCTGCATTTTGTGTTTGTTGGATTTGGGCTGCCGCCTCCTGAGCTTCTCGCATCAGACGATACTGGCGTACCTTTATCTCTTCCCAGCGTCTCGCCTTTTCCTGCTCACTGATGAAGTCACTCATGCAGGTGACAGGCAGGGAGAGACGCAGGAATTCCCAGTTCGCCTTCTCCATCGTCTCAAATGTATTGTGTGAGATCTTTAAATGTGGCGGAGTATCAGCGCCGCCAGGAATACGTGTGACATCGATGCGACAATCTGGCATCTCTTCTGTATTCTCAAAGATCGGTTGATCCTTGGTATACCAATGTGTAACAGGTCGCCTCATATTTCTGTGAATACATAATATGTCATTGACGCGTGAATCGGAACATATCGTATGGTTACAAATACTTACACACAGAATGGCTCGTAACCCTCTTGCAGGCCACAAGTCGTAAAGAACTTCAGGGAGTCCACATCTTGTCCATAAATAAGACGGGCTTTCTGCCCCACACCCAGTGTACAGGCGGGCACAAAGCCAACGCCCTCTGCGGTTACATCGGCAAATGTAGTCTCGCCTCCCAAAGCGTCCATAAGCAGTTCTCCATTAAGTGAAAAGCCTGTCCGGGTATTTTAATATTTAGATTCCAACTAGCACAAAGCCATTATGGATTATTGCATAAATATCTAAAGGAAGCAGCTTTTAAATAAATTAAGAGTTCTAGTCAGGCCAAAATCTTTGCAGAATCATCGACCGTATTTATAGAAATCAGAATTCACATAAAAGTCGCATCGCAATAGAAAAACAATAAAGTCCTATACAAAATTCGTGCATATTAGAAGTTTGCTTACAATTTTCTTTGCAGTTTTTTTATTTGGTTATTGTTTTCAGAAAAAAAGCAGATTAATCTGGTTCAGCTGTTAGCTATCATGCCAAAATTTGTATATTATATTAGTAGCCAGAATGACACAAAAACAAATACTAAGAAAATTTTCAGTATTTAGTTTCGTTTTCATCCGCAATATTTAATTGCAGTTTTAACTTAACACTATGTGTGTAATTACAGGCAATAGAACTAAGTACTAATAAGCTTTTCGAATGAGCTGATGTGTCACCTTTTGCTCAGGTAGTCCTTCAATGTTATGCGGTTGTTAGGCTTTGTGTACAAGGTAACAAAAATCAGGTGTTAGGGCATGGGACTTTTGTTGGACGTGACAACAAAAAATAAATGTTTATATTGGGGTGAAAAGAAATTGACTATAAAATGTCACTAAAAATGAATTAATTTTTGTATATAACAAGAATCGAATTGATATGTATGATATCCCGATACGAGACTTATATCGACTATATATTTTCAGAGCACATAGTAGACTATTGTCGGTCGTTGTGTTTGCGTGTGGGTGTTTTTTTTTTTACTTATCTTTCGTTAATCAGGGACCCTTAAGTTAAACGTTTAACGGTTGAAATATGGCTGGTTGACATTTAGTAGATATCAAAAGCACGGATGTACAAAATTTTGTTGGGGTTTTACATTACAACAAACGAGCATGTATAAGCGATTCTTACTAATTGTATGATCGGCTAGATCTAAAAAGACTCCGACTATATCCCCAGGTCCACACTGTTTCCCGAAGGATTCACTGTTGCCACCGTAGACTTTCTCTTCCTAAAAAGTTGCAATCGGTTTAATGTTCAAATTCAGAGAGATGTCTATGGTTCTAAGGGGAAATATGTATATGTACGTATGTATCTACATATATAACCGTTGAATTTGTCGATTCTCAGTTTTTTTTTTTTGGGTTAATGATCAGATATGAGAGTATAGCTAAATTAACAATAATAAAGATTAGAGAAAAACGTAATTATTGAATAAAGAGAGAAGAGTTAAACAAAATGCGTTCGATCAAAACGAAATATTCATTAAGTAAAATAACGTGTTGCAACGTTGTAATGCATCTAGGGTCCTTACTGATTGTTTGCTCCTTAACATCGATGAAACAACCAATGACGTCACCAGCCTCATAGCGCACACCAAAGTGCTCAATTGTTCCGGCGTGCATTTTAGTTACCTATAATATCATGTGGGTGGGATTGAATCTGAGTTTTGAGCTTAAAGCGCACCTATCAATATAATAACATTACCCTTACAACAGAGTGAGGACCCTCAATCCCAATATGTTACCATCAAATTTCGTAAGGAGACAACCCCTGCATACTTACATTGTGACCATCAAACGCCCAGCTGGTGTCCTCACTACCCAACATGGCACCCGGATAGCAGTCAGCACGTGCCCAACCGACCCTCATTGGACCAGCTGTGAGGACCTCAAACTCGAAATACCATTTTCCGGAGGTGACAGCGTAGTTGCGCTCCACTCGATAAGTACGGAATCCGGCAAACTTTAAACGCTGCGCCTCAGCCAGCAATGCCTCAGTGCCCTCTCCAGTGGGTGGATCCAGAACGTAGCCGTAGACCAGCAGAGTACGAACGGTTTCGGAGGCAGTGTCACGATTCGCCTTCTTGATCGCTTCATCAACTTTAGAATAGGGCACCAGATGTGGACTGCGATGATTCTCCGAGTCTTCGTTAAGTCCGTAAGTCCATCCCTGCTGGATTCTCTCACGTGCCCACAAATTGTGAGTATTCTCGGCCAACTGATCGACCAGCTCCTCGAGCTTGGGCGTCAGCGTCACAGCGCTTAGGTCAAGCGGTGCCGGCTTATAGCCGTTGGCTTGCATAAATATCTCGTTGGGCAAACGGACGGGGCGAATACGTGCCGGTGGCTTGTCCATTGTTATATAGTAACCCAATGAAATAATTGTCCTGTTGAACAAAGAAAGAAAGTTGATATTAAGAACATCGAATTTTGGAGTGCATGGAGTGCTGACTTTAATGTTTGGACAGCTAGTTGATTGTCGTAGCGCTTCTCAGCAGCTGGCAACTTCTCGAACTGTGTGAGGCATGGGTGTATACGATGATAGTCATCTCGATGTTCGCCCCAAGACCAGCCAGCATCGATTTTATTCAAGGCCCACATCTCGTGTATATTCTCTGCAAGTTTTTCCTTTATTTGATCCACTGAACTGGGCAGGGAAACACCGGTAGTGTCCACAGGCTTGGGCACAAACGGGGTGTCATCCTCGATAAGCCAAGGACCAGCCAATACGTTTTTGCTTAGGTTGCCAAAGTAGAAGCAAGGATCCAAACTCAAAATCTGATGTGGCATCAGGCATTGTACTAGCGCCGAGAAGCCAACAGGTGGTGCATATTTCAAGCGTCCATGGTCGCCGCCAAACAGGAAGCGACAACTGAGTTTTGAGGAACAGCTCATCACCGGGAAGAACATGCCATCCAAATTGAAGTCTCTGAAGCAACCGCGCACTTTGGCGCCATTAAAGGTGAACGTTATGACTGGTACGGAGAGATCGATGGCCACACCAATAACATCACCCTTCCTAATGTATGGCTCCTCTGGTAGTGCATCCACAACAAGTGATTTCCGACCACCGGTCCACAGAAATGCACCATCAAAGCCAAAGGAGTAAAGATCATCACCCACACCATTGCCGCCCCACTTCTTGCCACCGCCGGGATAGGGCACATAGCCGGAAGTATTGGCCCAGCCAATGCGCAAATGTGGCATTATGTGTGTGGTCTGCTCAATATGGTCCATGGTCACCTCAAAGTACCACTTTTGGTACATCGAAGAGCCATCGACACGTCCAACAAAGATGTTGGGGCGAATGCTGGCAACATGGTCCACGAGCAGAGTTTGTAGCAAAAGATTTTTGCCGGGCAGCAGAAAGTCGCAGATGTTGTTTTGCGAGGAGCGCACTGCAACGCCGTTTCCCACACAGAGTGAGCACAAAACGTCGAGCACCTTGGGATCACGTCCGTGCTTCTCCAGCAGTGATATAATAACTTTAATGTGCTCATCTCGCATCATGTTCAGCGCTTCCGGCGAATCGATAAGCACACAATGCAGCACATCCAACATGCCGGATCCTTCACTGGATGCCTGTGAGCCGAGGCGGGAGAAAAGCCAGTTGAGACGATTGCTGTTGGCAAACTGAGCGCAATTGGTGTGGTTTCCTTTGATTATGGCTGCAAGTAGTTGATATAAGTATGTTGAGATTAGATCCCAGCTCTGCCCAGTTTCATCGCCAGCCAAAAAGCTGGCCAGGAAGCCCTGTGACGTAATAATGTTTATTTTGTCAATAGCCTCAAGTATCAGATTGAGCACGCCCTCTTCCTGAAAGAGATCCTGTCGATTACGTAAGGCACGGAAACGGTTTTGCTTCTCCTCGTGTTCTAAAAAGGCATCAGATACGAATTATTAAGTATCAACTGTTATTGCAACTCCTTAACTTACCCATATCATCTTCGGGCTGCGAGAAGTAATTGATTAAATCTTCCAGGCACATGACCATCTCATTTAAGTTAACCTTTTGGAAAAATATTGAATGCCGACGATTTGATTGCAAGGTTTCTAAAGCTCTAAATTGGGAAATATGTAAAAGTTTAAAATAGCAAAATCTATCAACTAGTAATGTTAAAACTTACGTAATAAACTGGGTAAAGAGACTGCTGCATTTTCGGATGACACGTGCCGTTTTTGATTCCTCTTCTTGCGAGCGCGAGAAGTCCAGGCAATCGTCCATCTTACCCTCCTCGTGCAATATTGCCTGTTTCTCCTCCACCTTGCCAACGCCCTTCTTTTTTGTTTCGTAGCTCTTGTAACTAAGCCACAAGCTTGATTCGCAATGCTGTACTATGACGGTGGTATCACCGTATTTAATGATCGGCGAACCGATAATTTCCAAGTCCTTGTCCTCGAGCACTTTCTTTTCGTCGTCCTTTTCTTGCCTCAGGCAGAAAGTCGTCGTTGCAATCGAGGCCTCCTCTTTCTTCACAAGAATTAGCTCGTTGCTATCGTTGACGCCCAAATAGCGTCCCGTTGTTATGTGTCGTATACGCATCGGATGATACCAATTTATAAATCCACCCGTCCACTTGGTGCGCGCCAACTCCAGACGCCACAGAGAACGTGCTTGCGCCATTACCACGCCCCCTTCGTATATGACAATGCTGTTGGAAATGATTGATATATAGTTATAGTTGTTATATGCATACAATATAATTGGAATATAAATTCGTCACATACTTTTGACCTGCCTCACGGCCCCAGGTGCTGGGTATGGTCAGGCACTCGTCGCCACCATGAAAGAAACGCAAAACATCCCCTCCAAATACATAGCCGACATATTTCATGCGTGAAATACCCGTTCCGTAGGGCTGAACCGACCAGTGTGTTACGTGAAAGCTGGCATTCACAATAGACTGCTCGTTCTCCTTGGTCGTGTGGAGATATCGCTCGGTGGCAACTGACACCAGAATCAGATCATCACCTACACGAACCTTTTCACCTTCGGACCGTTGCTTGCTGGCTGGATGGACTGTCCACCAACAGGCCTCACCCTGGCTATGCTCCTGCAGACCCACATCGAATGAGAGCTTGTCATTCGACGATGATGTGGATAGGCAAGCCAGATACTTAAAGCCAAAAACACATTGAATCAGTAAGTTTGGTAATTCAAAATTTCCTAAAGGCCTAACTCACCATATCGCTGTTGTGATGCCTTAGAAGTATGGCGTTGCCATATAGTAGTGTCCTATGGCCAGATCCAGTGCCTTTACCCTAAAAATTAAAAAACGAATTAGTGAATGCTTGCCCTACATAATCCTCGGACATTTAATAATGGATTGCAGGGGTTGTTGATACTACTACAATGTGAGAAAATAATGAAGTAGTTAAAACGTATGATTCAAAGTTTTGCTTGTATTTGTTATTATTGAGAATGCAAGGATAAGTTAGGTTAGAAAATCCAAAGCATATTTAGCTCTTTGAAAGTGTGGCAATGATATACATATATTTTCTTAAATGAGATAAAGTGCAGTTGATTTGTGTTTGATAACTAAATCCACAGCATGGTTTTACTTTCACAAATAGTTAACAAAAAAAAAAAAAAAAAACAAGTGGAAACGTTGCAGTCGGACGCAACCCACTGCGGTATACTCGTTACCAGGCCAAATTTGGTAGCTCTAGCTGTAAGGATGTGCGGAATATGTGGACATAACGGTTTTGAGCTATCGAATTTATCGATTTGCCAGCCCCCCAGTTCTTGTAGAACCCCAATCTTGACACTTTATCTGTCCCGGCCATAGATAAAGATATTTGAAAAGTCTCTAGCTTGAAGGGTGAGGGAAAGGTTGCGTTTATGCAGACGGACAGACACCATGACGAACTTTGCACAAAACCAATCTACTCTTTACCTTCTGTAACGAGTATAAAAAACCATTTACGAAAAGCTACAGAGAGAGAGAGAGAGAGAGAGGGAGAAAGATATAGGATCATATTTTAAGTAAAACCACTAAGCATGTATGATTAAAACGCTTATTGCTTAGACTAGCTGAAACCTGCTGCTTGACAGAGACAGAAAGCAGAAATAGCGGTTATAGCATTATATAAACGACTACATTAGTCCAAACGGGTGAGAAAGAGAAAACAGCAATAGATAATAGAGAAAGATAGAGAGAAAGAAGCGCGATTTCATTGAGAAGTACCAAAATACCAGTAAAGAACATTCTGTATACTTGCAAGTTGACTATCCTGTTGTGGTTTTTATTTATTTTTTTTTTTAGAAAAATTTAGCAAAATAACGAGAAATTTATAGATTACAAATCGTGTGATATAGAAATGGAAATTGAAGAGGAGCATGTGATAGAGAAAGAGGAAAGAGGATACAAATGAAAGGTGATTGCTTCTTTATTGCTATCCCCAAAATGTAGGAATAGTTTGATCATTATTAAGAGTACTAAGGTAGTTGGATTATGGATAGAAATGTGCGAAAGTAGCGTACAACAATAGGTACAAAGTTTAGATACATGACAAAATATTATGAAATCGCTTATCTTTTTTTTTTGTGAACTCATTGCACATGCAATGCAATGAGTATAGTAAAATTTAAGTTAATAATTTAAAGACTTACGGTTTCCGATCCAGCTGCTGTCACTAGCTCCTGAAGAGCACGCACCGACAGAGCCTGTTCAATGACAAAAACACATTGAGACAGGTCGGGTGGCACATTTTTATCGGCAATGTTTTCGAGGAAACAATGCCGGTTACCAAATCCCTCAGCGGCCAAACAGACACGTTCTCCAGTTGCTGTGCAGGAGAGCGTGACCATATCTTCCTGTGAATGTTATAGAAGAGATCATATTATTAATCACACTGTATTTATGTCAACTTCGTTTCAATTGGATCAAAACTTTACTGCAGCTGTCCCCTTAGAAACCAGTAAGCATGTATTATTTCATCTAAATACCATTTACCAATTGTCACACTCACTCCTCACCTCACCCTTAACCATCTTTCTCATTGACCGGTCAACCAAAAGCTATGCACACGCAAAACGAGACAACAACCAGGCAATGAATCGATGAAAAGGGTCGGTCCCCTTGGGTGAGGGTGTTTGTGTCGAATTTTAAGGCATCATCCTAGACCACAAGCCCGACACCAACACCAACATCGACCTCGATTCGAACCTGCACTCGTTGCCAAGTCAGATGGGATTGTGGCCAGAATTGTTGTGTGTAGTCGAAGTTAAATGAACGGTAATGGATTTCGAATCGAGCAATTTACATAATTTAAATGGGAATGGAAGCAAAATGATGAATCCTGATACAGCATCATTGCCAGCTGGCTAGCTGGATAGCTGACTAGCTGGCTTTGGGCGTACAACTTAATATGCAAGTCTGTATATATATATATATACATACATTAACACTCGGAATTAGAGCATCTAAAGTGACTATTAAGTCACATGTGGGTCTTCTATTGATGTTTTGCCAATTGACAACAAGCTTTTGTCCAACAATGTACATTATTCCATATGTGGTCAGCCAGGTAGTATATTTTAAGGCATATCTATAAATTCCTAAGAACTTGCGTTTAGTCTAATTTGACGGCAAACAACTACATAAAAGGAAAAAATATTACAAGTGCTCCCTTGACGTAACTGTCCGGGGAAAACATAGGAAAATTTAGATACATATATAAATCGTAAATAGAGGTGAAAAAGAGGAAAAAGGAGACACAGATATGTTATTATATGTCCTGCATCAACAAATCAGGAACAGTAATAGATAGCCTGTGGGTACAAAAAACGCAAAACAAACTCGAATGTTTATTTATTGCAGCAAAGTGCCAATGCTAACCTCCTTGCCCCTAGGGGATAGACCTTGAAAGATTAAGGACGGTTCGATAGCCGGTGGGTTACCATTTGCTATTTATTTATTTTTACGAGATATATTACTAACTATACATATTTACACATAATGACTGTCATTTTGGGACGCCAGGTGTAGGCATTGATATATGTTATGTCATCGGTGCATTTGTCAGCTGATGTGTTCATCCGGCTCTTTTTTGACCTCCCCAAGTTCTGTATGCTATGTAAAATGAGATAACAAATCTGCCACAAACTTTAAACTGTACGTGATGAAGCTGCAGTGATTGAAAGTGTGCATGGAACTGACTTTCAAATTTATTGCTAGCTATAAAGAAAGTTAGCGATGTGTCTGTGAACCAGCATCCATAAATAAATGCAAAACATTCTTAGTATTATTTCATTGTGTCTTTACTTGGATCCTGTACGTTTGTATGTTTGTGTTTATGTGGGTGCTTTATGGCATCAATTGTGTGAAATCCCCGTTATACTTTATTGAGTGAATGTAATTGATTTTAGATTTTGTTGAATGATTTCTAGCTTTGTCCATACCCTTATAATATATATGCACATGTGTGTTTGTGTTTACTTACCGTTCTCAGGAATGAAACATCATCCTGCTCGGAACCACCTTCCGCTTCAGCCATTTTGCTGGTTAACGCAACGACTGCAGCGTCCAATCAGAATAATATGCTCTTGTATATTGTATTTCGATTATCTTATATTTTTTTCCCGGTTCCCTAAGTGTTTGACATATAAATGAATGAACAAATTTAATTTTAACCATTTAAAAACATATGTTTATGTTTTATTTATGTATTTATATTCATATATGTTTAGGTTCATTCTATTTTCATCTAAAAAAAAAGTTTAAAAGTCGAAAATATTTGGTATGTTAAGAAGCTCTTTAAATAGATGGACTCTCACGAGAGTGCCTATGTATAATATCTCTCTTTTTTATCTCTACTCTCTGTCCCTCTCCCGACCGCAGTCTCTCTCTCTCTCTCCCACTCTCACAGATTTAGAGGGCTCGTCTTTTTATTTTCAAATACGCTTTTGCTTGCCAATTTGGCAAAACAGCTGTTTAGCCGGTGTTTTTGTCGTTTTGTTTTGGTGTCGCATTTGTGTGTCATTTGCCATTTTGTTGTGCATTCAATTCGCGTGGTTTTCGCTCGATTTATGTGCGCCTCATTCAAATGTTATGTGTATATAATAAGTATGCCTAATTGTATAAAAAGGTGGATTATACTCTCATTTGGGATCTTGCCAAGTTTACTGTCGAATTATACTTGTTGCCAATATAGTATATTCATTCGGGCGTTATGTATAGAAAACATGTGTATGAAAATATTCGACATTCAGATACTAGATAAAGAATTCTTTGGCAATCGGAATGAACGTAGCATATATTTATATTTGGAATTTCAATAGAGTTGTCCGCACACTTTTTTTTTTTTAATAAGTAATTATTAAACCGTATGTTGTCGTTGGTGATTTTTTGTGATCAGGAATTTGACGAGGATCCACAGTATATAGTATTCTACTGGCAGTTTATTTCACTATGGCGCTTCCACCGCGGTCAATCAGTAATCCAGGGTCTGATTGACAAGCAATGAACGCAGCGTTGAATTTTGCACTGTATATGTATATGTATGTTGGAATGTACCCGGCACTAAAAGCACATCGACATCTAGTATTTTGTCTAGAGATTTCAATATGTGCCAGCACTTCTTTCGATGCTCAGTGTTTGGTGAGCAGACATTTTGGTTAGCAGCACTGTCGTGTGTTTATTTTTGGTTTCATCGCCGCACGAACGCGCACCGAACAACTGACGAGCGCACACATATCCAAAAATATCACACGCAAAGCCCTGGGCAGCACTAAAAACTAGCACAGAATCGGAATTTTCTTCAAATTGTTCATATTTTTTTCCGTTAATTAATTACATTTCTTATGCAATTATACAATTTTTCACAAATTATAAAACACACGCGCTGGAATCCATTGTGGCGCGTTGAATCACGCATAGATTTTCCATGTTTTCCATGAGTTTCGTGTAACTATATGTGCGCATATACTATATATCCTTCTTTATATATATATTATATATACTCGATGCTGCTGTCGGCCAACGGACCCACTGCTAACTTACTTTTCGTGTCGATATTACTCTCTAGACTGACGAGCACGGGGCAACAGCGACTACGAAAATGCCGATTGCCAAATGCCGAGCACAGAATATTGCGGCACGCAGCATGCGGCAGCCATTCAGAGCAAAATGTATCTCTCACTGCACAGTGATTTGGGTATGCACAATGATTCAATAAATCATTTTAAACAATTTAAGTCCAACAATTGCTTGTATAAAAATATCTGTTCAAGGATGTTGAACTTAATAAAAAGTTTTTTCTTATTTGTGCCAAACTTTGCTTTTACAATTTATCTTCCCTACTACGAACTCGCGTATCACGAAGTTCTATGTATAAATCAGTTATTCCCAGAGCGCTGCAACTTGGTTTAATCAAAAAATAATTCCATTATTAAAATTTTTCTCTATGACAAAACTTTTTTTCTTCTTTTTTTGAATCGGTGATGGAGTTAATTTAAACGGCTTCTATTTTTCCAAAGCTAAACTAGCTTTCTTTTTTTTTTTAATCAGAAATCGTGAAGCAAACGATTTTAGGTTACGATAGGGACTATGTCAAACAATTTTGGAGCTCGCATCTTAACGAATTGATATAGTGCTAGACGCCTTTTCTACCTTATTTTTTATTTTGGGGTGCAATTTGGCACACTGTGCCACAAAGGCAATAAGCCATTTTCTCGCTCTCTCGCCGGCACAGTCGAAGAATGGGAGTGGAGTGTAGGGCGTGAAATGGACGGCACTTGGCTTGTTAGCAGCTTGTTGCTTGTTGGCCTCTCTCAATCGCTGTAGGCTCTCTATATATGTATGTATACAATATGTATGTACAGTATTTAGCTTCTGCCTGGCCAAAGTGTTTGAAGCAGCTGTTCTGTTTGTTCTGAAAACGTGCGTCCAAGCAAAAAATACAAAAATAATATAAACATTTCGCAACTACTGGTATTCTTGTCTTATTTGTAAACTTATTTTTAAGTAGTTTCCGCCATTGATTGTTGAACGGTTGCCAAGACTGATTGCCCATGATATTTATATATATAAAGAAATTTGTAAAAGATTTGGTAAAAATACATATTATTGCGAGTATGTGTTGTATATGTATAGAATATAATATAGGACACATGTGTTTCATTCAACTTGAACTTGCCAAAAATCATCATCATTAGTGAATGAATGAATGAAATCACACTGCGTCCAAGGAACACACTCGAAGGTCGCTTGTGAAAATGAGTGAGTCAGCAAGCAGCCTTTGAATTCAATTGAAATGTGTTCAGTTGGCAGTTGGCTTAATATCTATAAGTTTCTTGCAAGTTAGTTTCATTCCGAGTGCCAGGATGGGTAATTTGAATTATTGTGCATTTCATTGCAAATCCTTTCGAGCGGGTTGATTTGGCCCACATCACACTCCCACCCACCAACTGTAAAGATAAACAGTGAGCCAACTTTCAGCATAAATTAGCCATGTGTGGGTGTGTGTGAGTGTGTGTGTCAGCCGAAGGATTTGAGTGGGTGGGTGCAATAACCACTGCAGTGCAGCGATAAATTGCTGCATATTAAAATCTTCTATGCCTCAAAATGAATTTTGCGTATATACAATAAACAAAAGAGTCAGCACTGACTAAACAAGCTAAACAGAGAACAGCAAGAGAGAAAGAGAGAAGGGACTGAGAGAGAGAGAGATAGAAAGAGGGTATGGTATGGATGTTGCTATGAGATTCTCGCTAGTTGTGTGTGGTGCAGCTTAGCCGCTATAAAGGATTTTGCGATGCGTGTTTGCTTGGCGGACTTTGTTTCGGTTTTCCATTTCTGGCGGAACAAAAGCTAATGCGAATGCGTTACTCCCGTTTCCAGTTGTTGGCTAATGCAAAGATACTGCTCATAAATAGTATAACAAATTGCTTATGCAAGCGAAATGTAATTTCATTACGTTTGACTGGATATGTGGGTAAAGCTGATGCTTTATAGTTTTAAGCCTGTCTCACAATCTTTTCAATTAATCAAATCTAATTCATATTTTAGTTGGAGCTGCAAAGAGTGCAAGCATAAGTGAGGCAAAATGTTTGTTTATACACCATAACACAAAGCTTTTAAAGCCACATCTCTGAAACTAATAAAAATGCATGAAAATATGTATGCTATGCAAGAACTACAAGCGTACGCAAATAAATTATTTGTTACTTTGATTTCTTATATTATCTAAATAGAGTTGGCTTTTTGCGACTCAAGCACATCAATAACCAGCAAGGATTTGTCCAAGCTGGGTATTTTTCTTGTCGCCTGTGGTCCCCTTAAGTTATAACTCACATTTTCTTTGCTCAGAGAAATTTAGCCAATGCAGCAACCTTATTTATGCCACCGGTGCGTGTATATGCTTATATTAACAGTAGCCTAAGAAAACAACGATTTAAGTTGACAATTTTTCTTACTCTACCCAGTGTTGCCAGGTTAGCTTATTTCAGGCTAGATCTAACATATTTGAAAATGGAATAGCTTATAGTAAAGTAATATTTCATAAATTTAAAGTGTTCCACGATTGTAACGAAAACTTAATCAATATGATCTTCAATTAGTATCCTAATCGATAGTGTAGTCGATATGTGGGCTGATGCACGCGCGATTCTTATACTCGTAACCGAAGGTGCGTAAGGGGGAATGTGGAAGGGCTGGAGGGGAAAGGGGAATGTTGATGGCCGGGAGGGGGAAGGGGGTTGTTGAAGGGGCTGAGGGAGGGTGGAGGGGGATGGGGAGGGTAGAGGTGAGGGGGTGGAGAGGGGGAGTGTGAAGGGGGTGGGTGAGGGGGAGGGTGAGGCGGGTGGGTGAGGGGGGAGGGTGAGGGGTGAGGGTGAGGGGGGCGGGTGAGGGTGAGGGGTGAGTGTGAAGAGGGGGAGGGTGAAGAGGGGAGGGTGAAGAGGGGGAGGGGGTGGGTGAAGAAAGGAGGGAGGTGGAGGGCAGGTTGTAAAAAATACGATCGATAACTGCACTTGATAACTTATATTGGGCAGAGCAACTACTGAACACAGCCAATTGTAGGCTGGGTTACGTATGTGTAACAGCTTAAACCAGTTGGGAATTACAAGCCCAAACATTAGAAAATGTTTCGAAGCAAACACATTACAAACGATAAATACTTATATGAAGGGGAAAGGGGGTAAGGGGAAAGGGGATGGGGTGATGGGGAAGGGGGAAGTTGGGAAGGGGTGAAGGTGAAAGAGGGGGAGGGGGAAGAGGGGGAGGGTGTAGAGGGGGGAGGGTGAAGAGGGGGAGTGTGAAGAGGGGGTTGGTGAAGAGGGGGGTGGGTGAAGAGGGGGGAGGTGGAGGGCAGGTGGTAAAAAATACGATCGATAACTGCACTTGATAACTTATATTGGGCAGAGCAACTACTGAACACAGCCAATGGTAGGCTGGGTTACGTATGTGTAACAGCTTAAATCAGTTGGGAATTACAAGCCCAAACATAAGTTAATGTTTTGAAGCAAGCACATTACAGTCTTATTGAAAGAAAATAAAGTAGTTTACAAGCGCCTCACCAGACCTGAAGGAAGGGGGAGGGGGGGCGGGTGGGAGGCGGAGGCGGAGGGCAGGTGGTAAGAAATACTATCGGTAAATATCAATAGATTTGCTGCTCTTGATAACTTATATTGGGCAGAGCAACTACTGATGAATTCAGCCAATGGTCCGAGGCATTTGTCTGTGCTAGCTATCGTTTACAACATAAACCAGTTGGGAATTACAAGCAATTTTTTCTTGCATTTTTAGCATGTTCTAGCTTATTTTTTCCCAGAATCTAGCTTATGCGGGCGCTCAAAACCTGGCAACACTGATTGCAACTACTGATAAGGCATTTGTCTGGGTTAGCTATCGGTAACAACACAAAACAGTTGGGAATTACAAGCATTTTTTTTTTTCTTGCATTTGGATATAGCTTCCTTTTCAGCTTATCTTTAGCTTGTTCTAGCTTATTTTTTCCCAGAATCTAGCTTATGCGGGCGCTCAAAACCTGGCAACACTGACCCTACCCAAGACTGAAATCTTTATTAATGTACTGATTATTTCATTAGTTAATTAGTTAGTAACAAAAAGTTCACATCTTATTATTTGTTTCTTTTAGATATCCAGGGCAAAGATATGCTGCTTCGACAACTATAACCTCATGCCTAGGATGACATTCCCAGGACAAATCAAAACGGCCGAGACAAAGTAAACTTGATATCTTCAAGCATCTTATGTGCACTGTATATAACCATAGTAAAATATTATTTAAATAAATTTGCAATTATTAAATTATCTCTGTTTTTTACTTCGTTAATTTTCAAATTCTTTTCGCTCATACAGTGCAGCCTTTCAGCTTTTGCTCCGTTGACCTATGCAATGATTTTTATATTTCACTACAAAAGTATGCAGTACAATTTATTCTTTCATGTATAGAAGCCAGCGTAAGAGTATGCAACTATATTTTATAAAAAATGCATGCAGCCACCTGCTGCTGAATTCTGTTCGCCTGGTACATGCTTTGACTCAAACATAAGCTCGGCAGTATTTTTTTCGTGATCACATCGAGTTGAAAAGTATTTTCGACACCAAGTACCAGGCGAACAGAATCAGCAGCTGAGTGCTGCCGCAATATTTGTTTTACTTTAATAGGCACGCAAAGCCAATGCGCTCATATATAGATTTCCGAGCGTAGCAAAACGTCTTATTTTTTTGTGTGTGCTTGTATGCATGTTTGATTTATGTATGTTTGTATGTTTGTATGTATGTATGTATGTATGTATGTATGTATGTATGTATGTATGTATGTATGTATGTATGTATGTGTTGCTGACTCTTGTTTGCCTGGTATATTAGCTAGAATTTTTAAGTGGCTTTCACCCATTAAACCACGCTCAGAAATTCATGGATGCAATGCCCTTAACTATGTACCACGTCCCACCGATTCCTTAGTTAGAATCACCAAATTTGTTGGCAATATGAAATCCTCGAAAGATTTGCACCAGACAATCTTTGAACGCAACGCACACCCCTGCATCCGTACTCCCTTTGCAATCAGGCCTCTTGTTATCCCTTCTTAAACAGGTACCGAGTTTACCGCAGTCGGATGCGTCCGCCTGCAACATTACCACTCGTTTTTTTTATTTATTTTTTTTTGGCAAAATGAAGTCACAGCTGACATTGTAAACAATGAATGCAAATCGTAACTGCCGGTTTCTTAAAGTACATCTCATGGCCTGACCTCAACGGCTGTGCGAGGGGAACGCGACTGATAATTTGCAAATCTCTCCGTCAATGGCCGTGACAATTATTATCCTCCACAAAAAAAAAGTTTTCTATCGCCATGGCAAAATGCTTTTGTTTCATGCCCTGCCGTGATTTTCACCAGCTGCAACGAATCCTTAGGTTTCATCTTCTTTTATTTTTATATTTTTTTTGTCTCTACTTGCCGGATAAAGTTTTTGGCCAAGGTGGAGTGGTGGTAGTACTAACAAAACTTTTCCATTTACTCGACCAGATGAACTGACTGCGTTTCTAAGGCAAACTGAGAGTTTTGCTTTTAGGTGCGTTAATCTCTTTACTGCTACTGCGACTGCGACAGTCTCGATTAATAAATAAAAACAATGCCTTTGGCTTTCAACTGTTGCGAGTTTGTATTAAAAAAAGGCCTTAATAAAGTCAGCTTCCTTTTGCATTTTACCAGCTATTTATTGAAAAAGCATCAAAGGCAGATTTCCTTAACTCACAGTCTGCTGTCGATGGCCGAGAAGTATGTGCTTACACAATGGGCAGAGTTCGCTGGCATGCTTTATTTGGCTGTTTGGCGGAACTAATTAAGTTCAATTTAAATGAAATACGAGCTGTGATTTGGACGCATCGAGAATGAGCATCATAAAGTCAGCGTGAGTAAAAGTAATGGTTCGAGAGTAGTACACAGCAGCGCACACATCACAGCTCGCATCCACTCATATCCAATGGGCCCTAACGCAATCTGAAGCGCTACTCGATGAAGGTCGAGGCCAAGCGAACTTACTGGCTAGGCTGAAGCTGGAGCTATTAAATTAATGCCTGCTCGTAAGTTTTACAAGGAATTCAATTTTTTGTGCCACACCAAGCAAGACGGATAGTAGATACTCTCTTGGGGCGTCGCTTGCTTACACCTACATACATGGTATAAACATCCCCAACCCCAACTCCAAACTCAACTTACAACTTCAGCTCTAGCTTCCGTGCGCACACACGCTTGGCAATCTCTCAAACGTCCGTTGTGTCGTCTTCTCTTGGCTCTTCTTTTGGCTAGTTGAACCATTCGCTTCTTTTCTGCGCTTTGTTTCACCGTACTCTCGTATTATTTTCTTTTCTCGCCTTACTCGATGGAAATTGATTCGAAAGTTTTGCCATTAAATTGTCTTTTGTCGTAATCTTGCATTTTACGTCACTCACTCACTTCGATTTCTGGTCGATGTTGAATATCTCAGCCACAGTCGATGACATTTAATTGTACTTTAATGAAACAGTATTTACAATAAATTTGTTTATTTTCTTTTTGTTTTTATTCATTTATTAACAGATTTCTTAAAAATGCAATAAGTTTCATATGCATATTTACCACCTCCTTCAAATTAATTTATACAATGCGTTTTTTTTTTGTCTTTAATCTATGCGGTTTTAGCAAATAAACTTACATTAAATTTGTTTTTTTTTTTTATCTTTATCGTTTCGTTTTGTTTTGTTTATTGTTTTGCTGTAATCTCATGCTTCTTTCTGTACACTGCAGAGCTGTTGATTCTGCATTTATAATTCTAGTATATGCATATACACAAATTAACTTTAATCATCATATAAAACATTCACAATAGCAGATTTTCTGTTTGGTTATTTATTTATTTAATTTTTTTCTTCATGTTTGCCTATAAATGTATGTATGTATGTTTGTGTGTACCTGTTGCCTTCTAGTTACGTTGCTTGAGAATGAATTACCATTAATTTATATGTTTTAATTATTCAGTAATCAAGTCTTGTTTGTCGTTTGTTTTAACATCGCTCCTTTGACTATTATAACATATTACATATGAGTATTAACAAGAGAACTTTGATTTTTGTATGTGTTTGCGGCCTACATATGTTTGTAATTAAAGATCTTTGTTTGTGTTTATCGAAATGATGAAATCATACAAGGCAATTGAGAATTAACAGTTAATTGCTGTAAATAATTATTTTCTTTGCTAACAAATCTCTTTGGCCATGCTTTAAATATAAATATCTATGATAATAATAATATATTAAACTTATTTCTTTTTTTTGCAATAATGTAACACAATAATTAAAGTTTAGTCTTATTTAATTTCCCCCATTTCATATGTTAGCATTACAAACTAAATAAATACATATACCATAGCTAAGTATATGAAAATTATTATTAAAATTCAACTTAATATTTATACCCATATCTTGTTCTATACCCAACAAAAAAGTGCTCTTTATTATGCGGGGAAGACATTTTAGTTTTGTATCAAAAATCTATTTCATTCAACAATCATTCAACTCTTTCACACTCACATTCATACTTTATATTTAATCAAGATATATTTGTAAAGTGCAAGGAGATGTAGTTATCTTTAAAAACAGCAAGATAGTTAATATAGTATATATTTGCATTGGGGAGACACTGATAGACTGATTTGTTAGTAATTCACACACTCATGGGTCACTCACTTCTTTGACAGGTAGTATTCGTCACTTACAAAGAAGAGTACATTGTATATAAAACACTGTGTTATAAGTACAAGATGCGAAATTTAATCTACATTTTTAATCTATTATTATTTGTTGTTGATTTTGTTTGTTGTTACACTTGTATGACTGTCTCTCTTTTCTATATATACCTGCATTTGTCCTTTTTTTTTTTGTTAGTTTTTGTTTACTTCTTCTTCAAGTTTACCTCTTATTGTACAAATTGAATTTGGCATATTGATTGAGTAGATCTAAATCGCGTTCCTCGCATTCTTTGCATCCATCGCATTATTTAGCCCAGCGCGTCGTTTATTAGTTCACTAAATAAGTACATTTCTCTCGCTAGAGGTTTTAATTAGTTTGGCTTAGCTACTTACGCCTAGAATTTATATTAAACGCTCTTTATGCAATTTTGGCAGCACTATGTGAGTATAAGCTTTACATAGGTATGTATGTTTGTACATATGTTTGTATGTATGTATGTATGCGCAGCAATATGGCAAAAGAAATGTCAATAAACGAAGATAATCGTATTAAAATACACAACAACAACGTTTTAGGCCCTTACTCATTTCACTTGTATTTAAATTTTATTGTCTTTAGCAAAATAATCGGATAGTAGTTTTGCCAATTTTGAGCTAGGCTAAGTCCGGAATTAATTAATTATTAATTACTGAAGCTTCGACTAAGTACTGAATAGGATATAAATGTAAATACACACATGTATATACATATATATATATATATATAATGTGTCCTGCTGCTGCTGGCCTCTTGTGGCATTCAAGCGCCATTATAATTTTCCTTATTTTCCTGCTCATTTAACTTTTATCTCTGAACAGCAATCACAATTATTCAATAGCGGAAATCCCAGCGACACACGCACACACACACAGCAACCACACACACACACAAACCCATTTCAGGCGTGACAATGTGCGGGCGTAAGGAATGTTGAATGGAGTCCTGCAAAGGCATTTTAAATTGATAAATACACATCGTCTCGTCTGTGTTGCATGTGTAAGGATGTGCACAGACATACACACACATACACACACACACACACATACGCAAGTGATTGCGTTTATCCTTTTTCCTTAATTTCGGTTTTGGTTTCCCCTAGCTCCGCGCTTCGGCTCCATAAAATTCACTTCCTTTGTCTTTGTGTATTTGGTTTTGCGTGCGTTAATTTCAAATATATATATTTAATTTAATTTTTAATTACTTTGCTCAGTCAGTTCGTCAGCTCAGTCAGTCAACTCAAGTGGAAGCCTGCAGTTTCTATTTCGCATCCTTAGGCAAGGAGCAACAAATGCTCATTTTTTATTGATGCTCAAACTTGATGCAGCGATTGCGACTATCCCTGAACTGCAGCAAACAGAGACGAAAGAAGCGAAATGGTAGAGGAATGGCAATGGCAGCTGCGATGCGATGCGATGCGACTTGGTAATTACAGCTCGATGAATATTAATTAACGTACACATACATATGTACATATATGCACATACTTTAATGTACATATGCATAAGCGTTGCGTTGCTTCCTTGAATTTGTCGACTAGTTTTGCCTTTGGTTGGGTGGGCCGCAATGTTAAAAAACGGTGAGATGAGTTGAGAGTTAAGTTGAGCGTGTTTTTTACATAGCATTGATGTGGTACGGTACATAAAAGAATTGTCATGACGTGCTTCAGCGCGGCCAGCAACAGAAGTTAATGGCGTCCCCAAGATGAGCATGTCACGCTCGCTGGTCTGTGACGAGCAACAATTTGTGTGGCAAGCACAAATAGAGAGAGAGAGAGAGAGCTTAAGGTGGAGCCATCATAGATCGCAATCGGAGCTGGGCGCGAATGCCTCTTCAAGCCCATGCTATGCTATGCGACGCCCACAACTGATACTCAAAAGCGAGCGGAGCAACAAATGTGTGCTGGGAAACAAAAATACAAATGCTGAATTGGTTATCCCCTTGCTACTCCCCTTGGCACACTAATTTTCAGGCACATAAGCAACAGGATGGGGCAAACAACTAATCGCTCGCCGTAACTTCCTGCTGCTGTCAACTGTTTCAACTTGTGAATTTATATATATATATATCTTTTTTTTTTTAATTTTTGTTATGTGCCACGCCCAGTGCGCCCAGCGCAATCACGTGCCCATCGACTTGAGGCCGGAGCACGCCCCAGGGAGCTGTCAAACGGCAGCGCGTTTACGTTTCTTCTGCTACCGCTCCTACTCCTGCTGCCAGTGTTCGTTCCACAGAGCTAATTTCCAAAAATGTTGACCGCTTTTCGCTTTCTCGACTACCGCGCGACAGGCACAAAGTTTTTGGCTATGGCTGTTGTTGTTGTTGTTATTGCTGCTGCTATCCAGCTAATTAGGAAAACGCAAATCCTCACAAGCCAGCGAGTTAGTCATCCCTTCCCCCGTATCCGTCTCTTCCAAATGCTGCTCTGCTCTGTCTCTCTCCATGTCAAGGCAATGAGATCGTTGCGTTTGTTATCTAAATAAACAAACAGTCCAATGAAGTATTATGGGGAGTGAGTTTTGCTTTTTTGAAATTTACATAAACTAATTCTGTAGCTGATTTGAATAAGGTAATGGGCAATGTTGTTGTTGTTGTTGTTGTTGTTGCTGCTGCTGCTGCGTGTTTAGTACACGTCTAGGATACATACATACAAGCACATACACACGCTGAACAGTGTGAGAGAGAGAGAGAGAAAGCTAAGAGGAGTCGAGTCGAGTGAAGTACATTTAGTAGGTATATACTTGTTTTGTATGTATGCATGTATATGTTATGTGTATGTAGTTACCATATTGAAGAAATACACTCGCAATTAGTACCGGGGCTCTGTTGCTGCTGTTGTTGTTGTTGTTGCCCCAGTCTCCGCCTACAGCTATACGAGATGTCCATCGGCGTCTGTATAGGCGACCGAGACACCCGGTATTCCGCTGCCACCGTTAAAGGTGCTGAGTGATGCTGACGCCGGATCATAGGTGGCACTCGTTGTCATTAGCAGGTTGCTGCCCAATCCCGCACTGCTTACGGGTAGATTCAGGATCTGTAGGCTGCCCATAGGCGGCGCTGAGACGGGCACACCCACAAAACTAGCATTAAGCAGTTGTTGCTGTTGCTGTTGTTGCTTGTTGCGATTGGGATCCTTGAGGATGCCGTGCGGCTGGCGCGGAAGCGTTGATGTTGCCAATGGCAGCGCCGTTGTCATGCTGCCATTGAGCGTTGTGCTCGTCGTCAGCGTTGTCGCGCTCAAATTGATCGGATGCAAATCATGCAGCATCTGCATTTGCATCGGCATCGGCATTGGCATGGGACTACCGCTGCCGGCTGTTGTATGATGCGTCACATCGGGCGGCGGACCACCCACAACGCCACGCAAAATGCCGCGTCTCAACGTACCTGTTGTTGTGGTGGTACCTGCGCTGCCATTGCCAATCAGGGTGGCTGCTCCATTGCTGCTGCTGCTGCTATTGGCAGCAAGCATCGCCGCCTGTGACGTCACTGTGATGGGCATCGGCTGCAGATGCGTCAATGGCACCGGTAGCGGCAATGGCGGCGTACTGAAATCCAACGCAGCCGGATATTCCTGCAGATAGAGCAAAATGTGAATTAATGTTATTGTTATGGTTATTGCAGGCTCGAAAAAGGTTTTCAACTTTAAGTTTTCAAATTCTGTTTTAACGGCAATCGGCTTAACGCCAGTTGAAATGTAAAACTTTTCTCATTTAAATATGAGAAACAGTAGCCCAGTCACAAGAGAAGAGAAGAGAGAGAGAAGAAGATGGAGAGAGATCAAGTTCTAAGCACTCTGGCTTTTGTTACCATATTTTTGTTCTTGTATAATTTACAATGATATTCTACCTGATTTATATCTTGCCACATTTGTAAAGAACTCGTTTTGAGTTAGGACTATAGCTAAAATTTGATAAAGCTAAGATTTTAGTTTCTTTCTGTTAGTGTTTGCCTTCAACAATGTGATAATTATAGATTTTGCAGTTTAAAATGTTGCAACAAGAATTGACAAACGTATTTTAACCTTTTTTCACTGCACTGATGCAATTGCTGTTGCATTGAATACGATTCGAGTGTTCGAGTGTGTGTGTGTGTGTGAGCGAATGTACAAAAGTTGCGGACAAGTTGCAAGTTTGGTAAAAATGTGATGCATTTTTCGTTGCTGCTGTTGCTTGTTTGGCTGTTTGGCTGTTGCAGCAAGTTGCCTTAGTTAGAAATATTATCTTCTACTTCGATTGACATGACACTTTGTGTCAGTTTGAAAATTGTTTCGCTGCATGCTGCAGTTTAACCTTCCGCTCGCTCCGCGCAAAAGTATTTTCACTAGTTAGACCAAGTTTAACGCCCAGCCCTCCCAACACGCAAAAAAAAAATAATACACCGGTAGAGAGGTCGGAGCGACAACTTTTTGAAAAGACGTAGAAAAACTTAAAGTTTGCACGAAGAGTTGCGTGCCTAATTGGAATATCAGAATGGACCAGGCCCAAGTAGATGCACTGCATCCAGGCCAAGGGGACAATCAAGATTTGTTTTTTTTTTTTTTCAATCACCAACAAATTGTATTGAATATTTCGTAATATCGGCGAATGATAAGGACGTATCCTTGTTCCTGTGCTAGCCAGCTGAAAGAGTTGTTACCAACACGTTCGCTTAAAGAGCATTCGAAAAGACATTAGCACAGACACACATTTTAAGGGGAAGTGGAGACTAAGGAGGTGGCAAAGGGAATACACACGCGCTTGGTTGCTGGCACTGATTAACAAGAAACAAGGAAGACAGCCAGAAGGAGGAGCTGGCCTGGGCCAGAGCATGGGCCTGGGCCTGGGTAGTTTAGGATAAAAGGACTTAAGTATACCAAGGCGGACATTTTGTATCAGTTTACAAAGTTAAATTGTCTTTAACGAAAACTTCGAGCCGAGTTTCGGGCGTTGAATGTTGGCCCTGTCCAACAGCCAGCAATTTGTTGCACTAGAGAGTAACAGCAACAGAAACAGAAACAGTGAAACGGCATTTTGGTGAACGTAGCAAAAAGGGGTTACGAGTCTTGGGCAGACTTAAAATAAACTTTTTTAGCTTGTACGCGCTTGGCTTTTGCCACTTAAAGGGTCTTTGTTGTTGTGTGGTGTGTGTGTGTGTGTGTGGTTGTGTGGGGCACGTCGTTTCTAAGCTGGCGCTAATTCTGTTGTGTTAGATTGGGACGGAGGCTGGCTCTCATTATTGTCGTTATTGTTAAAGTTGCCAGGCAAAAGGCAGGCAAAAGGCAGGCAAGCCGAGTTCATTTTACTTAAATAGAATATCAAATGTAGTCTGACTACCCCAAGGACTACTTCTACCCCGCTTTTATAGCCATCAAACTTTACACATTTAATTCGATGGCGCGATGCGGCGCCGGCAGGATGCCTCCAACTGGACGAGTTGGCTTTCCTGACTGCCTGCCTGCCTGCCTGACTGCCTGCCTGCTACAAAATTAAATTATGGACACTAGTGTAGGAAGTGTATTGGGTTATTTATTTAATCGACATCAGCTGCTCTGGGCCTTGAATTTTAAACGCAAGAAGAGTACACAGTGCGTATGCGCAATATAAAATATATTGCAGAAAAAGCGCAAATACTTGTTACTGCCTAGCTGACTTTCGAACTGTCTCCGACAGGCCAGACAGGCCGACAACTTTGAGCAACCAAATAGAGAGACAATACCAAGAGTGTGCCCCAAAGCCCGCACAAAACTAATTGAATTTCAAACTGTGCACAACTCGCTTGCTAACAAAGTCAGGCATAGTTAAGTTGGACGACGACAACGACGGCGACGACGACGACGAAGACAACGCCACTTTGCACATGCACGTACTACACTCCTCTAGTATGTACCGAACCCATCGCTGCACAACTGGACGCATATCTAAATGGGACAGCAGCACAGCTCAAAACACAGCCAGCATTTAACTTATCAACTATGGTTGCTGGGTGTGCCGAGGGATGGTGTAGCCACGGGGGGCAGTGAAACTTATTTGTTTTTTGTTGTTGTTGTTGTTGGTGGTGGTGTCAAAATGGACATGCAGAACGCAATTGGCAATAAAATACAAATTGCCGCTTAAATAGTTACATGGTTTTTGCAACTCCGAAACTACAGCTCCAAAGCCCCAAACTCGGGTCCACAACTTTATACAGATAACTATATATGTATGTATGTATTTCTGTCTTAATGTCTGTATATATGTAGCAAAAGCTGGCTTTGCGAATTCATAAAGCTGATAGCTTTAACACGGATTGCTGGCAAGCACAAAAAATAAAAGGAATAAACCAATCTTCGGCACTTCTTCTAATGAGACATTTCGCATTTCGCGAGATTCTCAAATTACGTATGCGCAGCGTGGTCTACGCTGATGACCCAGGAGCCGGTCGCAATCTGTGCTGCATACCTAAAAGAGACTGAATGGAAAGGGGGAGGGAGGGAGTGGGAGAGACAGAGAGAGAGAGAGGGGCAATCAAGTTGACGCCCAACTTTTGAACAAGTGAGTGTCAGTATCTACGCGTTGCCTGTCACCGCAATTGTCGTTTCTTTTTCGGTTCTACGCGTTTCGATTTGGTTTGGGTTTGTGGACAGCTAAACGGCGTTTCGTGTATGGTATGTATGTACTATATAGTATGGGTATGGGATAAATGAATGAATCTTTTTTTGTTTTGTGTCAAGCATTCGATTGAAATTTAATTTGATTTAATACTATCAATTGTTTTTACTCATTTCATTTCATTTCGATTCGATTCGTTTCGTTTCGTTTCGATTTTGTTGGTTAGGGCCGGATAACTCCCCAACATCTGTACACTAAAAACGTAATTTAGTGCTGGCCAAATGTTTTAGAACAAACCACAGCTGACACAATATGTTGTCTCTTTACCCAAACCCAGCTTTACCCCTCTCTCCCCGCCTCGTGATTTGTTGACGCGTTTTCCACACATATACATATATATATATATAGACATATACAATATATACATTTATATATAAATGTTTGTAATTTTTCTAATGATGTTTATCAAATAATTCAATTTGGCTCCACAAAACATTTCTTATGTGACCGAGAAAAGGCTCGCTAGGGGCATGGCAAGGAGAGAAGGAAGGTGTACACACACACATACGCATACATGCACATATGTGTACATATACACATTGCCATTGTTGGCCAACTAAACCGAAATTGAATTTTTCTCCCTCGTTGACTAAAAACCGCAAACAAAAGGTTTGTGTCCCATGTTGAATGACTAACATGTGCAATGGCACACAGTTGATTCGACGCCGGAGCCATAGTAGCAGCAGCAGCAGCTCGGGAGTTAAGAAGGAGCAGCTGCTTTTCCTGATATAACAGTGGATATCTCTCTGGTGGCAACTCTGTCATTTAGCTGTTATCCAGAGCAAAGAAGCCAACAGCAAACGATGACGATGCCAGCAACAAAACTGAACTGAATTGAGTAACTGGTCAAATCGCATAAGGCATAATAAAGCCCATAAAAATGGTCAACAGCTAGTAGCATAAATATTATTACATTAGCAAACCATTAGGAACACACAAATGCATACATGTATGTGTGTGTGCGTGCGTGCGTGCGTGTGTGTGCCACATGCAGCCCTTTATGGTTTCGACAAGCGTTGTTGTCTCTAACTAACTGCATTTCGTTCACATCTTTAATTTATACAATTATTGGCCTGGCATCGCCATAAAATGCCAGATGACAGGCGTTTGCTACAGAATGGGGAATGGAATGAGGGTTGGAGGGGCTAGGGGTCGTTTGTCAGTCGCATTGAGTGTCGTCTTAACTTGTCACATTTACACCCCTTTAGCAGTAGCAGCAGTTGTCGTCAGTTAAGGGCATCGATAACATAAATTCATATACATACATATAAACGTATATCGTCTCGATATATATATATATATATCAACTAAAATACAAAAAAAAAAAAGTTTGGGTACGAGGGTAATAAATTTCGAAAATTGATTTTCTCATGTTTTGTTGTGAATTTGTGGAATTTATATTGGGTTACCAATGCGACAAACAGTCAAAGCTTTCTGGCATCTGTTCTGCCATTTTGCTTTGGTTCAGGTCAGCACAGAATGTGGCATGCCAGCCAAATCTGGTAATAGCAGCGAATGAGTGTGTATAAGTATAAGTGGAGGCAACACTTTGGTTGCCTTGTCGCATATTTGAAAATCAGAAGCAGAGGATCTAAAAAGGAAAGGAGGAGGAGCTCACCAAGCTGCTGCTCTCCCACTTTATGTGAGTGATGCGGCGCAAAAACTTTGTTGAATGTAATGAAGCGACGACACACACACACACACACACACATACACAAAAGCGCGCTGTGGTGAAGCACATGGGATAAATGGTAGCTACGATGTGGCTGTTGTCGTCATAAACGTCGTCATCTTTGTCCTTGCTGCTAACGCTGGTGCTGCTCAGCGCGCTGCGTATGTGTAATATTAAATTGTTGTCTTGAGAAAATAATGTTTACTTTAGCAAGTACAAACAACAGCAGCAGCAGCAGCAGCATCAGCGCAAATAACAACAATGACAACAGAGCAAATGCATCCTCCCCCCCCCATCCACCATCCCATCAGTTTCCCAATTTGCCAGCTATGCCAGCTCCTAGCTATCCCAAGCATCACCCCAGCTGTTGGTTGACTGGCTGCAGCTTAATGCTTTTGAGTTTGTCATTTGTCTTTACAGCGTTGCATGCGGCACGCGGATTATAAAAGTCGAACCGAGTTAACTGGCAGCCATTCTGCTCAGCTCAGAACATTGGCAGCTGTCAGCTGTACAGATGGCACTTTGCCACTATCCCCCCCCCATTTTACGCTGAACGTCTGATCGAGTGTACATACTAGAGGGTATATACATATGTATGTGTATGTATGCTCCCTTAGCTCCCTTTCGACGGTCGGTCGGTTGGTCACATTACGCTGCAAATGCGATGCAAATGGAGTAGGATTTGCTGCCATCGTGGCATCGTGCATAAAACTTCAACTAATTGCACGAACTAATCCTTGGCCGTGACTAGCCATAAGCGACAGAGACAGAAACAGAAACATAGAGAGAGAACCAGAGAGACAGTGACTAAAAACGAAGCTGATTACTTGAGTCGCGATATTAGGGATCAAAGGAATGTTGGCAATTAACATCGCATTGCATCTAGTATTAAGCGATGGCGGCTCTTAAAGGAATCAGCCAGGCGTGACTTTGCAAGTATAATGCAGCTAAAAAGGGGAGATAGCTGCTTTTTGAGCGTAGCACTTACCATTGGTGGATAGGAAAGATATCTCTCACTATTCATGTTGTAGTAGGAGCCATCTGGCGGTGGTGCTGGCGACGGAGACGGTATATAGACGCCCTTGCTGATTAGCATCTGATCGTCGCGCGTCATGTGACTAGCAGCAATGGCTGCAGCATGTCCATTGTTGTGCCTCGGATGTGGCAACGTACAAGCATTAACTGAAATCGAAAAATGAGATTAGAAGTTTAGTTGATTAAATATGTTTTTCTTAAATTTTTTCTTAAGTCACAAGAAATGAATTGAATCGAATGCACTTCGTTTAGCATCTTACACACTAGTTTGAGTGAAGTCATGCAGCTGTTTAATTTGGATATAGTTGCAATATGTTTTGATATGATTGGGTTGCAGCTGTGAAATGGACGAGCAGGTCAGCATTTCAATTTATGACTTATGACCAAGTTGGCTCTTTTTTTCTATGGTGCTTCTGATCGCATTTTATTGCCCTCCGTTTATGCATGAATTTATGACAATTTTAATGGCTGGCCAGAGTTCCGTTTTTCCGTTCCGTTCTGTTCCGTTCTTCTGGCACGTACAACACATTGAGGTCTATTGATTTTATTTTGCTTTCTTCAAACTGCGCTTAAGCTTCGAATGTTGTTGTTGTTGTTGTTGTGGGGAAAAGGGAAAATAAGCGCCTTTCCTGGCTCTTGGACAAAACCAAACCGCAGACGGCCTGCAGCACAATTTCAATTTGGAAACTGCAAATGACACATTTATAGCCACATTTGAAAGAAGGAAAAAGCCAAAAGCCAAAAGACTTTCACCTCACACACACAAGCAGACACACACATACAAATGATTGCTGCACATGCACACGTATGCAGCAGCTCAATTGACTATTCGAATGTTGCACTTGCTACTTGCATCGTGCTGCTTGGCACTTGGCAGGCGTGCGTGGCGCCCACGTAGGTGCAACATTTTGCTGCTGCTTTCTGGTTCATTTGATGTGCAAACGTTTGGAAGTGAATAAAACGAGTGCCATTAATTGCAACGATTGCCCAGGACGGGCAGGTGATAAGCTGACTGCCTAGATGTCTTGTGTTGCATGCCCCATACACAGGTGGTACACACTTGTAGTAGCGATAAGCTTCGATAGGCAAATCAGTTCAACACCCAACACGCAACAACAAAAAAAACAAGTCTCTATACCGCCTACTTAGCATAAAAAGACAAATGGTTTGGCATTTTGTCACAGCCACAGTAAGGATATTTCTAAAAAGAATCAACCACATAACCACTGAACCACTCAACCCACCCACGCAACGACTTCAGTTCGCTGTCATTCGTAAATGCGTGAAAGCCGCAAACGTAACAAATTTGTAATTTTCCAAAATAGACTTACGACACTGAAACATACATACAAACACACACACACACTCACATGAGACCACTTCAATAAAAGATGCAAACGTGTGGCCTTCGAGTTCCTTTAGTTCGAGGCGTGCGCTCAAATGTAGGCAACAATAATTTTGTTAAGAAACTTGAAGAAGCTGCGGCTGCGGTGACAAGAACATCAAGAACGGAAACAACAAGGAGACAAATCGAAGACTTTCGCCCCAAAGATGTAGCATGACACATACTGTAGAAGAAGGAAACGGAAAAGCTGTAGCTGTAGCTATATCTGAGCTGCTTACCGGTGGTACCCCCATGTTCATTTTGTGGCTTGTTTACTTTGCATATGCGTACATTGTGTATGCATTGTATGTTGTATGTATGTATATAGTATTTTGTATGTTGAACAATGTGTACTGCGAAAAAGACGAATGGGAAAAGAGAATGGGTGAGAAGCGAACGTTTTCTGATGAATTATTGATTTTCCGATCAGCAAACAGAGCTTGCAGTACTTAATTCGAATTAGAGTCCAGCAAAAAACAAAACAACCCGCAACAATCCATCATTGTACATATGTAATGTGTGCGTAATTGGCCAAATCCTTGGTCATATGAACAGTTCATATTGCTTGTTGGCATGAAAAGCAAGGCTGATATGTATTTCTTGGAAAATAAAGTAAATGCAATTTCTGGAGAAATTTGCAACTTAGTAGTAATTGGTTAGATGTTTCCTGGACTTGTTTTTAAATTAATGGGTGAAAAAAAAAACCTGTTTGCAGCTTGCATTTAATCTGGCCAAGGCCTTTCAACTTGGTCAAAGCATGGCATTTCATGGAATGTTTTGTTTGTGTTGTGTTGTGTTGCGTTGCGTTGTGTGACAGTTGTAGTTGGTAAATCGTCTGTGCAGAGGGGCATGTTCATGAGGCATGTGCTCATTAACAGGGTGGCATGTTGAATAGTATCTCATTAAAAATGCGCCTCGCAGTTTGCTTTTGGCTTAAATGCATAAAACTATAGCTATAGGGGCTAAATGGGGTAGTGAGCGGACTGTCATCATCAAAGTGTTGTTGTTGTTGTTGTTGATGTTGCTGCTGCTCATCTATTATTTGATCTCAACTAAGCCAGCAGCAGGTGGCAACAACTAACAACAAGAATATGTGACGCGCCATCAGCGACAAATATACACAGATGTACATATGTATTTACTTTTATCCATCTTTTGCTGTACGCTGCTCTTCACTCTGCACGGGGAATAACACGGCCTTGGGCGCTCTTGTTTGAAATTCAGCTTCCGGCAAGCATTTTAATTTTGATGCCTCGAGGGATTTTTGTTTCACATTTTTTTTATTTCGTTCTTTCATTCATTCGTTCTTGTTTCTCGTGTTTTTTTTTTATGCTGCCCATCTTTTGCTGTTGTTTGGGTTTTATTTTGTGCATTTTTATTTCTTCTTACCACGCCGCCGCATACATAATTACGCGCACTGGGGACGTCTTCCCGTTTATCTGTGGCAAGTCGTTGGTGGCAGCGACAAATGCTATCAAACGTTTTGTTGTTGTTGTTGTTGTTGTTGCAATGGCTGCTACTTTTGAAGTATGCTCCACTTGCCAAATTCGTTGACATAAGGTAATTGTATTTTACTTTCAGCCCCAGCCAAGTTAAAAAAGAAGCGAAGTGACAAGGCAATAAGACAGACAGACCGACAGACCGACAGACAGAAAGACGACGAAGAAAAGGCCAAAAGTTTGCAGCTAATGTATTTTTATTATTTTTACGCTTTGCATTTCAAATGCAGCTGCTGGCATTGACTGTTCCACAAGCAGCAATGCTTTCAGCGCAATGTCTCTCAATGTTATTATAATACTGCTGCTATTGTCTTTTCCCCTACTTACATACTTTCTTTTAGCCTTCTGCTTCCCGCTTCCCGCTTACTATTCCAATTCGAAGCGAGTTATTATTATTTTTCCATTTTCATACGACTTGCTTGATAGTAATTTGTTGCCAGACAGATATTCTTAAATAGTTTGTGCGTCTGATGTAAACGCATTCTTAAATAAGCGCAGCATTCCGGAACGTGATTTGGTTTCGAGTGTTCGAAGATTCGAAGTGGGAGGAGCTGGCTGGCGTCTGCGGTCGGTTTTTGAAAATGGATGCACACATGACTCAATTGAAAATCAAGACTTGCAAAAACTTTGCTGCTCAATTACAATTAAGATGCGAGATGTTGCGCACTCAAATTGAATTTTCAGCTGCCGCGGCGTACTTGGTTTTAGTTGCTGCTCTTTGTGTACATTTTGCCGATTTCCGTTTTTACATCGCTTTTATTTTTAGCTTTGATTGCAATCATGGCATAAAATCAGCCAACAACGAGTGCATCGAGTAGACAAGAGTAACAGTGGAACTTGGGAGAAGGGGCAAGTAAAAGGAAATGCAACACGAAACGGGTGCCTGACGTGCTGACAGGATTCGTGGCACTCGGAAAGCTTGAAAGTTTGTTTGTTGGCCAAAAGTTAATTATCTAAAATGCTTTTTATGTGCTCGGTTTTTTTTTGTTGCTGTCTGTTTTTGTGTTTTTTTTTTTTTTTAGGACGTTCATTATATTGCTGGTGAGAGACTGTGGTATCTGGTTAGCCAGATCTCGACTTACCCATATTATTCGGATATAATGCTGGCAAGGTGCCATCCTTTTGATACCTTGGTGGTGGCATGTCCGCACTCTCCACCAAATATGTCGATACAGCCTTCTTTCTCGCCTCATCCTGAAAGCATGAAAAATTAAAAAAAAAAAACCATCAGAGATATCCAAACGCATATCCCGTTTTATCAGACTGACACCGAAACTGAGACTGCAACTGAGACTGTAAACTGAAACTGATCCTGAACCGGTTCGAAACGAACTAAAAGTGTTGCCATAATTACACTGTACTTAAGGTTTTGTTTTGGGAGGCGCGTAATTGACAGCGGCAATGACAACAGCGATGACAGGGACCTCAACACCTGTTGAGGCGGCAGCACGTTGCGTATACGCAATGTCGATTAATAGTACGCCCTGTAGGCATGTAGCCGCCAGAGTTGAGAATTTACAGGGTTTTTCAGTAAACAGTCAACGTTAGGCCGGCAGTTTTGTATGTGGTTTTTTGTGTACTTTGCCGCTGTGAAGATTGCGCTGGGTAATAAATGATTTTAATAATTTGATACGATTTGTTTGGCATATCGCAGCCGTTGCCGTCGCCGTCGCCGTTGTCCTTGGCTTGGTATGGTTCAGTTCACTTTTGGTTTGGTTTGCACTCACGCTTATTATTAGCATCATCATCATCATCAGTAGGGCGTAATTAATCACGACGTCTTAGCATGCTGCTGCTGCTTCCGGCATCCAGTTCCGGTGACCTCGATGCCAACAGTCCCTTACCCCATGCACCACCCCCTAAGCCAAGCTCCTAGTAATAACTTAAGGCAGCCAGCCCAATTTCATTTTGTTTTTTTTTTGTTATACCTCAACTGCCTAAATGTTTGTTACAGTCTCTCTCTCCTCTCTAAGATCAGACGACAGTTTTGCTACCCATTCTCATTTACAAATTGCATATTCATGCACAAAAAAAAAAAAAAACAGTCAAGTATAACTAAAAATTGAGTTCGTTGGTTGTGTGTGTGTGTGTGTAGCATATACTCACAATATATTCCGGTTGACTGCCCTCATTGGAGTAGGACTCGCTCTTCTCCGACACGCTGGACAGTGTCTCGCCGGTAACGGTGTCATTGTACGAGCTGGGCGCGTACATTTCGATGCTCGCCGTTTTGCCTGGTTGATTTGTAGTTTCCGCCACTGAATGCGACAATGTAAAGAGCACAGAGTAAGAGAAAAGGAGCGAGAGAGGGCGAGAGGATAGCAGAGTCACAGGCACACAGCATCCCCAGCCAGGACGAAAAAAAAAAAAAAAACAAGAATGGGTAGAAAGTATTCGGCGCAAATATTGAAAAGGTGTAATTGGCAGTGACATGCCGAAAATTGATTGGGCGGCGGCGGCGGCGCAGTGCGCCAGTCATTTGGAACACCGCACGGGCGGAGCATTGGGCCGGATATGGACAGGATTGTTGTTGTTATGCCATAGGCGTGTGTGTATATGAGGGCGTGTGGGGTGTGAGCATAGTTTCAGGCAATGCAAATCAAATGCAAATAGCAAAGATTGTCAAAGTGCAGAGCAAGCAAATGTTGGCCAGCGGGACAATGTGGACGATGGTGAGCGGAGTGGGAGAGAGAGAGAGATTTTTCGGGCATTGTGTTAAATTATTCACATTTGGTGCATTGCCATTGACATCGTCGTCGTCGTTGTCGTCGTTGTTGTTGTTGTTCAACGCATTTTTGGTTGATGGTGGTCAAGGGTTAAAATCAATGCACGATGTTCAGTTCGGCGATGCGTAGCGTTCCATTCCGATGCATTGAGAGGCGGGAGAGAAGGGCGGTTGGATGCAAGAGCGAGAGAAAAAGAGAGAAGAGTAAAAATTCAATTAAATTTGTATATAAAATGCCATTAAATGATTCATGGCACATTTTCACAAATGGCAACGACAAAATGACCGCGCCACATGGTTAACACGTGTTTTCCACAAAGTCAAAGTGCGGTGTGTGCGTGTGAGTGTGCAAGAGTGTGTGTGTTTGAGTGTTCGTTGAGTGCATTTGTTTTGTTGTTTCCATATTCGCACGATATGCAGCATTGGGTGATGAGTGATGCGATCAGGTCAGGATTCAGGATCCATTATAAAAGGAAAAAAATATATAGAAAAAAAATTTATTATAGTTTATTTTCAATATAGATATAAATATCTTGAGCTAAAATTATGCACGCGTTGTTATTGTTGCTATTACATTGCTAGAAAGCTTGCATTGAGTTAATATTCTGCACATATTTCACATTAAAGTTTTATCAAATGTCGAGTGTTCTCAACTGCACCGTAAAGTGTTTATTGTGAGTTTTATCGTAAATTGTAAATAAAACATATTGTTGTGAAAGTAGCAGCAGTCGGATATGTTATGCGAATGCATTTTTAGTTTAGTGAATAAAAAATGTTTTTTTTTATTATTTTGGTTTTGCATTTGTCACATGCTTTATTCGCGTTGACACGTGCCAGTAACAGCAACAGCAAAGCCAGACCGAGAGCCGAGAGACGAGAACCACAATCAAGTTACCAAAGGTTGTATGGGTGTACAAACAGCATGGAAGAGTATGTAATCAATATGTATATATCAAATTAAAATGGCACCACCAAGGATATAAATAGAGATCCATTAAAAGCAATGCCAAAGGTAAATTCAACTTTTTGACAACCAACAAAATGACTTGCCAATGTCAGGATAGACGGAATTAAAGGTTAGCAGCACTCGCCAAGCTTATCGCTGTCAAAAGTCCATAAACTAGAACTTGGTAGAGGGGTTGAGCAATGGGGCGTTACTATGCTGTCCACGCCACAAATAACTAAGCTCGATTCTGAAGTTGCTTAGTGCGGGGGGAGGGCGGGATGTAAGGAACGCTTTTTTTTATTTTATTTATTTTTTTTTTGATTTGCCTTCTCGCTGCACTTTATGCCCGACACAGAGATTACAAATTTAGCACTTATGCCACGACAACCCAAAAATCTGGTGCCGAGTGGACGAACAGACAGCGAGCGAACGGATTTGTTCCGCTTTTTGCACGGCTGCCAATATATGTAAGTGTGTGTTTGTATGTATGTAGATGACACGGCTTAGACAGCTTTTGCGGTCGTCAGTACAGTTAATGACGTCGCTGTTGACGGTTGAACGTCTGCTTTGAAGGTTTTTCTCTTAATCTCTGCTGAACTCTGCTGTTTGCATCACAGGCAAAAAATACCTGCCAGTTATTCTCTGACTTTGCCTTTGACTTTTTTGTCAGCATAATGCTTAGGACAAGTGTTGGGTTCTAAGTTCTTCTTCCTTCTTTTTAAGTTCTTGAGCTAAAGCTGACATGCACTCTTTTTTATTCAGTATATACAAATTGCGAATGGCGAAGAGTTTGAACTATAAATACATATAATAAATGCAAGTAGCATGTGGGAGAACAATTTTTGAAGATTTCAATTTAGGAAAGCTAACCTAAGCAGCAAACTTTGCAACATTTGGACATTGGCGCAATGGCGCCAAACTCTTTGACAGCCTCTGTGTGTATGTGCTTATCTTAACAGATTCGATAGCCAGACGCCTCTGGCTACAGCATACTCACAGCCAAAGCCAAAGCCAAAGCCAGAGCCTGAGCTCGAGTATAGCAGTCAATTGTTTAAGAAGTGTCAAAGTCAAGTGGTTTTCAAAGGATTTCGTTTGTTTTCTCGCTTTTCGCTTATCGTTTATTGCTTGTGCCAACGTTGGCACAAAACTTTTCACGAGTGTCGCTTTCCCCCTTTCTCAGTTTCTCTACCTTACTGTTTTAGTATCTGTATCTGTCAATGCTCTTTAGAATTTCTTTTGGGTGTCTGCTAACAACGAGCCATCAATAACTATATTTTATATTGACTATCCGTAAACTGATAAAAAAAAAACTTTGCAAAAAATACGAAATACATACTTATACTTGTAATTTCCATTTAGGCATTTCTCTTAACACACTTCAAATCTATGGATGGTCATAGACTCTCATACGGGAATGATATGCATGTATGTATGTTTGTCTGAATGTATGTATAAGTGCACGCCCAGCAATGTCCAAAAGAGTCAATGACCTAGGCAACAGCCGAAAAGCCGAATTGCCGAACCGCCATCCAGCTGCCAACCGCAGACTTTTGGCATAGTTTATCGGGAAAATGCAACGACAACGACAACGACAACGACAACTGAAACTGGCGAAAGCTTCTTAGCCATGTCCGTGTCTATGTCCGCTGCGGTACAGTTCGGATGACTTCCTTTTGGGGGTTTTGAGGCTGGCGGCGGGTGATTTTATTTTCCGTCATGCGGCATTTTGACACAAAAGCCCAAATGCACATTAAAAATGCATATCTAAAGGGCCAACACAACAAACAGCAAGCAGCAGCAGCAGCAGCAGCAACCCACAAGTCAAGTTTTTGCTAGCTCTAGCGAAAACATTGAAATATGCACAGATATCTTCAGGCTGAAAGCTGTCCAGTTGTCTCTAGTCCTTTCTCCGTTTTCCCTTTTTCCTTGTCCCACTACCCATTCCACTCTGGGCTTTTTTCAACCGCTGTCATTCTGGCCAACGAACGCACCAGTTTCCCTGACAACTCCTTTATTACCGAAAAAAAAACACATATATATAAAAAATAAATGCTTTTGGGCATTGTCAGTTATCGGCTTATGGAACCGCCGCAGTGGCAGCCAAAACGAGCCGAACATTGTCATAAAAAATGTTGTTGTACAAACAGATTTTTTTTTTGTACTATTATTCTTAGTTAAAGCAACTAAAGGAGCTGTAGCCTCCTAGCACGCTTAACGGTTCTTTTAACAAGCGACTGTTAAGACTGAAATATGCATTTCTTTTGTCGTGCTAGGGTGAGTCAAGAGAGAGAGGGAGAGAGAGTGGAATGAGGATGGAGACAGGTTCTTGCATCCCATATTCAAGCGCGTCATTTGTTCAAACACAACCATGCAACGTGGACTGAAAATAAAATAGAATTTGCCAGTACTTGTACTTAGTATATGTACCAATTCCCGTTCCTATTCCCAAATTCAGTCTCCCGTATTCCGTAATAAAGCAAACTGAATTCTAAGAAAAAATATATCTTAGTTATATCCTGCGGCTGTGTTTTATGCATCGTTAAAGAAAAGAGTGCCTCGCTTCACGCTTATAATGTCAAAAATCTTGGCCTACATTTCACGCAGACTGATTTGGAGGAGAAGGCGGAGGCATAGAATGGAATAATGTATAGTCATGCTCGAAGAAATTCACTAATCTATTCTTTATTTATCTAAGAAGGTGGATACATACTATTTAAAGATACTTCATTCGGTGCCTTTTTGTAAAATGCGAACCATTAAGCCGTCAAAAGTTGAACTGGCAAAACGAAAAAGTCAGATAAGTTAACCAACTCATAAGTCAAATGTTTGCCGAAAGTACTATTCGTATATGTATATACATATATGTATGTATATATATGAGCATACATTACAACTGCAAATATGCAACGAAGCATATACATGTATGTTCTTTGGTATGTGTGTGTGCAAACTGTTGCCAAGGACAGATTGCAGTTGGAATGCTGATTTCTGTGGGTGGGAGTCAGGAGGAGTAGAAGGATGTTTTCTCATCTGGCTCACGTACAGAATGCGTATGCATAATTTTGGTACGCTGCATTGGGAAATTTGGGTCTGATTGAGAAAATGCTTCTGTGGTTCTGCGTGTCAAACCACTAAATTTGGCTCAATGAAAAATAATTTGGTTAGCACACGTCTGGCCAAAACGTTGGCTCATCTCTGGCCAAAGAAGAATTTTTATGGCCTGGCATTTGCTTTGGAGCGTTTTAAGTTGTTTGCCTCGTTTTGTGCTAACACTTTCTGCACGTTCTGGTTCTGGTTTGGCTTCTTGAGACCTGACTTGCCAAGAAATGTCTGCAATTTTCTGTCAGTCGGTCGGTTAGACAACGGATGGGTAGAGGATACGATTGGTCATTTCAGTCGCTTGGCCTGTTGAAATATATAATACCATATTAATAAACCATCTTGCAGCATCAGTTGCAAATTGAGAAAAACGCAGGACTCGAAATAGGAGAGGTGCTCTATGCTCTATACTCTATCCTCAGTGCTATCTGTATGCCTGTCTGTTGTCTTTAGATTGAGAAGAAGCAATCTGATTTCCGAAAGATTGTGCGTTCAGCTAAGAAAACGATGCACATTTGTCTTAGCCGAAGGGGGCAAACTGGGCAACCGGACGGCGATGTCTGCCAACATCGTTGTTCAATAAACAGTTGCACTTGGCATGGCCCCGGGTCGTCGTCGTCGTCATCGTCTTCGCTGCTGCTGTCCGCTGCCAGGATGCATCATTATTTTCTGTCATCATTATATTCTTGTTGACTGCTCTGAGCGGTTAGCTTGCCTTTTAGGTTTTCTGCTTTTCCCCTTGGCCTTTGCCCATGCTGTTTCCTTGCCACGCTCCTGGCTCTGGTTTTCTCGCGGAAATTACAAGAAGCGCACATTGCGCATATATGATATCCAGACAGATATATATTTATTTTTATACATATATTCCCTGTTAGCCATGAACGCTACTTTCTCTCTTTCCACCTTTGTACTTGCATATATCTATATATGTATATATCATCTATGTAGATGCAGGAAATTGTTTAGTGAGCATCATAAAGTGAGCAGACAACGCGTCGACGTCGACGTCGGCATCTATGTCTTAGTCTCTGTCCATTGGGAGCATCGGAAGTTGCACAACGCGCTTGCTTCCTGTGGTGATGCGGAAGTGGCCCGAGAGCCACGAAGTGGCAGCTGCTCGACTTACTGAGTCAAAGACAGCGCCAAGGATAAGAGTTTTTTATGATTTGATACTAAATCAAATAGGCAAATAATGCCTTAATAAATATATACTTTCAGAAATAACTCAGATATTGTTACTTAACCTAGCAATAAAACGTTATTTTTAAAAATAGAATAAACAGATGTAATCGAACCTTTATTGCGCCGCTGATGCACAAAAAACCAAGCAACGAGCGCGGCATTGACTAAAAGAAATCCAAATGCTGCCAGAGATATAGCAATTATGATCAGATTCGGTGTATTGCTGGATTCCTCCGTTAACTCGACTGGCATCATTTCAAGTCCTGCTCCATGACGATGTCCCGCCAAATAAACCAAAGCAAAACGAAACGAATCGAATCGAAGCGAAACGACAACATGAAAATAAAAACAGAAAAATATGGTTGCAACAATAAAATAATAAATAAATTCGAAACGAAACGATATGAGAAACTATAATAAAAATGACGCAGCATCGCCATGAAGCAGCTCGGCGTTCGGTGCGTCCTACTTTCATTTCCATTTCCACACTCAGTCTGGGTAGGAAACCAAAATGCAAGTGACGCAAATCACGTTGCCATGGAGTCACAGTGGCGAACGTGGACTCTCGCTCGAATGCGACCGCGAAACTTAGCCTCAACGTTGTGACATGGCGCAAATTAAATTAGCGACGCTCCTGATGCTGACCACACGGTACGTGTGGCTTTAGCAAGAACAGAGACTAACAGGCAACAACTTCTACTAGGCTTATAAATTCAAATTATACGATGCTGATCTGTGACTGGGAAAGCCGCAGCAAGAACAGTTGCAACAATAACAATAACAACGGCGTGTTGTATTTCACTGTTATAATGTGTACCTCGCTTTAAACGCTTCTCGTTGCGCTTGTGCAGGCAACAGCCGATAACAAAGACGTTGAGTAACACAACCGTAATGCCCGAAGCCACGCCGACCAGCAGCATGCCCGATGTGCCGCCCAGCGGCGTCTGGCTAGTGGTTGGTGGTCCTCCACCCAAAGAGGATGCTGGCTGCGAGGGCGGTGGCGCTTCTGCTTCGTTTGTATATCCAATTCCAATTAAGTGCAGCAAATTCGAGCAGGAGACAGAAATAGTGTTGGATAGGGAGAGATCATTGAGTTGAGAGTGAAGTTTCTCTTGGTAGTCGTCGTACACATCAGTTGAAGTCCATAAATGCAAAATTATGTGCGTATAAATCAATAGGGTAGCGTCAAACCAACATCCCAGTCGCAGTGATGGCTAATTTAAATATTTTACGATGCGCGAACTTAAAATCTGTACTTACCTTTGGTCTGTGCACGTGTCAAATCCGGCAGATAGGTGCTCTGCCCCAAATCATTCCACGCCATGACCGAAAACAGATACAGCGTATTCATCCTCAGGCCGGCAATGGTCAGCTTGTGACTATTGGGCAGCCCATCAATGTATTTGTACTGCTCGCGGTCAGCCATGCTGCAACAAGAGAGAGAGAGAGGGATAGAGAGAGATACAAGGGATATAAGAAGAAGTGGATGCAACTGACGGAGTGGGAGTAGGTGAGGTGAGGTACAAGCCACATGCTTCTGGCTGAACTGGCAATTTCATTAGTGCGCGTGACATTTGCCGCAATTGCAATGGAATGAACCTGAGCATGCATATAGAGAGATGGGTTGTGCTGGGGTGTTGAGAATAAAGGATAGAGGAGATGGTAACGTACCGATATCGCACTCGGTAAGAGGCCTTTAGGCCACCATCGAAACCTGGTGTCCACGCCACTGTCACCGTATCATGAGTGACATTCAGTATATTGAGACTGAGTGGTGGCTCTGGTGGGGACGTAATGTCCAAACGGACAGTTTCGACATCCTCGCCGAGTTCATTGCGGGCAATGCACTCGTAGGCTCCGTAGTCAGCAGGCGCCACCTTTTCGACAATCAATGTGGATTCGTAGGTAAGTGAGTCAATCTTGCGCTCTTCCACATCGTACTTAAACGTATGGTTAATGGGCAGATCTTTGCTCTCCTGACGCCAAATGAACTGTGGTTTCGGTGATGCTTGAGCACGACACGGCAGCCGTCCCCGCTCACCCGTTCCACTCGCTGCTCGCAGCATTGTCGGCGCCTTGGCAATCTCGGGAGCAACTGCAAGAATATAACAAAGGGAATAGAGTACATAATAATCTCTAATCTATTTAACACTTACATTTGACAATAAGGAGAACATCTCGATTGGTGGGATTGGCAACATGGTTGTCGGCAACGCAACGAAAGTTGCCAACATCATCGCGCTGTGCGTTCTTAATGTGTAGATAGGCAGTTCCATTAGTGAAGGTCGTTGTTGTCTTCTCCTTCATATCATAGCCAACACGCTCCCACTTGACATGATCGTTTTCGAGTGGTTTTCCTTCTACACTGCACGATAGCATTGCATCCTCACCGGGACTCACAATAATACTATCCGAGACGGATTTGATAGTGGTGCCATCTATTCACAGAGAGAGAGAGAGAAAGAGAGCAGCTCTTAAGCATAATCTTTCGATTTTAACATTGCACTTGTTCAACTTACATTCGACGACAACGGTTATGTTAATGGTCGCCTTGCCCTGAGAGTTGCTGGCGGTGCATGAGTAGACACCAGAATCCTCGCGATGCAGCTTGGTGAAGTTTAGAGTGGCACCATCCGCAAAGATGCGATGCTCTCCGGCTGAGCCACTGCTACTGGTGTCCTGCGGAATGGTCATACCATTCTTCATCCACGTGTAGGTGATTAGTTCAGGATTCGCATTCGCCTGTAGCGGCACCTGCAAAGACTCGCCCTCCAAACCCACTGAGGTAGATGATGGCGGTGGCACAAACTTGGGACGGTCTGAGAGAGAGAGCGAGAGAGAGAGAGTTGGGGCCATATGGAATTGCAATTGAAATTTCAATTCAAATTTTTAATTGAGAGTTGAGATTCAGACTGGGTCTAATTGCTCAATTAGTAGTCAGACGAACGAGCAGGCAACCATATGAACAGTTGAACAGATGTACAGATGAACTACTTACACAGCACATTTAGGCTGGTTGCCTCGTGGACGCTGCGTTGCAATGCCTCGTTGGCGCTTTGGCAAGTGTAGACCACACCGTTCATTTCCTGGGTGATGTTTAGCCTGAACTCGAGCGTGGAGACTGTGCCGCCCCACAGACCTGGCTTGGACGTATTATTAATGCCTGTGATAGACACAAGTTCAGCAGAGGGTCAGGATGAGAGGGAGAGAGAAAAGTATGGGCGTGATTTTATATTTTACAGAACTGGACGTTGGCTGAGTTTGGCCGGTTGACTGACTCAATGCCTGGCAACCAAACCAAACTGAACCGAACCGAACTAAACCGGATGTTGTCGTGGAAACGCCTTAAAAAAAGCAGCGACTATGGATGCAGCAGCCATTTTGACAACGGCGCCGCCAAGTCCATGTCTGTGCCGCCAGCTGGGCAATGTTCCAATTCTATGGTGCTTACGTACGTACCTTCAATGGGTATGCCATCCTTCCACCAGGATAGCTTTGCCGGCGGATTGCTCGAGCTCGAGTCACAAATGATGGTTGCCTCCATGCCAGGTCGCAGTTCTTCCGGTTCAATGCGTATTTTTACCGTCTCTGGCGCAACTGTAAGCAAACACACACACACACGTAAGGCATTCGGATAATAATGGCATGAGCTCTGTCTTCAACGGCTGCTTAGGCAACAACAACAAAAACAACAACTAGGACAACTACTTACAATGCACGCTGAGCGTAGTGGACTCAAAAAGCGGTATTTCAGTGGCGCTGTTCGCGGCCTCGCAACGATATTGCGCCTGGTTGTCGGTGACGTTGGCCAGAATAGTTATTTCAGCTGAAACAGATTTGTCGGCAGCCCGAATGACCGAGTTGATCTGGAAAACAGAAGTACAAACAGGCAAAATGGTAAATACATTCTCACGGCTGTGCCAAAAATTAGCTTATGCACCTTTCGAAAATAGGAAAAAAATTACAGGTCACATAAGCGTGCACAAAAATAAATTCCCCTACATATATTGAAAACTCCTACTTAATAAGTTGATGAGCAAAACATTTGTTCACGCCAAGTTGATGAAGTCTTAAAATAAGCACTTATATGTCTTATATTTTCAAAGATGTCTCCAATAATACGAAATACAGCCATCTTTTAGGGTATAAAACACACACTTTTCAATACTGGGTGAGAAATGAGCTTTGGGGCGAAACCATTGACGGCAATGTGCTGCATATGCAAAGAGAGACAGTCAACTGTAGCAGCTGGCTAGCACTGAGCACAAAACACAGTGCATTTTAATTTTGTTGTTGATAAAATATCATTTAATCAGAGCGCACAGATGAGCACTTGCGCCCAGGAGCCCCAAGGCAAAGAGCTGGCGAAGAGTTAGTAGCAGCGTGTTGTAGTGTTGGAGGCGGATAGAAAGCAACCGCAAACGACGGCGATAAAGATGGCTGGATAGCACGGCGTGTAGCAGTTGGTTGTTTCCGTTCCTGTGACAGAAACCAGCAGCAGCGGTGGCCACTTGGCGTTTGTTGTAGTATATCAACTTACCAGCTGATGCTGCTGCTGCTGCTATACAACATCTGTAACAGCAGCGACAGGAAGTTGCCTCCATAAGTATGCAACAGAAACAGAAACAGAATCAGCAACAGCAACTGAGCTAAGCAACTGTGGCTCACTTCCGTTGATGGCATTTGGTGATGCAAGTCGAGTTGTGGCAAACGATTTAATTCGTATTTCTGTGAAAAGCTGAGAGAACAACTAAGACAATTTCCAGATATCTCAACTATCTCAACTATCAACTTGGAGGTATAAAAACGGACCGATGCAAAAGAATTAGAATAGTGTATGCGCAGGCATTTAAATCTGGACCTTACAGCCGTCAGGTTGGCTTATTAGCACTTTAAGCCCATTAACCGGAAACGGAAACGGTCAAGAAAAGCGTCATTATTGCTTTGCGCATGTTTGTTGTCTGTTGTTGATAGCATTACGAGTTGTCGTCGTTTATCTATGTTTATTCTATGTCTCTGTTACTCTTTGTTTTTTTTTTATCTTTTGAGTGCTGCATATCGTGTGGTGCAAATGATGAGAAAAAAAAAAAAAAACTCACCCGTTTGTCGTTTTTATACCACGTTAACGTTGCCAACGGATTGCCGCCCGAAGAGACACAAAGCAGTTTTTGCACCGACCCAGCTGGTATAATTTGTCCTTCTATATAGCCCGAAATTAATGGCGGCGCGGGTGGATCTGCAAAAAGATAGAGAAAAACGTGTTCAACGTCAGCGCATACCGTAGAAAGAGACCTAAAAACAAAGAAAGAAAAGAAAAAAAAAACCAAAAGCACAAAAAAAAAAGAATAAGCTGTTGGCCCAAAAACTTAGCAACGAGGCTAGCCAACAAATTATGGCCTACTAACAGCCAAGCAATCCCACCAGCAATACCAACTGCTGTGACGTCGAGTCGTTCTCGTTGCCAACAAAACCCTGGCCTAACAATAAAAATTAAAATTATTTAATTTGCCGCGCATAAAGTAAATGTAAAGTATCTGAAGGGCATCCCTTGGGCTACCACCGAACGTACTATGCATACAATCATATAAGACACACACAGCGGCCTTGAACATTTCTAAATTTTTTCCACCGAAGGCTGCGAAAGAATGGGCCAAAGAATTTTCCCTGCCCACTGGCAGCTGCAGCGTTTCAGCACAAAGCGAGCCCTGTCATTGCGTTTAATATGGAAAAGGGAAATGGGTTGGAATTTGGAGGGGAGGGGAGGGGCGGCCTTAGGGGGTGTTGGAGGAGATACGCTCATTACCCCGAGGTCTCTGTTAGCCATTTTGTGCGGTATGGGTAATAAATGTAAATCTCACAGTCGAGTTTCGTTTCGTTTTGTTTCTGCTGCTGCCCCGCTGCTTGGTGTTCTGTGATGCTGGTCAGAAAAATTAATTAGCGCTGCAGGAGTGCACATAAAGGACGCGTGGACAACAGCTAAAACGGCTGCCTCCACCCCCTCCACCAGCAGGGCCTTCAAGTGCCCAAGCACAGCTGGTTTTATTCAAAGTTTTTTTTTTTTTTAGTTGCTGCTGGCGGATAAGTCAAAGCTGAAACTACTAGAAATCTGTCTAGTGAACGCACAATTATTAATAAGCCTGTCACGGCAAAGGCAGTGTTTCTGAGCTATCTTGTTATCAAGGAGTGACAGCTACTAGCTCTCTGAATCTGAGCACTGTACTCAATCCGCAGTCCTTTGTCCTTGTCTGCGTTCTGTTGTGCTTTCGCTTACCGTTCACCACCAGCAACACTTGTAATTGAGGCAAATTAAGAGTGACATCGGACATGGAATAATGGAGTCGAAGACACCTGCGTTTGCTACGTGGCAAATATAGAGTTGAGATGACGCTGGCCATCGATCGATTCTGGGAACGTACGTGTTCTGTGTGGTGTGATGCTATATTTTTTGGGCAGGTTGACAGCCACACCGACGACTGATTGGACTTTTATTTGGCAAGCCACGATGAGGCAATGACAGTCAGACAAAAAAAAAAAGAAACAGTAACAATTTTCTATACACAGCTTATTGACACACTTAAAAAAAAAGCCAATGTGAGCAAGATCACACAAACATCGACTTGGGCATTGGTAAAATCTTTCGACCTCTATAACTTCGGCAAAACTGACTCGATTTTCAAAAGCAATATCTGGTTTGACCACTAGAATACAACTGCATTTAAAATTAACAAAGCGATTTTTGGTCAAAATACATGTTAAAATTTTATGCCAAAAAATCGACTTCTGCATATGTAAAATCTTTCGACTTCCATAACTTCAGCAAAACTGATCCGTCTTTCAAAAGCTATATCTTAAGAGTCATGCTTTGACCCCTATAAGTGACTCATACACATTGATTTGATTATTACAATATATATTATATTCTTATCAATTTTAGACTTCCCAAAAACTTTGAAACACTAAAAACTATAAAAATTTCTGCAGTCGGCAATATGCTGCAAGCCTAAAAAATTTATATGAATTTATAAAAATATTTCAATATATCTAACATTGATGAATTAAAATCACAGATTGATAAGATTCAGAATTGTTAATTTTTATAATTACACTAATTATTTTTCACAGCTACAACTTGCCACGTTATAGTAAAATTAAAACAAACGATAAATACTTATATGAAGGGGAAAGGGGGTAAGGGGAAAGGGGATGGGGTGATGGGGAAGGGGGAAGTTTGGAAGGGGTGAAGGTGAAAGAGGGGGAGGGGGAGGGTGTAGAGGGGGAGGGTGAAGAGGGGGAGGGTGAAGAGGGGGAGGGTGTAGAGGAGGGAGGGTGAAGAGGGGGAGGGGGAGTGTGAAGAGGGAGTTGGTGAAGAGGGGGGAGGGTGAAGAGGGGGGAGGTGGAGGGCAGGTGGTAAAAAATACGACCGATAACTGCACTTGATAACTTATATTGGGCAGAGCAACTACTGAACACAGGCAATGGTAGGCTGGGTTACGTATGTGTAACAGCTTAAACCAGTTGGAAATTACAAGCCCAAACATTAGAAAATGTTTCGAAGCAAACACATTACAAACGATAAATACTTATATGAAGGGGAAAGGGGGTAAGGGGAAAGGGGATGGGGTGATGGGGAAGGGGGAAGTTGGGAAGGGGTGAAGGTGAAAGAGGGGGAGGGGGGGGGAGAGGGGGAGGGGGAAGAGGGGGAGGGTGTAGAGGGGGAGGGTGAAGAGGGGGAGTGTGAAGAGGGGGTTGGTGAAGAGGGGGGAGGGTGAAGAGGGGGGAGGTGGAGGGCAGGTGGTAAAAAATACGATCGATAACTGCACTTGATAGCTTATATTGGGCAGAGCAACTACTGAACACAGCCAATGGTAGGCTGGCTTAGGTATGTGTAACAGCTTAAACCAGTTGGGAATTACAAGCCCAAACATTAGAAAATGTTTCGAAGCAAGCACATTACAGTCTTGTTGAAGGAAAATAAAGTAGTTTACAAGCGCCTCACCAGACCTGTATGTAGGGGGAGGGGGGAGGTAGGTTGAAGGGGAAGGGGGGAGGTAGGTTGATGGGGGGGGAGGTAGGTTGAGGGGGAGGGCAGGTGGTAAAAAATACGATCGATATCTGCTCTTGATAACTTATATAGGGCAGAGCAACTACTGAACACAGGCAATGGTAGGCTGGGTTAGGTATGTGAAACAGCTTAAATCAGTTGGGAATTACAAGCCCAAACATAAGTAAATGTTTTGAAGCAAGCACATTACAGTCTTATTGAAAGAAAATAAAGTAGTTTACAAGCGCCTCACCAGACCTGAAGGATGGGGGAGGGGGAGGGGGGAGGGTAGGAGGGGGAGCGGGGCGGGTGGGAGGCGGAGGCGGAGGGCAGGTGGTAAGAAATACTATCGGTAACTATCAATAGATTGCTGCTCATGATAACTTATATTGGGCAGAGCAACTACTGATGAATTCAGCCAATGGTCCGAGGCATTTGTCTGGGCTAGCTATCGTTTACAACATAAACCTGTTGGGAATTGCAAGCAATTTTTTCTTGCATTTTTAGCATGTTCTAGCTTATTTTTTCCCAGAATCTAGCTTATGCGGGCGCTCAAAACCTGGCAACACTGATTGCAGCTACTGATAAGGCATTTGTCTGGGTTAGCTATCGGTAACAACACAAAACAGTTGGGAATTACAAGCATTTTTTTTTCTTGCATTGGGATATAGTTCCTTTTCAGCTTATCTTTAGCTTGTTCTAGCTTATTTTTTCCCAGAATCTAGCTTATGCGGGCTATTAAAACCTGGCAACACTGCTTGTACAGAAAGAAGCTTTATTTTGATGATCCTGTGTAACTTATGAAAGCTTTCCCCGCAATCTCGCTTTAAAAGCAGTCAGATCTAGTGGGAAAAAGTGGCAGCACTGACATGTACATACATATGTTCGTTAGCTTACGAGTAGCAAGACTTCGTTTTGTACAAAAACACTAATGCAATGGCAGATACACCTATTTGGTCTTACTCTAAAGTAAGATTCTTTGTATGTACTGAAACAAGTATTACCACAAAAGCCTAAAGATGTTTGCACATATAAAAAAATATATATATATATATATATATATATATTAATATAATTATATAAATTATAGTAAGCCGCAACTGGTAAAGATGAGACTCCGACTGAGCTTTCCATTCTTGGTGCCATAGCTCTGAAGGCTTTCGAGTATTTTGCCGCCTTTGACCACACGACCGAAACCAACACGGGAGCCATTCACAACGCTCAACGGCTTAAACGAGATAGAAAAGGACAATTGGTTTCGAAATCCCTTCAAATGTTCCTTGCTAAACGATAGCACATTAGTAAAATCACCGTGATCAATGATCTTGGCATCGTATTCCAAAGGCTTATGCAGTTCCGCAATGCCATCCTCCTGCAGAGCCACATCCAGCCATAAATCGGGGAATAACCTTTGAATCACAAGCTTTTTATGCTTATTGCAGAAGCAGGCACGCACCAGTTGCAGGACCACCACTGGCGCTGCTTCCGTGAACAGCTGGACAACAATGCGACCAAGAGGACGTGTATCCTTAAGATAGATGTCAAAGTAAATGTGTGGACGTAGGAGGTGCCAACGATCTGTGTCTGTTTCGGGCATTGCAATATTGTACTTCACGTATTTGGCAAAACCCTTTTTAGGCATGATGAACGGCTGCTCAGTGAGACGTATCTTCTTTCGCTCTTTGCGGTGAATTGATTTGGATTTGAGGCCCGAGTCCACCTCGCTGACCACTTCCAAAATACGTTTAGCAAGGTCCTGATTGCCCTGGTCGATGCGATCAAGTTTTTTAAGAGCCATAGGTATCGAGGACATCTGGTAGACGCGCTCATAGCGAAACGGATTTATTACACCGTGAGTGCGCATCACTTTCGATATGCCGACCAGCATCTGGATGTTCTCTGTGGTGCGCTCCATGTAGGACTGGGCATTTTGGCGCAATGAAAGAACTCCAGTTATAAGGGATGCCTGCATGCCTGGCGGCTTTGCGTTAAGCTTGCTTTTAGCATTTAACACTCTGACGCGATGATCTTGAAACATAACCGTTTGTCTCAACAGAGGGGATTTCTTCATCTTTTTTGATTTTATTTTTATTGCTTTTGGGTTTTGCACTTTTGATTGAACATCTGGAGGGATAGTAATGTGTGGAGGGGAGACGTTCAATCCTTCCGACACACATTGCGGAACTTCCCTTTGCGCCATTTAAACCAAAAATTTGAAATAATAGTAAAAAAAAATATTTAAAAAAAAATATATATATATATGTACCGAAAATTTTACAATATTTTTTTTTATCATATTACGAAAAGCTTGTTAAAATACACTAAATTAAAAATCACAGCACGTACAGTTACATAATTTTCTCGACTACTTTTCTATAACTTCGAATTTGGTCCACTGATTCGTGAAATATTAAAGGACGCCACAGTTGGTGAAAAGGATGCCGCGAGTGAGTGTGCCATTCTTCGTGCCATAGCTCTGGAGACATTCAAAGATCTTGCTTCCCTTGATGACACGCCCGAATCCGACTCGCGAGCCATTTACTACAGTTAGTGGCTTAAAGGACACAGAGAAAGATAAGCATTCGCGGAAGCCTTTCAGGTGTGTTTTGCTGAAGGAAAGCACATAGCTTGAAGCTCCATGATCGATGACCTTACCATCGTACTCCAAGGATGTATGCAGCGGCGAATTATCATCCACAGGCAACTCCACATCCAGCCAGAGGTCGGGAAAGAGGCGTTTGATCACAAACTTGTTGTGCATGTTGCACATACAGGCGCGCACCAGCTGAAGGACAACTACAGGTGCGGCCTCCGTATACAGCTGAACGACAAAACGTCCGAGGGGGCGAGTATCTTTGATATATATGTCGAAGTAGATACGGGGACGAAAGACTTGCCAACGCTCCTTGTCTGTTGCAGGCAACTTGATGTTAAATGGCTTGTACTTGGCCAGCGCCTCGTCGGGCATTGTGAATGGTTCAGTGGGTGACTTGGCACCATCGATGTCCTTGGGTTTAAGTCCGGAATCCACCTCGCTGGTTATCTCCAAAATGCGCTTGCCCAAATCCCTGTTATCGCGTTCTATGCGCTCCATATTTGTGATTATTTGGGGCACAGAAGACATTACAAAGGGTGACTCGTATCGAAAGGGATTAATGGCGCCATGGGTGCGCATTGTCTGCGTTAATCCAACAAGCATCTGAATGTTTTCCCTCGTGCGTTTCATAAAGCTATCGGCGTTGTCACGCAATGAGTTCACACCGGTCAGACGCACGGCTTGGAACCCGGGAGGCGAATTATTCAGATCACTCACCGTTTCGAGAAGCCGCTGGCGATGCTCACGCCACATCAAAGCACGACCTGCTTCCACGGGATTCATGTTTTTCAAGTTGTCCTTAGGCACGGATTGTTTCTTTTTTTTTTTTTTAATTTTCAATTCACGCTTTTCTTCTGCAGGCGGATGAGTTGCTTGCCCAAGAGAATCATACGAAACACATACCGGAAACTTCGTCATTGAATACGATTTTGTTAAAAAAAAAATGCAGCTAAGAAAATCAAATCGTTAAGAATTGGATTGTAAGCTTAGAATTTGATTGAAATATCACAAAGCAGATAGATCTATTTTGTGGATTGATGGACCCGACAACTCTAAGAAAGCACAGCCTGCTTTATATATTCATATATATGCATATGTTTTAAATGTCTTTGTACTCACATAGAACATTGATCGTGTGTGTGGCGACAACATTTTCCGTCAGCTGCATGTTAAGACCGTGACAGATGACAACCAGAGAACGCTTATTGGGCTCCACAATGGTGGTAAAATTTGAGCTGGTCGTCCAGCCGCCTGAAATGATAAATGGAAAATGGCACAATGATAAGCAATTCGATGAGCTATATGCATGTAAAATTCACTCTCACCTTCTGGACTAATGGCTGTCTTGGTGGTGGCGTTGCGTATCTGACGTCCACCCACCATCCATTTGATCTCAGCGGGCGGATTCGATGGAGCGGTGACACACGTCAGTGGCACAACATCACCGACTCGCGCCTCCGTCGGACCCGTCACTGTGACTTGCGAAGGTGCGACTGAAGATGGTGATAAAAAGAAAGAAAGAGGGCAAAGGAGGCGAAAGTTCAGTTAACGTAGAGCCAAGTTATTTTGCTGTGCATTAATATTTAATAAGCTAGCGGCCTGCCTCACTTGTGGCACGCCGCACGTATTGCTGTTGCGTATCGCTCATTTTTCTTCAACTGGCTAGCTAGCTGCCTGCTGCATGCAAATTATGACTGAGTGAATGAGTGACAGGCGTCTGCCGTCTCCGTCTTCGTCTACTTGCCAAGCTATTACCTAATGCCAGCGACAAGCAGCAGCTGCCTTCTTTCTTCCTTCCTATATTTGTCTTGATGGATAAGTGCAGGCAGTAGCTGTAGATCTAACAGAAGTGGAAGCAGTAGCAAGTAGTAGCAGCTGTGCATATATTACGCATACGCCGCGTTATGTTTGGATATACAACCGGGGAATATAAGAGTTCGACTCGATATGTTTCGCATATAAATAAACATTATGAATTCTTAACTTCTTGCATCTTTTGCCATACATCTTCATTCCACTCACACACACACACACAAACACACAATTTCTTCGTGTGAATGTGTGGGTGGATTCTCAATGTATTCCTGCTACGTCTTCATTTTTGTGTGCCACATTTCGTTATACATAAATAATGCGTGCTGCTCTAGCTAAAACGAGCACAGCTGAATCCAATGTGTGTATACGAGTGTGTGTGTGTGTGTGTGTGAAATGGCCACTCAATGTGGCATATTTTTTGGGGGCAAAACAAGGTAAACAAAAAGAAAGAAAGCTTACGAATGAGCAGCAAGTAAGTGCTGGCAAAACAAGAGCTACTAGTTTGATTGGTACTCGTCCATTAAGTTGGACAAGTTGGCCACGTGCCACCAAAATTGGGATTAGCTAAGAGTCCAAGTAAGATCCCTTCATAATTGTTATGCAGCCAGCAGGTTTAGGAATCGCTAAACAGCGACAATTTCCCAGTTGCGACCACTCTGGCACTTGAAATTTGAATATATCACGCATACGCAGTGTATGCCCTCAAGTTGCCAATTTGCATGCTAGACACACACACACACACTCACCCACATACATGTATATAAAAAGATGGAGGAGAGTGGCCAAGCTGCATGCAAATGCTTTCGACGTTAACGACGTTTTTGGGTGCAGGCGTCGCGTCGCTACGTTCTTCTTTTTAAAACTGCAACTGCAACGCCTGCCGACTGAGTCTGGGCGTGAGTCTTGATTGCAATTGTTGTAGCTTTAACAAACTGCAGCGAGTAAAAGGGAAGCAAGGTGACGGGGAAGCAACGCTATTTGGCACTTGAAAAGAATTTGCATTGCTTGATTTGACAAAGCCAAGTGCGGCTGTAGAGTGGGTTGTTCCCAGAGTGCAAACTTAAGCTTAATTGCAAAAGAAAGCAACAGCCGGAGAAAGCAAGACAGCGGAACAGAAAGAGTGAGAGTGAGAGAACGAGTTATCAGGCTTATTTTCGCTTTGTGTCGCGTGCCAAGTGGCAGCTCTCTGTGTGAATGCAAAAGGACGACTGTTGACACAATCCAGCTCGTAATCTGAGTGTGTGTGCGCCAGTAAGCGTGTGTGTCTAAGAGTGTGCAAATATGAAAATTAACGAAATACAATTAGGCAAACATGCAAAGGAGACGACTTTCGAGTGGCAGGCGGGCGGGCAGCGGCTTCCAGGCAAATTGCCTCCGTCTGCATAACGAGCACTCTCTGACTCTTGCCCCGGCTATAGGACACAGGGCAAATTATCTGGCTGCAGTTAATGCACACAGCATATGCAAGATGTTCAAGTGCTCAGGCCTCGCTTTGATGATGAGACTGAAATGAAGGAGAGAGCAAAAGGGTGGTTGTGAAAGGTGGGCTTACATAGGACAGTCAGATCAACTTCCGCCTTGAGCGGCGTCTGGGACATCACATTGCTCGCCTCACAACGGAAGCTCGCCTTGTTGTCGCTCGCCTCCGCAGTGAATGTGTAAATGTTTTCCGACAACCGACCCGCGGTCCTGCAAGCATAAGTTAGATAAAATTTCAGTAAAATGCAGTTAAGAAGACGAGCTCAAGCTACGACCAATACTAAAGTATGTACTGCTTACCTGTAGGCCATGCGTATTTGCGAGTTGTTCTTATACCAGATGAGCTGCGCCGGAGGATTGCCTCCGCGGCTGCGACAACTCAACTCTACAGTCTGTCCACGGCGCAGGGTGTCGCCCGGCGAGTAGCCCTCAATATAGGGTGGTCCGGGTGGATCTGTGATAGACAAAAATAAACAAAATGAAACCAAAACAGGATAGTTAAACAGCGAAGTTGTGTCGGATAATACACACACAGTTTTTGTGCGTGTTTATAGCGCGTGCATATTTAATTGCAGTGACTGCCGCAAATAAATTCAATTTACACTAAAACAAATGTGGCCAGTTGGCCAACTGTCCAGCTAGCCAACCAACCAACCAACCAGCCATCCGAAAAGCCAGCCATATGCAACAGAATACAGAACATTTTTGCACGATTTGTAATTGAAGTGTTTGCATGCAAATCGTTTATGTGGTCAAACGCATTATTTTCCGTTTTCCCCCGTTCGCCCCTTTTTTGGTTGTGATACTTTTTTATTATTCACATCCTGCTGCTGCTGCTGTTGTTGTTGTTATTGCACTTTATTTACAAAAACAGCACTTTTGGGCTTTACAAGGGCAGGCGACCAGTCCGACCTGTTCAAATGTTCATCTATCTGCAATGCAATGCATTTGGTTGAAATTGTGTGCTGGCTTTAGCTCTTGCTCTGGCTGTCTGGTAATTTTTCGTGTTGTATTGTGTGGGCGGGCTTAATAACATTGTAAATACCACAAACAGTAAACAATGCAACTTGTTAAAAGTGGTCATAAAGCAATTAAAAATCGATCTGACAATCGAATTTAATCGTACATATACTTATATAATTTAACTACTTATATAGTTTTATTGTAAGAAACTCAAGATGCGTATACGTAATATCTGAACAATGTGACGTAATATATGCCGCCACACACACACACGCATACACGTAGAAACATGCACGTACCTAGCAGGCAGGTGAACCGTAAAATAGCTAACAGCCATACAGAGCCAGAGGATAAAACGAGGCGAGGCGAGGCGAGACGAGGCGGGTCGAGTCGAGTCGAGTCGAGGCACAAAAATTAAATTAAAATCACTTAAAATATTGTACGAGTATCGGCTGTGTTCAGGCTTTGCTTATGCAATGAACATACATATATATACACATGAACAGCATGGAGCTAAATGAATCCGATTATAGCCCGGACCAGTCCATTTGCAAATGACAGGACTTGAACTGGTTGGCGTTACAGGGAGAAGAGCGGGGGTAGGGTGCAATAATAGCGCATAATTAAACGCCGCAAAGCCAGCCAGGGTCAGAGGCCAAAGCAACAAAGGTAGAGAGGGAACAGTCTGATAATTGAGAGTCGGGGGAGAATTTACTAAATATTCCAACTATACCATACAGAGATACGACTAAGTGTAGCCGCAATTAAGATATATAAATATTTATGGCATAAACACATGCAGAACTACGCACACACACACACACTTAAACACATTTATGTCTGATAGCTGTGACAATTTTTTTAGATTGTATTTTAAATTTGGTTACCCAATGAGAAGTAGGCTATGAATATAAAATAGTGCGATATGAATTGAACTGACTATTCAATCTATTATGTCAACGAAGCAAAAAGCACAAAATGGCTAAATGCGTGTGTGTGTGTGTGTGTATGTTGTGGCAAACAGTGCCGATCGCTTTGCAGCTGCAGCTGCAACTTTAGCTCCTCTCTCTCTCTCTCTCTCTCTTTATGCCTATGCATAAATAACGAAACATAATTAATTTGAATATGCGGCACGTAATGTAAAGGACACAGAGAGGGTGGAGGGGTGGGGGTAAGCTGTTGAGGTTGGTCACGAGGAGAGACCCAGTTGCAGCTCCTCCACCAGCAATCAATAACAGAAAGTTTGAAATTTCCTAAATGCTACGCGCACAGTTCGTTCCTGTTTCCCAAGCTTCCTCCTCCCCCCGTTTGTGACCCCACACGAAGCTGAGGTGGTCGTTGCGTGTGATGCGTGGCAGCAGCTGGGTGTCGTATTTGAATTTAAAAACTAATTAATAAGCGCGCCAATTGCGCAATTAGCGGCCGTGGAGAGGCCATGACAGGCAACGGTTGTGGCCATCGCTCTCTGGCTTGCCTCTCTGGTCATGTTTGCGGGTCAGGAACGGACAGACTTCTCTCGGAGAGGAGGAGGAGGAAAAGCTAATGCATTGGTAGAGAAAGGGCACACAGCATAAACGCGAGGCTAACATTTCAATTGTATTGCAAACTTGGCCATTCGAGGTTGGCTAATGAGGTCGGCATTTGGCATTTGCCATTTCGCATACATATTGACAATGATGGCATTCCATTGGGTTTGAAATGGATTGGAATCTAGAGCTCTACTCACACAACACGGACAGTTGCACGGTCGCACGCATGGGCATGTCCGGCGATAGGGCCTTATGCTTGGCCTGGCAGGTATATTCCGTATAATCATCATTTGCGCCCGGCTTTAGTTTCAGGCTTGATGTAGTCGTAAAGCGTTTCGGTGTCGACTCCTCCACTTTATCTTCGCGCTTTTCTGTAAATAGTCAAGATATTTAAAAAATGAGAAAATTATTATTTATTCATTTCACAACATTTTCAAAGGAAACTTTAAACTATTGTGTTGCGAATTTATTAGGAAAAATTTAAAAAGTCTTGTGTGGGTGCAGTTTATTTTCTTTAAGTGTACAATTGCTTAGATTTTATGGCTCATTTGTCTGTCGTCTGCAGTTACTTTTATGCTATGCACTATGCATGTGAATGGGGGGCCAGCACTTGCATTGTCATAAATAATGACGCAACAAGCGAACTTCCCCAAAAATGCAGCTGCGCATGCTAGTCTATCCGTGTGTGTGTGTGTGTGTGTGTGTGTGCGTGTGTTATAAATTCTTGTGCGCTGCGTTAAATGTCTGCGATTTATCATAATAACAACAACAAAACATCAACAGCAGCTCTCCGGCATGCTCTACACAAAGAAAATTAAAATGGCGGGTGTGTTGTTGTCTGTCTCTGTGTGGGCTTGTGGTGCATGTGTATTTGTTTGTGTGTGTGTATGTGTTTGTTGCTATTGCAAAATTTGCACGCCATTTTCGCGTACGTGCAACTCGCCCATCCACAAACCTCAAACGCCCTCTGCATCCCCAAACCCACCCACCTAAGTCGTTGTCATAAAGTTTAACGCATATTTTATGAAGTTTTGTCTCCCTCTCCCTCTCACCCCTCCTCGCTCTCGCTCTCTCAAATTGTCTGTTTTTCGCGTTGTGTGTGAGTCTCCATTCAGCGACCCATGGAATTCATTTGTAGGCGCATATTTTGTGTTATATTTGCTAGCGACAAAAACAACGAAAATCTCATCAAGCAACATTTTGTGACATAATTTTGAGTCATAAATTGTCATTGACTCGTTGTTGTTGTTTTTGAAGAGCTCCACCAGATGCAGCAATATCTGCAGAGACTATATAAGGCTTAAAATGTTGTTTTAACTATTGTCGAGTTGAGAATAAAAAAAAAATATATAAATATGTATACATGTATTTAACATGACAGCGGTGGGATAATGAGAAAGCTGCTCGCCTTGTGCCTTAAACTGGCATTAAACGTCATTTGCGCGACCGCCATATACGTACATCATATCACCCCCCCGCCACACACACACACAAATACACACATACGAACACTCAAACACACTGACGACCCTGAGCCACTGAGCCAGTAAACCATTGGAGCAGTGAGCCACATGGCCACAGAGTCAGCGCTACTGACAGCTTGCAAATGATCCTACAGAATGCAGACTCCGTTCGCTATCCCCATTGTCGTAAAGTCTTCGTTTCACGGAGCGGGACATTGAGCGGGCGTCACGAGCTGTGCTTCGCGCCGTGCCTTGCAAACAGTCCAGCCGCAACATATTGTGTCGTAAACATAATTCATCATGCCGCTCCGCTTCAGTCCAGCACTTCCTTTAGTTCTCGTCCTGTGGACACACATTTCCTTGCGGATTTTCCTACATTTTACGCCGTTTTGCGAATTCTTCTTATATTTTTTGGTTGGTTGTTTTTTGTGCTTTGTTTTTTTTTTTTTGGTGTTTACCCAAAAATTCCATCATCATCGTTGCTATCGCCATCGCCATCGCCATTGCCATTGCCATCTTCATCTCCATCACCATAGCTGCTGTGCGTTTCACATTTTAAGCATTTTAAGCATTTTTAACGCGCCAGTTGTGTTAAAATGATTTCGTTAGCCGCCAAATGACAACCCCACAGAGTCCACCAGAGAATGAACCAACACCCTAAGCAATCCCCAACCAACCATCAAACACACACCCAGACAGACATCCATCCATCCAGTCACCCACTCCACACTCCCACAAAGCACCTAAATATTTATATATGTATGTATATGCTGCATATCATAATCATTATGAAAATTAAATGTCGTGAAGGCGACTAAGCGCCGTGTGATGTTCTTGCCCATCTACTCCATTTGCATGGTCACAGGACCATCTCTGATCCTGCTCGTACAGCGTTTTACATTTGCATTTTTTTTATATTTTTCTATAGCGTCCACCACGGACCCGTTTTCCAATTTAGCTGACTGACTGGCTGGGCTGGGACAGAATGACAAGGCACAAACAACAACACACAGGACCAACAAAGATAAGGGAAAAAAAAGTCAGCATCAAAACATCGGCATCAGCATCAGCATCGGCATCGGCAGCTAACAAACAGAGAAGCGACCGTTTTGTTAGGGTATAAAATTATTATTTAAGCACCGTCATCAAGCAGAAAGTCAACGGGCGGCTCCTCTCACATGTGCCCCAGCACAACTGGTTGACAGTCAAAGGGCTCCCTCCTCAACGCCTTTGGCAACCAAAACCCATTTACACTTTTTGTTTTTGTTGTTTTATTTTTTTGGCAAGAGTGGATCAGCATCGTCGCGGTAGCCGGTACGGTTCAGTCTATACAACTAAAGGGATGAAGAATCGGTGTGAGCGGTTTGTGGAAAGGGAGGGAGTAAAGGACGGCCATTAGAAGACACAAGCGTTGGTTACGGGTGTTTCGGGCGGCTGCTGAATGCTGCTGTCTAAGTGGACATTAAATTTGATGGCTTAGTGTTGTGACACTTGTCACGAGCTGTGCGAGAAAGTGTGTGAGTGTGTGTGGGTTTGATGTTGATTGTGCTTGCCTTCCATTACACATTAGTACATTACATGTATATACGTAAGTATAAAGTACTTTGCTACGAACACTAACCTGGCTTGTATTCAACATTGCCGCGATACCAAACGATTTGCGCTTCCGGCTTCGAATTCGCCACAATGCATTTGAGAGTTAGATCCTGATTCTCACGCACCTCTACCTTGGAGTTGTGATTGTAGCCTTTGATCTCGATCGATGATGGTGGCGCTGTTAAGAGAGGGAGAGAGAGAAAAAGAAAGAGAGTGATTAGAAAGAAGACGTTTATTGTCGAATCCTCGAATACAACAATTTAGCCGAAGGCGAGGTAGAACAAAACAATAGACGAGCCTACGACAAAAACAAGAGCCAACAGCAGCTAACGCAACAACAGCTAGCTTTACTCATTATGCGACAATGCGGTACGTTGGAGAAGGTGTGTGAGAGCATGGCGCAGCAAACCAGGCGACATTGTTGTACTGTTGTGGCAGGTTGAATGGCCGCCAAAGTAGTGAATGTGAATGTGAATGCGCAATGGATTGCACGTCGGCCTGCAGGCTCATGTCTAGCTAGCACCTACCGGCAACTCTCCGACTCTCCCCTGTGTGCCCCTTTGGCCAACTGCCGTTAATGTGCTCAAGTATGAGTCTCAATATTTGTGCAGCAGCAGCAGCCAAACACAATGCAGCAAGAGAGTTGTGGAAACAGCATGCAGTAGAATTGCAAAGCACAAACGCACACACACACACAAACAAACAAACAATTGTGGATAAAGTTAAGTGCACGTGTGCATTATTTTAATGCCACCTGAAGGAGTATGTAGGAGGCAGCCATCTTGCGTCTTGCGTTGCAATTGTTGCAGCAACCACACACAACCAACGCACACATACACACACACACACACACACAAACAGTTCCCTTGTGCTGTTGAGCAGACGCCAGACTGAAGGTTTTTGAAGTAAATACTCATGCTTTTCCATGTGTTGTACTAAAAGTAGTGTAGAATCGAGAAAGAAATAAGAAAAAACGAGAAGGTGGTGGGTTGGGTGGAGTGCATTTGACATGCAACATATGTTGCCTGCTGCTGCTGTGTGTGCGAGCTATGGAAGTTGTTGCATGCGAAATGAATGCTTAATACTCGTGGCAACACTGCCAAGGATGATGTTACCACCACACCCAGAAGAAAACAAGGACATGACAAACGAGAGAGAGAGAGAGAGAGAGAGAGAGAGAGAGAGAGAGTTTGGGCTTGCTGAAGATGATGAAAAAAATGCAGGAGCGACATCTAAGCCGCGTCGTTTCGTCGAGGTAATTGCTTTTGTTGTTGCTAGCACCAAATGAAATCAACACCGGCTACAGTCCTGTTGTGTTCTTCTCTGTTCCCCATTTGATACAAAGGTGAATGCTGTCGAGAGTTCTGCTTTCTGCCAGCCAACCTCTGCTGATGCCTCCAAGCTGCCAGGTTGTTTGTGAATTTTATTTGCATAGCTCTGGGCGCATTAAATTATTATGCACAAATCAAATACACAAACACCAAATCCCGCGACGTTCTCACACACACACACATGGGCGTCAACAAGAACACACACGGCATTATATACGTATATGCGTATACACACATTTGATGTATGCCTTGCAGGGTTTATAGCATTAAATTAAGTCTCTCCCTCTCACAATACTAACTTAGCGAAAGCATTTTCACTTGCTTGCCATAATGGCTGCCTATATTGGTTGCACGCTGCGTATAAGTAATCTCATAGCTTGCCCTAAAAAGTAGGCAATGATTTAGTTCTAAAAGTTCTTGTGTCGAATTAAAATTGAGATAGTTTTAATTGCATTTAACCAATACAATGTCTGACTTTGGAGCAGATGCGTTCATACAAATTCATGTGTTGCAAGGACATCTCTATTATCATTGGATATATTTGCAATATTTGGCTCTGTGATTGATAATATTGACACGTTACATTTTACCTTGCGCCCCCTTCGGATAAAGGATATTGAAGATAAATTTTATGATTTCGCTTGTTCGCAATCGCGGCTCAAAATGCAGTTCGATTTAAGCGTGGGAAAATTGGTGGTGGGGGAGGGTGTGTGAAGAATGTGTGTGCATTGTTGATTGGTATGCAAATTGTATTTGATTATTGACATGTGTGTGTTTGTGTGTGCGAGTTGCATTCACGACGATCAATCAACAACAAACGTTCTCCAGATTGCTGGAAGAATATAGTTGAAGGTTGTTGTTGTTTTTGTTCTTGTCGTCACAATTGGCGTTGCATGCGATTATGAACGAGCTGCTTTCGAGGCACAGGTGCAGTTGCAACCCTTTTGTACCAGCCCCTTCCCCCTCACACCGAAATCCAAACATACGAGAGTTGCTCTCACAGCGATTCGTTGATTAAATTTTATGCACTAGCCCAAACAAGGCAAGCTGGGGTGTTGAAAAAGGAGTAGTTGAATGGTTGGGTGGATGGCTGGGTTAGCTGCAAATAATTTATGCAGCCATTGTTGGGCTGCTACTACTGCTACTGCTGGTATTGCGGCGCTGGGTGTACAAAGTGCAATTTGCCATGAATTCAGGCGGAGCTGGTGAAGCTTTTGTAGCCCAGCAATCCCCGCTAACCCACTAATAGTACGCCTCATAAAAGTTTTATGCGCTGAAATATTTCTCGACTCTTTTCTTATATTTTCATCTTCTATTTTCTTTTTATTTTTTACTTTTTTCATAGCGGGCGGGATAAGAAAAAAAGCAAGAATTGCCAATTTTTTCCATTTGCTTCGCTGGGGAGACTGAGAATAGAGAGATGAAGGTTGCAAAGAAAAACCTTCCTAAGGCACAAACTCAATATTGCTCACATCTCTGCCATGACAGCGACTCCCCTCGAGGTGGATGGATGGATAGGTGGGTGTGTGCTGTGACTTTAAGGTCACAAAACAAATGTGTGCCCATAACTCACAAGGTCTCGCTCCTATGTTTAGATGCGCGTGGCAAACTTTGATCATTTGCACTACAATTACGAGGCGATTATTTGAGTCAAATGAGCGGAAATTGGATAAAATTCCTGACCATTTGAAAATCATTAAAGCACATTTATTGGCTGCCGGCCATACTCAAAAGAACTGAAAGAGAAAAGATGGAACTAAGCTTGAGTTTGAGTCTGTGCATTCGGCAGCCACTCGGTGGCAACCTCGTTTTCCGATTTTCCCATTTTTCCATTTTTCCCAGCTGGAGTGCAGCCGGCATTGCATAATAGGAAACAAAAAAAAATATATTTCTGCTCCTTTTTTCTTTCAATTTTGCAATGCTGCTTTGTATTCAAAATTTATAAAGGCAGCTCTGGTTTTTTGGCCGTGCATGCCTTGAATTCCATTGTGCCCGGAGCCTCGAGCAGCTGAATCGCCATTGCCCAGACCCAGACTCAAGCCCAAACCCAAACCGATTCCCAGGCCAGTTTAGGTTTCAGTTTAGGTTTCAGGTCCCTGTGTGTGGCAGCACAAAGTTTTGAACCCAGTCGCCTCCGGCATATGTGTTTTTTGGCAGCGTTTTTAAAAATTAATGGCATGCGAACATTTTCTAAATTTCCATAAATTTGCACGTGGACTTTTGTGTGTGCAAAAGTTCTTTACTACTATTTTACCAACTTATAATCTAATTGCGTCCTCACGTGTATGTATCTGAGAGTGTGTTTAGTTGGGTCCATGAAAGTTTTTTAGCCAAGCGGGCAGTGTTGTACGTTTGAAATTAGTTGCAAAAGAACTTTGCATCTATCTGGCTTGGCTCGTTGGCGTGTTTTTGAATTAAATTTGTAAATGACAAAGGTTTGTTCATTAGGTTTAAGCGTTGCACTGCATATGCTAGTTTTTAATTAGAGCAACACACAAAGCGAGACAACGAGCATGAGATAGAGATGGTGACACAAATAGATATCAATCAAGTGTTTCTATTTGCACATCATAAATCTCCCAATTGAGAGGGATCTGCATCGATTAGGCATGTCACATGGACATTAATCAATATCGTCAATGGTGGGGGCGGGGGCAGGGGCAGAAATTAGATTAATAAATAAAACAAATAAATTGTTACTTGAACTTAATGAAATAATTACACATTTGTCTACATTTTGCCAAGGCTAATTGCTGCAATAATGTCGCACGTGGCTATATGTTGGATGCCTACGGGACATACCTCTACATGCATGAGCATACCTACCAACATGTTTGAGTAATTCAGTCTAAAAGAGTATATTTCATTACACAACAAAGAAGAGAGAGAGAGAGAGAGATAGAAAGCAGAAGGATGGAGACGAAATGGACTCACAAGTACCCGACAATTATGACAAACATTTCTTTATGGGGCTACTGCTACAGCTGCTACTGCTGATGCTGTATTCAGCTAGAGGACGACCTTTAGCCGCAACAACAACAACAACACCAACAACAATATCAACCATAACTAACGAGCTTATGTGAATGTAAGCCGGGGAAGCAACCGGGATTTTTTTTTCTTTGAGTTCTTCTAAGGCTCCTCGGTACACACACATACACCATCATTGTCACAGCTCATGGCGCGTAATTAACTAAACAAACGTCATTAGGCATGCGCATATATGAGTGTGTGTGTAGGTGTGGGTGTCTGAGTGTGTGTGAGCCTTGGGCAAGATAGCATCTCGTTGTCGCTAGCAAGCATGTTTGTTGCTAGGGCATGTCATAGAAGTGGGCCGAAAGGTGGGCGAGAAGTGGGCAGAGAAGAATATAAAGAAGATGGCAGGCGGCAGCCAACGAACGAAGCAAAGGAAATGAAAATCGCTGTCATCAAATGTAGCGCAATTTCTTGAGTGATTACAACAACAGCAGCTGTAGAAGCAGCATCACAAGCAACAGCAACAGGAATACTCACACACACATTCAAAGTGATTACTCGACAGCAGAAATAACAATGCAACGACAAACAACACTCTCTGACACATACATACACTAAAAAACAAAAATAAATTCATTTCGCTTCAATTTGAAAATGCTTGCTTTTCCGCTCTTCCTCTTGCTCCTCTTGCTTTCAAGCTCCCTCTCGTGTCTCCTCCAACTTAGTTCTGGCTGTGTCAGCTCAGACTCTGACTCCTTGGAGCAATAAACTGCGCTAAATTCAGCTCAGCTCGGCACATTGTTGTTGTTCCAGTTGCTGTTGCTTTGCAAATTGCTGACAATAAATGTTGACAGCGACAACCACCAAGCCATTTCCCTCAATCTCCATGCACCCCTTGGATATGCCACGCCCACAATTTGGCCAACACCCGAATGCGAGTCTCGACAATTTAAATATGCAAGTGCAAATGCTATAGGTGCAATGAGGAGGAAACAAGCACAAGAAGATGGGTAAACGACAGTCGAATTGTATTTATTACTCGAATTAATTGATGCTTCTAACAAGCACACAGAGAGAAGGCGAGAAAGAGAGAGAGCAAGAGTCTAAGAGAAACAGAGATAGCTATAAATTGCTTGTAGTCTTGATAACTTACATATGACTGTGAGCTTGGCATTAGCTCGGATTGCAGAGTTGAGACGAGCCGGTCCAACCTGGCACTGATACTCGGCATCGTCGTTGATAGAGGCGTTGGAGATGCGCAAATTGTAGATACCCTGTTTGCGATCGCCCAGCACCGAGTAACGCGGATAGCCGGGTATCACTTGTGAGAAGCCCAAAGCAAAGCCATCCTTTGTCCATTGCACTGCACCCGCAACGTTCGCCACTTCACAGCGCATCATTGCCTCGGCGCCCTCGAGCACCTGGAGATCATGTGGCGTGGTGCGAAATTTCTGCTGTTGTGCCTGGCAGGCACTTCCCTGCAGTACCAAGATTATAACTGAAAGAAGAACACAGAAAAATATCATGATTAATAACTCCGTTTGTTTTTGGTCTCTGACAATCTATTTTCTATTAGTTACGTGATTTTCTATAGAACTATAGTTATGACAGCTTTTAGCAGCTCTAAATTATGAAATGTGTATTCAGGCGGGAGGTAAATAAAACACAATGAGAACTGCTGCCTGCAGTCACAAAGAGACAAAGACACACACACAGACACACAGACATTTAGAAAGAAAGAGAGGAAGAGTCGCCTAAATAGCAAATCCTGACCGCAATAAAACAGGACATGCTGCTGTCAGTGCTTGCTTGCTTGCAACACAGCCGCAGTCGCTGCCGCAGTTACCGTTTTACTCCCCGAGCCATTAAGTTACCGCAGAGCTGCATTTGAAGCGGGAGTTTGTGCTAGAACCAGAAGGGAGTTACAGAGCCGGAGTCGGAAGCGAACTTTGACCGTTCTGAAAATGAAAAGTTTTTTAATGAAAAACAAACACATTTCCCTTCACCACCTCTCCGCCATTCCTCATCCTAAAAGCGACATAAACAAAAAGCGTTTCCCGGTTTGGCCGTCATAGCAGCACAAAAGCCAATTGTGGGCGTGGCCGGCGTGGACCACCTCCCCCGACCCGTTGACTGTTTGCCAAGACTTATTGCTGACTGCATTCGCCAGTCGCAGCAGCAGTTTATTTCTTTGCTAGTGTCTGCCCGCTTCCCTTTTTGCTACCGTCGCCGAAACTATTAAATTGTGTAAAAAAAAAAAATCCAACAACAAACTAAAAAACAAGGAAGCATCCCGGAGCCGAGCCCAGAATCAACAAAAGCATTTAACGCGGCCATCAGGCAGCTACAGTTGTTTTAGTGCCACAGTTCCCTTCGGTAGCCCCCGTGTCTGTCTCTGTCTCTGTCCCTTACTTCGCTGTCCGTACCCGTGTCTCTTTGCCTGCCTATGTCCGTATCCTTGTCGGTGTCCGAGAGCTCAGTGCACTTTATCCGTACAAGCGGCGCTTTCATAAATTTCAAACGGATCTGGATCTGGGGTTTGTGGAATGTTGAATGTGGCATGCAACATGCAGTATGCGCGCATATACCGAAAAAAAAATGTGCTGCCTGCCTTAACGTAGGAGTTGTTTATTTATTAGTGCCGAGATGCAGTTTTTAAATACCACAAAGAACAGCTATTTAACACTGGCGTCTTTAGCCAGATCAAATTCCATTTCTTTAACAAGCAAGCATGTATGAAAAATAAATATACAGACAAGAAAAAAACGACTGCCATACTCTTTGTACTTAATAAATACATATAATTATATATATATAAACAAAGAGTTCTAAATCTTAGGTATTAAGAAAAAAAACCGCAGACGAACCCAAAAATGCCATGGCAATGATTAATATGGCCACTATTTGCATACATATGATGTCTGAGTGGAACATAAATGAATTTTAAATGCAATATATACAAATACTACGACTACTACATGCATAAATCCCCAATGTGGGACGGGACAAGGGAGGAAATCTATTTCTGCTTCTGCTTCCCATTGCCAACTGCAAAACTCTTTACGATTTCATTATTTTGCTCTTTCGTACATAATTTGCGTTTGCCGCTGTCATGCCAAAGAATGCGATACGAAAAGTTGATTCTACCCTGAGAAATCTCATTGCTGCCGCGGCTAATGTTGTCGTTGTTGTTGTTGTTGTTGTCGATGTTGTCGCGCAATTTAGCATAGAAGTTGTTGTTATTGTTCGGGGCACATTTACCATAGCCTGAGCTGCCAGCCAGCCAGCCAGCCAGCCAGCCATCCAGCCAGCATTACTGTCAATTTATATAAATTTTCAGATGCCTAGGCTTCGTCCGCTCCCTTCATTCTGTCCCTACCCATCCCTCACTGCGTGTATCCCTCTCTTTATCAGAATGAAACTGTCAAACACAGGCGAACCCGAACCCGAACCCGATCCCGAAGACTGAGTTTTGGAAACCCTTGCCACCAGCAGGCAGTGGCCATAACCTTTACCCTCTTCGTCTCTCTCATCGACGCATGATGTACGCAAATTTGAGCCTATTTCACAGACATTACAAACAAATACACATAAACATATACATAAACAGATTGGGTGGGTGGAGAAATGTGTTTGGGGCTGTATGGTTTTAGACGTAGAGAGAGTGAGAGAGAGAGAGAGTGAGCGAGTTCATAGTGGAGTAAATTTTTACCTCGTTCATGATGGGTGGCGCATCATTGGCGAACATAAATGCCTCGAGGCAAAAAAAAGTCCCCCACTCACACATGTGTATCTGTGGGTGTGCGAGTGTGTGTGTGTATATATTTGAATTTTCAACAAATTTGCGCAGCTTGTTGTTTTGTCTTGACAGACATTGTTGTTGTTGTTGTCCCATATTTTCGAAGCGAAAAATTTTAATAAAGTAAATTCCTATTTTACGGCTTCAAAGCAAATCCCCCCATTTTGTCCGATGGGTGTATTAGGCATGGCTCATTTCCCTCATCTAGAGCGAGCACACATTGTATTGCTTGCATATGAAGCCTCATCAAACTCAAATTGAAGCATGGCAAAAAGACACACACACACATACATGACTATTTACGTGTGTCACACACGTTCGTCGGCCGGAAATAGTAGATAGGAAAGCAAGCAACAAGCGGAGACAGGCCACGAAGCAAAGTGAGAAAAGGATTTAAATGCTTTAGGCGTCACCTTTTGACCGCGCCCAAAAGCAAAGATTGCAAGAGGGATGGGGCGAAACAGCAGCCCCGTTGTCGAATTTGTTATTGTTTTTCGTCTAGCACGCACGCGGAAGCTTGATTGTTTTTTGGAGCTGGTGTTGAAAATGGAACACTTACACACACACACACACACACACAAAAGAGACATGCAGACAGATGAGAGGACATCCGTACACAAATCCAGGCCACACAGTGCTCTGACAGTGCGGCAGAATGGGGGAAAAAAAGGGTTTTATTTTACGAGCGGGACTATCAGTGTTATTGTTATGACTGAAATTTGATGGCCTCAACCGCTTCTGGCTTGAACTAGCCAAGTGATGTATGTACGTATGTTTGTATGTGAAGAGGAGGCGCACCCATTGCTAACTGGCTTGCTTTTTGACACCCCCAAACCTTTTGGCCGCTTTATGACGCTGACGCAGTCAAACGATGATGATCTCTGCTCTGCTCCCTAGCCCAAACCAGTTATCTGTCATGGACGGCGCTGATTAAGCATCGCCTTTTTTTTGGGTGGTGGCGCAGATTGCTTTAACGAGGGTATGCTCCTTCTTCTTCTTCTTTTTCGCATCAAGTGACACCTGAGTGTCGCACCCCTCCTTACAATAACATACCATCCAATCTCTGACAGTGTGTGTGTGTGTGTATTTTTGGGGGCAGCAGTAAAGTTTTATTCTTATTCGCCTTGCTTTAAATGCTCACGTCGTATAGGCCTGCTTTTTATGCCAAATCACCAATTTGAGCCTTGCAAATTTGATGCAGCTTGGAGAGAGAGCGAGAGAGTAGCTGAGATGGAGTGTAAGGAAGGATTGCGCGTTTATTTGATGATTATGATTTTCAAACAGGGCCGAATCGTGAGCTTCTTCTTTTACGGCATTCCACGCGATTGGTAGCTTCAACTCAAACTCTGTTGCCTCGAGACGATGCTTCGATGCACGTATAAGCTGCCAAAAATAGGCTGAGCTGTAGCAGCTAACTGTCGCAGTTCCCGTTTGGCATGTGGCATGTGGCATGAGGCATGTCAATCGGGCATTCGGTGCCACCTTGCGGCACGCCTCGACCACGCCCTGCTGTCAACAACGTGCTTTGCATGCTCAACTTGGCGAATTCGTTATAAAATATTGCTAGACAAATCTTTCGTTCTATGCTGAGCTGCTGCGGCTGCTGCAAATGCAATATAACAATAGATGCGCGACCTTTGCGGCTAATGGTGCATAGCTCCTGCATAGCTCCCCCCCACTCCACCACTCAACTCAACGTTTGTACGTGCAACAAAAGCAACTGAAGCATGTGCGACACTCGTTTGGACATATGGCAAGCCAAGCAGTTTGTTCTTGCATTCTTCACATATTGCGGCAATTGGCTAAACGGTTCCAGACAGTTGTTTAGGATAATCGAAATAAAGTTAGCAAGGAGAATAAGGCTGTATAGTTTGTTAATTAATGGTTAGCATTGAATTTGCATTTCTTGGCATTTGGCATTTGGCATCTTCATTGTTCTCCTGCAGTCAGTTCTGTCAGAGTGAAAGAAAGATATCTATAGGACAAAAGGACCTGTAATGCATACCTATACAGATGTTATTTATTCGCTGCAGTTGCGACCCCAGGCAAGCAGTTTATTTTCATTATTTGCAACATCAAAAGAAGAAGAAGAAAAAGAACAAGAGGCAACACAATCGCCGACACCATTATTAGCATCATCGTTGCTAAAGCAGCGCCAGAAGCACAAACTCCTCGTGCTTCTTAGCATCAGCTTGCCACTGCCGTCTTCAGACTGTACTCATTAGAGAAAAACAAATATAAAAGAAAATAAATAGCAAAAAATATAATTATAAGGTAACTCACGCTTAAAATTCTGCACAAACTAATTACATTTATGGATTAACAGCGAATATTATAGCGGCACCAAGGCGACAGCGCAACCCCCGTCACTTACTTTGCCAGTTTGTATTGTCAAACACAAATAATATTAATGAGAAAAAATCTATAAGTCTTATCACTTTTTAAGGGGGAGAGAGAAATACGATGCAAGTAGCTTGAAAAATAGTTTTTTACCATGTTAATAAGTTGTATATTTCTTTTTGAAAAAAGAATCTCTGCAATGCAAGTTGTTAAAATGCCTGCATCTGCTACACTTGAAGTACTCGAAAACTACAAAACCTGATAGAAAGCAACTGTTGAAATGCGATTTTAGATTTTTTAGTTCCCATACTAAGTTTCCGTTCTTTGAGTGTTGCTTTTGATAAAAGTGGTCATCACGGTGGTGCACATATGTACGAACTTGTTGCGATGAGTATTGAGACTGCTGTAGCAGCGCCAACTAAAGGGTTCTCGTACATGCTCTTATGTATTTATGCGTAGCTAAGCCTCAATTAGCAGTTGGTCGCATTTCAAACAGTGCGGCGAAAAATCACTTAATATTTAAGAAGTAACAATTTTATGTTGCCCGGTGTACAAGTGTGGGAAAGTGTGGCCATTGTTTCGCATCAAAACCATTTGAACATGCGTTCCGGTAGGAAAATAATTTGGTTAGTACACGCAACATGGCACTTTAATGTAACGCCCCGTTGTAGACAAGTAACAATGTACTTAGTACATTTAAAATGTTTGAGATGACCAGCAAAACTTCATATTCGCTGGGCCAGCGAAAATGCGTAGCACAGAGCAGCATTTATATTAAATGCCAATCCCTATAAGAATCCAAAGCTGATTCGAACAACGACAAGACAAGGATCTGAAAGATTGCTACCACTATGCTTGATTTATTTATAACACATGCTATGCATCGCATATACTTATGAAATTCACAACAACAACACGGTAATATAAGAAAAAAGCCGGCAAGGACGACAAGGACGTCGACGTTGTCGACAGGATACAGAGGGACAAACGACATAAAAAGCGACATCATCCAATCAATTTATGCGCCAATGTCTCCAGTGGGTGGCTCAGGGACCGATTGAGTCCGCACACAAGCGCAAACGCATATAAGCAGGCTCACAGATTGGAAAATGGATAATTGGAACTGGGGCTAGGCTTTTTTTTTTGCCTTCTCCCTCCCCTTATGCCTTCTTTCTTCTGTTTATCAGTGTGTTCCTTTGATGGGGCCTTCGTTATTTTATCTTTAAAAAATCATTTCAGTTAAATCGGAATTGGGAGCAAATATATAGAGCACTTCCAAAAAGGGAGTCTCACAAATATTTTGTTGGAATGCAAACTCACACACACTCACACGAAAACACACATTTATTACCATAATTGCAAACTAGCCACATCTGTGTGTGTAGCTGAGGTGCAGGGTAGGTGAATGGGGGGAAAAACATATCCTGCTACCAGTTTTTTTTTCACAATGAACCCATCAGTTGGAAGCGTTTCCAAATAGGCAAAAAAAAAAAAAATACAAAAAAATTGTCATCATTATCATGTTCATCGTTGTAAAAAGGAAAACTTCGGCTCCAGCTCAAACTCTCCTAACCTAACTTAATTTCTCAATTCGAGTGAACGCATTGCTTTTTTTCTGATGCTGATCGTGTTGTTGTTATTGTAACGCTTTCAAAGTTATTTGCTGTCCATTTCCAAACAGTAAGCCAGAGTGACTTGAATAAATTTCATATTTGAAAGCCTTACGCACACACACACACACGAGTGTCACGTGGAAAGGGGAAGGCGGAAATATCCAAACGAAAGTAAACCAACATGGCTAATATGTGCGGAGCCGAAGGCGGCAGACACTTTTTAGGGCCACAACTCAAAGAGTCAGAGGTAGGCACACGCCTGTGTGTGTGTGTGTGTGTGTGTATGAGTGTGTTTTTGGGCAAAAACCAAAAATTCATATACGCTGATGCAGCAATTTCCGGCCGGAGTGAAAGTGGTGCGTGCGACTAAAGTGGGCCATCGCCTGCCTTATCACAGACAAAGAAAGAAAGAGAGAGAGAGAGAGAGAGATGTGTGGCAGGCAGCCACTCAAGAATTTGTGCTGTTGGCTTGTCGCTCGAAATATCTGATATTGCCTACTGCGAAAACTGATGCCATTAACAGACGCAAATTTCATTTTCGAATATTCATAAACTCGACAGTGGTTACGTTTTTCGAGTCTTCTGATTGGCATTTCTCCTTCCTTACCTTTCTTGTTTGTAGCAAGTTTGTCTTTTATATGCTTTGAAAGCACATTTGGAACATATCGAGCATATAGAGCAACAGCATACAAAACTAGTTGCAACCGCAAAAGCAATTTTAAATTTATGTCAGAAAATATCGGAACTTGTCAGCAAAACTTGCAAAATATAAGAAACATGCTTGCTTTGTTTCATAGTGTGTGCTCGCATGAGCAGATACCCTTTTTTTTCAATTGCCAAAACTTCAATTAGCTCTTAGAATTGCCAAATTCTCCAACTTTGTGTTGTGCTTTTAAGAAATATTCAAAGAATAATTACACAAAATAAAAATAAAACTACAATGGGAAAGAACGAGAAGGGAGTTAAATTTGCCAACGTTGGCAAATTAGAGATACCATAAAGTAAGCCACCTACAGCTGACGGCCCAATTCTCAATGCACCACCAAAATGACATTTGTGGCTGTAGCTAGGGTAGCTGAGCTGTGCCCGAAAAAAAGAGATTCTAAGTGTTTGTCAGCTTTTTGTATGCCTTAATTGCCGTTTGAGCTGAAAGCCCGTGTACAGCGACCAAAGCACGAAAAAAAAAACACACAAAAACAAGCACAATTTGAAGCACAAGCACGAGCACTTGCATTGTTTACCCAAATTAATCGAAGAACACACACAAACACGCCCCCTAACACAATGAGAGGGAGTGAGAGACTTACAGATGACAATGGAAGTCACCCCAGCGGGTAGGGAGCAATAAAGCTGCGATGCTACTGGTCTGGTAGGGCAAGGGTTAAGAGGACTCGAGTTACTACGAATTTTCGAGATGAGTCCAAAATCTGTGAACACACCACGCAACATAAATAATGTTTGCAGCAATCGAACGGTCCGACAATGCGACAGCATTGAGTACAACATGAAAGAATGGGGGTGTTCCATTGTCGTTGTCGGTGGTGTTGTTGTTGCTGTAGCTGTAGCTGTCTGGCTAAATGTCCAATGGAGCATGTCTGCGTGTGAAATCTGATGCGAATGCTTGACGGTTGATGGTGATGGTGATGGCGAAGAGTGGTGGTGAGGTGGTGAGTGATTGGTGTAGGGGGAGAGGGCAAAGTTATTGCATAGTTCCCAGCAATTGTTGCAGAGAGGAAAACAACGAATTGTTCCCTGGCGCAATTAAAAGCGTTGCTAAGGTTTTCTTCCACAGTTCTCAAGCCAAATGCCGCCGCGTCACAGATTTCCACACACACACACACACACACACACACGCTTGGATGTCCAACAGGTCAGCGGCTAGCCGGCGAAGCGGAACCACACGTCACCCACTGGACAGGCAGGTGGTGATGCAAGTGAGTCGGTCGCTCGAGTCACGTTAACTGATGCGTGGCACAAAGAGCGACACAGACAAAGTTTAAAGTCGCAAACTCACAACTCACAAGTCGCTTAAAGTTCACACGATGCATCGGCGATAAGCCAAAAGCCGTTCACAAAATGAGGCGGTTTTTTCTATAGATGAAACGCTTGCAGCAAGTGGCAAGTTTTAGGCGTTTTTCTGGCAAAACCGGTTCAACACGCGCCACAAGAGTTCCCATCGTACGATTTTTTCAACTTTATGTTGGCAATTATGGCTACAACTACTTGTAACAACAAGCAACGGGCAACATAAGAAATCACAAATCATTCGACTTGGATATTTGCCTTGTTGATCAAATATTAATTTTCAATATGTGAACTCAAAGAACAAGAACAAGACTCAATTTACTGTGCATGCTTCTTCATTCAGCTCTTAAATAGTTGTTGTCGTTGTTGTTGTTGTTGCTGTTATTATTATTGTGCTGTAAACTTATTGAATCTGCATAAAATATGCAGAGACTTCCACTTCCACATGTTGCACAATAAGGGCACTTGCAAGTTTATGGCTGCTGAAGAAGAAAAAATGACAGGGAAAGGAAAGGCGAACGAACATTCATACACAACATAAATAACATTTCAAAATACATTCAACTTGCGATGATTTCGAATTTAATGCAAAAAAAAAAATTGAAAAGAACGACGACAGACAGATAGACAGTCGTGAACCTGAACCTGGCGTAGAAGTCGCAGTGGGTGTGGTCGTGGCCGCTGGGAATGGGAAGCGTGTGGTTTCCGCTGCTTATATTGATAACAGAGCAGAAGAGCGAGACTCTTATAAATATATATATATATATATACAAAGGAGAATTCAAGCACAGTATCTCACAAAGGAAATCGACTCCCTTTGAGCAGAATGATGCAATTATTCACACTTGATTAAATACTCAAGAAAAGTGAAAGTGTGTGGAAGCAAGTGGCAAGGTTGGTGCAGAGAGTGGGTCGTTTAGGTTATAGGAAATGTCGCTGGCGAGCTCAGAATCTTTGTATTTTAGCCAAAAAGATTCAAAGTGCGCCAAGCAACACGCTCACTTTGTATGCGATACAAAAATTGTATACTAATATATACGATTGAGCTGTTTAAATATTCATAAATATAAATTAGCGAAATAAAGCCGTCGGATCTGGGTTGCGTTTTCTGTAAGGGACGAAAAAAGGGAAGGTATATATATCTATCTATAAATGGTATTGAATTACAGACTGTGTGCAGTTTTGAGGGCAGCTTCCCGTGGCACAAACATATTTAATTTATTGACTGGGATGCAAAGGCGTTTCTGATTACCAATGTGCCAGCATTGCTGTCATTGCCATGGCCAACGGTCCCTCCACCCCTCTACTCCCTACTCCCTTACCGTTACCATTGGTCCGTCAGACAGTCAGACAGTCAGAGTCGAGTCTATGACGAGCCTCATTTGGCATTTTGCTTGATTTGCCCTCTCCGTATTTATTCATCCATTCTATCCAACTGTCTGCCTCATCTTCTTCTTCTTTCTTTCTTTATTGTCATCATCATCATCATCTTAGTACTGCGTCTGCTCTGAATTGTATCAGTCACTAACCAAATCAATTCGCATCAAATTCGAACCGAAACCCAACAAAACCAATACCAAAACGCAGTCATCTATGAGTCGCACAATCTGCCCCTTCTCTGTGTTGTTTACTCTCACTTCTCTCTCTCACTCTCTCTCTTTCTTTCTCTTTCTCTCCCTCCCTCTCTCTCTCTCTCTCTCTCGCGTGCTATCTTTCTCTCTGTTTGTTTGTGCATTTTGACGGAATATTCTGCGTAGGAAGTACGCTGGGCTGCACATTGCTAATATCCTGCGCCTCCTCCACTTCTTTCACTCGACCAAGTGGCCGACCATTATATGGTTCATATTAGATATGCTCGCAATTGAAATTCATTTCATTACCTCTAATCACAAGGCCACCAAGTGTGTGAAGAATGAGCGAGAAGCTATCGCAAGTTTTGAGTTTGCTCCTTTCAATCACATTTCCCGTTCCTTATAGCTGGACATTAAGCGAAGCGGTACAGGAAATAGGCAGGGATGAGAAGCTGGATCTAAATCTATTGCAGGAGCAAAGCAATAAAACTGTTTACTTGGACGTTGGCAGCGAGGCAAGGCGTGACAAGGGGCCATCTATCTATACACACTTCAGAAATACAAACGCATACACAAAAGACACAAAGGGGCAAACACACAAAACATACAGAGTTATCGAGACAAACATAAAGAGACAATCGCATATGTGGCATTGTGGGATGTGTTGAGCACTCATAAATCTGACCAGGTAGCCCGGCAGGGCCGGGCTGTCCCGGCGCACACCAATTACCACATGCTACGATTGACAAACGCAGCAGGAGTCCACATGTGTGCAGGAGCCGAGGAGCGGGAAGCGGCAAAACAGGGAATCTGTAGCTGTAAACTGAAGACTGTTTTTGCCTCTGTGGCGACTTCAAGTGCATTTTTGTTTGCGCGCATCTCATCTCTTGACGAGACTAGATGAGCTTCGTTTCGTTTCGCTTCAATACCCTTTCGCAGAAGGTAATAACATTTTTAGAATCCGAGCGTAACGCGTAAGAAGTTTATTTTTAGATATCTCAACAGCAACATCTTCTCAAAAACATATCAGCACCTTCCATATCGGATAGGGTATTCAATCTGCGGCTTTTGTTTAGTTGTTGCATTTTTCTTTTGCCTATAGTTATTGCCACATGCTGGATAGTGCAACCGATTTATTTATACTATGTAGACGCATATTTTTATATGCACTCTGTGTAAGGCTCACAAATTGGATTTGCTTGTTTGGATGTTTGTTGTTGCTGTTGCACTTGATGTTTGTGCTGTTGTTATTGTTGTTGTTGTTGACATCCCAGCAATTATGGTGGCATTTTCAACGAGCCATAGCCCTTTTCGGTGTGGCAAGCGAGGGTGAACCAAACCAAAAAGAGAAAAAAAAGAAGTGAAGAGAACGTGTGGCCAATGCAGTTTATAGCTTTAAATAGCCTGACGCTATTTCGGTGCTGGCCAACGCACACGCACACACACGGAAAACTCTCTGTGCGGCAAGTGCAGCTCATAACGAGACAGCTTTTTGGGTGTTTTTAAATTACGTAAGCCCTGAAACGCCAACGCAGTTGGCTGGCAACTCTGGTTACTGGTAACTACCAACTGGCTGTTGGAAGCTAAACTAAAATGAGCTGAGTTCAGCTTTTGTGTCACACTTTGCGACGCATGTGGGTGTTAGCCATGGCTCAGACACGACGGACTAACCAAACTGGTTGTTGTTGTTTCCTACTATGTTGGCTTAATGACTGACTGACTGACTCAAGGTGTTAGTTCGTTGGTCCGCGCATTGGCAGTCAAGTAGCCAACGTAAATATAGTATATTTACTCATTTATAAATGGGCGTCTTGTCTACCCACACACACACACACAATCACACACAGCAGCAGTAGCCAAAATGAGGCGCAATCTTTCAAACTTGGCTGTTAGCTGTTCGCTGTTAGCCTTTCGACTGCATTGGCAATTGACAGCTGAGAAAGCAGCGCAATTAACTTTCCAAGCAAGGAACAAACAAAGTCAAACGCAGACAAAGAACTCAGAACTCAGAACTAAGAACTGAATGGCTTTGAGATTTCTTCCTATAGATTGTGCTTAGCGGCGACTTTTACAATGTCTGTCTACAATATCAATGTATGTTTATGGCACGAGGCAGATTATCCATCAAAGGGTATGCATTTTATATACCTTGTACTCGCTAAAAATGTTAGATGATGATATTTCGAGGTTAAGCTCGGAAAGCTAACTCAACTTCCCTTACAGGGCATCGCTGGCATACCCAACTCATGGTCTCTACCATCAAATAGAATTTTGTGTACATGTGTGTGTGTGTGTGTATTTAACACTTGCCCTTTGAGCTGCTAAATGAATGGAAATAGCAGACTCTTTCGCTCTCTCTGTCTCTCTCTCTCCCTATCTTTTAAGCTTTTACTCACTATCTCTTTGTCAATGTGTGTGTGTAGGTGAAGCTGTCGTTTGCTCTCTGGTTTCTGGTCAAACAGTTGGTCCAGTTGGTGTATTGTCAATGCACTCCAGTACATTTTCCAGCTGTCAGAGACAACGCAGCTGTAAGCTCCCTGCCCCAACTCATCGTATTCTCAACCCACCCAGCTAGCCACTGCCAATCTTTCGCTCATTCTTTCGCTATCTATTACGACATATTTGCCCTACACTTTCGCCGGCGCTCTTGTGGCACACATATACTTTTTTTTTGTCAAAACACAGACACACACACACTCAAACAAAAAGGACTTGCACACCCACGCAACATTTCTGTCTGCTTTCTGATTCTGTTTCTTCTTCGTTTACTGCTTGTGGTGTGTCCTCGTGCTTGTTTTTGACGCTCACACACACCGTTTGTCCAACTGTGTCCAGTTGTCCAGCGATGCTACCCTTCAAACAACGCCACCACCTTGCTATTTCATATGCTGTGTTGTCCTGCTTATGTTGACATATTATGATCCTTGATTATTTTGTGCTGACAAATAAATACTTTTATTTTGCTTTTCTATACATCTTGTTTTTTGTTTTTTCTTTTTTGTTTTGTCCGAATCTCTGCATTCATCTTTTGCCTTATCTTTCTTGTTGTTGTTGCTTTTTGCGGTCGCCTTTTTCCCAGTGGGCCTTAGCTTGGTTTCTAGCTTCAGTTTTTGAGCCTGCGGCAGGCATCTAGGTTGCCAGGTAAGCGCCATTTTGGCTAATTGGACCAAAGCAAAGCTTTCGAATTATTGCCCTCTTTCGTTCTCATTCTCTTTGATATGGTTTTTATCAACGCATCTTTTTTTTATATTTTGGAAGGCGTTTCAGCAGCTGCTGCCCCTCACAATAGAGATAAGAGAGGAGCGCAGAAGGGAGGCCGCAAGGGCAACATGTGTGGCAGCAGCGTAACCTGCGATCCGCCGCTGGCGCTGCTGATTGCCTATGTGATTTCGTCAACAACAACAGCAACTCGGAACAACAAAAGAAACTGAAACTGAAAACGAGAAACAACCACAAAGACACACGCCCACCAAAAGCTAACCAAAGCCAAAGAGCGGAGGGAATCCGTAAAAACTGTGGGCGTTTAAACATATTTTGTGAATTATAAATTTGATTGTTATTATTGCTGCTGTTGTTGTTTTTAGTTGCTGTTGTTGCTCGATCGATCCATTGAAAATGGAAAGACGGCCAAGTTCCGTAAAAAGCTATGAGTTGGGCCCACGATGAGTTGGTAAATTAATGGCCATGGCGCTAGAGCTAGAGCCCTGGATAGAAAACCCTCAGAACCCCCTTGGGGCAGCTGTTACAGCTGGTTGGGATTGAAGGGCGGAAGCGCGATAAAAGCAAAATGTACAACAACTACACAAGTGCATGGATAATAAGTAGGAGAGTGGGATGGATGGGGGCAAGTCGATTGATTTTCCTTCTGCTCATTGATTTGATTTGAATGCAGTCAGGTTTGTTGTTGTTTTTGTTTTTGCTTTTACGAACACGAGACGGAAGTAAACCGTTGCAAACGTGCGTCCGGCTTTTGTGGCTGATGTTTGTTGTTGTTGTTACAGGTGCTTGCGGCACAATTATGCTTCCTAATTATTAATTAGCCAAAGCTTTACAAACAGTTTTGGCTCAAATATAGAGAACTCTCTCTGCTATACCTATTGATTTACATTATTAAACACAGATGAGATAATCAATCACAAAGTAACATTGTTCCATTTGATTATGAATTGATTGATTGCTAAACAATCCATGTGCATATCTTTTAGGCTACTATTGAAATATGGAGAGCTTGACATTGTCTCATAATGTGGTGGACATAATTTTTATGCTGCTTCCCTCCTACCTCCCTTTCTACCTCTCTTACACTTCACTCTCTTCCATGTCACTGCATTTATTGACCATGTGTGTGTGTTTGAAAGGAAGCAACACCTCTCAGCACCGATGAGAAGCTTTTTGCTTTGACCGCAACGGTTATTAAAAGGAAGTTAAGTTTACCACAAGTCCAAAGAGTGCATTCACACACACACACACACACAGAGACACACACACACGCTTATACAATTACAACGACATTCTGCATCTCTTTTTGACTTTACTGCGATTTGTTCCGTTTCGTTTTGGCAAACCGCAAAAGTCAAGCGAAATGTGACTTTTGTGTTGTGGCCTAATGAGCCTTGGCTTTTAAATGTTGCAAAAGCAACAGCTGCAGGAGTTGGGGACATGGCACCATCCTACTTTTGTAAATTTCCCCTTCACATCAAAACAAAATTGTGATAGGCCAAATGTAAAGCTTACCAATGCACAGCACTTCAAGATGTTTAATCCAATGTTGCTGTTGTTGCTGCTGCTGCTTCCGATGTTGCCGGCTTCTGCAACTGTTGTTGCATTTGCTTCGTCGTCGCCGCTTTGTATGCAGTTCTCGTCGCTGTTGTTGTTTCTGTTGTTGCTGATGTTGTAGTCGCGGCTCTTCTTCTTCCTCATCGGGTTGCGTTTGTATATTCAATGCCATTTTAGCTGCTGCTGCTTCTTTTTTCTTTTGCTCTTTGTGTTGTTTCTGTTGTAGCTGTTGCTGCTGCAGCCAGCAGCAGATGCAATCGTTGCTGCTGTAAACGCTATAACGTACAGCAGATCCCGTTTCTGCTGCAGCGCCGCATTTGTTCAAAGTTCTTGTTTTACTTATTATTATTATTGTTTGTCACATTCAATAGCGAGACAGAGAGAGAGAGAGAGAGAAACACACCAATAATAATAACACTTGAGAGAGCAGGCAATCAAGTTTAAACTAAAGCTTGATCGTGATCAAACATGCTGCTGGGGACATAACGAAACTACGAGAGCACATTGCACGATGCGGGGAAGAGGGGTCAGGACGCGGAACATAAGATACATAAGGAGAACGCGACGGACTCACTCTGCCGACGGACAGGCTAGCGAAGCGGCGCGCGACAAATACAAATGTTGACGAGGACGAAGCGAGTTACACGAAATGTGCCGTTAATTTGGCTTCTTACACTTTTTCTTTACTTTTCTTGAACTTTGTTGGCTAATTTGAGGCTGTATTTATTCTTTTGGCTTTTTGCACAGCTTTAAGATTAACAATTGCTATCACTTTTGGCGCAGACTCGATAATTTGGCGTTGTTACCGCGGATGCTGCTACTGCTGCTGCCGAATGGACCAGCACACACATATATTTGTATGCTAGCATATGTGTGTATGTGTGAATTGCTCGCGACGCACTTTAAACCGTTGGCCCGTGTATTTTGGCGAGGCGTCCACACAGAATGAGAGCTAAAACCGAACTAAAACTTCTAACTGGCGAAGCCAAGCAGCCAGCGAAACAAAGTTCACGAGCGCGCCTCGCACTCGTGCACTCGTGCGTTATGCAGCCAACATACACATAGAGAGAGAGAGAGAGAGAGAGAGAGAGCAAAACGGAGCGAACGCATGTGCTCGCATATTGATAACACAAACAATTGGGACTCAATGTTGCTTGGCTCCGGCAATGCAGGTGACTTGATTTGAATTGCTGTACTACTACGCTACGCTGCAAGCAAGCAACTAGAGCCCAACAGCCGGTTTTCACTCTCATTGCTATACTTATACAAATACACAGAAGTTATACAATATAACTCGCTCTCTCTATCTTTTGTTCAGTCGAAATGCGTGTACTTTAAGTCTTATACTAAATAGTAGCAACCATCTTCGATGACTTATACACATAAGCAGCCTCGCTCACAATGTGGTGAAGTCGTATACTTTGTTGAATACGTTTACAAGCGCAAGGCTACTTATAAAAGTGGTGGTTTTGGGGTGCGCCTGAACTTATATTGTGTGCTAGCTGCTTATACTTATTATTATCATATACTCCTTTCAAATATACAAGGTGGTGGTTATTTGTATGTGACTGGTGAAACCATGTGCTTATAAATCGAATACTTTTAGGCGTATAAGTTCTGATAGTACTAATGTGGTGGGTTTGTGTGCTGTCCGTCTTATACGCATGTTGTGTTGTGTTAAATGCTAGCTTATAATTCTATGTTTATTGTTCACAGCTAAAACTGTTATACAGTGTATAAGCCATGTGAAAGACGCGTCATTTGTATAAGTTGCGGCTTGTTCGTAGTGATTTGTGAAGTATAAATAGCAGCAGCTTCAACAAACAACTTTTAATGTATGAAATAGTAAGTCTTGCATTTATATGCCCTGTTTTTAATAATGGCGGGTAAATTTGCAACTTAATAAATAAATAAAGTTTAAATAAAATGTGTTAGAGTGTTTTATAGTATATTTTTAATTTTCTGTGCAGCCCTTTGAATTGTGAAATTCCCTTGCCAAGTGTAAATAATTATTATTAAAAGAATTACTTCGCACGCAAACAAACATATGCATATGCATATGTATGAATGTGTGTAAGTTGAGGAAATGAGAAGGGTGGAAATTTGAGAGACAGCAAGAAACACTTGTTACACGCTATAGGCGACAAGTCCCTCGGGAATGCTTCGCGTGCAATTTGCTTGGCAATTGATGAGAAGTAAGAAGTTGGAGGTGGAAAGTAGGTTATAAGTGGGAGCGCGGGGAGGGGGGGCAATAGCAAACTGTTGCTACACAATAAAAGAGAAAAGAAGAGAGGATAGAGACAGAGAGAGAGAGAGAGAAAAAGAGTCTACGCATATTTGAGGAATATTTATACCCTTCACATGTGAATCAGGGTATATTGAGTTTGTCATGAATCTGTAACGCCTTAAAGGAATGATGGGAGACCCCATAAACTATATATCAAAATGATCAGGACGAGCTCAGGAATTGATTTCCGTCCGTCCGTCCGTCTGTCCGTCTGTCCGTCTGTCCGTCTGTCTGTTTCAACACGATTTCCGGCCAAACTGCTGAACCGATCTTGATGAAACTTTCACAGATTGCTTAGATCATGTCGGGTTTGTTCACTATGAAATTTCATCCCGATCGGAGCATTCTACGATATAGCCACCATATAAATTTACCATATCAACACGATTTCCGGCCAAACTGCTTAACCGATCTTGATGAAACTTTCACAGATTGCTTAGATCATGTTGCTTACCATATCGTACTATCAATTGTTGTCTCTGTCGTGCACTTTCAAGTACCTACATGTCAATATGTTGTTTTTGTCGAAAACGAACAAGTAAATGACGCTCAAGAGTAAAAATATTAGCGAAAAATTACCAACAACTGCACAGAAACATAAGAGGGGGGAGTATTGATTTGGCTGTGTGAAGGGTATCATAGTCTTGGCATAGCCAAAATTAACTATGCGCCACTATGTTTTAAATTCCATTTGTTTGGAAAGAGAAAGGGCAACCAAAAAGCACAATAAAAGCCAGATTAAATCCAAAGAAATGTCAACTTCAGGCCAAGTGCTCAATTCAATCAACAGCTGGAGTGATGGCGTAGCGGGCAACGGGGAGGGGGGAATAGGGCTCCTAATAAGCCTCAATTTAAAATTGAGTGCTAATCTCTTTATATGCGGAAACATAGCGAGGCGCAAACAACAACAAACAAAAAAAAAGAGAAAACGAGAACAGGCAGCAAACTGGCAGCCCGGATGACATCCTCCAAGCCTGCTTCACATCCAGCCAGAAAGCTTTGTCCTTGAAACAAGAAGCGATTCTCTGATGACACTGCATAAAGAAGATGTTCTGAAACAAAATACAGCAACAGCGAATCACAAAAAAAAAAAAAAATACACAGAAGCGTTGCGACCATGAATTCCAGTTTTCAAATGTATTTTGCAATCGCCCCTTATCTCTCTTTCTCTCTTACTCTCTCTCTCTCTCTTGCTTCTCGCTTTCTGGGCAGTCTATCATTTTGCACTTTGTTTTTGCTAAAGCTGTCACGATTTTGCAGCGATGTTCCGGGTTTTCTTTACCCGGAAAGTGACAGGAAATGCAAAGGTTAGAACTTGCAAAGGATTCTGGTGTATTTTTCATATCTGGAAATTAAAAACTTCTGAATATTTTGCCTTAAGAGACGGCTGTGAAAAGCTTGTTACCAGAGTTTCTTGAACTTATTTTGTTTAAATCTGTGGTTAGAGACTTAGCCAGATGCTTTCATAAAAGCATCAATTACACCCAGCTGGATTCGGGACAATAAGCGGCACCTTTCTAATGCACTCTCTCTCTTTCTCTCTCCTATTTTCTGTCTTTATCTTTGCTTGGCAGATATGTATATTCGTAATCTTCAAGTTCATCTACTCACTCTTATAATCTCATATGCTTTGCGTCTTTGCGTTTGGCTATTGAGGAAGAGAAGCGGGCGTCATTCGTGCCACTTTCGCGAGGGTTGATGCTTTCTTCATGATGATTCTGTTTTTGTTGTTGTTGTTGTTGTTGTTACTTAGTAGGCCGCCATTGTAGTCGTTATTTACTTATTGTTGTTGATTCAGCCCATTCTACAGAACAACAGCGAATGCTCGCCATGTGTTTTGTTTATGCTATTTGTCTTTTTGTACATTACCAGCTCAACGACAACTTATCCGGCACAACCCCCGAATACTTAATCCTGCTACCACCCCACCACCCTTCATCTCATTTCGAACAGTTGAACAGTGCTCGAATGTTACAAGTACAAGATTTATATACTTACACACACTATATACACATATATAATTTGCAATTTATTGCTTTCCAATGCGTTGTAAGTTCATATTATTGCTCTACTTTTTCTATTTTTTAATTTTTTTTTTGGGGCATGCCGCAAAACTCTATTCAGTTTTTAGTTAAGTTCTTGAAAGAGAAAGAGAGAGAGAGAGAGGGAGACAGAGATGTCGACACTTTTATGAAATTAAATGCAAATATTACCATAGACACAACACCAACAACAAGCAGCAAGCAAAACACAAATATTTGTATCGAAAAATGAGCCATCACAATGTGTGAGCCTAGACCATACACCCAAACGCACACACACACACACACACACACACACACACACACACACACACCCACGCATGAAAAACTTGAGATTCATTTGCAAACAATACACGAACAAACTTGGACTAATGCCTGCTCCGAAAACACAAGAGTCCAAGTCCAAGAGGCCCTGAGACGAGTTCCCTCAAGTTTGGCTCCCTCCCTGCTCGCACACACATACACACACGTATATACGTGCAACAGCAGTTTTTAATTATATTTTTAGTAATTTACTCACACTTTATCTAATACACAATTTATTTTTATGTACCCTACCCTATATTATAGCCTTCTCCATGAAGTGGTTGACGATTCGTCACTGAAAATGTTAGTGTATGAAATCTTCGGTGTGCTTGAAATAGTCTAGATTTCCACGTCTCTTGTGTTTTCTTTTCATTTTTAAATGTCAGTTTTCCGCCCGACTCTTACAAATTTTGGATACAAAATGAAATGAAATGAAGTGGAATAAAAAGAGAACTTATTTCTTTCGATTTGAAACTTGATGGCAATGTCCAAAAGTGCGCAGTCTTCAGACTAATATTAAAGGTGCCCCATTTTCTGTTTGCCTCGGTCGACTCTTCCCTCCTCTTAGTTACACACACATACACACACACACACACAAACAATTGAAAGTTATTTGTGAAAATTTTATTGTAATTACAAAAGTTTTCCTATGTTGTTTTCCAGCTGCTATTTCGCAAGCCTCATCTCTCTTATTCTCCATTCTCATTCCTTAATGTTCTCGACTTTGGTGTTCTGCAACCTTTTTTGAAAGCAGCGCATTCGATTCACTCCCTGATACCTTGAATTTTACTCAAAATTCCCACCTACCACTCTTCCTCCTCACCCCCCCACCCATCCATTGCTAACGATATTTCTGTTTCTATTCCTGTTGCTGTTGCTGTTGATTTGGTTTGGTTTTGGTCTCCCTGTCTTGCTGCAAACTTTATCCACTTCATTATTTGCTCGTTTTCATTGCTTTGTTTCGCTATTTGCTTGTTTGCCAGTTGCGTTGGTTCGTTTCGATTTTAATTGTATCTGCTTCCGTACGACAGCTCCCCCAAACCAAACCAAACCCCTCTCCACAACCATCATATCATTTAATGGCAAAGAGGTGCGAGTATATTAAAATAACCCCTACCCTCCCCATCCCCATTCCTTCCAAAACACATAACAAAAGTAAACAAGCTTCCTTCGTTCACAGGTCATCGAAGGGCAAAACAATTGGAGGTTCGAATTCGAATTAGTCCTGTTTCATCTACTTTATTTCCCATAAAAGCTATCATGATTGCACAGTAAAACTATCACTCCCGTCATTATATCTACTTGTAGTAAAAGTTGCCACAGTAACGACAACCTTTCCTTACATTGTTGTACATGGACTCAATGGGAACGGTATACTTGTTGGGGCACTGCATAAATTGATCGCGGGCCAGATTGGAAAGGTGCTGCAGTGGCTGCGGCTGTTGCGGGCAACGAAGCTCTTGCCAGAAGTATGGCTCCTCTTGGAAAGCGTGCTGATCCATCATTATTGTTGGCAGTTGACAGAAGGGCACGGCTAGCAGCTTTCTTTTCTGAAGGAGAGGGTTCTTGGATGGACCTTTTTTGGTACGTCTAGCCTGGAATGACTCAGGTGGCTTCTGGTTGCCTGTGGCAGACACTTCTCTCCGTTGATTAATTCGCTCCAACTTCTTCTTCTTCATCGTTATCTTTTGGCTGCCTTTGCTTTTATTCGGAGCTATCAAGTCAGCTTGTCTACGATTCTTTTGCACAGAGTACAAAGGATTGCGAGCTAGCTGCCAGGATAAGCCCAGATTGAAACCGTCTCCGGTAGCCAAGACCGAATCTTTTTCGATTTTATTGCAGGCAGTGGATCGGCTGCATTTTAATGGGCCGCTTAAGTATTTGTTACCCTTGACAAAGTCAGGCCATCTTGTTGCAGATAAGTGATCTGTGCTTTTATTGTATGATTCCATAATTTTATAAACAAAAATTTGATTTAGATTTTTTCGAATTTTTTTTCAAACATTTATGATTTCAATTGATGGAAAAAGGAAAACATTTTCTATTCATCACTGTAAACAAGTTAAATTGGCTTTGAGTATTGAGTAAAGATTCCAAGCCGAATACTGATTTGACCCTGACACAATATTTGCAGTTCCTTTGCTTATGATGTTATATGATGTTGTTTATGGCTCATATGGGTCACAGGATACTGTTTTAACCTTCCACAGCCTCACACACACTCAAACAATGGCTCTCTCATATCGGTGCTGGGCATTAATGCAAATAAGTGAAAACACAAGTAAGTTTTAACGTTTTGTGGTCACGGCAAACCTTTTTTTTCTTTCTTTATTGTGGGGTATTTTTTTGTGTTTGCCAGTTTGGCTTAAACCGATGGCCGATGCCCAAATAATTTCCATTTCCAGCAGCTACAGCAACAAGGTCGGTGGATCATTTCCGCTGTCATGGCTCTTCCTGAATCCCTTTGCCCAAGCGTCCGTTTGGCAACCGTTTCCTGTCGGCGGTGTAGTTAAATTTTGAAATTTATATATAAAATATTTCAAATATACAGTTAAATGTCAGCGTTTCCTCCATTATCCCGTTTCCACTGGCGGCATTTTTCACTTTAGTTTATGTGCCGCATGTTTAATTTATGGGCTACACCCCACCAGCCCCACCCTGCCCGGGCAGGAGTCCTTCGGCTGCCACAGAAGGTTGCCCCTCCTTATTAGGCCAATAAATATGGAAATCAATTTGACTGGCCAGAGTGAGAAATTCCAAATCCTTGCCCCTGTTCAACCTTTCTGCTGAAGGTCAAATCTTTGTTCTGCTCTTTAAACAATCGAGTCTCGTGATTATTCGTAGGTCAGCCCAGTTTCATGGCCTATTCTACATTAGTTTCTTAAATTGACAATCATTTTGACGCTGACTGACCATTTGACCATTGTGTTTCGCTTTATTTCGCTTTTCTTGGAATTTCGAGTTTTTTTTATGTAGTTTCTTAGCTGCAGGCACCATATCCCCTCTCTTACCCTTAATGGTGCGGCCTCTCAATTTCCAATTAGCAACAGGAATCACCTTTTTGTATTTTGGGTTCTTTCCTCTTTACACTTTACATTCGACTTCCTTGCCATATCTTTGTGTTAATTGAAGATTTGTATTTGTTACGATTTTATGTTCGCTTCAATGGTCCAGAGATATCTCGCGGACTACACACCATAGTAGGAGGAGGCGGTGGGGGACGATGGGTCGTTTCTGTTTTCCTATTTTTGGTTTGAACGCAAAATACGGCCCGGAGTAACTGAAACCTGTACAATAAATGGTGTAATAAACGGGCAGGATGCTTGGCACGCGCAGGTTAATTGCATTTCGCACTCATTTACTTGACGATTTCGTTTAGCTTGGCGCAAGGAAGTCTGAGTGTGATTCTCAATCTGAATTTGGCCAGGCGTTGCCTTAACTTGTTTGTATTTAATTAGGCGTGGCGTTTTTATTCGTCTAGATTTATTTGGACAGTGCTGCTTCTTTTTTTTTTTGGAATATGTGCATTGTCGAGCTTTTCCTGAGCGCTTTCGCATTTGCAGTGTCGTATTATTTGGCAGGCAACAAACAGCAATAGCAAATAAAGCAAGGTTGGGGGCTGGCGTGGAACAGGAAGTGAAACGCAAAAATTCACGAATCCACTTAGCGGCGCATAAATTTAGCTGCGAACATAAAGTACAAGTGTACAAACAAAGGACTTTTGGCGACGTCGACGATGACGATGAGGACGATGAAGACGAGGACGGCATTAAAACATAAAGAAACCGCATTCAAGTCCAAAGTCGGACAAAATGCAGCAACGAGGCGAGGCAGGGCAAGTCGAGGCTTGCGCAAACATAAACTGGAAGAGTGAATAAAATCGCTGCCAGAATATGAAGATGAAGAACAAGAATAAAAACAAGAACTAGAACGGGAACGGGAACGGGAACGAGAGCGAGAAGATGAAGCAGAATTGAAGGAGTGCCGGGTAGAAATCCTTGGCAGAGCCAAGTCGAGGCTGTGATGGTAGGTCCCAAGAAGGCCTTTGCTATTTACAAACGTTCTCGGCAGCCAAGCGAAGCACCAAAGGAGCACCGAAACATAAAGAGTTCGCCTGCTCCCTGAGCCCTCTAAATAAGAAGAAGAAAAAAGATGGAGTGTAGGAAGAAGATGGCGAGTGAAATGCACGTAAAATAATAAACAAGGCTTTGCAAACAATAAATGTTGCTCCTGCTTCTGCTCCTGCTGCTATTTATGTTCTGTTCCTGTTCCTCAACTGAGGCATTGCTCCTTGGAACCTCTGCCCCCTCTCCATCAAAGCAGCTGCAGCACTACGAGCTGTTAGCAAACGGAGATTTCTGGGCAAGAGCATTGTAGTCTTGTATTATTGTTGTTGTTGCGATAAATGCGAAATGTGAAATACGAATTGCGAAATGCGAAATGCTTGTAACGGCAATGCAAATGTAATGGGCAAAGGACATTTCACGCTGCAGCAGCCACAGGCTCCCAAACCTCCTCTCCTTTTCCCTACCTACTTGGAAAGCTTTTGCGCGTGGCAGTAAATATTCGAATGACCCAGCCCAGCCAGCATAGACCAGGGCCGCGAGGTCAGCCGCTGGTTATGCAGCCAAGTGGCATTGCACGGCAGACAGCCGCCTCGGACATGGCGACGTCGACACTGCCACGTCCTTATTAATTGCAACAATAACTGGGCCGTCGAGGCAGGCGGTGGGTGTACAAACTGTACATAGTTACAGCTGGAGGCGAAAGAAAGCCTTTTGGCATTTTGTCTGTCCGTGAGTGGGAATTTATGGCATGGTGGGCACAGGAAGCGGCACTTAGCTTCTGGCACTTAGCCCTCCACTTAGCGCACTGTCCTCGGCCAGTTCATCAGCAACACGAGGCAACTACCGTCAAGGGTTCTGTCTCCTAGCGAAACGGAAAACAGGCATCCTTCCTGTCAAGCGTGTTAATGCATAATGCACGTAATGTAGATGTACTGGTGAGATCAATCGCTTTTCGATAAGAAATTACTTTAACAGCAAAGTTTACATTGACTTCAGGCTCGCTCTTCTCTTAAGGATCTCTCTTTGGTATCGTGGTGGTTTTGAAAGCATCTCGGATATCAAAAGTGGTTAAAGTCTAGGTTTTTATGGGGCAAGACTTTTGGGCTCTTAAAACATTTCAAAGCAATAAAGAATGGCAGGCGTTATCAAGAGGCTCTCAAACTTGAAGCAGTCCGATTTTCAGCCAGGTATTCAAATTAGAGAGAGGTTTCCCACTTCCACAGTCACTTTCACTCCCACCTCAAAAAGGAAATGAGCCGGTGGCGGTGCCGTAAAATCCCCAGCGACCATAAAAACCACTGCGACGGTGATGTGATGTGGGTGGAGTGGAAAAGTGGTAGCAAAAAGGGCAAAAGCGCTTGGCAGAGATTTTTTATTCATTTTTTGTGTTTTTTTTTTTTTCATACTCTTGCAAATAAAACGAAAATGAACTCGAAACGTCGTTGAAAAAGTTTATTTTAATGAAATTCGCGTCGACATTTAACGTCGACAAGGCGACAAGAAGGAGTGAAGGGGATAAATGGTATTCCCATAGGTGCGCCAAACCAAAAGCAATACTATTTACGTGGCATTCATAGCACAGGCATACTGTACCTCTGTTCTCGCTCTACTACTAACGATGGAGGAAATATTTAATTGAACTACCTTTAAAAATTCAAAGTTTTATAAAAGCTTAGCCAGCAAATCCGACCATAAATCTACAATACTGTCACAACAACAACAATAGCCCCAGCAACATAGACAAACAATAATAACAAAGAAAAATATGTATAAAACATAGGTCAAGACTACATGACAGGCAAATACCCTAACAAATAGTAGTAGGATGGGAAGTAATTGAAAATGTTATGTTTCCGAGAATCCTGTTTACCAAATTTGATGTTCTTTCAAGTCTTAAGGGGGTATATACCCAATCTTTGATTATTTCTAATGGGTATACAAGGATATACAAGTAACTACAATTCGTAGCCGGGAGGGTCTGTCAGAATATTTCCTACGGCTGTATTGAACTTTCTCAGGAGTTTCGGCTAAACATCTTTAAAAGCCATAAATTTGTTATATTTATTTTTTGTTGTTTGTTATTGCCGTTTTGTTGTTGTTGTTGTTGTTAGTATTGGCTGTGCAGCCAAGTTGAAAGACGCACAAGTAGGTCGGTCGCATTGTTCTCTTGGGGATAGTACAAATTGTAGTAAATGCCTTACATTCTTCTGGTTTAAAGCCAATTCAGTGGCTAATTTCTTATACAAAAAGGCTATCTGCGTAATGAAGCATTTTGAAGCCACTTGACACGCATTCGTTTTCATAACTCGACTGAGTAGCTCTTAAGGTTTTCTGGGAAGGCAGCGAAATCCGTTTAGATGGGTCTTTATCTTTGTTATGGTTACCAATTGCTTTTTGCGTAGCTGTTTGGATTAGAGGTGGCTTCTTCTACACCACACCATACCACATCCTTGTCTGTCGTTCATCCAGCTTTCAAGCTTCTTGTTACGATTGGAGCTTCCACAAGTGGCTTAAAGTCCCCTCCATTGGTAACGGAAAAGCAGATTAGTTAATTTAATTATGCGACTGCTCGACTTTCATTTGCCTGGCTAGAGAAATGTCTTTAATTACCCTTCCGCCAATTTCATTTGCCGGCCAGAAAGACAGAGAAAGAGAGCTGCTACCGTTCCGGCGTTGGTGCCGTTGCCGGAGACGGAGACGGAAATCAATAAATATGTTTGCAAGCGTAAATTGAAAAACTTGCCAGCCACATTTACCCTCTTATATGATTTGCTCTTATTTTTATTTAAGCTTTGCTTTTTTTTCATGCAATGAAAAATCTCTTGGAAATATGCATCGAGATTTCTTCTCCCTTTAACTTTGCAGTCTCGCACTAAAACAAAGACTCAACAAAAAAAAAATAAGGCTGCCGGAGGCGTAAGCCACTTGATACCAAAGTGAAGGCGACGGGCCAGGATGATAGCAATGCGAGACGATTGGCGGGATGGGTTGGGGGAAACGGATGTGAAGGCGGGTGCCTGTTTTCGAGGCACTCATTCATTCATTCGTAAAGGCTTTAGCAGTAAAATAAACGTGCATTGATGCGGAAAATGTGCTACGCACGACGCACGATGCTTGCCTCGCCGTGCCTCTGCCTTAGACCCGACAAACTTCAACCACGCCCGGAAGGTTTAGAGGCAGCGACAGTTTCCCTTTTTGAGTCATACTCGCTAGTCAATACATTTTTTTGGGAAGTTTTAAAGTTGCACTTGAGTGACTTAGTGAAGCCAAAGGCAAAGGAGTCAAACAAATGGGGAACGGGAAGTTGATGGGGGATAGAGTGCCTCAAGTGCCTCTGACACTGGCTGAACCTGATGCCACAGCTGAAGCTAAAGCTAAAACACAAGCATCCATCGTTGCCAAGCTAGCAAGCAAGCAAGCAAAAACTCTGTCTGCCTGGCATCCAAGCGCCACTTCATCATTCAGGCGTAAATTTTACTTTACGCAAATACGCGTAAATCTTGTTGGCGATGGTGGGAGAAAGCAACCAAAGTTAAAGTACAAACAGCAACAGCTTCTACTTCTACACCTAACCTCCTCCCCAAGCTAAGACTGCTGCTGCTGCTGACCTCTTGGGTGTTTGATCGTGTTTCATATTTATGTTTGTTTGGATAGGAATTCAATAAACCCGCCTCACTTACTCTGCTCGCCTAAATTCCTTTCATGCGCTCTGGCGCTTTTATTATTTACTCGCATTTACTATTTATTTGATTCGAATCGAATCTGAGTCGAAGCATACGAATGAATCACCACCGCACATTTATTTATATGCTAAACACATTACTACCTGCTCACTAAAAACTCAAGTGCTTCAATTGCCAAACTTTACTGCTTAAGAAACGGCATTCATTCGTACGTTTGTCTGAAGTTCATTCGTTCATTGTGTTCAACCGTCTTTCAACCGTTTCTTTTTTTGCTCAGAGAGTTTGCTAACTTAATTTCGGTCCGGTTACAGCTGCAATGCTAATTACAACAACTTCTTGGATAGAGACAGAGAACGATCATAAATGAAATTATCGATGCATAAATTATGAGCTCCGGACAAGGAAAAGGCTAAGAGCGGCTGAATGTACAGCCAAAAGTTTGCAAAAGCCGAGCTGGTAATAATTGATTAGAAACGAACGTGATTGTTAACTTTTTGCATATGTAATCTCGATTTGGTTCCACACTTATTCAACCAACTTCTTCTGTCTCTCTCTCTCTCTTCCTCTCTCTCTCTCTCTCTGCTAGGTTTATTTATTGTGTGCCAAAAGGGTGCAACAGTGCGTATGAGAAATGTGTATAGCTATGGGTTCAACGACTGTTGCGACTTATTAGCAATAAGTAAGGCAGCAAGCACAGTTGCCATTATGGTCGATGCTGCTGCTGCTTCTGCTGCTGCTGCCTGAGCAACATTTGCCTACCCGCTACTCTCCCCCTCTCTCCATCTACGCTTGCGAGCTTTAGCCACTCTCACTGGCATCACACAATGCAAATTTACAGTTACATGCTTCGATTGGCAATTTAATAAGGTAACTTTTTCACAAAACGAGCTGGAGAGCAGGAGAAACGAGAGCCCTTCGTTCTGTTCCTGTGGCGGCTCTCCATCTACAAGGACCGCTTAACCGCTCGCACACACACTTGCACACACACACACACACACCCATGTATATGTAGCGGCAAACGCGTTCACACAGAAACTGACGTGCTTTACATATTTAATGTTTAACTGTAAATTAGGTTAAAATGTGTTTGCCAAAGCCGTTTTGCACTGAAAGGATTTCAACGTGCAAACTTTGCACACACATACCCGCACTGCCCACATCCCCCCGCCCTCAGTCCTCTTTGCCGATGCTGCTTGCTTGGGCTCTCCCCCAATTTTTGCCTGGGGGCTACGTTCGGACCAAGTTTTTTACTTTGTGGTACAAAATGTTTGCCTTTCATTTACTTTGCTCGCGTGCGCTTAAAGATTGCCCAACACACACCCTCTCTCTCTATCTCTTTCTCTCTCTCTGTCACTCTGAAACTGGCCAATGGCCAACGGGCAAAGGATAACAGACCATGTTCAGCGACTCGACTCTGGGGACTGCGATAGTGACCTTCGCAATGGACCACATCCTATCTAATTGTGCAGCGGATTCTGCTTAGCGCTGTACAGATGGGTCGACACAGCTGGGACTATTCCGGAAAAGCTGTTCACGCATTAATTAATAATTAATGCATGTGTGTGTACATTTGTTTTTACAGTCGTTAAAGTGCATAGCACAGGCGATTCAAATGATTCCATTTGACAATTCAACAGCTTAATATGTATGTAGAACAGCGTTATCTCGGAACAACACACTAACTCATATGATATATGTGAATAGAAATTAGAATTGAAAGTAATACTTCAGCAGTCCGATTTAAAAATCCAATTTATGTCTGTTCGACATTTCACCATTTGATATGCTACTTTTCTTCTTGTAACTGGCACACAAGGCAATAAAATTGAACAAATTTTATGTACAATTTTGAATTTTTATTATTAGCACATTCAATATGCAGAGAACTCACACACACACACAGCTAATACGTACAATTCGAATTGATTTCTCGTAAAAATATAAATTTTTTATTTTATTTTTCAATAGAAAATATTTATAGACTTTAAGGATAAGCTCAAACAAAAAAACATGAAAATGCATTTACTTTACATAGACAGAAAGTGACAGAGGGAGCGAGGGAGCGAATGGGCGGCAGCGACGGGGCGAGGGCGTGTTAGGTTGTCGTCTTTTGCCAATTTCCAGAGAAAGCGAGAGAATTTCTGGACAACAGCACAAGACACAAGCAGGAAAATGTAATCCCAGCCAAGCGAAGCAGACTTCCGGCAAACACTGAAACGGACGCTTCAATGTATTGGATACGGGAAATGGCAACAATTGGCAACAGCGCAAAATCTTCAGGCTGCTGCACCAGGCAATTCCTTGGATTGCTGCTGCGTCTGCGTCTTTGCTCCATGCGTGGCTGCAGACTGCAGACGGCGGCTGACTCCCTAAAACCTAGTACAATATGCAAGCAAGAGTCAGCGTTAAAATCTTGTGCATTACATTTGCTGAACCATAACCAAGAATCGGCAACAATGCCAGCCAACAGCAGCTGCAAAATTGTCAACTCAAACTATCCATGATGTGGGTGTGGCGTTGCTTACTCACTGATACTATAAATGTTCCTTTGTCTGCTTTTCCTCACCTGCAAAATGTACCCCGCGCTCAATTGGGCTTCTCAGTCCCTGATTGTCATGCTAGGGCGAGCAAATATGAAGTGCAAGTGCACATAAGCGAGACTCCTGAGTACATTATAAACTAAAAATGTCTGTAATATTGAAATTTCTTGCCACTTGAAACACACTTGAAGTTGCAGCTTCTGGTTCTGGTTTCTGCTTAGATGACATCGCCATCGTGTATGTAAATATTTTTACTGCATCAACGAGAGAGAGAGTTTTCTGAACTTTAATTTCCATGCTCGAACAACTTGTAGTTGTAAATATTTTCAACAAACTTTTACCATTCGGCCTAGAAATGTTTTTGGGTCTCTTTCAACCACCCACCCACCCAACGTCCTCTCTCTAACTCTCGCAGTAAATGAATTTGTATGGCGGGGAGGGGAAAATAACAAAAGTTGGGTGTTGTGTGCATGTGTGTATGTGTGTGTGTGTTTGGTCAGCGTCAAGCCGCAGCCTGCCACGCCCACACAGAACATGAGAAAAGCTCTTCAGCGTGTGAGCCCTAATACCACTTGCATTTTTTGTTGTTTTTTTTTCTGCCCTTTTTTTATTCACTTTTCGTTTTTGTTTTTCGTTTCCGTGTACCAAGTTTTTGCGTATGTGGTATTTTTAATTGAATAACTACAATTCTAATACTGTGCTGCTGTTGCCGCTGTTGTTATGGGTTCCAAAATCAATATACATGTGTATATAATAGTGTGAGTAACGAAAAATAAACATTACTGTGGGTTCGCCTTTAGTTTTGCTAATTTCAGTTGAGCAACAAACAAACTTTATATTCGCCTCTTACTCATCGCTGAATGTTTATTCAATAAACCAATTTTATAATGAAACTTTACCAAAAGTTCTGATTGACTCAGCCGCTTAAGCACTAATAAAAAACATAGACAGACAGACAGAAAGACAGCTATCTATGTATGTACATAAGTGTGTGTGTCTGTGGGAAGCATCGAAAGCATTTTAACCATCCTGAGTACCACTAAACAAAAGCTCTCTCTTTCAGTTTAAAGCGGCCAATAAATTATTAATAGCCCTAGCATTGATTGGAAAAGTTTTCAAATATGTTGCCACTCTTCTCTTCTACACGAATAATTTGAGAGCATTTTCCAAAAATGAAAAAAAAAACCCCATACTTTCACACAAAGAGTAACTGCACCACTCACAAGGACATCATACGAGGTGGAGAAGGAGGAGAAGGAGGAGGAAATAAGACTAACAGCAAAAGTAGCACTCGGGTTTGTTTATTATTAAAGCCAAGTTTTAGGTTTCCAGCTTTTTTTATTCGCAACTATGCAACTATGTGCCTCACAACAAATCCTCCCTCTCTCTCTCTCTCTCTCTCTCTCTATCTACCTGACCATGCTCTACTTACCCAATATGTTGGTGGTTGGGTATTGCCATCAAATGTTGCAAATATTTGCTTGTTTATTCTGTGGCAATTTATTTTTCGCAATATTATTTGATAGCCAGCAAACCGTTCGTAGCACACAAACTGCATTAGTTGTGCACAAATCATTGCAAATATTTTGCAATATAATTTATTTGCCTTTGCTTTTTTTTCATACAATACACACAGAGCAGGAATACAGGAACCACATTCTCCTACCTGCTTCTCATTCACTAATCCCTTATTTACTGTTGTTGTTGCTGCTCTCACTCTACCTCTGGTTGTGCCAATTAGAAAATTCCAAACTACCTGAATGACGAAGTTATCGAAGTCGAATTTTTGGCATAAAATTTTAACATGAATTTTGACCAAAAATCGAATTTCATTTAAGTGAAAATTGGTAAATGCAGTTTTATTCTAGATGCCAAACCACGACTTTTAAGACAATGCTTTTGAAAATCGATTCAGTTTTGACGAAGTTATCGAAGTCGAAAGATTTGCCAAATGATGAAGATTTTTTGGCATAAAATTTTAACATGAATTTTGACCAAAAATCGAATTTCATTTAAGTGAAAATTGGTAAATGCAGTTTTATTCTAGATGTCAAACCATGACTTTTGAGACATTGCTTTGAAAATCGGTTGAGTTTTGACGAAGTTATCGAAGTCGAAAGATTTGCCAAATGATGATGTCGATTTTGTGGCATAAAATTTTAACATGAATTTTGACCAAAAATCGAATTTCATTTAAGTGAAAATTGGTAAATGCAGTTTTATTCTAGATGTCAAACCATGACTTTTAAGACATTGCTTTTGAAAATCGGTTCAGTTTTGACGAAGTTATCGAAGTCGAAAGATTTGCAAAATGATGATGTCGATTTTGTGGCATAAAATTTTAACATGAATTTTGACCAAAAATCGAATTTCATTTAAATGAAAAGTGGTAAATGCAGTTTTATTCTAGATGTCAAACCATGACTTTTAAGACATTGCTTTTGAAAATCGGTTCAGTTTTGACGAAGTTATCGAAGTCGAAAGATTTGCCAAATTATGATGTCGATTTTGTGGCATAAAATTTTAACATGAATTTTGACCAAAAATCGAATTTCATTTAAGTGAAAATTGGTAAATGCAGTTTTATTCTAGATGTCAAACCATGACTTTTAAGACATTGCTTTTGAAAATCGGTTCAGTTTTGACGAAGTTATCGAAGTCGAAAGATTTGCAAAATGATGATGTCGATTTTGTGGCATAAAATTTTAACATGAATTTTGACCAAAAATCGAATTTCATTTAAGTGAAAATTGGTAAATGCAGTTTTATTCTAGATGTCAAACCATGACTTTTGAGACATTGCTTTTGAAAATCGGTTGAGTTTTGACGAAGTTATCGAAGTCGAAAGATTTGCAAAATGATGATGTCGATTTTGTGGCATAAAATTTTAACATGAATTTGACCAAAAATCGAATTTCATTTAAGTGAAAATTGGTAAATGCAGTTTTATTCTAGATGTCAAACCATGACTTTTAAGACATTGCTTTTGAAAATCGGTTCAGTTTTGACGAAGTTATCGAAGTCGAAAGATTTGCCAAATGATGATGAAGATTTTTTGGCATAAAATTTTAACATGAATTTTGACCAAAAATCGAATTTCATTTAAGTGAAAATTGGTAAATGCAGTTTTATTCTAGATGTCAAACCATGACTTTTAAGACATTGCTTTTGAAAATCGGTTCAGTTTTGACGAAGTTATCGAAGTCGAAAGATTTGCCAAATGATGATAAAGATTTTTGGCATAAAATTTTAACATGAATTTTGACCAAAAATCGAATTTCATTTAAGTGAAAATTGGTAAATGCAGTTTTATTCTAGATGTCAAACCATGACTTTTGAGACATTGCTTTTGAAAATCGGTTCAGTTTTGACGAAGTTATCGAAGTCGAAAGATTTGCCAAATGATGATGAAGATTTTTGGCATAAAATTTTAACATGAATTTTGACCAAAAATCGAATTTCATTTAAGTGAAAATTGGTAAATGCAGTTTTATTCTAGATGTCAAACCATGACTTTTGAGACATTGCTTTTGAAAATCGGTTGAGTTTTGACGAAGTTATCGAAGTCGAAAGATTTGCCAAATGATGATGAAGATTTTTTGGCATAAAATTTTAACATGAATTTTGACCAAAAATCGAATTTCATTTAAGTGAAAATTGGTAAATGCAGTTTTATTCTAGATGTCAAACCATGACTTTTGAGACATTGCTTTTGAAAATCGGTTCAGTTTTGACGAAGTTATCGAAGTCGAAAGATTTGCAAAATGATGATGAAGATTTTTGGCATAAAATTTTAACATGAATTTTGACCAAAAATCGAATTTCATTTAAGTGAAAATTGGTAAATGCAGTTTTATTCTAGATGTCAAACCATGACTTTTGAGACATTGCTTTTGAAAATCGGTTCAGTTTTGACGAAGTTATCGAAGTCGAAAGATTTGCCAAATGATGATGTCGATTTTGTGGCATAAGATTTTAACATGAATTTTGACCAAAATCGAATTTCATTTAAGTGAAAATTGGTAAATGCAGTTTTATTCTAGATGTCAAACCATGACTTTTGAGACATTGCTTTTGAAAATCGGTTCAGTTTTGACGAAGTTATCGAAGTCGAAAGATTTGCCAAATGATGATGAAGATTTTTGGCATAAAATTTTAACATGAATTTTGACCAAAAATCGAATTTCATTTAAGTGAAAATTGGTAAATGCAGTTTTATTCTAGATGCCAAACCATGACTTTTGAGACATGCTTTTGAAAATCGGTTCAGTTTTGACGAAGTTATCGAAGTCGAAAGATTTGCCAAATGATGATGAGATTTTTTGGCATAAAATTTTAACATGAATTTTGACCAAAAATCGAATTTCATTTAAGTGAAAATTGGTAAATGCAGTTTTATTCTAGATGTCAAACCATGACTTTTGAGACATTGCATTTGAAAATCGGTTGAGTTTTGACGAAGTTATCGAAGTCGAAAGATTTGCAAAATGATGATGTCGATTTTGTGGCATAAAATTTTAACATGAATTTTGACCAAAAATCGAATTTCATTTAAGTGAAAATTGGTAAATGCAGTTTTATTCTAGATGTCAAACCATGACTTTTAAGACATTGCTTTTGAAAATCGGTTCAGTTTTGACGAAGTTATCGAAGTCGAAAGATTTGCAAAATGATGATGTCGATTTTGTGGCATAAAATTTTAACATGAATTTTGACCAAAAATCGAATTTCATTTAAGTGAAAATTGGTAAATGCAGTTTTATTCTAGATGTCAAACCATGACTTTTAAGACATTGCTTTTGAAAATCGGTTCAGTTTTGACGAAGTTATCGAAGTCGAAAGATTTGCAAAATTATGATGTCGATTTTGTGGCATAAAATTTTAACATGAATTTTGACCAAAAATCGAATTTCATTTAAGTGAAAATTGGTAAATGCAGTTTTATTCTAGATGTCAAACCATGACTTTTAAGACATTGCTTTTGAAAATCGGTTCAGTTTTGACGAAGTTATCGAAGTCGAAAGATTTGCAAAATGATGATGTCGATTTTGTGGCATAAAATTTTAACATGAATTTTGACCAAAAATCGAATTTCATTTAAGTGAAAATTGGTAAATGCAGTTTTATTCTAGATGTCAAACCATGACTTTTGAGACATTGCTTTTGAAAATCGGTTGAGTTTTGACGAAGTTATCGAAGTCGAAAGATTTGCAAAATGATGATGTCGATTTTGTGGCATAAAATTTTAACATGAATTTTGACCAAAAATCGAATTTCATTTAAGTGAAAATTGGTAAATGCAGTTTTATTCTAGATGTCAAACCATGACTTTTAAGACATTGCTTTTGAAAATCGGTTCAGTTTTGACGAAGTTATCGAAGTCGAAAGATTTGCAAAATGATGATGAAGATTTTTGGCATAAAATTTTAACATGAATTTTGACCAAAAATCGAATTTCATTTAAGTGAAAATTGGTAAATGCAGTTTTATTCTAGATGTCAAACCATGACTTTTAAGACATTGCTTTTGAAAATCGGTTCAGTTTTGACGAAGTTATCGAAGTCGAAAGATTTGCCAAATGATGATGAAGATTTTTGGCATAAAATTTTAACATGAATTTTGACCAAAAATCGAATTTCATTTAAGTGAAAATTGGTAAATGCAGTTTTATTCTAGATGTCAAACCATGACTTTTAAGACATTGCTTTTGAAAATCGGTTCAGTTTTGACGAAGTTATCGAAGTCGAAAGATTTGCCAAATGATGATGAAGATTTTTGGCATAAAATTTTAACATGAATTTTGACCAAAAATCGAATTTCATTTAAGTGAAAATTGGTAAATGCAGTTTTATTCTAGATGTCAAACCATGACTTTTGAGACATTGCTTTTGAAAATCGGTTGAGTTTTGACGAAGTTATCGAAGTCGAAAGATTTGCCAAATGATGATGAAGATTTTTTGGCATAAAATTTTAACATGAATTTTGACCAAAAATCGAATTTCATTTAAGTGAAAATTGGTAAATGCAGTTTTATTCTAGATGTCAAACCATGACTTTTGAGACATTGCTTTTGAAAATCGGTTCAGTTTTGACGAAGTTATCGAAGTCGAAAGATTTGCAAAATGATGATGAAGATTTTTGGCATAAAATTTTAACATGAATTTTGACCAAAAATCGAATTTCATTTAAGTGAAAATTGGTAAATGCAGTTTTATTCTAGATGTCAAACCATGACTTTTGAGACATTGCTTTTGAAAATCGGTTCAGTTTTGACGAAGTTATCGAAGTCGAAAGATTTGCCAAATGATGATGTAGATTTTGTGGCATAAAATTTTAACATGAATTTTGACCAAAAATCGAATTTCATTTAAGTGAAAATTGGTAAATGCAGTTTTATTCTAGATGTCAAACCATGACTTTTAAGACATTGCTTTTGAAAATCGGTTCAGTTTTGACGAAGTTATCGAAGTCGAAAGATTTGCCAAATGATGATGAAGATTTTTGGCATAAAATTTTAACATGAATTTTGACCAAAATCGAATTTCATTTAAGTGAAAATTGGTAAATGCAGTTTTATTCTAGATGTCAAACCATGACTTTTAAGACATTGCTTTTGAAAATCGGTTCAGTTTTGACGAAGTTATCGAAGTCGAAAGATTTGCAAAATGATGATGAAGATTTTTTGGCATAAAATTTTAACATGAATTTTGACCAAAAATCGAATTTCATTTAAGTGAAAATTGGTAAATGCAGTTTTATTCTAGATGTCAAACCATGACTTTTGAGACATTGCTTTTGAAAATCGGTTGAGTTTTGACGAAGTTATCGAAGTCGAAAGATTTGCCAAATGATGATGAAGATTTTTGGCATAAAATTTTAACATGAATTTTGACCAAAAATCGAATTTCATTTAAGTGAAAATTGGTAAATGCAGTTTTATTCTAGATGTCAAACCATGACTTTTGAGACATTGCTTTTGAAAATCGGTTCAGTTTTGACGAAGTTATCGAAGTCGAAAGATTTGCCAAATGATGATGAAGATTTTTTGGCATAAAATTTTAACATGAATTTTGACCAAAAATCGAATTTCATTTAAGTGAAAATTGGTAAATGCAGTTTTATTCTAGATGTCAAACCATGACTTTTGAGACATTGCTTTTGAAAATCGGTTGAGTTTTGACGAAGTTATCGAAGTCGAAAGATTTGCAAAATGATGATGTCGATTTTGTGGCATAAAATTTTAACATGAATTTTGACCAAAAATCGAATTTCATTTAAGTGAAAATTGGTAAATGCAGTTTTATTCTAGATGTCAAACCATGACTTTTGAGACATTGCTTTTGAAAATCGGTTGAGTTTTGACGAAGTTATCGAAGTCGAAAGATTTGCCAAATGATGATGTCGATTTTGTGGCATAAAATTTTAACATGAATTTTGACCAAAAATCTAATTTCATTTAAGTGAAAATTGGTAAATGCAGTTTTATTCTAGATGTCAAACCATGACTTTTGAGACATTGCTTTTGAAAATCGGTTCAGTTTTGACGAAGTTATCGAAGTCGAAAGATTTGCCAAATGATGATGTCGATTTTGTGGCATAAAATTTTAACATGAATTTTGACCAAAAATCGAATTTCATTTAAGTGAAAATTGGTAAATGCAGTTTTATTCTAGATGTCAAACCATGACTTTTGAGACATTGCTTTTGAAAATCGGTTGAGTTTTGACGAAGTTATCGAAGTCGAAAGATTTGCAAAATGATGATGAAGATTTTTGGCATAAAATTTTAACATGAATTTTGACCAAAAATCGAATTTCATTTAAGTGAAAATTGGTAAATGCAGTTTTATTCTAGATGTCAAACCATGACTTTTGAGACATTGCTTTTGAAAATCGGTTGAGTTTTGACGAAGTTATCGAAGTCGAAAGATTTGCCAAATGATGATGAAGATTTTTGGCATAAAATTTTAACATGAATTTTGACCAAAAATCGAATTTCATTTAAGTGAAAATTGGTAAATGCAGTTTTATTCTAGATGTCAAACCATGACTTTTGAGACATTGCTTTTGAAAATCGGTTCAGTTTTGACGAAGTTATCGAAGTCGAAAGATTTGCCAAATGATGATGAAGATTTTTGGCATAAAATTTTAACATGAATTTTGACCAAAAATCGAATTTCATTTAAGTGAAAATTGGTAAATGCAGTTTTATTCTAGATGTCAAACCATGACTTTTGAGACATTGCTTTTGAAAATCGGTTGAGTTTTGACGAAGTTATCGAAGTCGAAAGATTTGCCAAATGATGATGAAGATTTTTGGCATAAAATTTTAACATGAATTTTGACCAAAAATCGAATTTCATTTAAGTGAAAATTGGTAAATGCAGTTTTATTCTAGATGTCAAACCATGACTTTTGAGACATTGCTTTTGAAAATCGGTTCAGTTTTGACGAAGTTATCGAAGTCGAAAGATTTGCAAATGATGATGAAGATTTTTGGCATAAAATTTTAACATGAATTTTGACCAAAAATCGAATTTCATTTAAGTGAAAATTGGTAAATGCAGTTTTATTCTAGATGTCAAACCATGACTTTTGAGACATTGCTTTTGAAAATCGGTTGAGTTTTGACGAAGTTATCGAAGTCGAAAGATTTGCCAAATGATGATGAAGATTTTTGGCATAAAATTTTAACATGAATTTTGACCAAAAATCGAATTTCATTTAAGTGAAAATTGGTAAATGCAGTTTTATTCTAGATGTCAAACCATGACTTTTGAGACATTGCTTTTGAAAATCGGTTGAGTTTTGACGAAGTTATCGAAGTCGAAAGATTTGCCAAATGATGATGAAGATTTTGTGGCATAAAATTTTAACATGAATTTTGACCAAAAATCGAATTTCATTTAAGTGAAAATTGGTAAATGCAGTTTTATTCTAGATGTCAAACCATGACTTTTGAGACATTGCTTTTGAAAATCGGTTGAGTTTTGACGAAGTTATCGAAGTCGAAAGATTTGCAAAATGATGATGAAGATTTTTGGCATAAAATTTTAACATGAATTTTGACCAAAAATCGAATTTCATTTAAGTGAAAATTGGTAAATGCAGTTTTATTCTAGATGTCAAACCATGACTTTTGAGACATTGCTTTTGAAAATCGGTTGAGTTTTGACGAAGTTATCGAAGTCGAAAGATTTGCAAAATGATGATGAAGATTTTTGGCATAAAATTTTAACATGAATTTTGACCAAAAATCGAATTTCATTTAAGTGAAAATTGGTAAATGCAGTTTTATTCTAGATGTCAAACCATGACTTTTAAGACATTGCTTTTGAAAATCGGTTCAGTTTTGACGAAGTTATCGAAGTCGAAAGATTTGCCAAATGATGATGAAGATTTTTTGGCATAAAATTTTAACATGAATTTTGACCAAAAATCGAATTTCATTTAAGTGAAAATTGGTAAATGCAGTTTTATTCTAGATGTCAAACCATGACTTTTGAGACATTGCTTTTGAAAATCGGTTGAGTTTTGACGAAGTTATCGAAGTCGAAAGATTTGCCAAATGATGATGAAGATTTTTGGCATAAAATTTTAACATGAATTTTGACCAAAAATCGAATTTCATTTAAGTGAAAATTGGTAAATGCAGTTTTATTCTAGATGTCAAACCATGACTTTTGAGACATTGCTTTTGAAAATCGGTTGAGTTTTGACGAAGTTATCGAAGTCGAAAGATTTGCCAAATGATGATGAAGATTTTTGGCATAAAATTTTAACATGAATTTTGACCAAAAATCGAATTTCATTTAAGTGAAAATTGGTAAATGCAGTTTTATTCTAGATGTCAAACCATGACTTTTGAGACATTGCTTTTGAAAATCGGTTGAGTTTTGACGAAGTTATCGAAGTCGAAAGATTTGCAAAATGATGATGAAGATTTTTGGCATAAAATTTTAACATGAATTTTGACCAAAAATCGAATTTCATTTAAGTGAAAATTGGTAAATGCAGTTTTATTCTAGATGTCAAACCATGACTTTTGAGACATTGCTTTTGAAAATCGGTTGAGTTTTGACGAAGTTATCGAAGTCGAAAGATTTGCCAAATGATGATGTCAGATTTTTGGCATAAAATTTTAACATGAATTTTGACCAAAAATCGAATTTCATTTAAGTGAAAATTGGTAAATGCAGTTTTATTCTAGATGTCAAACCATGACTTTTGAGACATTGCTTTTGAAAATCGGTTGAGTTTTGACGAAGTTATCGAAGTCGAAAGATTTGCCAAATGATGATGTCAAGTTTGTGGCATAAAATTTTAACATGAATTTTGACCAAAAATCGAATTTCATTTAAGTGAAAATTGGTAAATGCAGTTTTATTCTAGATGTCAAACCATGACTTTTGAGACATTGCTTTTGAAAATCGGTTGAGTTTTGACGAAGTTATCGAAGTCGAAAGATTTGCCAAACGATGATGTAAGTTTGTGGCATAAAATTTTAACATGAATTTTGACCAAAAATCGAATTTCATTTAAGTGAAAATTGGTAAATGCAGTTTTATTCTAGATGTCAAACCATGACTTTTGAGACATTGCTTTTGAAAATCGGTTGAGTTTTGACGAAGTTATCGAAGTCGAAAGATTTGCCAAATGATGATGAAGATTTTTGGCATAAAATTTTAACATGAATTTTGACCAAAAATCGAATTTCATTTAAGTGAAAATTGGTAAATGCAGTTTTATTCTAGATGTCAAACCATGACTTTTGAGACATTGCTTTTGAAAATCGGTTGAGTTTTGACGAAGTTATCGAAGTCGAAAGATTTGCCAAATGATGATGAAGATTTTTGGCATAAAATTTTAACATGAATTTTGACCAAAAATCGAATTTCATTTAAGTGAAAATTGGTAAATGCAGTTTTATTCTAGATGTCAAACCATGACTTTTGAGACATTGCTTTTGAAAATCGGTTGAGTTTTGACGAAGTTATCGAAGTCGAAAGATTTGCCAAATGATGATGAAGATTTTTTGGCATAAAATTTTAACATGAATTTGACCAAAAATCGAATTTCATTTAAGTGAAAATTGGTAAATGCAGTTTTATTCTAGATGTCAAACCATGACTTTTGAGACATTGCTTTTGAAAATCGGTTCAGTTTTGACGAAGTTATCGAAGTCGAAAGATTTGCCAAATGATGATGAAGATTTTTTGGCATAAATTTTAACATGAATTTTGACCAAAATCGAATTTCATTTAAGTGAAAATTGGTAAATGCAGTTTTATTCTAGATGTCAAACCATGACTTTTGAGACATTGCTTTTGAAAATCGGTTGAGTTTTGACGAAGTTATCGAAGTCGAAAGATTTGCCAAATGATGATGTCAAGTTTTTGGCATAAAATTTTAACATGAATTTTGACCAAAAATCGAATTTCATTTAAGTGAAAATTGGTAAATGCAGTTTTATTCTAGATGTCAAACCATGACTTTTGAGACATTGCTTTTGAAAATCGGTTCAGTTTTGACGAAGTTATCGAAGTCGAAAGATTTGCCAAATGATGATGAAGATTTTTTGGCATAAAATTTTAACATGAATTTTGACCAAAAATCGAATTTCATTTAAGTGAAAATTGGTAAATGCAGTTTTATTCTAGATGTCAAACCATGACTTTTGAGACATTGCTTTTGAAAATCGGTTGAGTTTTGACGAAGTTATCGAAGTCGAAAGATTTGCCAAATGATGATGAAGATTTTTTGGCATAAAATTTTAACATGAATTTTGACCAAAAATCGAATTTCATTTAAGTGAAAATTGGTAAATGCAGTTTTATTCTAGATGTCAAACCATGACTTTTGAGACATTGCTTTTGAAAATCGGTTGAGTTTTGACGAAGTTATCGAAGTCGAAAGATTTGCCAAATGATGATGAAGATTTTTGGCATAAAATTTTAACATGAATTTTGACCAAAAATCGAATTTCATTTAAGTGAAAATTGGTAAATGCAGTTTTATTCTAGATGTCAAACCATGACTTTTGAGACATTGCTTTTGAAAATCGGTTGAGTTTTGACGAAGTTATCGAAGTCGAAAGATTTGCCAAATGATGATGTCAAGTTTGTGGCATAAAATTTTAACATGAATTTTGACCAAAAATCGAATTTCATTTAAGTGAAAATTGGTAAATGCAGTTTTATTCTAGATGTCAAACCATGACTTTTGAGACATTGCTTTTGAAAATCGGTTGAGTTTTGACGAAGTTATCGAAGTCGAAAGATTTGCCAAATGATGATGTCAAGTTTGTGGCATAAAATTTTAACATGAATTTTGACCAAAAATCGAATTTCATTTAAGTGAAAATTGGTAATGCAGTTTTATTCTAGATGTCAAACCATGACTTTTGAGACATTGCTTTTGAAAATCGGTTCAGTTTTGACGAAGTTATCGAAGTCGAAAGATTTGCCAAATGATGATGAAGATTTTTGGCATAAAATTTTAACATGAATTTTGACCAAAAATCGAATTTCATTTAAGTGAAAATTGGTAAATGCAGTTTTATTCTAGATGTCAAACCATGACTTTTGAGACATTGCTTTTGAAAATCGGTTGAGTTTTGACGAAGTTATCGAAGTCGAAAGATTTGCAAAATTATGATGTCGATTTTGTGGCATAAAATTTTAACATGAATTTTGACCAAAAATCGAATTTCATTTAAGTGAAAATTGGTAAATGCAGTTTTATTCTAGATGTCAAACCATGACTTTTGAGACATTGCTTTTGAAAATCGGTTCAGTTTTGACGAAGTTATCGAAGTCGAAAGATTTGCCAAATGATGATGAAGATTTTTTGGCATAAAATTTTAACATGAATTTTGACCAAAAATCGAATTTCATTTAAGTGAAAATTGGTAAATGCAGTTTTATTCTAGATGTCAAACCATGACTTTTAAGACATTGCTTTTGAAAATCGGTTGAGTTTTGACGAAGTTATCGAAATCGAAAGATTTGCCAAATGATGATGAAGATATTTTGGCATAAAATTTTAACATGACTTTTGAGACATTGCTTTTGATAATCGGTTGAGTTTTGACGAAGTTATCGAAGTCGAAAGATTTGCAAAATGATGATGAAGATTTTTTGGCATAAAATTTTAACATGAATTTTGACCAAAAATCGAATTTCATTTAAGTGAAAATTGGTAAATGCAGTTTTATTCTAGATGTCAAACCATGACTTTTGAGACATTGCTTTTGAAAATCGGTTGAGTTTTGACGAAGTTATCGAAGTCGAAAGATTTGCCAAATGATGATGAAGATTTTTTGGCATAAAATTTTAACATGAATTTTGACCAAAAATCGAATTTCATTTAAGTGAAAATTGGTAAATGCAGTTTTATTCTAGATGTCAAACCATGACTTTTGAGACATTGCTTTTGAAAATCGGTTGAGTTTTGACGAAGTTATCGAAGTCGAAAGATTTGCCAAATGATGATGTCAAGTTTGTGGCATAAAATTTTAACATGAATTTTACCAAAAATCGAATTTCATTTAAGTGAAAATTGGTAAATGCAGTTTTATTCTAGATGTCAAACCATGACTTTTAAGACATTGCTTTTGAAAATCGGTTCAGTTTTGACGAAGTTATCGAAGTCGAAAGATTTGCGAAATGATGATGAAGATATTTTGGCATAAAATTTTAACATGAATTTTGACCAAAAATCGAATTTCATTTAAGTGAAAATTGGTAAATGCAGTTTTATTCTAGATGTCAAACCATGACTTTTGAGACATTGCTTTTGAAAATCGGTTGAGTTTTGACGAAGTTATCGAAGTCGAAAGATTTGCAAAATTATGATGTCGATTTTGTGGCATAAAATTTTAACATGAATTTTGACCAAAAATCGAATTTCATTTAAGTGAAAATTGGTAAATGCAGTTTTATTCTAGATGTCAAACCATGACTTTTGAGACATTGCTTTTGAAAATCGGTTGAGTTTTGACGAAGTTATCGAAGTCGAAAGATTTGCAAAACGATGATGTCAAGTTTGTGGCATAAAATTTTAACATGAATTTTACCAAAAATCGAATTTCATTTAAGTGAAAATTGGTAAATGCAGTTTTATTCTAGATGTCAAACCATGACTTTTGAGACATTGCTTTTGAAAATCGGTTGAGTTTTGACGAAGTTATCGAAGTCGAAAGATTTGCAAAATGATGATGAAGATTTTTTGGCATAAAATTTTAACATGAACTTTGACCAAAAATCGAATTTCATTTAAGTGAAAATTGGTAAATGCAGTTTTATTCTAGATGTCAAACCATGACTTTTGAGACATTGCTTTTGAAAATCGGTTGAGTTTTGACGAAGTTATCGAAGTCGAAAGATTTGCCAAATGATGATGAAGATTTTTTGGCATAAAATTTTAACATGAATTTTGACCAAAAATCGAATTTCATTTAAGTGAAAATTGGTAAATGCAGTTTTATTCTAGATGTCAAACCATGACTTTTAAGACATTGCTTTTGAAAATCGGTTCAGTTTTGACGAAGTTATCGAAGTCGAAAGATTTGCCAAATGATGATGAAGATTTTTTGGCATAAAATTTTAACATGAATTTTGACCAAAAATCGAATTTCATTTAAGTGAACATTGGTAAATGCAGTTTTATTCTAGATGTCAAACCATGACTTTTGAGACATTGCTTTTGAAAATCGGTTGAGTTTTGACGAAGTTATCGAAGTCGAAAGATTTGCCAAATGATGATGAAGATTTTTTGGCATAAAATTTTAACATGAATTTTGACCAAAAATCGAATTTCATTTAAGTGAAAATTGGTAAATGCAGTTTTATTCTAGATGTCAAACCATGACTTTTGAGACATTGCTTTTGAAAATCGGTTGAGTTTTGACGAAGTTATCGAAGTCGAAAGATTTGCAAAACGATGTCAAGTTTGTGGCATAAAATTTTAACATGAATTTTAACAAAAATCGAATTTCATTTAAGTGAACATTGGTAAATGCAGTTTTATTCTTGGTGTCAAACCATGACTTTTGAGACATTGCTTTTGAAAATCGGTTGAGTTTTGACGAAGTTATCGAAGTCGAAAGATTTGCCAAATGATGATGAAGATTTTTTGGCATAAAATTTTAACATGAATTTTGACCAAAAATCGAATTTCATTTAAGTGAAAATTGGTAAATGCAGTTTTATTCTAGATGTCAAACCATGACTTTTGAGACATTGCTTTTGAAAATCGGTTGAGTTTTGACGAAGTTATCGAAGTCGAAAGATTTGCAAAATGATGATGTCGAGTTTGTGGCATAAAATTTTAACATGAATTTTGACCAAAAATCGAATTTCATTTAAGTGAAAATTGGTAAATGCAGTTTTATTCTAGATGTCAAACCATGACTTTTGAGACATTGCTTTTGAAAATCGGTTGAGTTTTGACGAAGTTATCGAAGTCGAAAGATTTGCAAAACGATGTCAAGTTTGTGGCATAAAATTTTAACATGAATTTTGACCAAAATCGAATTTCATTTAAGTGAAAATTGGTAAATGCAGTTTTATTCTAGATGTCAAACCATGACTTTTGAGACATTGCTTTTGATAATCGGTTGAGTTTTGACGAAGTTATCTAAGTCGAAAGATTTGCAAAATGATGATGAAGATTTTTTGGCATAAAATTTCAACATGAATTTTGACCAAAAATCGAATTTCATTTAAGTGAAAATTGGTAAATGCAGTTTTATTCTAGATGTCAAACCATGACTTTTAAGACATTGCTTTTGAAAATCGGTTCAGTTTTGACGAAGTTATCGAAGTCGAAAGATTTGCCAAACGATGATGTCAAGTTTTTGGCATACAATTTTAACATGAATTTTGACCAAAAATCGAATTTCATTTAAGTGAAAATTGGTAAATGCAGTTTTATTCTAGATGTCAAACCATGACTTTTGAGACATTGCTTTTGAAAATCGGTTGAGTTTTGACGAAGTTATCGAAGTCGAAAGATTTACCAAATGATGATTAAGATTTTTTGGCATACAATTTTAACATGAATTTTGACCAAAAATCGAATTTCATTTAAGTGAAAATTGGTAAATGCAGTTTTATTCTAGATGTCAAACCATGACTTTTGAGACATTGCTTTTGAAAATCGGTTGAGTTTTGACGAAGTTATCGAAGTCGAAAGATTTGCAAAATGATGATGTCGATTTTGTGGCATAAAATTTTAACATGAATTTTGACCAAAAATCGAATTTCATTTAAGTGAAAATTGGTAAATGCAGTTTTATTCTAGATGTCAAACCATGACTTTTGAGACATTGCTTTTGAAAATCGGTTGAGTTTTGACGAAGTTATCGAAGTCGAAAGATTTGCCAAATGATGATGTAAGTTTTTGGCATAAAATTTTAACATGAATTTTGACCAAAAATCGAATTTCATTTAAGTGAAAATTGGTAAATGCAGTTTTATTCTAGATGTCAAACCATGACTTTTGAGACATTGCTTTTGAAAATCGGTTGAGTTTTGACAAAGTTATCGAAGTCGAAAGATTTGCAAAACGATGATGTCAAGTTTGTGGCATAAAATTTTAACATGAATTTTGACCAAAAATCGAATTTCATTTAAGTGAAAATTGGTAAATGCAGTTTTATTCTAGATGTCAAACCATGACTTTTGAGACATTGCTTTTGAAAATCGGTTCAGTTTTGACGAAGTTATCGAAGTCGAAAGATTTGCCAAATGATGATGAAGATTTTTTGGCATAAAATTTTAACATGAATTTTGACCAAAAATCGAATTTCATTTAAGTGAAAATTGGTAAATGCAGTTTTATTCTAGATGTCAAACCATGACTTTTGAGACATTGCTTTTGAAAATCGGTTGAGTTTTGACAAAGTTATCGAAGTCGAAAGATTTGCAAAACGATGTCAAGTTTGTGGCATAAAATTTTAACATGAATTTTGACCAAAATCGAATTTCATTTAAGTGAACATTGGTAAATGCAGTTTTATTCTAGATGTCAAACCATGACTTTTGAGACATTGCTTTTGAAAATCGGTTGAGTTTTGACGAAGTTATCGAAGTCGAAAGATTTGCCAAATGATGATGTCGAGTTTGTGGCATAAAATTTTAACATGAATTTTGACCAAAAATCGAATTTCATTTAAGTGAAAATTGGTAAATGCAGTTTTATTCTAGATGTCAAACCATGACTTTTGAGACATTGCTTTTGAAAATCGGTTGAGTTTTGACGAAGTTATCGAAGTCGAAAGATTTGCCAAATGATGATGTAGAGTTTTTGGCATAAAATTTTAACATGAATTTTGACCAAAAATCGAATTTCATTTAAGTGAAAATTGGTAAATGCAGTTTTATTCTAGATGTCAAACCATGACTTTTGAGACATTGCTTTTCATAATCGGTTCAGTTTTGACGAAGTTATCGAAGTCGAAAGATTTGCCAAATGATGATGAAGATTTTTTGGCATAAAATTTTAACATGAATTTTGACCAAAAATCGAATTTCATTTAAGTGAAAATTGGTAAATGCAGTTTTATTCTAGATGTCAAACCATGACTTTTGAGACATTGCTTTTGAAAATCGGTTGAGTTTTGACGAAGTTATCGAAGTCGAAAGATTTGCAAATGATGATGTCGAGTTTGTGGCATAAAATTTTAACATGAATTTTGACCAAAAATCGAATTTCATTTAAGTGAAAATTGGTAAATGCAGTTTTATTCTAGATGTCAAACCATGACTTTTGAGACATTGCTTTTCATAATCGGTTGAGTTTTGACGAAGTTATCGAAGTCGAAAGATTTGCCAAATGATGATGTCGATTTTGTGGCATAAGATTTTAACATGAATTTTGACCAAAATCGAATTTCATTTAAGTGAAAATTGGTAAATGCAGTTTTATTCTAGATGTCAAACCATGACTTTTGAGACATTGATTTTGAAAATCGGTTGAGTTTTGACGAAGTTATCGAAGTCGAAAGATTTGACAAATGATGATGAAGATTTTTTGGCATAAAATTTTAACATGAATTTTGACCAAAAATCGAATTTCATTTAAGCCTTTTTTGTTGCCTACTTGTCCGCAAGATATATGCTACTGACTTAGGGGGAACGAATGTCAAGCAAGCTGGCCATAAACAATTCGCTGAAAAGTGGCATTATAAATTGTATGCCATTTATTGGCAGAGAGAACAACTATAGTGCATCACTTTTATGTAGCCGCGGAACATTTGTTGAGTTTGATTCGACGCTTTTTTCTTCTTCTTATATATCTCTGCTTCTTTTCACTTCACAAGTGCTTTACAAAAGTTCTTTTCACATTTGCCACAAGTTTCTTTAGCACGAAGATGGCACCCACAATTGTACCACATGTTGTTGTTGTTGCGACTTTGCAACAAATCGCATACAAAAATGACTGCAATTTGCATTCGGCTGCCAAAGCGGGGCACTGACAGCATTTGTGCCACCCATTTTGCCGGTTTTTGGCATGTGTCGCACATTTATCGTCTTGGCTGTATTCTTTCTTTCTTTCGTTTTCTTTCGTTCAAGCATTTGCAACACTGTGGCTTTTGAAACGCATACAAATGACCGGGGGAGGGGGCTTTTAGATTTTCGCTTCAGCCGGAAGAGGCTGCATCAGCTGTCTGTAAGTCGTCTTTTTTTAGAGCCATTGAAATATTATTTAGATGTGTCCTTGAGTAAGTTTAGAAACCAGATCGCACCCACCCCTTAAAACATACATAAAATCTAACAGACGGACAGCATTGACTATAATATGTCTGTCTGTCTGTTGTGGCATTGCTGCTGCCTCGTCGCATTTGACATAGTTAATTATTAGCGCATTTTAGTCCATTATCCGGTTCGAATCTGGTGCACTCCATTGAAATGCAATTAGCGCGCCATCGCGTGTTAAATTCACCCATTGCCCCCCTGCAATTTTCCCGGCTTTGCCTTTCATCATACGGATGACGGATGACGTATGACCATTAAATAAGGACACGTGCCTGCATGCCTGCCTGCCTGCCTCGCTCTCACTCGTCCTTCAGAATCAGCATCAGCAGCTGAGGCTTGAAGCGAACGATATATTTATTCGTAAAACATACATTCACTTAGCGAAGAGAAGTGCACTTGAGTGCGTATGTGTATAAGTACCAACTAAAACAATTTCGTTTAGCATCAACATCAACGGCAAAAGCAACATCGACAACAACAGCGTCCATTTGTCAAGGCACAAAAATGTTTAATTGTGTTACAATTAAAAAAGTGTTCGGAGAGAAGGTTTTTTTTTAATTTATCAATGCCCTACAAAATATTTTGATAGTCTGCTTAAACACAAATCACATGAATGGGTTAAAAGTGAAGTTGTTCTTTAAATTAAAAAGTCTTTGAAAATTAATAAATTAGTTTTCTGTTATTGTGTTATTTTTATTAATGGGTATGTTCTAGTCCAGCATTCTTCTTACACTTTTTAGTTTGTGATACTTAAATTGAAACTGTTTTTGCTTTTGCAACTGCTGCTGATGCACATAAATCTTTGCACATACCCCCTCTTCTCCCTCCCACGACACCACAATTCACCTCATCGCCCAGTTGGTTAACAAAGCTTGACACTTATCAAACTCAGCCAGCGCTTATAACAGCGTTGCGGTTTGGAATGCAATAACAGGAAGAAAAAAAAACGCAGTAGCTGGCAAATAAAAAAAGGACAGCAGCAAACAATTATTGTCAAACGCAGACTGAGTAAATTCACAAACACACACCACACATTCCCTCTATTTTAGAGTTTTGCAGGCAGAAGGAGTCCCTAACACAATCCTCAATAGCATTTACTGTCCGATTATTTCTGTGGAATATCCATCTACTGTTACTCTAGTTACACTTGCCTCAGTCCACATTCGTTTTTTTGTGTCACGTTCACGCAAAAACTTACACCGGATCTGGATTAGGGCGGAGGCCAACTAAGTGGTTGGGTGGTGGTTGGGGATAGAGCTTTAGTGCTGATATCATTAACTTATTGCATTTTCATTACCAGCACATTCAACTACTGTTTCAACGCTCACGGCACTTGCCCATATTTATGCATAAGATCAGGCAGACGACAGAGATGGAGACGGAGACACGAAACCGAACACAAAATGCTCATCTATCATCTTCTTCTGAGCCAACGCATAGGGACACGTTTCTGAATGTGGGGAAATATAATTTATGCACGTAACTAGTTTGTCATGTTATCCTTCTGCTTGATGTAATTTTTTTGCTAGTAGCTGTTTGCCAGGCGATGACGACTGACGAAAGACTGAGACAGATGACTTTTGGCGATGTCCTCGAGTTTATTACCAACTGAAGCTTCACCTACCTGAATTGACTAACCATTACGTCATTTGCCCATTCAGCTGCAACTGGATATAATAAGTTGGCCATAATGACGACGCTGATGATGATGAGCAATTGACAGAATGTCTGACAAACATAAGCATAGCAAATTGATGGACTACTACGAAAAACAAATTGGATAGCTGGTCTCTCTCTCTCTTTCTCTCTTTCGTTCTCTTATACTCTTATACGTTACAGTAAACAAATTGCTGAATTGCTTTTTCGAAAAATGTTGACCAGAGTGTCAACTTTTGGGTTGCAGCCTGTCTGGAAGCTCTCTTTCCGTTTGTTCACATCAAAATGTGCCAGTTTAAAGGCAACTTTGATTCGCTGTTGACCGTGAAAATATTGTTGAATAACAAGCATAACAACAACTCTGCCTAATCTAATCCTACTATCTACCTATCTTTGTAGAGCAACAACTACTTTTTTTGCGTTTCCATTTCTCTAGTTGCTCGTGAGTTTTGCGACAGGAGCAAAAGCAAAAACAATGTCGCCACCGCTGTAACCCTAATCATAGCCAGCCAACCATAAAGTCCACTTTCGTTGTCTCATCAAAATCACTTTATGCTAATGGCCCACATTTGCATAATTTCCAAGTATTCCCAGCTTCGTTCGTAGGAACGAACCAAACCAAACCAAAGTGAAACAAAATGAATAACAACAAATATTTCATATGGCAAACTTTCGCAATAATTCGCAATGGACTTCGGAAGCTCGAAGCTTTAAATAAATTCATAAATAAATAATCATAAATTCTTGACGATGCTCGGTTAAAAAACTATTATTGACATTTCCAGAGTACATACTAAAGATGTGAATTATTGTAAACGGACATGTGCAATCCACAGACTCCCCAACCACTTGATCCCCGGGAGAGAGAGAGAGAAGTTCTGGACTGCCTCTGATTTTCTGCTGCTTCTTTGGCCAACAGTCGTTGCAAATATGCGGGCCATATTTTACATGGTTCGCATTTGGCGGCTTGCTGGATTTACCTACCAGTTACGCCTCTTTTCCTTTCCCTATCCACCTTCCAACTGCTGGCTGGCGGCTGTCGAGCTACGGAAACTGTTGGTTATACGCTCAAGTTCCGGTAATTATTTGATATAGGCTAGCAGCGTATGTGTGTGTGTGGTGTTGGGTGTGCTGCCGCCATATGAGCCGGTTGTTATTTCATATTCACGCCCAGGTTTGTTCTGTTTGTTCCGTGTTGTTGGCATTTCAAACTTTTTCATATGGTCACGTAATGCATAAAAAGCCTGTTAAGTTACGGAGCAGGAGCATGAGCAGGATTCCTTGTTCCGTGCATTGATTCATTGATTTGTATATGTATTTATGTATATTTATCAGTTGTTTCTCAAGTGTTGTTCATAAAATTTAATCTGCAACTCAATTAGTGGCGCCCCCTTGAATCAAGAACCATTTACTTTACGCAGTGGGCCAGGACACTGAGCATTCTTTCTAGGTAAGGAAGTTAGAGACCAGAGGCGCAATTAGAAATGATTTATGCCCAGGCCATCAAAAGACGTCGCTCTGCCAAGGGCTCCAGTCTCATCCAGTCCAAACCAGACGCGCTGTCAATTGCAGTCAAAGTATTTTTATGAGTTACTTACTACCTCTCATCTCTCGCCCCTTTCCTCGTTTCCGCAATGAAGTCATCTCAAATCCTGCGGCTTGTCGTTGTTATATCATTATATAAAGCGGCGTGGCGTCTGTGTGCGTCTTTTTTTATGGCTTTTAGTTTGATATGCGAATTTACATAAACAGCTCATTTATTTAATACTACAGTAGACAAATTATTTTAAAGCACAAAACTTCCTTTGCCTCTTGCTCTTCTACTTCTCCTAAGCGGGTCAAAATGAACTACACTGTGGCAACATGTTTGCTAACCGACTGACAATCGATTTCCAGAGAGCATTTATAAACAGCTTACTCTTGACTTGGCTCACTCACACACACACACACATGAGTAAATCAGACAATTATTAATTGCTCAGGAATCCATTTCCACTGATTGGCTTTCGGGATGCCAAAACGGCATCCTAATGCGACGCATCCGACTCCCAACACCCGGTATCTCGCCTCTTGAACCGAACTTGGCTCATTGGCTAAATTCCAGCTAATTACCGCACATTTAAACGTCGTTCAACTTTACCGCTCTGCTCTTCCCTGGTCTAAGTCTGGCTGCTGCATATTCTTTCACCTGGTTAACAAATCTCTCGGCATCAATTCTGACTGAACAGCAATAGCAATTGCATCATCGGCACAACTCAAGTGGCAAGTGCCAAGTGGCAAGTTTTGTAGTAGAGTGGTAAGTGGCAATGTTGTTATTGTTGTTGGTGTTGCAGATGCTTCTGCATCACACAACTAACTGAATATGCAATGAGGCAGAAGCCCCAAAACCCATACCTTAAGCCCAAACCTAAAAAGCCAAAGGCATATCTGTAATTGTGCTGAACTCTTCACCTTCTCTATCTCTCTCTCTCATTTGCTCATCCAATCTCTCTGGAGGGCAGTTCTGTTATAGCTGTTGCTGGCTGTGTCTCTCTCTCTCTCTCTCTTTTTATCATTTGTAAATACTAAATTGCCTACAAATATGAAGCAATTATCAAACATAAATGGGAAAAATTATTAATCACATGTGTGTGTGTGTGAGTGTGTGAGTGTGTAAGTGTGTGAGTGTGTGCGAATGTTTGTGGGAGTGTTTGTGAGTGTATATTTAGTGCAACGTGTAGTAATTGGCATCATTGTGTGCAATTGATTGCATCTGGCTGAGGGGCGCCGCCAGCAATATAAACAAACCAATTAAGGTCCAAGTGCACATACCCAATAATAACAACAACAACAACAACAACGACAGCAACTAGAAGAAGAAGAGCATGTCCATCGAGTGGCCAAAAAGGAGAGGAGTGCCACTGAACTTAAGCCCTGGTCAGCTTGAGCGTCAACGCAGGTCACACAAATGGCAGGCAATGAAAATCAGAGCAAATGGAGCCAATTGTTTTATGAACTTATTGCTTTACTCTCTTTTATCATTTGTGCCATATTGTTATTGCTGTTGTTGCTATTTGCTGTTCACCCAAAATATATGTAAGTGTGTATGTATTTGTAATACATAGTTTCTTTCTATTTGTGAGACGCGAGGCAAGAAAGTTGAGTAGAACAAGAAAGAACGAAAGCGAAAAAAAAACCGAAAAACACACAGAACCAAATTGTGAAAAATGCTTATGCTGCAAGAAATGGCAAATACATACACACATTTGTGTGTGTTTATAGGAGAAGGGGCGTGGTAGGGAGAGCTCGCTGTTGCTGGTTGAAGCGTAAAATGTATTGCAAACAAATTGTCAAGTATTTTTGTGGCTTACATCTCGGTTAGAAGAAGCGTCGTCGTCGTCGTCGTCGGAGGGCGACTCCTCATCCACATCCACACCATATATATATATATATATATATATATATATGTAGTCCGACCCCTCAGTCGCGCAGCGGGAACTCCGCCCAGACATTGGGTGGCTTTGGCACAGCTGGGCACATTGCCTTCCAAACTTGCACAAATGGTTGTCGCTTCGCCAGTCGAATGCCAGTCAAACTGACTTTTGGCATATGTATGTATGTCGTGCAGCTTAGATATATATCTGAACAAATTATGAGCAGTTGCTGACCCGCTGCTGACCCGCTGCTGCTGCTGTTGGGTAGTGAAAGTGCATCCAACAGGTTGTGGAACATGCTGCAGACTGCTGCTCTGCTGTTTAATTTAATTATCTATTTTAATTAATTAAAAGCAAAATGGTAAACTTGTATTTGCTGCTTACTGATTACTGGCATTACTCATACGCAAGGTGTGCCTGTTAAATTATCTCAGCGCAAAAGTTCTTGCTGCTTAATTATTTCCCCACCATGGGTGTTTGTGTGTGTGTGTGTGTGTTTTGCACGCGTCTAATCAAACTTTAAATAGAATTCTGCAACACACAGCAAAACAACTTACACAACAACTTCAGCTCTTGTTGCCCTTGCCGCTCCCCGTAAACATCACGTACATATCAGAAATGTTTTACAAAGTGAAAATGCATGAAACGTGTGCGCCTCCGAGTTCGTTCGTTCGTTCAGTTAACTTGCTTACTTGGCTCTTGTTGTTGCTGTTGTTGTAATTTAAGCTGCAAATGTTGTTGTTCTTTTTGTTCGCTGTTTGTTTTCCACAAAAGAGCATTTTGTATCTAGCCGCCTGCTCTGAGGTGCCGCCTGCCACATTGCGCAAAGTTTTTGCCAAAATGTTTTCGCTGCAGTTTCGAGTTGCACAAGTCGAAGTCGAAGTCGCAGTCGCAGTTAGCGTCATTGCAAACAGTGCAACAACTGCAAATGGCGACACATTTCAAGCATTTGCAACACTTCCTTGCCACAATTGTTTGCCAAAGTAGCAGCAGCAACAGCAACAGCAACAGCTGCAGCAACAGCAACATTCTCAGATTCTCAGTTAGCAATTGCACGCTTTTACTTTCGCGACTTTCGAGAGCAACTCCTGAAGCTCGTCTGGCCCACATAAGCTGGCTGGCTGCTGCATGGTTGATGGTGTAGAAAAGCGGCTCATAAACAGTAAGCTGCTTAGAAAATGCACAAGCGCTAACACATCGACAACTGTCTGTCGTTCCGGCCATGGAGCATTGCAAGGCATACTTAGCGCTTTATTTCAATTTATATAAGTAAACCCTTTTTGAAACCAAATCCCTTAAGACTACACCACCGGAGCAAATAGCAGGAAAAGCAACAGCAACAGCCATATTTATTTTAAAGCAAATAAGTTCATAAATATGTGCCAAAGAGAGGACAGCAGGACAGCGATTAGGTAAGTGGCGAATGCAGGGGAAGTTGGTTTGGTGGCGAAAGGATTCGTCTGAAAATCACCCGAGGCATGCTTCTCTCTGCTTGTGTGTGTGTGTGTTTTCCGTTTTGCGTTGATATTTCAGACAGCTTCATGATTCTGCTAATTGCCAGTGGGTTGGTACGCCGCACATGCCTCTGCATAAGAAAAGATGGAAGTGAGCGAAAAATAAAGAGAGCAGAAATTGGAGATTGAGTGTTGGGATCCTGATGGTGTGTGCGTGCCTTGGTCGCAATGCACATTCCCCAACAAGAATTCAATTGAGCAGTTGCTGCAGCAACGATTTAAAGCCACCAAACGCCAATTGAAGCTAAGCTGAGCCAAGCTAAGCTAGTTGAGTCTATTGGATGGATTCTTGGATGGGAGATAACCATAAATCATTCTATGTATTCATATAATTTGCTTCGTGCTACAAGGAAGGCGACGACGCTGTGTGCCAATAAAGTAATTTGTATAAACAATATAATTCATTGCCGACTCTCATTTATCAAAGCTGGAGACATATATGAAGAGAGAAGAAGAACCCTTGACTGCTTACGGCTGCCTGCTGCCTGCTGTTTCTTTATATGATATGTTTTGTTGTTGGAGTTGGTGGGCGAATAATCAAGCGCGTCTCTCTTATTTATGCCATCGATGATGATGACCATGACGAACAAGACAAAGATATAGATGATGATAATGATGATGATGATGATGATGATTGTCAACTTGACAACTGTCAACTGTCAGCAACAACAGTAACAACTGGAACTACAAAACTGAAGACAGACACGACGAACTGCTGCACGAACGATACAACAAGATTGAGACACAGACAATTGTCTGTCGCATTGGGCGCTGAAAAATTGTTAAGCATTTGTTTTGACAGCGCGTTTTGACAATACAAAGCAGACAAATAACATGACGGAACAACAAAAGTGGAGAACTACAAAGGGGAAATATAGTATCTTTGGTAAGTTGAAGAAAATGCTAAATTAATTATCTTCTGAAACGTGTAGAGAGACAGAGACACAGACAGATAGAGAGAGAATAATATATGTGTATACGTTGAGTATACTTTATTTGCCTACTTATCAGTCGACGGCAATGAAAATAAAGCATCAAACTGCGAGCAAAGTAAGAGTGTGTATGTGTAAGAGTGAGCGTGTGTGAAACTCACGTCCTGTTTGTGCAAATTTCAATTTGTATATTACCTCATATCATATTGCATGGCAAGTATTGAGCGCATTTCATATGCACATGCAACAGAGGCAAGTGTGAGTGTGGAACGTGCGTGCAGACAATGAAATTTATGGAAACACCAGACGGAATAGCAATAACCTGCACCATTCGCCATTCACCATTCATACGCTATTCGCTAGAACAACCGAAAAGAATATGCTACGAAACATGCGCAAGAAAAGTTGGTAAAATAGTCCTTTTTCTTTTTGTGTACACGTTTTTGCTGTGTTGGTGCTAGTAGCTAGCAGTTTTGTGTGTGTTGCAGGGTATGCCATATTCGGATTGACGGCCGGTGTATGTGTGTGTTGCAAGCAGCATTGCAATGTCAGGACACAAAGTATGTAATGTGCTTTCATGTGATTTCATTTCTGACAAGAAGCCCTGCACCCCCTTCAACCAACCGTACACAGTTTGAGAAGTTTCTTTCTTGCAGACTTTGCCACGTATGAATAAGTTTGACGTGATGCGCTCGCCGTCTTCTGAAGCTCTCCTTTTGTTCCCCCCTTCCATTTGTAAAGACAGATAAATGCTTTAAGGCACAACCTTTGGCTTCAATTGTTGTTTTTTTTTTTCTTTTTGGTTTTCTTGGGCCAAAAACAAACACGTTGCACGAGCTGCATCTTCGCCAGCCCATTGACCAAAAGCAATTTGTTGTACAATTTGTTGCGAATTTGGCGCGAGCATGTTGCAAGGCGAAAGGCGAGACAACAATGTGTGTGTTGTGTGTATTTACATATGTGTGTGTGTGTGTGTGTGTGTGCTGGATGCATGGCAACGCTGACGCAGACGACAGGGACAATGTGTCGTTATTATTGCCGTAATTATCGGTGGAGAGTACTGCAAGCGTGAAGCAAATGTAAATATAATATAAATAAAAGCAGTTAAATTAACAAATTGAGTTGAGTCCAGTCTTGGTCTTGTTCTGATCTGGTCTGGACCGGACCGGGGCCAATGTCGCCAGCAGCCGTCAACGTTGCCTCTCGCGGCGTAAACATGGCGGTGACAACGGGGGTGAAGTTGCATTGTTGGTTTCTTTATTCTTTTTTTTTATTATTTTTAATTGGATTTTTATTCCTTTTAATTCCATTTTTTTTCTTCCTCTACATTCATGTGTGCAGTGACCGAACGAACGAACAGTCGACAGAGTCAAAGCCGTAACATGAGAGTGCCCCACCTGCAACATGTGACGTATGCTTAATGTGTGTGTGATTGGTGACATTGCTGGGCAATGATATCTGCTGCTGCTGCTGCTGGCCGATCAACTATTGTATCCAGTTAAAATCAGAAGAAGCAAAAGCAGTCTTGCTGCACCAACTGCAACTGCAACGTTGTCACAACGTTGTCCAGAACAGGTAGTCAAGCATTGTGCGGCATGCCTTTAATGAGTTATAAATGCTTGATGTTTGTGTGTTTGCCAAACGGCTTTGGCTATTTACGGTCAGCTTTGTGGCCATGCCACAAAATTTAATTAGAGACGAATCAGACGGACCTTCAGCCCCACCATACACCACCCACTTGCCACATAGGCCTTTCTGGGTGGCTTAAGTTACCGCGCAACAGCTGGCAGTGTTGTTGTTGTTGCTGCTGCTGGATGATGATGCCTTATTTAGTTGCAGCATTTATCAGATAGAAACCGCAAAAGCCAGAACATAAAGAGTATAGAGAAATAAGAGAGAGGGAGAGAGAGAGAGAGGCGTGCGTTGGCGGTAAACAGGTGCCACAGAATATTTTATGAATCATTTATAACTCAATAATCCTGTTGAGTTGATTTTAACCAATAATTGATTATTGTTTCCGTCGCCCCCAAATACCGTTGAATGCTCTTATTGCTGTTGTTGTTGACACTGTAAAATGCAGACATAAATTTTATAAATTCATTTCAAACGAATTTGTGTGTGTGCGTTTTTGTGGCGACACAACCGCCAACGCCACCAGACACTTAAAAAGTTTGCCAACGCGAAATTTAAATACAAATTTTACAGATAAATCCTCACAGCATTAAACAGCTGCTTCCACTGGAGAAAGAGCGAGAGAGAGCGAGAGAGAGAGAGAAAGAGAGTAAAATACCCTTAACCCTCTTTTATTCAAATACATACATACATGCGTACACAGTATAAAACAGTATGAAACTAGCTGAACTCAAACTCAAATTTATGCAAATTTTGTGGCTGCTTTTTCTGCAGCTTTCTAGGCACAGTTCCCATGAATATTAATGAGACAACACATGGAAATTAGAATCAGCTCAGTTAGAATGTGTGAACGTGTATGAGTGTGTGTGGTGTGTGGCTAGTCAAACAATTGCTGGCAAATTATGTATTTCAACATGAACATTTCGAAAATCCAAATGCGTTCACATTCCTTTTTTGAGTGCAACTGCAGAAATGAGAAGGAAAAACCAACCAACCAACAACACTTGTAATAATAATAAGGAAGCAGCCTGACACTATCCATAGGTGTTGAACCAATAAATATATGTGCGTGTGTTTGTAAAGCGTGCACATACATACAAACATGCATACATATATGGTATATATTTTGAGGCGGTATTTATGACCCGGCCAGGAGGCAATTTGTGGCGTGTATAAATTTTAAGCAGTTGAAATTAATGACACGCCTGAAACACACACACACACAATTGTGGCACCACACACACACATGTATGATATTAAAATGAAATGAAAATTACGGCACCTACAGACACACACATACAAAAGAATGAGTGAAAACTCGAGCAGGATGAGAGGTCAAAAGGGTTAAATGTTTGTTTTCTTGTACGTACTGTTCTTTGTTGTAGCACACACATTATAAAGTTTCACCGACTTTTAAACACCGCTTACACAAACAAACATATACACACACACACTTACACATACATAGAGTTGCAACAGATTCCTCTGCGCTAGATTGCATCTCGCCAAAGAGTAAAAAAAAACCCATAACAACAAAAGGAAACAGTATATAATATAGAGGCAAGCTGTCTGTCTCCGAGACGAGGTCAGACATCATCAGCCGATGGATGGATGGATGGATGGTTGCAGAAGCAACAAAGAAATAGCTGCATACAATTTGTGCAACATAGTTTCACTTCGGGTTGCAACTAAAGGCTGGATGGGTAGCAAGGCAAGGTGATGTAAATGGATCACAAAAATATATTTCCATATTAATAATATCTCTTTCTCTCTCTCTGTCTCTCTTTCTGAAAGCACTCAGCTCGTGTCCTACAGCATCCATTCACTTAAACTTTCAATAGCTTAAAGTAAGTGTTCAAGCTTTAAGTTTTCTGTGTGTGTGTTGACTCGACAAATAATTTACACATGTCCCAAAAACACAATACAAAAGTCAACTCTCTTTTTCTATACCCATTCTCTATCTATCTTTCTCTGTCCATCGCTGCCAAGTTGGGATTAACTGAATAGAGAGCGAGTGAGAGAGAGAGAGAGAGAGAGGGGTTTAAAGATGGTACACAAAGGGCTGAAAACATGCAATCTTTTATTTAATGAGTGCGAGTCAACAGCTCAACTTCAAATTGACACTTTTGGTCGCTGCTACCGAAATGATTGCTAGCCAGCCATACAAACGTCACACACACACACACATGCGAACAAGCGAACACACACGAATGAGTTATTAAGCCATGTTTGCGATTGTGTCTTTCATTCTCTATGTAGCAAACATTCATTGAGAAATATTTGCAGTCAACCAGGCTAGCTTTCAAGCTGTCTTTGAGGCGTGATTTGGAAACTTTTCAAATATGTTGGCCATTGCCACTTTTTGTTCGTGTGTGCGCCTCAGTGTGTGTGTGTGTGTGTGTGTGTGTGTGTGAGGGTAAGTTAAGCCATCTAGCACAATCTTGACCAGGCCTGTCTACGCCTGTGATCTTTGGCGAGACATTGGCAGTCATTTGATTGGAAAACTCGCTGAAGCAGAAATCTCAAATCGGAAATCAGGCATCATCAGGCCTTGTACACTATTCACTTGTTCACTGCCAGCAGCAAACACACTGTGTGTATGTGTGTGTATGTGTGTGTCTGTGTCCTTGTGATTTATATTCAGTCACATCCCACCCCATTTCACGACCTCACAATTCAATCATCATCATCATCATTGTGTGCCGCGTTTGCCAACCTGCTGCTGCAGTTAAAGTTGGATAGCCTTGTTGCACCATAAACAGCAGATACGAGAATACGAATAAGAATTCAAGACGACACGTACAATTGTTGGGGCAGAGATGGGCCTAGGCCAAGGACTTTACCTACCACAAATTAGTTTTCAATGGCAACTGTTCAATTTCTGGCTCGATTCAAATGCATTTTCAGTTAGAGAGCAGATAACTTTTTGGCCACTGCTTGGTGTGTGGCGTACGGATCATGGCACATAAATATGCCTAACGTCAGAGTATATCGAGGTCAATTCCGTATGGCAAGTACTAAATGTATACATTTAATAATTTATACATTTATTTTTATTTACTTTGGGTCTTTATTTATTTTTGTACTTAAATATTGCCGCCAGCAGCTGCGCATAAAAAATAACAAAGCACAAAAACCACTGCCATACATACATATATGTATCTATGTAAATACTCTATATAAAAATGCTTTATTTTTGTATATAGTATTTATTTTAATTGATTGCCCTTTAAAGATGCCAACCTTCATGGCTGCCCACACATCTATTTATCTTATCGTTACTGACCATGGTCAATGTTTCTACTGCTGCTGGTCAGTGTGTCTTTGAAATCTCCCTCCCTCCTACCCACCGCTACTGTCCACAGTTCACAAATTTTGTTTACGTTTTGCTGGACGCGACAAGCACATAATTTATTTTGGCTGAGATGTCCTTGCTGCTATACGTATCTGTGTATCTGTGTGTGTGTGTCCGCCTCATTGCTGCCTGTCAGCGCCTCTGAGATAAGCTGACTGCGAGAAATATGCGAGCGTCCTTCGTCTCCTCTCTTAGGTGTAGCCACACACACACATACACACAAACACGAATGTGCAAATAATGAGGAGCAGTGGAAAACAGGAAATGCTAGGCGTAGCGAATGTGTAGCAAAATATGGCAAACGTGGCGCTTCTCAAAGAGCACACCAACCAGTAGAAGAAGAGTAGCAGCAAGAACACATAAATAAAATGATGGCGGTATTTAATTGGTCACGCCGACATACAAATACCAACGCACAGACCCATTGAAGCACCGGGTAAAAACTCTGGCCAAGCCATACTCCTCGTCCAGTTGGCTGTGAGGTTAATATGTGCGACTGATTTATGTTGGCAGCAGCAGCAAATCCGACTCGGACTTGGATTCGAGACTCTGGACTCAGAACTCAGGGCTCTGACTTAGATTTGGATTGTGAATCGGACGTGGTGCTGGCGACAGGCGCCAAGCGCCAAGCGCACGCAGCACATCCTTCATCCCCTTTTTGACGCTATCCCCTCCCGGTTGTCTGGGCCTGCGGGGCACGGCGTATTATAAATGATTTTAATAATTTGAAACGATTTGTTTAGTTCTGCATCAAGTCGGATAAACGTCGATGATTAATTAGCAGCAGCGTCTCAACAAAGGACGAACGAGAGAGAGAGAGAGAGAGAGAGAGAGAAAGCGTAGACGGCACATTGTTGTTGTTGGCATGTACTAGAGCGGTCCATTATAAACATGTTTTGTATTTCGGCCATTTTTATCGCTTAGCCATTAAATTCCATGTTTCAGTGCGAGACAATTCGCCTTTGCGAAATGAAGATTAGCCAAAATAACAAAAAAGAAGAAGAGTAAAAAAGAGAAAATTTATGGCACACACTCCCCACCAACCCGCACCAAGCTGTTTTGCGCGAACTTATGATTCTTGCGTAAGTTAATTGATAAATGGGCAAAAGGTTCCATCAGCGCCAGACTTCCATACATATGTTTGTGTACATGTATGTGTGCGTAAATTATGAATGTACTCATTTTTGCATGTGCTCAATCCACAATATTTATCACAACAAAAACATTTAAATGTAGACAACAAATTATATGTATATCAGCAAATAAAATGCCACTAACCTTTCACAAAACTACCGTAATTGCTTTATCCAAATTGAGCAGCTTTTACAAAAGGTCGCTCGAACGACACACAAACACCAGATTTTCACTTTGTTTCACTTTGTTTTATTGCAATCCGCATTCGCGTTAGCATTTGGCTTATCGATTTGTTATTTTTTGTCTCTTTAGTTTAGTTAAAACACTTCACTTACACTTGTTTTACAAACGATTTAGTTGGACGCGACAAAATTTTATACAACTAAATCAAAAGGCACGCAGCGAATGTGAAAAAATGTATACATGCAGATCAAATTTACAGTTATCATTGCTCTCAAAACATCTCCTACTCTCTTTTGCTCATGCTGTTAGTTAACATTGTATAGAAGATCATAGACGAATAATGTAATGTAAGGAAAATGTTATTACATACTGTGCACCTGCCTGGACTTCTTTGCAGTAATTAAACTTGCAAAAAATAAATTATTTACACAAACTGAATATACATACATATATGAAAGGGAGACTTCAAAACCAATTTATGCAAATGCATACACTAATATTTGCATTGAAATAAATGTACACAATACCAAATCGAAATATTTGTTATACTACTTGCATTTGTATGTAAGTAAATGTGTGTATGTATGTACATACATATGTATTTAACTTTCGAGTTGACCGCGTCCACTCCGCATGGAATGCATTTCTCGGTCAACTCTCTCTTCTGACAATAACAAACTGTTTTCTTAGTCATTTGTTGTTGAGTCAAGTGTCGAGAGTAGGATATACATTAATTTTAACTAAAATACAACTACATGCAACAATGTAAGAGTTGCTCCTAATTGCCAGGCAAATAGAGAGAGAGAGAGAGAGTACATTTGATACCTGGGCCAATTTGTCCATCTGTTTGCAATTTGTCGATGCGTCATTTATTGACACTTTTAATCCATAATTGTCAGCAATATTTGCCGTACAAATTTAAAGCCATAAATTGAAATATAAAGAGTTATAAATTTGTTTCTACTCCACACACAGTAATTTCAGTATGCATATACATACGTATATGTATGTATGTATATATAAATATGTTGATACATATTTTACATGCATACATATATATTTACTTATTTTTATTTATTTTTTTGTTCTGTTTGTATGTAATGCATTACGCACACGCAGTAAGACCATCATAAATCATAATGCAAGACAAATACTTAATACTATTGCTGTTAATTCACAATTTCCATATTTATGCGTATTTACTGACGCTGCAAAAGATTCCAATGATGCTTCCAGCCGTATATACATATGAAAGTATAAATGTATAAAAGTTAATTTGCCTTCTCATTATTACCGTTATTTATATTACATTTACAATTTATATATTTTATTAAAAATCATTTAATAATTGCGTCCAACTTAAGCCCATTCAAATGTATATGTGTAAAGGGGTTGATAGAACTGCCAATGTGTATGTGTGTCTGTGTTCTGCTAATTAAAATGACCAATCACTGCCAAAACGTATCGCCTCATTAAGCCTGCCGGTGTTTCAAATGCTCTTGCTCTTCTTCTTGAATGTTGCTTCTTCTTGCCTTGCCTGAGCGCATGACAAAGCGATTTAATTAATTGGAAAAATCAAGAGTTTCAATTACGTGGCATGCATTGCAAAAGCTCATTGATGGAAATCTATAGACAAACACACACACACGTACATTTACACAAGGTAAAGCACCGCTTTGAATATAACAGATAGAGAGAGACGCGTTCTACGTGCTGTATATGTACATATGACAGAAAGGGAGATAATGTTGAGAATGTAGGAAAGTGGGTGTCATGTTAATTATCAATCTCTTCTTCAATGCATAAATAGAATATTTGAGTCATTTGCTTCACGGTCTCGTTCAAGCTCTCTTCCACTTTCTGATTCATAATGCAATTGCAGCCGCTTTACGTTCGATTAGTTTGAGTGCGTTTTGATGAGTTATGTTAATCACTTTTCGTTTTGCACTCAAACGCTTACTGCTCACTTAATGATGACGGGCGTTGCAGTCACACACACACGCACACGCACATACATATGCACTCTGCTGAGTGCGTTCAATTACTTAATATAATTGAATACTCCTTGAGGATAGATCTTCTTAATTTATGTTTCTGTGCTCACACTTATATATATTGCTTGTGCCGCACCCAATGCACTGTGCCACACCTTTTTGTCACACTGGGTGTTAATTAATTAATTAATAAACTGCACTCAGCTGGATGACTGATTGTCTTCCAGGTGCAATAAAAATGACACCGTTATTATGTCGACTTAACAGCTAACAGGTTAACAGGTCACTGGGCAGGTGTACACTGAGTACGAGAGTGTTGATTAAATGGATTCGCACCTACTCTATCTATATTGCGTGTAATGATGGCAAATAAATCGTTTTGGCTCAAAGAAAGTATTCTAACACTTTTTTCATTACTGCTCAGATGTTGCTCTGTTTATTTGCGAGCTTTCTTTTCTCTTTTGCATATTTTGCCCAACTTCAGCAACGAAAAGGCAGAGGGCGGCGCTAGGATGGCTTGCGCCCGAAGCTGGGTTATAAATTTATTGCTGAACTTTGAAATACCACGGCCGCAGCAGCAGAGCAGCTACTTCCTCTCTGAAGCTGAAAGTCGAAGTCGAAACGATTTAAAGCAGCAAAAAAAATTCTGCAGATGTATATTTCGCAATTATCCTTAAAAATGCAGCGTCCAAAGTTTGGAGCGTGTTGAGAGATGCAACGGAAATGTGTTTTAAGGCTGGGAGCGAGGGGTTATTAGGGTGTTGACGGAGCTGCGAATAATTTATTAGTTGCGTAAAGAAATCATTTGTTTGTAGTTTATTTTTTGTTACGCTTCGTTTCGTTTGGTTGCTTGAATTGTAGTGTGAAAATAAATTAAAAGCAATGCACAGTTTGACAACAGCTGTGCACGACCATTATTCGTTTGGTTTGTGCAATGGCTACAGTTTGAGTGTAACTGCGCACAAGCCGAACGAACATGTTTGGGACAACTGGACAGGGTTTAGGACTTGGCTAAGTTAAGAGTTGTGATTTTATTAAAAATACGTACATTTCACATTTACAATAATATGACGAGAATTGCAACAAAGGTTAAGAGTCCCTTAAGATCTATGCATATATAAATATATATGTGTATAAATAACGCTCTGCTTAATTTAGACACAAGCGAATTTGCGTTTTGATTAGAAATATGTTTCGTTTCGGGTTTTCTTGTTACGATTAGCAACTAAATAGTAGTTTTTAAATATATATATTAATAACAGCAGAGCACCGGGAGACATCGCTCTCTCTCTCTCTCTCTCTTTCACACGCTCATTTTGTCTTCGCGGTGCGTAAATTCGATGCTGAAAGAAGCGATCGGGAGGAGGCTGGAGGCGTGGGCCGCTCATCAATATGGTAACCATTGTGCCGCCTCGTTGGCATATCCTGCTTACGTCCCAAACGGTTCAGTGTGCTCGCACTAGTTGCTCCATTATGTGGCGGCGGTTTACGTGGCAACGTGGATGTCTAAGCAATAAGTACATTTAAAATAATCGATTAGATAGGATAGGTAAGAAACTTACGCGCTTGTTCTGCTCCTGCGAGTAATTGATTTCGTATCCTTCACTTATGTGCTTGGGCTTCCACGGAGCCAGCATTGAAACGGAACGCGAAACGGTGCGCGTCATCGGCTGCAACGGTGGCTTGCCACCACCATTACTAGCTCCTACTGCACCACCCTTGCGTAGATCCTCGCGCGACATGGAGCGACGGCGCAAGTTGTATGGCTGTGGTATATCGCCCACGGTGGTTGCATGCAAATAAACCACACTGCGCTGGCTATGCAAACTTGACTCACCCTCCGTGCCGGAACTCTCGGCGGGGTAACGCTCGCGATCTCTGTATAAGTGTGGAAGGAATAGAGTGCTTAAGTAGTATTTGTTTATAGCAATATCCTCAGCGATTACTTACTTGCCATAATGGCCGCTGGCATCTGCTGCACTGGATAGGAATCCTCGACGGTCTGTGCTGCGCGCTGGCTTTGGTGGTCCAAGCAGTGGTCGATCCTCCTCGAAACGCTGTGGCACAATATCCTTGGAGCGTTCGAGAGACATGGCACGCTGAGCATTGCTTGTGCCGCGCTTGTGACGCTCCACTGGCTCCGGCTCCGAACCACTCTCAGAGATGTCGTGGAGTTCGCGAGATCGCGAATAGTGACGTCTCTTACGGAAATCAACCTCGTCGCTGCCATCGGGCTCCAGATGCTGCATAGATGTGGCACGTTGACGAGTCGGTGTCGAGTTTGTTGCATGCCCCGCCGAAAGACTGTGGCGATAATCACGCGACGGCGGCGGCGGACTGCGATCCAAATTGTAGGCGCTCTGCGAATGCTTCGAGTTTGCCAACTGAGTGCGTCGTCTTTTGAAGACAAGAGCGAGCGAGAGAGAGGTCAGTTGAAGTGTTAACAGTGTTTTAAATTGAGGCAATACTAACCGAGGCATGCTGCTGGCCTTGGATATTGTTGGCGGATTCGAGTCCAAGTCGGTGTCACCAAAGAAACGCAAATTCTTTGCTGGTGCCGCAGATGCATTGCGTTTTGTTCGCTTAAGACTGGAAGTAGCTTCACTATGTCCATTGACAGATACATTTAGCTGGTGCAAGAAACAAATAAGTGAGTTTCGACTTTCTGTCAGAGTTAGGATCTGCTGCTGCTGATTACCTGCTCCTTGGGATTGCTCTTGGCTCGGCGATCAAGTGACTTGAACCAGCCAATTTTCTCTGGCCTCTTGACGGGAGTTGACGTTACTGTTTCCTTCTTTTTGGGCGGCTTTTCTGTGGAGCCGCGTTTCAGCAGCAAGGGACTAGCTTTTGGTGTTGAAAGGCGACGTCGCATCGAGATGTCCAGAGTCTAAAAGAATTTGCATTTTTTGTTGTTTTGGTTTAGTTTTGGTCACGTTTTGAGGCTAAAATGGGTCAAAGGTTTAGTGACCGTTGCACAAGTGTTGCAACAGCAACAGGTTGCTTGCCGCACAATGTGGGGCAGGTGGCCTTTGCGCGAGCCTTGCCACAACTCATGCCTATCTAATGAGTGGCCCTGTTGTAACAGTTGTTGTTGTTGCGCCCCCACAAGCAACAAAAGCAACAATAACAATGTCAGCTCACGTTGCAAACAAACTTGTTTTTGCCATTTGCAAGTTGTGCGAATTGTAAATTTGCCTCGTTTTGGTTGTTGTTGGCCCACTTGCAGTTGATATTATTATTGCAAATTGGCATTAGGCCGGTACAAAAAAAAAAAGAGAATGAGAGAGAATGTTTGTTCTAAACGTTTCGTTTCTTTTTTTTCGAATGGAATGTCAAACAAGAGACAACGCAAAAGCATAGGCAAACAATTCAAATTCGACTTGGAATTCGATTTTATGCACCCACAGTTTAATTAAATATTCAAATACAGCCGCTTAGAGCCCGCCTTAATATAGTTTATGGCTCCCGCTTGGGCAATAAATTAGCTAACAACATTATTGGTCGCAGCATTTTCAAGTCTTTTTCTCGTTTTTTTGGTCATCATGTAGAATCTTCGAAATGAATGCCAGGCACTTTATGTTATTTTTGTTACTGAAACATTTATTGTGTTTTTTTTTTATGGCCATCGGGCATGAGCATGAATAATAGCCGCATATTGTCCAAATCGTTAACCACCACACACTTGAAAGTTATGAGCAACTCTTATTCTGGTCGTTGTTGGTTGCTGTTTTTTTTTGTGGCACGCAAACTCAATTTGACAACGAAGCCACACCTTTCGATTTCGGTATTCAATAAACCACAAAATAAAAACACAATCGAATCTTATGCTGGACTTCTCTCTCTCTCTCCCTGCCTCACTCCCAGAACAATGCTTTTCCTGCAGGATGAGCACTGCTCGGAGATTTATAGCAGATCTACACATAAGATGCTAATTTGTCTGCTTTCACAGCAAAAAACAAAAACAAAGAAAACAAAAAAAAGGTGTTGCTTCAACATCCGCTAGAACAAACTGTTGCACTTTTTAGCAACATCCTCTTGGAAGACTCCCATCCCAAGGTCTTGCAAGCCCACAAATGCGCTCAAGCATTGCAAATTGGCCAGCGAGATAGCTGCACTTGCACAATGGCTTTGGGCCAACAAAAACACAAAGTAGCGCCAAAAAAAAACAAAAAAACAAAATTAAACAGAAAAACAGCTTATGCAATGACTAAAATGGAATCTGTTTTAGTGCGCAGCTTAATCAATTGCTTATACGCCCCGTTCTTGGTTCTCCATCTTGCTGGCTGTCAGCTTTCCTAATTTTTAAGAGAGAGAGAGACAAACGGACTGAATGACAGACTGACTAACTGACTAGCTGACAAACTGACAGCTGCTGCGTGGGTCTCGCTCAACGCTTTTTGTTCTCGCTTAAACGCTGAGTTGACTTAAACGCCTCGTCGCTGAATAGTTTTGCGTCGCAACTTTGCAATTCTATTTGGCCAACGCACAATGATTGTTTTTAAATACCCTTCTCAATATGGTGTTAAAATTATGACGTCAGGTGTGCACTATCTTATCAGCTATTTAAGATGAAGATGAAGTTTTCCTTGGTTTAATGTGATGATTTTGATAAAATATTATTATTTTGTTGTAAACAATACGAATAAATATCAAACTTAAAACAAAACGACGTATTTTTTAACAGGTTATACAAATTATTAGGGAACCCAACATTTTGACCGACAGTGGTACTTGCAAGAGTATTTAATATTCGAAAGTGTGCAAGAGAAAACCAAATGTCAAGCATTCTTTAAGGCAGGCTACGTCTTGATTTGATTTGATTTGATTTGCTTTGCTTTTGACTCCCTAAGTGCCCGTGACTGACTGACTGGCATGACTTGTCTTGTCGCTGCACCATTTTTGGCCAAAGCAAGACGCCCACCTAGGCAGCTAGTCCAGCGATCCGGTGACAGTGAACAGGAAATGCTAAAGCCACACTCAAACAATTGCAAAAAAACAGCAACATATATGATATTATTCGCAATTCGGGGGCGACGACGACGACGACGACGACGAAGTTTTGATTAATTTGAAATTAATAATAGCTGAACCCATGACCAAATGTTGGCGTGTGTTTGTGTGTGCGCGAGTTTAAAGAAGCTCCACCAAAATGTGACCCAACGAACGCATTTTGAGTTCAACGAACCCGCCGGCCTCGCCGGCCATCGCGAGCCATCAATTAGCGATTAAGAGCTGGGTCAGACTAAATATTTACTTACCTTTGGTTCGCGTGAGGTCTCTCCGTTCAGGTTTTGATGCTCGCGATAGCGTAAACGCATCTCTTCCTCCCGCACCATATAGCGCTCCCGGTCTTTCGCAGTGTCCCTTGTCTCCTTGTCGCGACGACTTAAAGTGCTGCTCGTGCCATTGGTTAGACGCGACTGGGTATCTTTCTTGCTGCTGGAGACATTGCTGCCACTGCTGCGTCCACTGCCACCATTGCTGCCACTACCCGTACCCGTAAACAGTTGCTTAACCTTCTCAAAGCCGCCGAGCTTCTTGTTGCGCTTTAAAGTGCTCGTTTCCTCACGCTGCTTTGGCTCTGACTGCGACTTTGACTTTGATTTTGACTCCTGCTCACGACGACGCAATGTGCTCGTCGACACAGGATACTTGTCCAAATGTGGATCAAAGTGGGAGCCATCGTCAATCGATCTCTCGCGATAGATATAGCTGTGATCACGACGCTGCCTGCGCTGCAGTTCCAGCTGCTGAGCGCTCTCGCGGCGCTCCTTGCGCAAAAATGACTCGCAGGCCCTCATATCATCGAGGGGCGTGCGTTTGCGCCATCTACGGGAAATAAGAAACTTTTTTTCAAGTACAGAGTGAAGATGATTAGAGTGTGTGAGCTTACCTTGTAGTTAGGTCGCCATTGAAGGACTCCTTGCGAAAATCATTCTCAATGCCCGAATCACCCTTATCGAAGCTGCGCTGTTGCAATTTGTCCCGCTTAAGGCTGCTCTGCCAGTAGTCCTGATGCTGCTGCGATAGCCTGGCGCGCTCTGTGATGCGTAGCTCTGGAGAGGATCTATATAGATCCGTGCCGGTTAGCTGCGAGTCTAGACTTTTCGGTTCCTGTTCCTGTTCGAGTGGTTCACGGGGCGAGGAGCCAAGACGTTCCCGATGCCGCGACTCGCGCACCTGTCCATCTTTTTGTGTCTCCCGCACATAGGTTTCTTTAACACCGCCATGTCCATCGTCATAGTACTTTGTGTGCCTGTACCGGGAGCTCTTCTCCATTTTCGGCATAGTGGTGCTATCAGGAACATCGACCTGAACAGGTCGATGATGGTAACGTTCGTTAGTAACCAGCTCACGTTCTGGTGTCCGTTCCCGTTCACGCTCCCTTTCCCGTTCGGGACTGTAATAATCGCGCACCTGGGCCCGCTCTTGCTTTGTCGTATACTGATGATGCTGACGCTCCAAGGTGGCACCCTCGCCAAAGCGTCGAGTAAGTATGCGATTCTCCAGCTGCGCCCGTCTATAGCCCAGCTCGTCTAGATAGGGTGCCGGACTGACGCTTCGAATGATCGGAACAATTGGTGGCTCTGCACGTCTTTTCGGAAAGTCATCTTCATAGTAGACCTTGCGTGTTTCAAAGCCCAATCCCTCATCCTCATCGCTAAGATTGCGTGGACTGAGCTGTTGCCACGGCGATGGCGAAAGCGAGCTGGCCAATCTCGTCGATGTCGCTGCTGCATTTTGCATAGGCGAGTAGCTACGAGGGTGATACTGTTGTTGCTGTAGTTGTGGTTTATCATTGGCCCTGGGTGGTCTGGGTGGTGGTGCGAAGTCGCGCTGTGGCGTTCGCGAATCGCGAGCTAGGATACGCTGCTGCTGCTGCTCTTCGCTGTGATCCAGCTGAGCGTAAGTGATGCCCTCGTTGGGCCGTATGTAGGAGAAGGCCGGTTGACTAATGACCGGCTGTGGCGAGAAGCGCTCCATAGATAGCCGCTTAACCAGTCCATTGACTGTGCGACCTTTGGTCAGCGGCAAGCGCTCGGCGGGCAGCTGTGAGCTGTGCATATTCTCGCTGGATTTTGACTTAAGGTTCTCGATTCGATCGCGTATCCCAGCTGATATATTGGATGGACCTGTGGTATTATTACCCGTATTTGAATGTTTATTTAACAAGGTGCCGTCAAGCTCTGCCTTGGAACGGCTGCGCGAGATCAGGTCCGTTAAGCCCAGCTCACTCTCATTTTTCTCACGGTCAGTGACGGCATCTGATTTCCGGCGCTCGCGTTCTCGAAAGTAATCCTGCTCAAAAAAGTCCTCCCTTTGGGACTGCTCGATAATGGGACTAAGCTGCTGCTTTGGCGTACTACTACTACTTTTCGGTGGATCGTTCTTTTTGCCTAATTTGTTGCGTGATGCGTCCTTGGGGTGGGTGCTACCAACATCACTTTTACTACGAACTAATCGACGACCGCCGCCGTCCTCGAAGCGTGGATCACGCTCTAACTGGTTGACATTCGTGTCGCTCTTGCGACTGAACAGCCCAAAGATTGAGGGACGTTTCGAGGCTGGTTTCTTGGCAGCCGCGTCACTAACACTACGTGCCACTGGTTTGCCCTTGCCCTTGCGACGATTGGGCAACGAATGAAATCGCTGTGAATCGTTGGCTACGCTTTGACGCTTCTGCTTCACACGAAACGTGTTGGGTATTTTATCCCCATTGTCTGCCTTGCTCTGATGCTGACCAGCCTGTGCTATTACCAATGCTGCCTCCTTGCGTATATCCTCCGGATCAATGTCTGGCGGCAGCTGATGGTAACTCTGTGGTATGCTCGGATGTGGCGGCTGCAAATCTGTCGTTTCGTAGTCGTACTCCGAGGGCTCGTTGGGACGCTTACCTTAAAGGAGAAGAGCGAGAGAGGGAGAGAGAGATAAGCAAGAGTTCGCATTCATGTAATGACAATTAGCACATTAACCACAACACACTCGATCGGACTGAGTGATGATGTAATATAAGTATAGTTGAGGCCAGGCCAGGCCAGACCAAACCAGCCTAGCCTCGAAAGTGTGAATTGGCAACAGCTGCCTGCTAAATAAGGCAGCCTGTTTGGGGCCAACTTGAACAGCTGCTGCTGTTGCTGTTGTTATGTTGTTGTTGCTAACAATGGATTTGGCATTAGCCCACGTCTCGTTTGGAACGTGTAGTCTGTAATCGGGCGCTGTAAGCGCTAATAGCCATTGAAACATCTTGGCAAGAGATGAGAGAACGAGGCGCTAGTTGAAGATCATAAAGATTCTTCTTCAGCCACTTCCTCACTTGTTGTTCATAATCATAATCATTATTGAATACCCCACAGAAAAAGAAAAAAAAAAAAAAAATTAAAAAAAAATAAAAACAACAAAAAACGTGCCGCTCTCTATTCTGTACAATCTCGTTCAAGCAGCGACCCAAAAGCGATCATCATCATGACCAAAACAAGATTGCTGTTGACCAGCACAACAAAAACAACAAACTAACCCTCAAGCAACAACAACAACAACAGAAACGTGCGTGTTCTTTGGTAGCGTTTTTAACATTTTGTTTCTTTTTTCATCGTGTTTTTATTGTTGTTGTTATTGTTGTTATGCTGTGTTTGCCCCTTGACGGCTCATTAGCTCAACTCAACGCAAAGCAACTCAACTCTAGCTACTAGCTCTGAACGGGAGCAATACAACAACACAACAGTCCGCACGAGATAACGCATCTTGACAATCATCACTTGTAAATCCATAGAACACACTGCTGAACACACGCACACACACATACAATGACGAACGCAAGTTCGTTGCCTAAGTCATTTGTTTTAACTTGCGTGCCACTAACTGCATTGACCTTGACAGTGCGCCAAACTGGCTGGCTGGCTTCTAGCAAATACGATTCCAAGACATTAACAACTTAAATATTTTTGCCAAAAGGGAGTAGTTTTCCAATATTATTTTAAAGGACCATTATTTCCTTCAACTCAAAGCACTTTCACAGGCTATCACATAAGTGTGTGCCAATGATAAACGACAAGTTGTGTGTGGCAAGTGTCAAATTTTCTATATTTATTTACATAATTTATGCTTTACAACTTTATATATAAGACTGCTTTATAAGATTATGCCACAGTGATCGCAGCTTGCCAAATTGCTGAGGCTGCCGCCGCAAGCAAGCGATCATCATGCCATATGTGTCAAGGTAAAATGTGTGTAGCTATGGAACGCATACAAACATATACATAGTTAATTTTAATACATATATATTTCGTGTGTGATGGGTGCTGCGGCTGGCAGTCGACATGCGAGGTTGAGGTTTTCTTGAGGAGCCCCACTCGCATGTTCATCACTTTGTGGCTGTTGTTGTTGGCATATTGTTGTTGACTGCAATGCCGTTGATAGGAATTGCGTTTAGCTGGAGGTGTTTTTTTGGCCGCATTTTCTGTGGCTGGCTGTTTGCTTGCTTGCTTTTAGGCAACAGGAAAACATAAATTGCGACTAAGCGACAGTTGGTTGCCGCCTGGACGACTGCCAGTGAAACTGAAGCTTCAACTCAATGTCGACGAGTAACTGTAAACGCAACTTCGCAGCATTCCCAGAGATCTAAACAGCTGAGGCAGCAGAAAAGCAACAGAAACAAAAACAGCAACACAACTTAAAAACAATGATCGCTGACTGGCTCTGGTTTCTACGAGTGCAGCTATGATTGATTGCGAAAGCATAAGGCATAAAGGCAAAAAGGCGCTGAAAGCCATTCATTAATTTAATCATCGATCCACTTAATGAATTCGAGCCATGGCCGACGGGCTCTATGATTTGTAATTTGCTGCCCCATGCCAAATGATCTCGAAAAATGAGCTGGAAAATGCCTAAAGGAGAGTCTGCCAGCCCCGCTGCCAAGTGTAAAAAGAAATTCGGAAAACTTTTTTTCAACTCTTTTTTAACGCATTACGATAAGGAATCTGAACCAATTTTACGGTTTTTTAAAAATGGCAGAAAAAAAGCTCTTGGAAACCTGCAAATCTGCCTCGTCGCCTGTTCCGGTTTATATATTTTTTTTTTTTTTTGCTTTTACGAGTGGCTTTTGCACGCAGCTATAAAATATACATGTCCATAATTTGGATTTCGTGATAGCCACAAATCGCAGCACACTGACCAAGTCCCAGACAAATAAATAATAATAATAGTAGTTGGTATGGTTGGTTTCATATTTCATTCTTGACTTTCACTTGTTTTTGTACTGTATATGCAGGCATGTGGCTTTCTTATTACGAGCAAATGATGCGATTAAGCCAATGGCCGCAAGCTGTCAACCTGGAAGATAGCTAGTAGCTTTTAGGGCTCTAAAACTTTAATATGCTGCGCTAATGAACTAACCAAACATTGGGATGGGGAGAGAGAGAAAGAGAGAGAGAGAGAGACATGAACAGTGGCATGCCAGAGTGCCAAAGATCTTGCGGCTCATGGCCATTCGATCGCCGCATGCCACATCGATGTGGCTTGAAGCGAGTGCGGCGCGCCTTTGGGGTATTTCAATTAACCTGCGCACTTTCGATTTCATTGAATCAGGCAACGCCATTGCCTGAGAGACTTCGATGTTTTATCTAGGCGGGTCCCAGGCCAGCGCACAACGCAGCACAACGCAGTGCCAATTCCAATGCTAAACGGCTGCGCACTCATTCCAGAATTGAAATAATTGAATGCCCTTGTCCGCTTATCGTTGAGCAGCAAAGAGTCAGCCAGTCAGCCAGCTAGCCAGCCAGCCGGCCAACCAGCCAGACCAAAGAGATCACAAGGGTTCCCATGCTCCCTTCCAGCTCCTAATCACATCAAAAGCAATGCCGCAGCGCGTCCTTGAAGCCAGAAGGCTATTCCTTCCCATTCTCTTTCTCTCTCTCTCTCTCTCACTCTTTGTCTGCCCTGCTGGTACAAGTGACAAGTATGCAAATAAGCCAATGTATTTTGACATGCGCCTGCTCGAGAACCCGTCTTAAGCCACCTCTTAAAATCGTGCTGATCGCTGGCTCCACTGGCCCCCAATTAAAATAGCAGCAATGAGTGAGTGGCTGGGTTTTAAAATAAAGTTTGAGCTGTTGTCGAATGGCTTTCAAAACAAATACAAACATAAACTTTCGCTGAAGAATGGATGCGGTTCATTCGCTCGGTAAAAACAGCCCGGTCAAAATAGCAAAAGACTTAAGCGACAAACGTGTTTCACATAGCAGCTGTCAACAACACATTAAGTGAGAGCAAACAACAACAACAGCAGCACATACTTATATATTTGTATATGTAGATATATATGCAGACGGCACCCCGAGTGCCAAATCTTTGTTTGCTAAATATAATCCGAAACTCATTTCAATACACATTTCGATAAACAAATGACGCAATCTTTGCAAATTAAAAGCAAGATTTGCGCTCACTGGAGTTGCTTCAAGGAGCACACAACCGAATTCTCAAGTTGATGTAGTTGATTGGGCTGATTGACAACTCCAACTCCAACTCAAACTTTACCATTTACCATTTACCCAATTCGCAATAATAATAATAGTAATATCACTCTGGTCTTTCTCTCCTTAAGCACTTGAATATACACATTTAATAACTGGCGGTCGCGACAACAAAACACAACAACACCCAATGCCAACCGGGTAAAGAACCTGACTGAGACACAGCACAATTTGGCCAAACACAACGAGCAGCGCTTAGTTAAAGAGAGGGCGCTGCTGAGCTGCCAGCTGCTAACTTGGCTCAACACTGAATAATGCTGCCTACGCCAATGTCACAAAAGCAAAATAGTGCGAATTGGTGGGCAGACCAAAAGCCAAAATGAGACTTATTAATTAAGTTTCATACTTTATATATATACTTTTTTTTCCTGCTAGCTGTCAGTTGGTATTGTTGTTGTTACTATAAAACAGAATATGCAAATTGTGAATTAAAACCAAAAACCCAAAAACCTATAAAAAAAAAAATCAAATCATAAATGGCATTATAATGGTGGTGAGATGGCGTGCGCTCGATCTTAGTATTCAACTTTGTCTTATGCGGGTGGTGGCTGGTGGTTGATGGCTGAGTTAGTGTGGTTTTTCAACTAGTACGTAATAATCAAGTTTTACAATTGCGTTGTAGGCAAAGCAAACAAACTTTTAAACTTTATTCAAAAGTTTATCATTGCTACAGGGTATCCGAATAATCAAGTGGTAATTAAAAACACAGCAAGTAAACTGTTTAGAAATTGCAAAAGTCGGAAATGGCAATCAAATTAACTAATTAAAACATATGGATAAATGAGAGCTCATTAAAAAATTGGAATGCATTATGTATTGTATGTATGGCAAAAACGAAGCTCATTTAATTACGTTGCAAATTGCAAGTAAATATTACGTAATCATGCTCCACTGGGGGTAACCGCCAATTACGACAACTGGCTGCAAGATCAATCAATTAAAGTGTCGCAATGCGAACTCTCTGCAGTTGGTTATGTCATCCAGCCAGCCAGCCAGTCATCACATATATAAGTAAATGCATATAAGTTCAAGTGCAGGCAAAAAAGCAGCTGTTCTCAAACTTACATTGTCCTCACTTGTCCTCCCATTCGGTTGAGCAAGTGCATCCGCGAAGACGACCGCCCAAACAACAACAACGCCCTGAAGCTAAAAGTTTTTTTTTTATCTTTTATTATTATTACAACGCGACTTGTTTTTGCCAAATTTGGTCGCTACGCAAGGCTGCCCACAAGCTAAGCGACTCACACTCACACTTACATTCGCATTCATAAATTTGTTATTGTTATTGTTTTAGTTTACTTGTCTTGAAACAGAAGTTGATCATGAAGTGAGGCTCATCTGTTAAGAGCAAAGAGCAAAAATTGCCTTAAATTAGCCGTTTCGCACTCAACAGCTCACATTAAATGTGGCTATATTAACTTTAGCATACAACACATACAATGAACGCTAAAATTAAATCATCATTTTATGTTGTGTTTTCTCGCATAATTGCCTCAATTTGACTGTGAACACAACAAAGTCATTTAAAACAGTATGCTACTAACTGCTAAGTGTTGTCTACGTGTGTCGTTAAATGTTAAATGTTGGCGCCTTGGCCGTTTTTGAGATGAGTATTTAAGATATTAAATATGTAAGAAAATAAATCTTATTTAAAATGCCACATCAAGAGACAAAAACAGATTATTCACAAGAAAACCCAAATCTTTTGAATAATTGTTGACAATTGTTGAACGGTAATTGGCAACCTTTTGGACCTGCAGCCAAGGCCACACTTATTGCTAAAACGTTTAAAAGACTTCTGCAATAATTAACTTTAATTGCAAAACAAAATCAGATCAAAACCATATTTGTCTGCAACTAAGCTAAATGGAAAAATAACGACTGCAGCATCAAGAATAGCTCATAAGGAAATTCAAGTCACCCAAAAAAAAAACAAAAACAGCAAAAAAAATACAAAAGACTCAGGCAACGAACGTGGCATGCCAATTACAAAATCCAAACATGCTGGTTCCACTGACTGAGACAGAGAGAGAGATGGTGAGAAGGGGGAGGAGGAGGAGGACGAGTGAGAGAGGGCAGTTGAGCGTACAGACGCATCTATTAGAGCTGGGTAAATAATTTACATTTCTGCCGCTTTTGTCATAATCAATTTTTAATTTCTTCATTTCAGACAGTCGCCATAAATTCCATTCCGGCTTTAGAATAAATCGCATTGCCTGGCAATTAAATTGCTCTGCTATGACTGTGCGATTGTTTGTTGTTGTTGCTGTTGCGTACACTACTGTCTTTGCTGCCAGACATAATCATAACAATAATAATGTAGTCGACTCTGGAGACAAACAGACAGTTGCAGCAGCAGCAGCAGCAGCCACAAGTTTAACAAGGCATATACATACATTTTTTAATGCGACTGCCACTGATGAGTTTTTTTTTCTTTCTTTCTTTCTTTCACAGCCTCTTCAATTTGCCTTATTCCTCCAAAGCCCCGTCCCTCATCTCGACAGATGTGCAAAGTGATACTTTGTGCAACAGAGAAACAGAGAGCCGGCCTGCTTTTAGAGCTTGTAATGCCTTATAAAATATATCTACTTATTTAAAATAGTTATAGCCTGTGTGCGTGTGAGATTCGAGTGAATGTGTTTGTATTTGTGCTCGCGAGAGCTCTCAAGGTAAACTACATTTTATTGTTGAGGCGGCATTGTTACGAGCATTGCTTTTGGCATTCGCATTCTGCCTTACTCGCCCACTTACTACATAAATAAATATACTAAATATGTATATAGTATATTCTTCACACTATTTGTATGTGGATGTGATATGCAATCAATATCATCATCAAATCTCGTCAGAATAGTTCAAAGAATAATGCAATTTATCAATGACCAACTATCATCATATGTTGCTGTTGCTGTTGTTTGCCCATTTCGAATCGAAAAGAAGGTGATTCGCTTGCTCGATTTGTCAAACTATCTTAGAACGCCAACAACAGCAGCAGCGGCAACTGTTGTGACTTCGACTGCCCAGTTAATAAGTTAGTTGAGAATAATTTTGTAGTCATTTCATTAATTCGTGTTGCTGTTGTTTAGCGTGGGTTGTTGTTAGCGGCATTGATTAACCAAAATTAACGTGTATATAAGTATTAAGTATTAACGTGTATATTATATAGAACGCAGATATTTGGCATAGTCGCTCTTTCAGTTGTTGTTAGCCTTGCAGAGAATCTTTTCATTATCCGAAAGCGAGTTATTTAATGAAATTAAGTATTTTATTGATCGTTAATTGCAGCTTGCAGCTATGCATATTTGTGAGTGTGCGTTCGTGTGTGTGTGTGTGTTGTGGTTATTTTTTTTATTTTTATTTATTTTTTTTGTTATATTCCTTAACACAACACACTGACCTATTCGCTTCACATGAACATCTCGATTAAAGCTGACACGTGGTCCGCCATTTGTTGTTGTTGCTGCATTTGTTGTTCCGGGCAGCTGTTGAGGTTGTTGCGGCATTTTGATAAATATTTCGTTTGTTGTTTCTGGTTAGCCGTTGTTGCTTTTGATGTTGTTGTTTGGCTTAAATGTTGTTCTTCGCTTTATACTTTTCACTTGGCTTTTGGAAAAGTGTTAAGCTGCTGTTGCTCGCATTTTTTGGGTCGATTTTGGTGAGGTTATTATCTATTATAGCAATAAATTCTCAATTTGACAGTCGCTTTGGATGGTGCGTTTGAATGAATCTTCAAATATTTGGCTGTCAAAATGTCAAACTGAAATTCGAAATAGAAATAGAAAGTAGACGAAGTCTCAACATCAAATGTAGTTTTTAATACTTGTTGTCGCTTGTTAGACTCATCACCTAGTTAAAAATGCGACCTGGTTAAGATTTTTGTTTTTGTGCTAGTTCATTAATGGGCACTTCACATGCACCTGCAAAAGTGTTATTAAAATTAAATCATAGCTTTAGATTTAAAATGTGAGTCAGTTATGTAAAAGTTTTTTTGGATCACAAGAGATTTTTTATGCCGCACAGTAATCCATTTGCAGACAACGCAATAAACCATAAGAAATTAGAAACGAAAAAAAACTAAATGAACGCTAAAAAATCAACTTATATATATATACATATATAATAGACAGACAAACAACAAGCAGACGGCAGGGAAAAGAATAATTGCCAATTAATAAAAAAAAAGCCCAATGACTTTGAATTCGAATCCGAATCCCAAATGTATTAAAAATAATTGTTGAATTGCGTTGGCCAAAGGGGAGTTGAACGAAGTGGCCAAAACGAATTAAGTTTGTTTTGCGTTATGCTCGTTAGCTGACAACAACAACAACAGCAACAACAAAAACAACAACACCAAACGATATCATGAGGGTGTTTGTCTGCATACGATATTTAATTCAAATCTTACTTGTCACACATGCGAACGACTTTGAATTTTGAATTGAAGTTGGAATTGTTATTAAGATGGATGGATGGAGTGGAGCGAAGAATATCAATACATAAGCGGATGTCGAGAGCCGCAAGTGAACTAGCCAAAACAAGCAAGCAAGCAAGCCAACAAGTGTGTTTCTTTTATTTGTATTTGTAACTTCTTGCTGGACTATTTGGGTGTGTCCTGTATAGCAAATACAAAATATGTTGATTGCGATTAAGCAAACGCGATAATATTCATATTTTAATACGATTCGTACCGAGAGAGTACACAAAACTCTATATAAACAATGCATTATGCCCGAGGACATGCCTCACATGCCGCACCGAAGAATTTGCAAACCAGGCAAAACCAGCGAAAACCAGGCAACCAGGCAAGTGTGCGCTAAGCAGGCGCAGCCAATGAGTTCGAGTATGCCCCCCCATTCCCACTTAGTCGTTATAGCGCCTTAGTGCAGACACACGCACGCACCCACCCAAACCGCGCGAGCTCTCTTCATAATGGATAGAAAATGCATGCCCATTATGGCACCTGGTCAGAGGCCGACTCGCAATCTCGCCAAAGAGAACAACAACAACAACAACAACCGACAACAGAGTCCCCCCATTCACTTACTGGCTTACTTACAGAAAGGACAGACAAACAAAGAGAGAGAAAGGGAGGCAGAAAGATATAGAAAGATCATGACTAGTATAGAGAACCTCGAGTCTGTCCAGTCTGCGCCCAGCTGGCGAGTTGGTTAGCTGCTGAAGCGGGGTAAAAAGCAAAACGCTTGGAGCTGCCAATAAAAATCCTTTACCATATAATTTAAGTGGCGATGCGTGCGCTCTGACGTTGATGGGAAGCTGACTAGTCAGCATGCTTGTCCCACCAGGTCGAAGCCAGATGCGGCAATGTCGATGTTCATGTCTACTATGTCGATGCCGATTGCTGCGCGTTGATTGCGCCATGAACGTGATTTGTTTGTAAACACGCATTATTAAGGTGTAATAAACATAAAATTTGTAGCGCTTCGAAGCGTAGGTGCTTCTTTGTCTCTCCCTCGCTCTCTCTCTCTCTCTGTTCTCGCTAGGGGACAAATACATATATGTACTGATGTACATATACCACATTCAATTAACAAACGTAGTGCAATTTGGAATCTTATTTGAGTCACAATTGCGTAGTGTGTAGCTAATTTTATACAAATTATTTTAAATTATACTAATTTTTCCCTCTCTCCCGCACAGAATGACTTTAAAATAGCAAAAAAAAACAAACATAGACTAGAGACCCAAGAATAATAATAATGGCTCTGAACTTGAACTTTGACATTGCGAATGAGTTGAGAAACAAAGCAAAGCACAATCAGGCAAACATAATGATGGCAACCATCCAACATAGCCCAACCCAGGGATATGTACTCCTCACTCCACCCCCTTGTAACGACCATGTCAAGTGAAACCAAAAGTGCGGCAACATCATCTTGGACAAACAAACAAACAAACAACGCGTTCGCCCACTTTTGCGTGTGTTCTCAGCGCCAGTTGCTGACCTCTGGGTTCAGGTTCAAAGCGAAAAACACAAAGCAGCCATCCAGACAGCTAACAGAAATTGAGTCTGAGTCTCTAAACCCCTCTTCGATGATCTTGCGGCCTTTTTACGGTCGAAGTGAAAATGAAGGTGTAGTCCAATTTGTAAGTATGGCCAAGCCCCAAAGGCTCAGCACAGCAGCCAAAGCAGCGGTCGAAACCGACGTCAAAGTTATGCAAAGCTGTGACTCTAGACTTTCTGCTCTGCTCCCGGTGGAGCCAACCAGTTGGGATGCTGGGATGCAGTTGTCTGGAGCGCATTTTTCCATGCGTGCCGCCTTTTTGCTTTGTTGGTGGCGCTCTGCTGCTGCTGCTGCTGCTGCTGCTTCGGCTGCTGCATCGTCCATTTGCCGACTTGGCAAATACTTAATTGCATTTCGATATCTATGCTCAGGCATCTGTGAGTGGATGCCGCAATGGGGCTCAATACCTCAAGACAGTTTCAGACTCAGACACAGACACAGACACACAGACAGAGGCAGGCATTTGCAGACATGCAGACAGAAAGCCAAACGGGCAACGGCCAAAGAAGTCTCTTTTCTTCTTTGTACGATGAGGCTGTTGCTCTGTTGTGTCCAAAGCCTGGGTACAAACATCATCTTAGGTCTAGGCCGCCACATTTTCGATTTTTACAACTAAATTCCCTTGATTCATTTCGCTTTACAAAAGAAATTAGTAATTGCTACTCCCATTTAGAGGCCATATTGCATATCTGCGCGTACATCTATGAAGATGACCAACATGACAAGCGGCTTCTTTAACTGCTTCTTCTTCTTCTTCTGGTTGTTGTTCTGCCAACCCTTGCGCACTATTCTAATGCTATGCACACATCCGTTCAAGCGCCCACACACATACACACACACACACACATAGTACAGGAATGCCATCTCATTTTGAAACCAAGTTCGTCTCTCGCATCTGCGCGCATATTGTCTGTCATCGTTTTGTTTGCGGCCGTTGATGGCCGGCCGTCAATCTTGCCCCCAACTGAAGCTACCCTCTCGCCCAATCCGTCCCCCCCCTGACCCTGCATCTCAGCTTGAGCATTGTGCTTAAGCTCGCTGTCATTTTCACGCTTTGTTAGCTAACTAAACTGTATCTTGATGTCCGGCGTCTATATACATACATACATAAAAAGTATATACTAGGAAGCGTCATGGCGCGGCCACGTTTTGTTGTTGTTGTTGTTGTTGTTCTTGATGTTGTTTTTATGACTACATATTTAGTTTATTATGTATGTTAGAAGGTTAATCTCTGTGGCATTACATTGCAACTTTTGCGCCTTTGTGGCAATTTCTTTGCCTTCGTCGCCATTAAAAACTTGTACAATAGTAAGTAAACCTCGAGATACGTACTACTACTAGTACTACGACTAGTAATCAAACAGAATTCTTCACTTATTTTCTATTACTTTGCCTTTGACCCAAAATGTATCGTTCAACTTCATGTCTGATGAGAAATGTAAATCAATTTCATGTTTAATGGCTAATGACATGATTAATGTGAGCTCTCAACTCACTCGTTGCTCCCAGCAGGCGTTTGCAGTATGGAATACAGAAATTTCACTCTCTGTTTTTTTTTTATATTCATAATCCAATAATTAACCCAAAGAGAGTTACAAAAAAAAAAGTATGCTATCGACCGCTGTGCTATTCTTTTCATGTCACACAGTTGCCGACTGTGCGACTTTTAACCTGTGCAGAAATTAATTAGGCACCATATCAACAGAAAAAAATATACACACACTTTTACAGGCATTTATGCGATTTGGGTTTGCCACAAAAACATCGATCGATCATCGGTTGTAACAATGGCTGTAAGTCTGAGCTTCGAAATGATGCTGAGTTGGCCCTTCAGTGTTGCTTTGAGTGAGTTTTGCAAACGATTATAATATATATATATATGTATGTATGTGTGTTTATCAATTAAATGAATCGCAATTTGTACGCAATTACTGAGGTAAATGGTTATGAGGGCCAAGTTTGTTGCCTAAGTCTTTTCATTTTTCTCGCTAAAAGGCTGCACGATACTCTGGACTCAAGGTGGGGTGTAAGTTTCGTTTTCGATTTCGGCAGCAGCTGAAGAGCTTTTCGGTTGCATCTTCTAGCCACAACAGTCAACATTTCCGGCATCTTGGAGGCACAGAGCCATGCTGATGCTGGCTGACGTTAATGTTGATGGTGGCAAAGGTCAGCAGTGAAAACGAATCTTGGCACTTGGCACTTGAGTGCTGATGCTCATGCAACAACGTGCTGCTGTATGCAATGCTCAATGGGAAAAAGGGCGCCTTGCATGCGATGCGATGCGATGACTTCTTTGGGTCTGTGGCACAACAACAACAACAATTCATAACCAACTTTGTGGCTGTGGGCCATCTTCCGTCTTGCATAAGTCCCACTATGCTGCTACTACTACGCGCGAGGAGAATTTCACTTTTTTCCCAAATCTGTCGCTGCCGGGTAATTAAAGCCAAAGCCACAGCCAAACTATCCAAACACGCTAGCGGTAGCTGCTGTAATATTATAATTTATGCAAATATTGCAGAAATTTTAAACTAATTGTTATTAGCTGGAAGCGATTAAAATTTAGTTCGATTGCAAGAAAGGCAGCAGCTAAAACAACAACTTTACATATTTATGACGTGCATCAAGTATAAAATAAATATGTATATTGAGAGCAACGGATGATGGGTTCATTGATATGCAGTTCAAGGCATATTGTTAAATGTTATTGACCGCTAAGGTTCGTAATGCTGTTGGGCGTTGGGCATACATACAAAGCAGTTATTTCAATTGTCAACTGTCAATTGGGTGAGTCAATTTCAACATGATTTTGTATTGCTTCATTTTGAAGTCGCATTGAGTAATGCGTCAGTTTGAAGATGTGGCCCCGATTGAATTATGAAAGCGTTACAAATTTGCCTTTGATGCGGTACATTTGCCAATTGGTAGCAATCAAGTGGCTCTGTCAGTTTAACGCCCATTATCGTTAACAGAAATTGGTCTGGGAACAAGCTCACAGCTCACAATACGAACGATGCCATAAGCGGTCAGTTTCCATTTGTCTCGTTTGTATGCATGAATCTCTTTTTGAGTGCAGCAGTGAATGTCACCATAAAAGCAACACATAAAGTAAAGACCAATGACATCATGTTGGCGGCCCACGCTAACCTGGCCAATTAACCAAAAGACCTGGCAACAGACTAGGCAAGAGAAATTTTGAGAATCTTAAGTCGCAGCCAGACGGAGTTCTTGGAATTTCATGATTGGATCGAGATGAAAGCTATAAGCAGGCCCAGCGGCAAAACTAGCAGTCAATACATCAATTTAATGACTTCATTGAAAGCATTTTTTTGGCTAACATATCATGCACACGCCCCGAATACATATTTCAATTCAGCTCGATCCATTCTGAGCCTGAACCAGAGCCATTGAAGCTGAAGGTTGAGGTTAAGTAAACACAAAATTGAATTTGCTCCACTTTGAAGAGTGATCGTACAGATAAATACCCTGTAACAAGTTAAAGTAAGTAACTTCGGTTGAATTTCAACGATTGAATTGCACAATTTGTACATTTATAGCCAAAAATTATTACAATAGAGAGTTTGAGCACACACACAATTTGTTAATATTAATGCAGGGTATAGCAGTGTGCTTAAGAGCTTTTCGAGGCAATCAAATCTGCACGATTAGCGTTCCCAGGGCGTCGTATTGCAGAGTTGGAGTCTGCACCTGCCAATTTCAACAACAGCACCAGCAATGGCAACAACAGCAACACTTGACACCCGATACGATATTAAGCCAAAGCCACAATAATGGGAGGCCACAGCCACCGTTTCAGAGAGTGACACAAGCGCTCAGCTGCTGATGATGATAAGTAGTCTTTGACACTCGATTGGCCGGCCTAATTGGGCTTTAATAATATGTTTTTACTTCCGCAATTGGTTTGTAAAGTGTCAAATGCTGTTTACCGTTCAATTGCCCGATCAACTTCCGCTCAACGAGCATCTCAATGTCAGGCCATGTTAGCTGTTTGTTTGGCCTATATGGCTAACAAATCGAACGCGATCAGGTTAAACAATTTGTTAAATAGCACCTATTCCAGTTCCATTACCCTTTCTCTTGCTCAGTGTTAGCCCATTTAAATCAACATCAAGTCAACGCTGTCTTTTGGGCCGCCTCAAAACATTAACACATTCACACACACACACACGCATACACACATTGGCGATTACGGCATTTGGAAGACATTGTCAGATTTTGATTTTGATTTCAGTTTTTGATTTGTTTTGCTGGTTTTTTTGCCCGTGGGCAATTATTAGGTGCACGATGCGAAAGTGAATGTTGTTGTGGGCTAGATGAGCCCCTCGATTAGGTAAGGTCATTCGGGACAAGGCACTCGGGACAACGCATTCATTAGCGGTTTTATTCACTCGATTGGTAACAAAACAACAACAGCCCAGTCAGCAATGCCAATTTGCTTATACTTTGTGCGCAACATGTTTTACCAACGGACAACAAAAAAATGTATTATGTATTTACAATTCATTTCAAATATTTAAACAAAGTGTTATTCACCCAGCGGCATGCTTTTGTGATGTTAGAAATGTTTTGTAGGTGCTAAATGGCATACGGCATTGGTGCTTTCGGCAATGATTCAGAAGGCGAAAAGCTTGCAGGAAGCTTTATGAAATGCATAAAATGTTCAATTTGCTGCCTCAATGCCTTATGCATTCAAACAAATCATCCTTGACGCATGCACAACCAAAAACGGCAGCCTGAAAATGAATAACAAGCTTAAAAATCTTTTTAAAAAAATACAAAAAAAAACACGTAGCTACCAAAAACAAAAAACGAAACAAGCCGTAGGACTGCGTACAAGGCAAGGCTATATACCATTTTTGGGCACATCAACAAACAAAAAAAAGCTGCTTCTTTTTTTTTGAGAATTTTCAATTTGTCGTTTATGTATGTGTGTGCATGCACTTATCCCCGTTGTCCGTCACCCGCTGTTGCTGCTTGCTGCTGTTGGGTCAGGTTTTGCACAGGTTCCTTTAAATTGACGTTTATTTCCAGACACAAAACACAGAAACAACAACAACAACAACAGACGACGATGAACGACGACGGCCCCAAAAAGTCGCAAACTTTCGAAAGTTTTTAATGAGCACAAAATGTGTGCGTCGAGTTAATTTTGGCAAAGCGTTTGAAGACACAGTCAAACAGGAATGGGTGCTCCAGACTCTAATGCGATATCTTTTTACGAGGTGTGTTTTTTGGCCAAAGAGCGAAGACACCTACACAAGCACACAGAGACAACTTACATGCAGTCCGCATGACGTCATTTCGGCATTGGCATTGAACTGAATTGAAGGTGAAGTTTGGCAACGAAACAAAATGCATTCAACAGACAACAAAATAAAAAATATATATATGTACATTTTTAAAATATATAATATTTGGTCGCCATTTGTTCATATTCACAACGCTGTGCCTTAGCGTCTCCATGTTAAAAAGGGTCGCGATACGTACAGCGAATGCGATGGATAAAGGTTCGCTAGTGCCAGCAAATCCCCCAGGATAACAAAGGAGATTCGGGCATAACGCACACTTTTTAAACTCAAGAACCACATCAAAGATTTGCTGAAGCCATGCAATTTGTTTAATGCCACAGTAGTCTCCACGCAATCCATGTGTCCTCTTTATTGATTATCTTGTATATGCAGACACCGATTTAAATATTTGATTACAAGAGAGTTTCTCAACAAGACTACTGAGTTTTGAGCAAAAATTCTAAAGCAAAGTTGTTGACAAGCTTGCCGATTCTAAGAAATGTTGCCTGTAGCAAAAATACATATATTAAAATTCCTTAACGAATTTATGGGAATCTTTATAGTCAAATTTTTAATTTTTCCATCATATTAGCAATGCTAATTTAAGCTCTAAGAATTGAAATCGATTCGATAATGAGCTGCAGAGACTAATTTTTAAGAATATCTTGTTGCTAGCCATAGGGCTGTCAACTTTCCCTAAAAGCTTAAAGTTTATTATTTAAATACATACATATATGTCCATACATATGTACATATTGCATTGTAAGACTTATTTCCGTTCTATTTCCGTAGCAAGCGTCCAAACGAACCACAACCTAATAAATGCTACATCATTATCGTCATCATCATGGTCTATGAGAGGTGAAGCTCTTTTTAACATTATAATTGGTTATTAATTTGCATCCAAATTCAAAGCAAACGCCGATCGAGCTGAGAGCACCAAACAACCTCTCGTTGGCACTTCTAATAGAGGTCGGCTATTTATCATCATAAAGTTTTGCCAAAAAAAAAAAAGTTGAGGAAAGAAAGAAAGTCAATAAGTAGTACTTATAGCTGATTGCTGATGCTGATGCTGTTGCTGATTGCCAGCCAAGTTTTTTTCGCGCAATCTTTGAACCCAAAAATGACTTCAATTAACAGCGAAGTTGCCCCAAAAGGGTTACAGATCAGCTTATTGGCTCTGCATAGAAATCTATTAATCAGGTTTGTTCTTTACTCCCAAATGCGATATGACTCACAAACTTTCAAAAATGCGTTGGTTGGTAGTCAATACTCATATGTTCGCCCACATAGTATGTAACTGGAACAGCTCTAATGCTATTCTAGGGCCATACAATGTCGAAATTCAGAAATAGAGGACAGAGGGTTCAGATTTGGACAGTATAGAGGAGTTGAATTTTTCAAAACATTTGTTTTTAGTGATTTAATATTTAGTAATACTGAGATTAAGTTTGTGATTTTTTTTTTTATTAATTTACATCAGTTTGGGTTACAAGAGTGAAAGCGTTACAAAAAATTCTAAAGACAAAGGCGTGTTTAGGGTGGTAGCTCTACTGTAGTATGAAGTTCTCTACGGTTTTGAGTTAAATATGTAAAGCACACACTATTTGCAACAATAAATTCAACTGTTAGTTCGACTCACCTCATCGGCTTGCAGTTTAAAGCAATTTGCGCAGTTCTAAATACAATACTTGTTGTTGTTGTTGGTTGCTGATATTGTATCAACAACTTGTTACACTTGCTGAATGCTTAGTTCAATTTTAGTTAGTTACTCTAACACACACACACACACACACACTTGCACACAGTCGTTTGTTAAATGTTTTAATTTTGGAATGAAAATAAAAGACGCAGCTCGAAAAAATTACCAAAATCGTTTGCACAATTTTAGCGAAAATTTATCACGATTTGTGCCGTATTTTATTTAGCTTTTTGCACTGCGCACAAAGTCGTTTGTTTGTTTTTTTTTTTTTTTTTTTTTGTGTGGGCTGAGTGCAGTTGAATGGACGTGCCGATGGTCGTTGGCGAGGGGTGAGAGGATGAATTGCAAATAGCGACAGCGACAAATAAAGAAACAGATGTGTTTCTATCGGTTTTGCTAATTGCAACTAGAGGTATGGTTGGGGGCGGTTAACAGCTGGGCTCGGCGCTGACCAGTTCGTATTTGTACGTACATATATATATATACATATAGTAAATCGTTGTGAATTTTTAATTTCAAATTACTCGACACAAACACACACGAGATGAGAGAGAAAAACGCACGGCGTATTGTGTTCACAGCCAGGTGAACACCGTCACGTCTTAAAGCCGACTGAAGCCACAAGTCAACTCAAAGCGAGCTCGATCTGTGACTGTGGGCGACGTTAAACTTCGACTCTGTCTGTGCTCTGAGAGAAGCAGCAGCAAAGCTCATCGCACGGTGAGAGCTTAATTAGCTGAACAGCAAGCAACAGGTAGCCGGCATTTCTTTCGCTCTTGCGCTCTTGCTCTCTTATTTACTTGTTTCCGAGGGAGAGAGAGAGAAAGAGAGTTCATTAAAGCAAGTTGTTGGGTATGGCAGCACTAGTCATATTTCTGCTCAATTCATATCATCAGCGATGTAAACAAGTGAAACCAGCTCGCCCAAACATTCTTTGGATAGTTAGTTGTTGCCCAGCAGTTGTTACTTCTTCTATCGAAGCTTGAAAATAAGTATGGAAATTCTGGAAGCAAGCAAAAAGCTGACAGACACGCTCGATACGGCTGCTGCCGGTGTATGCAAGTTTGTGGTTTGTTTGTATTGCCTGCGTGCGTAAGAAAAACAAACAGTAAGCCAACCTCCCAGGCGGCAGGCAAAGGGTGTCCACACCCAGCCCATCAATCACGATCTTGGCTAGTTATAATAATCGCTCGCTGCGTTCCATCGCAAGTCATTACTCTGCGGCTGGTCGGTCGCTTCACTAATTAATTCGTCTTGAATACGAGTTATGAGTTAAGAGCGCTAATCCCCAGGCGTGTATCTATTCATGAAAACTATTCTGGCAAGTGTCATAAACAAAGCAAATCGTATGCATACATATGTACATAGGCGGGTCAGCAGGTAGCAAACAAAATAAAATAATTCACGCACACACACTCAGACACTTCAATTTGAATATCACAGTAATTAATCATAAAATAAGAAATACGTAGAATATACAAATAAATCATCGATCGTCATCGTCTTTAACGGTCAAGAAACTATAAAGCACCCAGAGCTGACTTCGTCCCACGTCAACTCTATACTTCCCTGTCCCTTGTCGCTGCCAAGGAGCCCATTTAACTTTAATAAAGTTGTCAACGCACGAAACTGTCGTGTGAAGCATTCGCCATATCTTTTTTCACTGCGCCAACGCTCTTGCTTTTGGTCCGTACGTATGTAAGAGATGACAGAGTCAAGTGGTTGTCGTTCAGTCGTTTGCGATTACATTCCTGTTCGAGCGAAATCTAACGGTAAATGCCAGCCAGCCAGCCAGCAGGTGAAAGCCCTTTTCTTAACATGCAACATATACTTACATAAGTATGTATGTAGTATATTTACATTAACATTTAACGACGGATGGTGAATGAGATTAATCAACTTTAGCATAAGTCCAGGGAGCTTTTCAGTGTTTAATCAGAAATAATGAAAGCTCTCTTGCGGGTGAAGCCTGAAAAGTGTACAAGCGCAGCTTTTGTGCGCAAATCATTTCTTTACAAACTTTTCACATTCAGTACTTTCTTTGGTTCGTAACAGCAAAGTTTACGTCGTTTTGTTTTGGTCAAGGACGCGGAAAAGTGAAACAAGTTCATTGCGAACCAACCAAAAAAAAAAAAACAATAAGTATATAGCTAACTGTTAAAGTTGTGTACTTATTTTACAAAAATATATTACGTTTAGTCTACAAGAATTATTGTATAACTTTGTAGTTTTATTAGCTACCTCGCCATGCAAACCATGTAACAAATAATATGCAAAGTATATAACAGAACACGTGTGTACCTATATACTTTAGTGTAAATACATACAATTATAAATATACATAGATGTAAAAAAAAACGTACCTTTTGTGGCCATAAAAGCTTCAAGTAAAAGTGTTTGACAGTGACACCAAGAGCTTTATTCCCGTTAAACATTAACAGCTGATTTTCAATAAACTAAAAAAGGAATCACAATACACACACACACACACTTGTGCTCCTTCTATGCACAAACGTAACTGTTGTCGTCGGCTTTAAAAGTGAAAAAATCCGATCAATTTTAAATGGCGTTAATACGGTGCTGCTTTGAGCCACCAGAACTGCCAGAGTTCTTCGATAGCTTTGTACAAAAATGCACAGATCCAAGTTGTAAGTATTAAGGAATAGCAAACAAATAAATTAATCACAAACAGTTAAAGCACGGCTGTGGTACGCGCGTTAAAACCCAGCGAAAATATTTTTCGGTGAGGAGCATTGCTGTTAAGTGTAAAGCGAATCATCGCAGCCAACTTCATGTAAAATGTGCTAACAGCTTGGAAGGCAAATGCAACAGTGTGGCAACCTTTTGGAAGTAAAAGAAAAACAAATTTCGAGCACACCACATATTAACATAGGCGGCAGCATAGTTATTATCGCAGCGTTTATTATCTAACACCGCGATCAAAAATAAAATAAAATAATAACAGCAACAAGCAACTAATCGTCAACAAGAATGCCTGGTGAGTTTTTTGGCTAAAAAGGGGAGAAAGAGCGAGAGTGACCTCCATGGCGAAATGTGACTAATGACGCCAGCAATCGATCAAAGAGCGTCGTCGGCTTACGTGTGACGAATTACAGGGCAAGGAGTTGTGTCGATACACACAGAAGATGAGCCACAAAATAGAAATCGCACAAAAACACACAATTTGCCACCTAACCACCTACAAACTAATATTTGAACAAAACACGCGAGTGAGGTCAATTCGCTAAACGATTATAGCAGCGATAAGATAATGGGGGAAAATGGCTGTCGCACCTAGTTATACTACTCTTCCTGCTTTCCTTATTCCCGCTGAGAATAGTCGCTTTTCGCCGATTGCAAAGTGCACATCAAACAGCGAACTGCGATAAAGAGATGACGTCGTCATGTTTACATATCGCTGCATACACGTCTGCCTGCCAAATCCCTCTATGACCTGTGCCTTTCCCTGCGCTCTTCTAGGTTGCTGTGGCTGCTGTTCGGCTCTACGGCCGCGTTACAAGCGTCTGGTGGACAACATATTTCCTGTCAATCCAGAAGATGGCTTGGTTAAGTCCAACATGGAGAAGCTAACGTTCTACTCGCTCAGTTCGCCGGATAAACTGGATCGGATTGGTGAATATCTGTACCAGAAGGCAACCAAGGACATTAATCGCAAGCGCTACAAGTAAGTAAATATGGCTTTTACATCGAATACATGTTAATGCATAGAGGTCTTACAGACTCGCCGAAATCGCTATGGAGGCTATGGATCTATTGCTGCAGGCTTGTCATGCACAGACAACGCTCAATTTGTTTGTAGAATCATTTTTGCGTATGGTCCAAAAGCTGCTCGAAGACTCGAATCCCAATCTAAAAATAATGGCAACAAATTCGGTAAGATTCTATAAATAATCATTATCAAAACTTTGTCACACATTTGACTCTTCTTGCAGTTTGTTAAGTTTGCCAATATTAATGAAGACACACCTTCGTATCATAGACGCTATGATTTCTTTATTTCGAAATTCTCGTCCATGTGCCACAGCGATAACCATGATCTGCGGGACAGTCTTCGATTGGCGGGCATCAAGGGGCTGCAGGGAGTCATCCGTAAAACGGTGTCCGATGATCTCGTTGAGAATATCTGGGAGGCACAGCATATGGAGAAAATAGTGCCATCGCTACTGTTCAATATGCAGGTGAGTCAATTATTCCATAACCCCGTAATTACATAAAATATTATGTAACGTATTAACTAAAAAAAAAATTGGCATATCAATTTAATCGAGTTAAATTTTTTTACTAATTTCATTATTTTCGTATATTTTGTTATAACGCATACGAACGAATATGTAAACCAACCCAAAAATAATAATACAAACACACAACATGACCAACAACAACAATAACCACACAGTTTTGTGTAAACGTTATGTTTGTGAAGAAAAGTTTACTGGCGGTAATTGAACATTTCAAATTGCATTTGTACCTATACCCCTACTTCTCCTATAGCTTATATATAGTATATACTGCTTGAGCTCTACTGTAAAGGTAGAGAGTGGACCCAAACTTTGGCAAACATGAGCTTTATTCAGTTTGCTGATTACTTAGGAGCCACGCTCGCATGCCTACATATAAAATAACAAATATGTCTTAAGCGCCTTGCAGAAAAAATTATATCACTTATAAATTGTTTGTTTTATATTGGCAGTCGGGTGATCTCACACCCGTTGAGGATACCACCACTGTGACGGCACCGGTGCTGGCCGAGGAAGTGCTACGCGAACTAGTGGGACGCGCCTCATTTGGACACATACGCAGCGTGCTAAAGCCATTATTGACGTGAGTATTCTGTTAAAAAAATATTTTTGATAAGTATTATTAAGTTTCCATTCCGTTGCACAGACATCTGGATCGGCACGAGTTGTGGGTGCCCAACACGTTTGCCATACATACGTTCCGGATTGTGATGATCTCGATACAGCCGCAGTATTCGTACACTGTGGTGGAAACGCTCATGCAGCACTTAGATTGCAACTTTAAGTCTTCGCCCAAGACACGCACATCGCTGGCGGTGGTGCTGTCCAAGATTATTGCTATTGCGGCGGGCGAGAGTGTGGGTCCTTCCGCGCTAGATATCATCAACAATTTGCTGACCCATTTGCGCACTAGCGTCAGCACCACCACTGAGATAACGCCCGAGGAGTCGCAGTACCAAGAGGCGCTAATCAATGCGCTCGGCGAGTTCGCCAACCATCATCCGGACTACCAGAAGATCGAGATCATGCTGTTCATAATGAACACAGTGCCCGATCTCTCTAAAAAGAGCAAAGGCGACCAAATGTTGCAGAACATATTGCTGAAGTCGCTGCTCAAAGTGGGCAACCAATATAGTACCGTTTCCTTTGAGAAAGCCTTTCCCGCCTCGTTCCTACAGCCGCTGCTAAGAATGGCGCGTGCTCCGCATGATCCAACGCGCATGATTGTCATGCAAATATTCCAGGCACTGCTCGATCGCCACCAAAACGAACATGTGCTCAGCACTGTGAGCGTTAAGCCGTATCCCGCACTTTCCCAAGAGCCACCATCGCGCTCAGACATTATCTTTACCCACAAGTATGGAGCGAACATCATGCAGGCTCTCATTGATAGCATGGCGCTCTCGGATCTTGTAGATGCTCTGTCCTCCAGCTATAATACGGCTGCTCTGCTCATCGTGGAGATGTCCTGCAGTGAAACGGTGCAGGAGTTCTTGCTCTTTATATTGGGGTAAGATTATATCATCTCAATAAATACCAACTTCTCTTATTTTATAACTTTCTTCCATGGCAGCATACAGCAAGTGGCAAGCACTCTCGAATCTTTGGGAGCTGCGCATCGATGCAATTTGCATGCTATCTCGATATCGCTGCTGGTGCTTATCTCTCGCGTAACTGGAATCAATAGTTTACTTGAATACGCACACAAAATCATAGAGGCGCGACGCGAGGAGGCAGCTTATTATCTACCGCCACTGCTCGATCCCAAGAAGGTGTCCGCCACAAAAAGCCTCAATTTGTCGCTGCCTCACCTGGCCATTGATAAGCTTGCGCTGGGCGAGTGCATGCAGAATGCAGGCATGGATGCACAGCGTCTCAATACTGGTGCTCCATACACGCTTCACCAGACCGATCACCCGGGGCATCGGCATTCGTGGGTGGAATCGGTTAGCAGTCATATGACGCAACGCAATAGCTCAGCCGATCTGACCGTCTACAATGGCGATGTGGACAGTGTTAATAGCTCTCCAGGCGTCTGCAAGAAAATACTCTCGCCGGAGTTCAACTTTGACGCCATGAAGCGCGCGCTTGCTGAACCGACGGAGGCTGTGAAACGCGAACAACGCGAACGACAAATGCAAATTGTACGAACATTCCGCGAAGGCGAATTCGATGACTTAATACGACGCACGGAACCGAAGGTATTCTTATTTAAACAGTTTCTACTTATAGTTTGACTCTAATAATCGTTAAATTTTCATTCTCAGCACGATCTCATTCAGAATCGTTTGAATGAGCTCTTCAACTCACTGGCAGTGGAAAGACAGATTACGCAAAGCGACAACAAAACAGCCCAGCTACAGACCAGTAGTACTGAGAAACCCTTCTATGAGACGAAATTTCCAGAGCTGTTCTACTACTAAAACATTAATACATATAATATTAACGCAGGCTGGGGATGGGAATGCGAATTGTGTGTAGTAAATAATAGCGAAATTATAAAGATATGTGACCGAGTCAGTTTTAAACAAAATTATTTTGTTGTTAAATGCGTTAAAGAATATTGTTATAAATAAATAAAAACGTTATACTAAAATGCCTAAACACGATCTCTGAGATTGTTTACAGAAAAAATATCTTCATTGGATTTTTAAAGTTTACACATATTTAATACGTAATGATTTAGTGAGGTTAATTAAAATGCAAAAAGGGGGTTTAAGTGACGTGATTTGTAAATAGTTAAATGACATAATCAATTGTAATTCGAATATGTTTTGAGTTCGATTGCCGCAATCGTTGCTTGAATATCAATCAATCAAGCGCTTAGAATATGTTTTTACTTACATAATTACAAAATTTATATGCATACATAAGGTATATAAGTATATAACACCGATGTGCGAGCGCACTAGAATTGTGCAATTAACTTAACATAATTGTGTTACAAAGTAAATAATGTAAAAGATATACAAAAATATATATATATATGAATGTATATAAAAAAAGGGCGCAAATATTGCAAAAGAATAATGTACAATTGTATGGCATACGGTTTAAACTAAGAGCGATATGTGTACTATATAAACAACACTCGCTTCAACTGGGTAACGAATTTAAAAACTATACGTAAAATAACGAGGCTCGATATTGTGCGAGTCCTTGAACAGTTATGGGTGGTGGTTGGTGGTAAAAGGATTTTTGTGGCAGGCAACGCGCTCAGCACGCCACATCGCGACATAATGCTTCGCCATCGCTGGTCATGCGTGCCCAGTTACAGCGTCCAGCTAGTGGTGACGAAGATGGCACCGATGCGTCCGAGTCAACTCCGCCCACACAGACAGCCGAATCGTCGGCACTGGCTGGGGTCAAGGAGCGTTCACAAGTGGCGCCAATCTCCGATATGGGTATGGTGGCAGCCGATAGCGAAGACTCCTCCGACAGGGGCACGATCTCTTTAAAGCTCTGATTAGGTGGCATAACGACTAGCATGTTGATGGATATGAGCAGCGGATGCACCAGCTGCGGGTCAAGCACCATCAGCGACACTTCCTCATTCTTCTCCAGGCTCAGCGTTGTTATCTCCGACTTTTGTGTAAAGACCGGCTGCCGTTGGGCATTTATTGAAGTGACCGTAGTGCGTATCATAAATTTGCGTTTCGTCTGCAAGCTGAGAACGCGTTCGTGCTCGTGCCGATGATGTCGCCGGATGTTCAAACGACGCGAGTCCATTATGAGTATGAGATCCATGCCATAGTTGAAGCCAGTCCAGCGCCACTTTTGATAGCCGGGCTCAAGCAACAAGCGGCCACAGCGCATGCAATTATCTAAGAACTCCTCGTTGTCCAACTGCTTTGGGCTGCTAATAAATGGAATAAAAATATTTTAATTTTTTATGGTTGATTGAAGTTAAATGTTAAGTTATTAAGTTACCTATCATCCTGGCCGTGATCGATGCGCAACAGAGCATCCCAGTGGCTGTGAATGTGACTGTAGAGCCACTCTTTGGGAATGATATTATCGTTGAAAATTATCTTTAGATCCATATAATGATTGGTCAAATACTGTGTGCGTAGTCTTTGGAACACGCGAATATATGGCTGACCTTCGGGTGTGGCCAGAAAGGAGCGTTCCTCCATACGGCTGGCAAAGTACGTCCATTGCACCACATCGACGCTGGGAGTGTGCGTCTCCACGCCGGCATTTACCAAACGCTCCTGCTGCTTTTTTGCCGCAGCTCGCTGCACAGGATCTTCGGGATCATATTGGGGATGCAGCTGCAGGAACATCCAAGTGCGCAACAGCGTATACAGCGAGAACTCTGTCTGCATCACATAGAGATCGTGACTGCCTGTGAGCAGGCTCATCAAATCAATGGGTATGTGCCGCAGTAGATTGGGAAGCTTGTTGTAAATGCTCAGCAGATTGAACTGGAACCACTTGAATGTGGCCTTCTTAACGTGTATGACCCCATACTGGCACGCTGCCTCATAGTATTTTATTGCTGTCTCCGCATTGATGTTGTCCACCATCACCTCGGCACACTTGTCAATGATGCCGTCGAGATGGAAGAGTGTCGCTGTTGCCAGTACGGGTATTACATCTTTAGCCTCGATCTCTATTTCATCCGAATACATTGAGCCAAAAACGGCGTCCAGACTTTTCACATTAATCCGGTCGTCAAGAATCTGGATGTGAACAAAATTCTGCTGTGCCTCCTTCCACGAGCCATTGAACATGCTGTAAAAATAGGGACTCTGGCTTAGATAGACCTTGTGCAGGTGCCACACCTTGTCCATTGCCATCACAGCAACATCAGAGTTCTTCTGCTCTTTGAACAACGCTTTATAGATATACTGTGTTGTCGTCAATAGCTTCTTTCTGTAAGTTAATGTTTTTATTAAATATCTGTTAATTTGTTTGCTTCTTGCACTTACTTTTTGGGCGATTGGGCATTAAGTTTGGCTAGCTCGCGCTCTTCTTGGGATGCCGTTGAATCTGCGGTACGCTTGCGTTTGCGTCGACCACCGAAAACTTCCGCAACATTGCTTTGCATGGCACCCACAATTTGGCCCATGTTTCTTTGCCACTTACACGCTCTGCCTTTTGAAAAACCAATAAGATATTAGAAATGTGAAAGTGAGGATATATGTTTCTCAATCACGCCAAAATAGTATTTTTTTCATAATCTGAAATAGCACATTGTTTTTTTTTTATCCTAGGAAAAAATATCCTTTATCCTTAGGGATAAAGACAGAGATTCGCACTAATGCATTTCAACCATTGAACTACGGAAAAACCAAGACTTTGAGAAGCTTCCCGATATAGTAAAATAACGTTTTAAAAACAGGATGAGCTCTGTGGTATACTTTTAATTGCACTAGGCCGTTCTGACGCCAAAAAACTTAGCAGGACCCTAATCAAGTTTACAAAATTTCAAATTTCTAGCAAGTTGGGAAATTTTAGGTGAATTTTAACATTTTTGACAGGTTGTGTGGCGATGGTCTAAAAACATTTATCAATTTTGTACATACATAAAGTTGACCCATTTTATTTTTGCCCCCACACAACTTCCAACCAACTCCCACTTTTACAAGCTTTAACAGAGCACAGAGCAACTGTCGTTAAATAGGTCAAAAGGCAAACCAGTTACAGTTACAGATATATAGAGAGAGAGAGAGAGGGAGAAAACTGTTGTGTAGATAGATTTTTATAAGTTGTTGATGTAAGCTTTTGAGAAAGTGCAGTTTTTATGCATTCATACATGGTCAGATCGGCGCCAAGCTCAACAAAATGATGTCACCGTTGTAAGTACAAATTTAGTAAATAACCTTCAACGAAGAGGCCCGCGACAACGCATACATATGTACATACATACAACATGCATTCACATTCAAAATCGTTTATGCTTATTTTCTTTTGCCCATTAATTTATTGTTATTGCTAGATGTTGTAAGCGTGTCAAGGCCGTTGGTTGCTATGTTAATCTATTAAAAAATAAAAACGCTTTGATTTGGTTTTGTTTACAACATGTTTCTGTTGTTTTGATAATAGTCCAGAACAGAAATTACGCACTCATCCACAAAGTCTCTCTCTCTCTCTCTCTCTCCCTCTCTACCTCCATCCAGTGTTGCCAGGTTTTGAGCGCCCGCATAAGCTAGATTCTAGGAAAAAATAAGCTAGAACAAGCTAAAAATATTCTAAAAAGTAAGCTATATCCAAATGCAAGAAATAAAAATGCTTGTAAATCCCAACTGGTTTATGTTGTAACCGATAACTAACCCAGACAAATGTCACGGACCATTGACTGTGTTCAGTAGTAGTTGCTCTGCCCAATATAAGTTATCAAGAGCAGTTATCGTTCGTATTTCTTACCACCTGCCCTCCCCCTCACCCTTCCACCCCGTCCCCCTCACCCTACCATCTGGTCTGCGGAGGCGCTTGTAAACTACTTTATTATCCTTCAATAAGACTGTAATGTGTTTGCTTTGCAACATTTGCTTATGTTTGGGCTTGTAATTCCCAACTGGTTTAAGTCCTAACCCAGACAAATGTCTCGGACCATTGACTGTGTTCAGTAGTAGTTGCTCTGCCCAATATAAGTTATCAAGGGCAGTTATCGATCGTATTTCTTACCACCCTCCCCCCTCTTCCCCCTCACCATACCTCCCCCTTCCCCCCTCACCTTACCACCCCCCCTTCCCCATCACCTTACCTCCCCCTTCCCCCACAACTTCCTCCCCCTTCCCCCTCACCTTACCTCCCCATTCCCCCTCACACTACCTTTTGGTCTGGCAATACTGCCTCCATCTATTTGTGAGTATACGCACATACATATGTATATCTAATATCTGCATTCGTAGATTTTAGGTTTGTTTTGGTGTGGCGCAGTTTGAGCTCTTGAAACCAGTTTGAGCATACTTTTCTTATAAGACCACAACAAGAAAATTGATTGCAGCGCAAGCGAATTACGTCATAACAAACTAGGCGAGAGAGCGAAGAGAGAGATAGAGAGACCGCGTTATTGTTGTTACTTTTGATTTCTTACTATGTATATCACCCAATATCCAGCGCCTTTTACACCCGTTCCAGTCATTGATTTGCATTTGTTTTAAAAAATATATGCACATAGTATATTACATGCATAAATATAAAAAAAAAAAAATTAATGTTGCCCTAGTAGTTACGGCTTAGTAACGTAACTTATCGTCAAAGAAGCCAACAAGCTTGGGCGGAGAGCGGAGATAAGAGTCATGATTCGAACCCACATGCGCACTGCAGACCTAACATGAAACTAAAGTCAAAACGTTTAGACGGCAGCGCCATCACCAACAACTATCCACACATTTCCCAGTGCCTATAACAAATCTATATTTTTGTTGGCGCTTCATTTAAAAATACTTCAAAGAGAAATTCAAAGTATGTGTGCAACTAACTATAAATGGCGGTAGTATGATACTGGTTCAGCGAACTTGCGAGACAGTGAGGCACGATATTCACAGCTGTTCGGCAGTTTCGATGGATTCTACGGCCGGACGCCTGATCGAGAAAGGCGTTTCTGCTAATGGCACATTAAGTCTCCCAAATTTACTGTTGTACAACGCTGTAACGCTTTGATATGCATGTGTACCTGTATATGTATATACGAACATGCATGTGTACATATATGTGCATGCTTTTTTAAGACTTTCCGCAATAGTAGAGTCGAGTAGAAAATATATGCCAACGATTGTCAACAAATTGTCGCTTCCCTCACCCCTTTGCCAATAATCACTGAGCGCCCTGTTTTTCCCCCATGCTTGTCTTTTGACACAAATGGCAAGATTGTCTGTTACTGGCTGCAGTGAGGCTGTTGACGCCATTGTAACTGTAAATCGTCACTATAAATAGTAAAAAGTAAATTTTGGGAACATGTGGGGTAGAGAAATAAAAGCACGAACGATAACAACGACGCAGTAATAAACGAAGGTGGGGAGAGTCATCACGACTGTTATATGAGTGAGTGCGTGGTGCCTGAGAGTGGGAGCGCGAGAGACTGTGTGAGAGAATAACAAAACAACACAACAAAAGAGTGAAAGACGCGAAATGCAACGAAACAACAAGGTATACAAATACGCAAATAGCAGGCAGGCTGACAAACTGATAAAACTTACGAAAAAAAAAGAATTCAATAATGCACTTACCGTATGTATATGAGAAGTTACAGTTTTTTGTAAATTTATGTAATTGCACTAGTGTTTCACTTATCCAAAAAAATTTCAAGATTGCACTTTCAGGTCTCTTGCAGTATACTGTTTTAATGCATTAGGAACAAATTCATTATGGATTTGCATTCAAATTTAGGTTTTCCTTTTTAACACAAAAGCTGCGCGCACTCAACATATAACAACCGTTCCGTCTCATGAATAAAACGCAACTTCTACTTATTGCTGCTCTTCTCACAGAAAGAGTGCAGTGCTCGAACTGTTTTTAACAGCCCTGTAAGACAATAAGCGGCGGTCTGTCGATAGCCCTGCTATGCTGAAAAAGTCCACCACTAGCACTTTTGACATTCACTTTAATTGCATTTGAAAACTACTAATTAAGAAAAATCAAACTTATAAAGACGGTATAAGCATGAAAGTTAATCAAAAGAAATCGCAACGTGGACCTGATGGAGGGACGCACATGCGTCGTCGTGATTCTCGCAAATCGGATTCAAAAGAAGATGCCGAGCCACCGCTGCCAATGCTTGAAATGGACGACGATATCGAATCCGAGATGCCTATCCGAGGACGCCCTTCCAAGAAGCTTCTGCTGCAAAAGCAACAGCAGCGCGCTCAATTGCAAGCCAAACTTCAGGCTCAACAAAATATCATTTCCACCCAAGCACAAACATCGGCTGCAGCCCAATCTGGTCGCACAAAACCAGCAAATGGTTCTCAAGTGCAAGGCCCTAATCGCACCAAAGCTAAACGCTCACTGTACAAAAAGAGCGAAAATGGTGCAACAAAGGTGCACAGTGAATCCTACGTGATGCGTTTGTTCGAACGAAGCTTAGACCTGTCCAAGTACGAAGATAACACACCGCTGTACCCCATCTGCCGGGCCTGGATGGCGAACCAGCCGCGAAATCCAAACGTGGCCATTTACAACACAGACGGATCCATACCCATAGTCAAACGAGAGGATGACGGCGAAGAGATTTGGCAAAACTGCGCAGCGGCGAACTGAAAGTCGTAAAACAAATGCCAAAGCCACGCGAAACAGATATGTCACCCATTCCCGAACGCCTGCCGAACAGTGAAAAGAGCGATAGTCTTCAAGGAGCCAGCAGGGAAAAGCTCTTGGCCGAGAATATTACCCACTGGAAGCGGGTACGCAACCACTGGCTAAAGCATACTCAGGAATACGAGATGGCCCGCTATGCAATAATTAACCAAATAATGGATGCTGTCTGCACAAAGGAATAACCAATTATGTTAATTAAAACAGCGTTAAAATAAGAGTTTCACTTGAATAAATGTTTATTTGTATTGCGTAGTTATAATGCGTTTGCCATTTCAATAATCTGTTTGTTGGTAATTAAGTCTAAATTCAACTGTTTGAATAGAATTCAAATGCTGTTGGATTGTTCTTGTTGTTTGGTTCTCCTCCTCTGTTGCTGCTGCCGGAGTGCATCAGGTTTAAATTTGTGTATGCTGGAACAGTGTGTGTGTATTGTATGTATATGTATTTGTAAGACAACACACACACAGTTGCGCTTCGGCTTTTTCGCTGCACACGACCGATTTATTCGACCTTGAGCAATTCGACGTCAAAAGTCAAGGTGGAGTTGGGGGGAATGACACCGGGATGACCACGGCTACCATAGGCGTAGTCGGGCGAGCAGATCAGCTTGGCGCGCTGGCCAACGCTCATTTGAGCAACGCCCTCATCCCAGCCACGAATCACTTCGCCCTTGCCAATAGTGAACTTAAAAGGCTTGTTGCGATCCCGAGATGAATCAAACTACGGTTCGGATTGCAAATAATGGTTATCACAGCTGCTATTTATACTTAATTGTATACACACCTTTGTGCCGTCGTCCAAAGTGCCTGTGTAGTGCACCGAAACGATCTGGCCATTTTTGGGATAGGTGCTACCTGTAAAACAGAAATGCGTGCAAGAGTGAGATAGCTATATATGTACACATAAAGAACGAAATAGGTACACTCCATGTTTTTAAACATGAGGTTAAATTAAATTGATATAAACCAAATAATTATAACAATTGGTATTAACTTACCATCTCCGGGAGTTATTGGAACAACTTGTACGCCCATTATTACGGTTGTTCTTAATTGCTTTTATTAAAATTGGGATAGTTGAAAATTGCAGCACGTTTTCTCGTCGCGTCGAACAGAAAAACCAGAGATGACAACGAATAGAAAAAATTTCGATAAGCTACCAGAATCGAATTCCAGTGTGGCAGTGAAAATACAATATATCGATATTGTCTAACGACACTGACTTAAGACGAAAAGGCGCGTCAATACTTTGTAATACAAAATATCTTGTTTATTACTACATTAAACGTATACCGTTCTTGTTAATAGAAATAAATTGATCATTTAGCGTTCGAGTGCCTTTTTTATAATAGTTTAACTGCAACTTGTGGTCAATTTTTATTCTTGTGCAGGGTGCATACAGATTTTTAAGATAGCTGATATCCACTGTGTACATGCAGCAAACATAGAATTTCTTGGAAATTCTATTCAACTGTTCCAGCCATTTCATATAGTAGGTGTATTTACGCATGCGCGTGTTTGGCGGCAAGTCAACCCAATAAAATTCGCAGAGTCCGTCTACAGCAACCAAACTAGCCCTCTCATTGTCGAGCAATATGTGACGATCAAGAGCTTTAATTGCCATTCGCACTTGCTGGGATGAAAAGCAAGTAATTACTTCCAGCGAGTTTAAACACTTTTCAAAAATCTCTTCCAACTTAGCTGGTGTTGCATTTGGATTCTCTTTTTTAACAACATCATTAACAAGTCTTCCAAATATCTGCATATCGATCTTCTGGTTGAGATCGATTAAAATCACATCACATCGAGGAAGGCATTGCGCCATAAGCTGCATAAGAAGTAGAGTTTTGCCACTTTTTCTCCGGCCAGAGATTTCAACAAGTGATTTGGGATCCAGACTGTCATTTTGGAATACTGGTGGATTCAATCCCGAAATACGTGGACGCTTGTCGCCCAATTGACGTAGATAAAGATTAGCTGCAGACATGATTTCCATTATACTAATTATTACTGAGCATTGTTTTGAACGCAATTCCAAACACTATATATGTGTGTGTGTGTAACACGGATGTTGTGCGCTTATCGAAATGAGCTCAATGCTGGAAAATGCCAAACGAAAAAAGGATTACCGATATATCTGTTAAATTATAAATAATACACAGCGTAAGCAATGCAAGAGAACAATAAAAACAGAGAATTAAAACTTTTTTCAGTAAGGATATATTTTAACTCAACAAATTTAAATAAAAAGGGAAGATAAACAAATGCGTAGACTGTCTGGCAACTCTGTTCGCTAAGCATAACTAGTGAAACTGCACACATGTAATTAATAATTATTTTTACATACATATATTCTATTGAAAACTACAAACTGGCCAACACAAGAATGCAGGATGCACCGGAGCCGGAGTCAAGCAGCAAGCCCGATACCTCAGAGGGCAATCTTGAGGCATGCTCCATTTGTAGCAGTTCCAAAACCGTGTCATCAGCATTATTAGACCTGAGTGCAAACACGGTTATGCAGCGCCGCCTTAACAGAGACTGGAAGTTGCCGGTATGAATTTACATACATACATTTATTGTACACCTTCAGTTCAATGTTAACTCTGCAATTGCAGCCGGATATTATAAAGGCGACACTTCGGACTATTTGCGTGGAGTGCGTCTGCAAGTTGAATATGCACTCTGAAGTCACACGCACGCTGATGCAGCGCCTGCAGCGTTTGGCTGGCACTGCCAAACCAACTGCGAATGCGACGGACATAGCAGAAACAGCAGAGAGACAATGCAGTCCTCCAATAGCCGACGCAGAGGTGTCCACGACGGGTGCTATATTGGCGCAGGATGAAATTGCAGCCGCTAGAACTGCGTCACCCACAACAACAACAACCTCATCCTGCTCGGTGCTGCAGGCGTACTCGGCTCAACCACCTGAATCGCCCACAGCCACAGAGTCGGGTGGCCTGAGAAATAACAGTGGGAACGCTTCGGACGGCTGGAAGTGGCACACGCGGTTAGTCTGCCAGCACTGTGAGCGAGCCTACTTTCGCAAGGATCTGTACACGCTTCATGTGCGCCGCTGCAATCGTCGTCGCACACAACGTCAGCCCAAGTGTCGTGTCCTTAACGAAGCCGGCAACGATGACGATGACAACGTCGACGTCGATGAAAAGAAAATTGGGGATCAGGATCAGGCATTACCGCAAATGCCTCGACGCTCTCGTACCTTTCAATGCAATTACTGTGACAAAGAGTTTGTGGGAATTGTTGCAATGCGTCAGCATCAGCGGATCACACACCAAAGCCAGCATCGCTGCAGCTTGTGTGAGGCTAAGTTCGGCACCAAGTACGAGTGGGAGCTTCATCATACCATATGCAGTGCCAAACAGAAGGTGAGTGTAGCCCTTTAACTCACTGCTCAAGCATTTAATGTCCAATGTTTTGCAGGCTCTGCAAGCGGATGAAGAAGATGAAGATGCGGAAGCTACTGCCCAGCCTCGATCCACGCGTTCTCGGTCACGAGCTTGCTCCTTGGCTTGGAATAACGGTGGGTGTAGCAGTGATGAAGAAGAGGATGATGAGCAGCTCGATGGGAATGACGATGCAACCTCAGTAGCGGATACAATGTACACAAGGCGCATGAACTTTACTGGCGACTGGATTGTAAACCATAGTCGCAGCAACAGCAACAGTGCCCTAAATCTTTCCATTATGTACGACGATTTTGTGCTACAAGAGTCGCATATAACCACAGACAAGGAGTACGGTATGACTGATAATTGACCAAGGCATCTTTCTACTGAGTAAATTTACAATAAATTTTTTTCCCACAACAGATCTTTATTTGCTGGATGTGCTAAAGACGCAGGTTCAACTGAAGGCGTTCTCGTGCTTTGCATCCAACTGCTGCTATCAGACGGACAAGCTAGTGGAGCTTATGAAGCACGATTATGTGCACCATTGGAAAATGAGCTGGTTCTACTGCCATAAATGCGGTGATGTCTTTACCAGCAAGTAAGATTTTTGGTCTCAATAAATTATTGAACCGTTGTTAATCATTTGATTTAAAAGGGTCTTCCTGGACTATCATCTGCATCGGCAAAATCGTGGTGTCTATATATGCCACAAGTGCCGCGATGAGTTTGAATTCCAGCATCAATTGGATCGCCATCAAGTGCTGCATAGCAGTGGTATTAATTATCATTGCAACTATTGCCGCTTGGAGTTTCTCAGCGAGGCAAAACTATTGGCCCACTGTGAGCACGAGCGCCACAGTCCCAACGACGAACCGCCTCTAATTCACATCGAGCACGCGCTTTCCATTATCAATCCCGTACTTACTAAAGAGCCACCCAAGATGCAGCAACAGTATTCGGTTCGCACACTCAATATACCTCACAGGCCATGGATATCAAATCGACCGATGCATCTGCCTAATCATAAACCATTTCGCTTTGCTATTGGCATCTGCGAGTTCGATAATCGTAATCCGCCCAATTGTGTGGGGTGTCAGTAGCAGAAAACCAACTAAATTTTCTTGTGTGTACGTATATGTTTTGGGATATTAGGTATTTGGTATCCGCTAGTCGATTCTATCATTTTTATTTATATATTTTTCATGGCTCAAATATGTATTACCATATACATATGTTTTAAAGTCTGATTTATGTGTCGAATTGAACACAATATCTTAATTATTTAGACAAATAAAAGGCAATACTAGTTTAATTATTCATCATATACATATATCTTCAGTCATTTTATTTTGCATTACATACCGAAAATGTTGCACAAATATAAAAAAAACCTTTGCGTTGCGATACAATCAAGAACTTTGTTAAAATTAATACTAAATTTAATAACGGCAAAATACTTGGTTTGCATCCAATTAATTAATTATACAGTGCATACATATATCTATTTATATATGTATATGTGTAATTTAATGTACAGTTTCAGTTTAACATAGATGTAACAAAATTGTATTTACACTAATAGATGTTTGTATGTATGTTATTTATGGTTAAACTAAGCCTATTACATATACATATATGTATTTTTATATGTGTATCTACTAGATTTTTCTTATATAGAGCCTATTGCATTGCCCCCAGCGCATTTGTTTGTTTGATTTTTGCATTATTCTGTTGCACTTAATACTAAAATGTTAATTGGTATTTAACTCAAAGCTTAAAACTAATTAATTTTTGTACGCATTTATTTTTGTATTCTCGGTTTTCTAAAATATTTTGTTGAAATGTATGTTATAATGTGGGTGTTTGTGTGTGTGTTTAGAAATGAGTCGGTGTCAGTCTTATAAAATTCAACCCAGGACAATTTTCAATTACGTTTAAAAAGTATAAACAAAACATAAAAAAACCAATTTGATTATTGAGCCATTTGAGGTAGTTCGGTATATATACATATATACTATATTTAGCTCAAACACATTTCTTTTTGTTTTTTAAATCATAAACTAAGAAGCTAAACTTTTTTTTTTAAAACAAATCACTGGCATTTAAAGATAGTTTTACAAAGTATTGCTAACTTGCTTCTATTTTTTATTGTTTGTCGTTGATCCGCTCTCAAATGCGTGTTCCTATCTGCTAGATAAATGTACATATGTATTGAGCCTCTTTTGCTCTGCCACGCCCACTTTATTTACATGAATGTTTGTATAGATATATCTTTCAGTCTTATGTAAGTGTATAGTTTACATATGCTTTATAAATTGCCTCCATTCCACAGATTTATCTGTATTTGTTTGTGTGTGTGTGTGTGGATGTATGTTTGTGTGGGTGTCCCTAAATCTAACCTTATCCTATATCCTATACCCTATGAATAATTCTATCTTTCTATAGGCACAAAGTGATGCTGACAACAATAAAAATGTTTGTGTATTTAATTTTTGTATTTAAGGTGCTTGCAAATTGATTAAACAGGATGCCCCCTACGGATAAAGGTTGCTTTGTGATGGAAGGGGAATCCCTTTGTATGTGATATATATTAAAGCTTCACTACCGCTTCGATCAATCTTGCCGATCGATCGTTGATGACGATGAGAACAAATAAAGAAGTTTTTTGCACGTTGTACGCCGGAACCAGAATATTATGAATAATTATAAGGACTGATTTGTGGATTCGCGGGGCCTAGTAGATGGAATCGTGGCTATCTGTTGCATACTGCCAGGCCATCGAAAGCATCAATCAGTCGGTGGGCGTTTGAGCCTCCTCGCTGCCAAGCAGCAACTCGCGCTTTAATGTTGATGGTGGTGGTGGTGGTGGTGAAGCTACATCCCTGTAGTCTACCATCTCATGGGCATTGGGCACTTCTTCGAGCTCCTTGCCTCCATTGGCTGAGGTTGAATGCATTATGACACTGGCACTCTCCATGGGCGAGGCGGCACGTGGCGGTGGTGGTGAGTATGGTGACTCGGGTCGCTCCTTGCGACCAGCTAGCGACAGATCCTCCACTTGGTCATGATCATCCTCATCATCGGCATCGGCGTCGGCATCACGATCCTCCTCAAGAGCTTCCCGCTTAATGATTCGCTCGTGCTCTAGTTCGTGTTCGTGCTTCTCCAGCGACTCCTGCTCGCCATAGTGGCTAGGAGAGCGGGCCGCATGACCGTTGGAGCCGGGTGGACTGTTTGACATGCGATTGGCAGCAGCGTGTGCAGCCGCCGCCAAAGCCATAGCATGCAACGCCTCTCGGCCGGCAATGTCCTGCTGCAAGAAGGCGTGATCCAGGAGCGCAGCAGCCGAATGTGGAATGGTCGGTGGCATACCATGATGATGCGTAGGATGCCCAGCATTGGAGCCATGGAGCGACCCATGCTCCTTGGGCTCACGGTCCAGCTCTGTTTGGCCGTGGCCATAGTTGTGAGCAGCGGCTGCAGCTGCCGCAGCTGCAGCGGAATAGGGAAACGCTGCTGAGGAATCTACGCCACCAGGTGGACTACGTTTGGGTGTGCGATGTGTGCCGCGTCCGGTTGTGATGTTAAGCTTGCGCACCTTGTCATAAAGGGTGCGACTAGGCAGGCCGAACTTGCGGCTGGCCTGAAGTGCACTCATTCCCTCGCGGACGCACTGGATGGCACACATCATGTCCGCCCGGGTGTATTGCTTGTAACGCTTCCATTCCGGCTTCTTGCCACCGGGACCACCACTCGTTTCCTCGTCAAATGAACGATCCGTGTTGGGGGAAAGTGGCTCCTTATCGCCACCATAGTCGGAGCCATTGAAACTGTGGCTTCCAGCGCCAACAGCGCTTCCACTTCCTCCAAGCGAATGCTGGTGCGAATGTGTTGGTGTCGTCTTCTCTGCGGAGCTCTTCATCCCGGGAAGCATCAATGGGCTCGGCTGCGACGAGTCCGGCGGATTGGCCTGGGCGAGCACATTGCGCAAGATTGGAGTATCGCGTGTGGAATTGAGCAACATACTCGAGATGGCCGATAGCTTCTTGCGTTTCAATGGGTTCATATCTGCCGCCGACTCGTACACTGAATTGAGCATAGCCGCTGCAGCAGCCGCCGAGGGGGAGAGGGGCCACTGGTTACCTGCTTCGCCGGCAGCAGCCGGATGCGGTGTGGAGTGGGTGGGTGTAAGTGGTGCTTCACCGGCGGAGATGTGTGCATTGATGTTGATGGGCACACCACTGGAAACACTGGCCGCCGATGTGGGGAAATTCGAGTAGGGTGTCTGATACGAGGATGAGGAGGTTGAGCCAAAGGGAGGCGGCGGTGGCGAGCAGCTGCTCGAGATGGCGGCACTAGGCGAGATGTGTGTCGATGTTGAGATCACTGAAGAGGAATGATGACTATGATGGCTATGATGACTATGATGATGATATGCGCCATCATTTCCAGCACCATTGGGCGGCTTGCTCGAGCTGCTCGATGAGGTGGGTGCAGTGTGATGCTGTTGATGTTGGTGGTGTTGCTGGTGGTGGTGATGCTGATGCTGCTGCTGCTGCTGCTGCTGATGATGACGCTGGTGGAGGTGCTGGAACTGTTGATTCTGTGAGCGTTCCTCACTTGATGCCCGAATAGGTTTGTCGTTATTAATCTTCATGATATTGTCGTAGAGTCCTTTGACCTGCAGCTCCTTGGCAGTGCGCAAAATCTCCGACTCCTGACTCTTTGTCACCGTCGTCTCACCCGTGTACATATATTGCAATAGAGCGGCAATCTCGAATCCTTTTACGCCCGGCAATATGATGCAGCACTGATCCTGTGACACATCCTGCAATATGGCCTGAAAGTAGGGTGAATTTGCCGCCAGCACAACGCGATGTGCCTTGAATTGCTCATCATCGACGACCAGGGTGCAGTCCACATAGCTGCCCATCTCATGCAGCGTGTGTAGGATCTGCACCAGATTTGTTTGATGATTGTTCCAGCGCAAGCAATACGTTTGCCCCTCGCCGCTCCCTGCCACTGGCGTTGGGCCACCCATTTCGGAACTCAATCTGCTATCTCTCTCCCTCTCTCGCTCCCTCTCTCTGTCGCGGTGTCGCTGGCGATGATGATGTCCGGTTGCTGCTGTTGCTGCTGCTACTGCTGCTGTGCTGAGCTGCTCCAGCTCCGGCTCGTCGTCCGGTGCAGTATCACTGCTGCTGTGATAGGCGCTGTTCAAACTTGTGAACGCGGCGCTCAGCAGCGTGGGCGAATATGAGGTTAGATGCTTTCGGACCTTGAGCGCCAGCTTAAGGCTTACAATTCACCAGGTGCCTAACGGTAATCGGTAAGTAAAGAAAATAAGAAGCGATTTTTTTGTTGTTGTTAGAATATTAAGAAACTAAGAAAGAAATTATATTGTTTTTTTTGTGTTTTTTTTTTTTTTTGCAAAGATTTGCAGACGATTTTTTTGGAAAATGCCAAAAACTAAAACCGACAGATCTTTATTTTGCACGGGTTGCTTTATTCAATGAAAATTGGCATGCAAATGGAAATGGAATTTAGAAACTAAGAATATATATGTACATATATGTACATATATTTTAGACTAGCAGGCATTTTGCACAAATGTCCTCTTTCCAACCAAAACACACACATACAGACAGACAGGTGTGCAAAAAAAAAAATGTATTGTGTACTTCTTATTTTGGAATAGGGATGGTTATCCTGCGTCTCCTACTATGTTCATCATTAGCCGCCCCTCCTCCACTCCCACCATTTCCTCAGCCATTTCATTGCAAAAGTCTGTTTTTTTTCCTGTTGGTTTTTTGGCGGAAAATCTTGTTTTTTAAATTCATGCCCATCGCCAGCCTGGCCAAGTTTTATGCGCCATAAAAAGTGAAAGCGCCTTTTGCCAATGAAGAATGGGACAAAATATTACAGGGAAGTAAGGGATGGGGAAGGGCAAGGGCAAGGGAAAGGCGAAACCAAGGTAGTGGGAGGGTGACAGAGAAACGCGGACAAAAAAAAAAATGGGGGAAAAATATGCAAACATCCCTCGAAAAACGTGTGCGCGTATTTTTCCGGCTGCTTTTCGCGCGTTTTACTTTACATATTTTTTTTCTTTATATCCTGGCTGACTGGAAAATGGAAAGCAACACACACAAGCAAGCGGAGAAAAAGAAGCACACTCACGCATAATAAAAACAAAAAAAAAAAACGAAACGAAACTGAAAAACTTGCAATAATTTGCGTTTTTCGAGTTTTCATTCATTTTTTGTATTCCATGTTCTTGGCTCGCTTTTCCTGCTTCTATTTTGCTAAGGAAGAGGGTGCGTGTGGCTGTTTTAGTCGCATTCGTAGTGGTTGTAAGTAGTTCTACCCGTAACAACGGCCCAATGCTCGAATTTCATTTCGAAACTCGTTAGAATACTTTTTGGCTTTGGTCCTATGCTCAAGTGGTCACCATATGTTGGTCCTATGACGACAATGACCATATGCAGCATATGTTTGACATGCTTCGTCGTCGCCATGTGGCATTGTTCGTAGGCGTTGGTTGCAAGGCGTCGCCAATAAGCGAATCGAGTTCGAGGAATCTTTAGTTACCAACAGGTAAATCAACTACGTTCCCAATACGAAATTGATGATCGCAATGCGTCGCAGTTAAGAATAAACGCAAAAAAAATTGCCAGTATAATGGTATAATGGCAAACGAACAACAGGAAAATGTCAAAGGTAGACAAAAGGTTCAGAGAACGGAGGAGGAAAAAAGAAAAAGGAAAACAAACGACCTGCATTGTATTTGGCTTGAGTGCGGAAAATGCGCAAGACATTTCCATTGTGCTCGATTTATTGTCTACCCAAAAGCGGATAATGGGCAAAAACGTAAAACCTGCCGAGCGAACAGCAAGCAACGCAACAAACTGATCCTACAGAAGAGCATTTCCCTCAGCAGACAATTGCGCAACAATGCGATAAATAGCAGGTAGCTATAGCTAAGCGTTTAATGGGATCATAATGAAATCGCATCAACGCCTCGAACCACGAATCTTAAAACTCTCGCTCGTGTTTGGCTGCAAAACTCTTATACGATGCGCATACGCCGCGATTGCCAAAATAAAAAAGCTTTGCGATCGCGAGCTTTTCTAACAGCACCTTAACAGCGGGCGCCATTTTGTAAGGTTGCGTTTAAATTGAATATTTAATATGATAAGCAAATGTCATTGAAAACAAATGCACTTGGAAACCGGTTATTGGATTTTCCAGTTTAGGTTTTTGTATTTTGTGTGCCTTTTTGTAGTTGTTTATGTTTTTTTTTTGTAATTTTTTGGCTGCTTATTTGTAAAGGTTTACACGTATCCCAAATTCGAATTGCGAAATTTGACTTAGAAATAAAAATACGCAAACTACAAATAATATAATATTTGTGTCAATAAGAATACTACATATAAAAATCTTACCACGAAATAAGTTCAACGCCGCAGTTGAAATAATTTTATTTAATTGCAAATGGCACTTAATATTTTTTATGGCCACGTTTGTTTTTTTTTTTTTTTTTTTTTATAACTAAGTTAAATTTTTTAAATGCAAATTTTGTTTGTTTTTATTGTGATTGTAATCGGTTCAGTTTGGATTCAGCTCCTTTCGTTTTTGTCACATTTGGCAAACTATTCAATAGGACTTATTGCTAATAAGTTTCTAATTATATTATTATATTATATCGCGATAATTATACCACACAATCGCACAAGAAAATCACCAAAAAATCCGAATTGCTGCTTGCAGTTTATCCAAGTGTTTTTTTTATTTTTTTTTTTTTTAATTTATATAATTTTATTTATTTTGCTGTTGGTTTGTTGGAGTGCCCAAAAAACTGCGACACGTACGAATTTGCGTTTTTCTTTTATTTTTGTTTTTTTGTAATTTTGCGTGGCACGTTGTTGCAGATTCGAGCGCTCAAACTTGAATAAAACTGCCACGGCGTTCGTGTGCAGCAAGACATTGAAAACAAAATTTCCCGAGTGAGACAGCGCGCATATTTTCAACCTCACACACACACACACACAGCACGTACGCACACAGAGCCGTTTGCAGGGGAAGTGCTCAAAACAGCAGTAACAAACAACAACATGAATATATTGCAAAGGAAAAGCCACGAAACTGTGCTACGAGCTCAGAGCGCTCAGCGCTGCCAAACCTCGTTCTATCTCGCTCTTTTGCGCTGTAAACGCCGCAGTCGACGCAGCCGTCTCTCTGCATTGCAGTCCACAACTGTGTGCGTGTGTGTGTTATTTTTTTTGCGCTGCGCTAAGTTCTTGTCTGTGTGGGTGAGTATGTGCATATGGCGGCCGCTGCTGCTGCCAATAGCACCCAAGAGAGGAACCTGCGTATGTGCGTGTGTGTTTGTATGCTCTTTTTGGCGTATGTTGGAGATACATACATATGTACATATAAAAAAAAGTGCGGCCGCTGCATTTTTTTTTTAAATAACTGCCCAAGTTGCCCAACTTGCTGCAGGTTGTATGGTAGTATGCGTGTGCTCTTAAAATATATTTAAAAAAAAAATAAATAAACTGGTTCAGCGAATGAGAAAACCCTTTGCTTTACTTATTTTATCTATCTTTGAGCCGATGTAAATAAATTTCGGAAAGCATAGCTAATCATTTAATCCATAAATGCCAATAAAACGTTTAGTAGTTAAAAAAAAAAAGCAGACGACAGAAAGCATCCCGTAATAGGGAAAAGGACAATTTATTGGCATTTCGCTCCAAGTTATGCAAATTCGATTGTGCCTTAAGATGAGGCGACCTTAAGCAATCAATAATAATACGCATTGAATGCAATTGATGCACTCTTTTATTATGTTTTTTTTTTTTTTTTTGTCAGGGTCGCTAGCAATTTCCATATGGGTTAGATTTTGATTTCTTTGTCTTGGATATTTACAAATATGCAAATTATTTAACCTTGGTCTGCACTTTTTCTATGTCATCTGTAACGGTCAAAACTGGCGAAAGGGTGTTAAGGGTTAATGTCTGATGACGTCACAAATGCTAACTTTATTTGACTTGAATTGAATTTAATTTAAAAATGTGCATAACTGCATGTTCGCATGTGTGTGTGAAGCAGTTTTACGAACCGCGAATCACTGGCCACCTCGCTCACACAAACTTAAACACACACACACACACATACACAGCATCCGCAACAGTCGCCGAGTTGCAGCGCATGTGCAACTGTTGTTCTCTCGCTTACACTCATACGATCAGCATATGGCAGCAATTAGTTTTATTTTTTGCGGCATTTGTTGAATTAAATTAAAAAGTTTTAATTGCTGATATAGGGGGTTAATGCATGATTAGCTAGAATGTTCTACCTGCTACTATTCTTATTGTTGTTGTTTGCATTTTGTTTTCAATTTTTGGTGCATCATCAATTTCAGTTGCCCCGCCTCCTTGTGGTAGACTTTTTTTTTATTATTTTTACTTGTTAGTTGATTCATTAATCATGCCGTGGAAATTAAGGTCAACCAATTTCACAAGACTATTCTGACTGCTTTTTGGCAGTCCTCTAAATCATATACAAATATGTTTGTTTGGCTAGATTTTTTCATTTTTGACATGCAGCTTTATCTGGGAATTATAGAAAACTAGTTCGCAAGTGCATTCAACTCCCCCAGCTGCCTGCTGCCTGCCGCCTGCTGATAAAAATACAAACAGTAAAAAAAAAACGAGCAAGAAAAGCGTCAAACCGAACACAAAATATACTATTTCAACATATATGTACCAATAAAGTGTCTTATATAAATCCTTAGTTAAATATGCAACAATAAGTATCCTACTTTTAAAATCATTTTTCATTCCTAATTTGTTTTAAGAACTCTAACATAGTGTTCGAAAAGTTGCTGCAAATGTCGAGCTGTGTCCAGCGACTTGCAACATAAGTAACTCAAGACATAATGTTTATGAGCTAGTTGGTCTCGTGTGCTATAGCAAGGGGAAGGGGGGTTCTTTTAATCTTATCAGTTTTTTAGTTGTTTGTCAGCAGAGTCAGCAGAGAAAGTTTGAGTTTCGATATTTCGGGCATTGCAGTTTTCTTGAGACCGATAAGAGCTGGCGATTCGGTCCGGAAACTGTACACACGGATTTGCGGGCAGGCCACATACATAGATTCATAGTTTTGCTGATTTGTTGAGTCAATCAAGTTGTAGAATTCCCTTAAACGGATAATCTTCTCTTTTGTTGACTTTGCTGACTTCTTGACTTCTTGGTTTTTGCTCGTGTCGGAACCAGACAATGATGAAGCAATCTGCGCCACGGCTTAGTGACCGCTCATTATGTGAGATTAGCCAGTGGAAATCCGCACATAATCCGCACAACCTTATATCTTGTGCAGTCAATGAAGCTGTAATTCTGAACACCCCTAATGAGCAGCAGGTAGCCGAGCGCTTGCAATTGCAATTTAATTAATCTAATCCCATATGGAAAGTAAATAGTTGGCCTTGGCGGTGTCTTTAACCTCTCCAAAAGACAAAAGACAAAAGTTCAATAAATTTAAAATCGCACTTTTCTCTGGCAATTTGCAATTATCTCTGTGTCGAAATTTACTTAACGCTATACATTTACTAGTACTTATCTCACTGATTGTGGCTTGGAAAAATATTTGAGTGCATTTTCGCGATAAGTTTTTATCAGCTTAGGGTTTTCTTTGTGTTCAGCACATGGCGAAAATGTTGTATGTACTAGGAAACTTAAAATAAGTTGCTTGCATTTATGATCGCTTGGTAAAGGGTTTTGTTTTTATGGTTTTATGAGGCGAAGTTTTTGCGAAAAGTGCGAAAATTGTTCATTGGAAACGGTGTTCGGTTTACGACCATGTGTGTCCTATGTAACCCTTTTTTTGTCGGGCTACGCTCTGGATCATTATCATTGAGCAAAGTCGCGTTTATATGGCAAAAGGACGTTCAATGCTAGTTTTCCTGGAACTATGCTAAAAATATTGCCTGTCTGTCTTTTTGCATGCAATCCTCATTATCATCATCGGGGCTGACGTTAGCTCAATCAATGTCCAGACATAAAATAAATTATAGCACATTTGTCGAGGAGTATGCAAAAAAAAAAAAAATTGAAAACAAGACTTAAATTTTCCGATTGTCAACCCTTTTTCTTGCTTTTCCTTCCGCCTACCTGTGCCACATACGGGGGGAGAGAGAGAGAGAGTGAAGGCGAGCGACCTAACACCAACGGTGGTCTAAAACTCTAGCACTTAAGTGTCTACGTTTGTGCCACGATCTTTGAAGTTGCAGCGGCATGTTCAAAATTTCCTTAAATATTTTTCAAACACTATGATAATTAGCGCTCAGTTCCGACAAATGGACGAGAACATAGACACTGTTTGCTCAGGCTCAAGATGACGATATCCTTTCAACTCAAAATATACAGAAGCTGCCGCCTCCGATGGACAATGGACGACCTGCAGCGCACAGGTTAACGACGTTTCCGTTCCGGCCCAGAACCTGTGCCATGTTCGCCATAAACAGCAGGCACTTGACAATCTCTTTGGCAACTCGATGCTAATGGATGCGAAAATGAAAACTCAGCACGCACGCACGGTGAGTTTTAAAAATAGTATTTTCATTAAGCTAAACATTTTCGAGAGATTATAATACTTTTTTTCTTTTGCATTAGTTCGTATAGGCATCAAATAAAAGTTGCAAGTTTCTGTAACTTGCAAACTATAAATGATAAAAATAAAATGTAAACGCCATTTTGTTTACTTTAGCAGTTATAATTAAAAACATACATAAGTATGTATTTATTTATTCATGTGCATATCATACCTTATATGCCCCTTCCGCTCACTTGATGTGTGACAAATGTTTACACAAAATTCAACTGACGGAAGGGCAAAAATACGAAATATCTACCAAATATTTATTTATGTATGTATACATGTATGTATGTGCATTTGTAGATATAAACATGCGTGTGTGTGTATGTGTGTGTGTAGAGCAACAGCCAAAAAAACAAACAAAAAACTGCTGCAAACGTACAAAATTAATAAAAATGCAACAAAACCAGAAATACGGCATGAATGTGTGTGTGTGTGTGTGTTTAACAACATCACGAAAAGCAGAGGAATTGAAAATGTTAGAAAATTTATCGCGCGCGTCATTTTGCTGCAACTAAAAGAGTGTATGTTGCGTGTGCGAGTGTGTGTGTGTGTGTGTGTGTGTGTAAGAGTATGGAAAGCAGCACAGCACGTAGGCATACAAGCATAGAGCGGAATCGTGCACTTGGAGAAAAACTCACACAAAAATTAACTATGAATATACAGTCGAACAATACAAATCACGTTAATCACAATAACAAATTTTTGCATATACCGTTTTGTTTTCGTGTTATGTTTTGCTTATTCTCTGACCTTCGCTGCACCGTTTTTTTTTTTTTTTTAAACATTTTTTGCTGCTCAGTGCACATCGAAGATGTCCATAGATGTAGACGTAGATGTTGTTGTTGGAATTACTCCGTTATTTTTTTGTAGGCACCAAAGCAAAGAATAATGTATTGTGATTAACTGTATTTAGAATAGTTGTACACATTGTAGAAAAGTGAAAAATTGCGCGATTCTTTAGTTCTGCAGTTTCTATCATCATTTCTATGTAACGAAGTTTTTTCTTGTCCCCTTTAGATTCGTTATATGGAAGTTCGACTGTGGTTACAATTTTGTTAATTTTAATACATATTAAAAACAACTTTCAACTTGAAACAAAGTTTATATTCATAATGACTAGACATATTCATTTAAACGTTGAACTATTCAAAAATTTGCATTTATAATAAGATTATATTGAGTTCTAACACTCTTGGCAATTTAACATGAGTATATTTAAGTAAGAGCATAATCGTATTAATATATGTACATGCATATGCTAAATCATTATTTATGCTACGTTTTACTCTCAGTGTAGCTGAGACGATGACGATGACGACGACGTCGTGTTGGCGTCGTGGGCAGGGCCGGTGTATAGCTGAAGGGAACGGTTGACGAAGGCAAAGGAAAAAGTGGATCAGGGAACGGGAACGGGGTGCGGGGGCTCATTCGCGTTACGCATGGGTCATTGCACTTCTGCAACGCAGCGAGAAGCGAGCACACACACACACACACACACATATACATGTACATATATAGATAGCATATACAGATAGAGGCGGAGAGATAGGAAAAGGCAACATTTGACTGGAATTGTTTAAAAAACGTACGAAAAATTAGGCGAAAGCAAACACGCGGACAGAGAGTGGAAATGTGTAAGAAACAGAAATGAGAGAGAGTGCATGTGCATGTGCGGGGGGGAAGGGGAACAAATGTAACTGCGGCTGCGCCAGCAACTTTGACTTTGGCACTCGGCCGCCATTTTGTAAGCGAACGCGTTAATTTCGCCTGCATTCATACAAGCACACACACACAAACATAAGCACATGTACAAATACAAATACACATGCGCTTTCTAAAAATAGAGCCCACGCCGGCAAACTCTCTAGTTGCCATTGCGCTTTATGTACATACATATGTATGTATGTATGTATATTTCTTCTTTTCCCCTACTCCTTGGCAATGCCATTTGTGCCGCCAACGCCACTCGAGTGTTGCAGTTGTTGCCGTTGCTGTTGCAGTTGCAGTTTGCTGCACATGTGGAAAAACTGAGAACTGAAGCCTCCTCTCAAAAGTACAGCAACTTATCAATTTTAGAGAAACGGCAATAGAGCGGCGCATGGGGTGCGTTTTTCCATGTTTATGTTTTTCTTTTTTCTTTTTCACCAAAAACGAGACACGCACATTTTATTTCCCACTGTTTATTTTTAGCAATTTGAATTTGTGAACGAAAAATTTCAAGTCAAGCACAATGTGAATTTATACGGCTTGCACACAGAGGGGGCGGGCACCGGGAGTCAGAATATACGCTATCAAATTCAATATCTTTAAGTTAGTTAAGTCGGGCAGACCATTTCATACCTTGTTCCGCTGCAGCGTTCTTCTATGTTGCAGCTTGTACTGACTTCTTGATGAATTTATGTTCAGTTCCACATTTTTGCAAAATATTTTTGTTTTCCACGTGTCACACTGCTGTCTGACTTTCAGTTTTGCACTTCGTTCGATAAATTCTTTCGATACTTTTAATTGTTTTGTTTTTTTTTGTTTCAAAATCGCGCGACAATCGCGAATAGAATTGCACGCGCTTCGTCCATTATGCAAAGTGGTGAACAAATGAGAAATTATGTTCGTTTACACTCGTAGCGAAGCTAAAGTTGAGGTTACAAGCTGCTTTTTTTGTACATATGTTTGTAGAACTGTTATTCACTCTGGCGGCGCTCTATCATGTAAGACTTGGCCGCAACAGTTGTTTTTTGTTGTTGTTGTTGTTGTTTTTTTTCTTCTGAGATTCGCGCCTGAGACAATGTGCACTGACCTTGAGTCAACTTGAGTAGCCAAAGGGAGTAGTTTAGGGTCTGGTATTGGGTCTATTTGTCTGCCAGGCGGTCGACTAGTTCTGTTTCTGTTTTCTGTATTCCGATTCTGAAACTAAATTCTGAGTAAAACGACAGACAGGCGGTAGGTAAAAGCTCTCAAAAAATACATACATACAAACATAGAATGTATGCTATATACATAACGCTTATATATACAAGCCACGCACACGTAGACATCAACTGACTCACAGAATTAAGCAAAAATAACAAGCGAATAAAGCGGCTGCAAAATTCGTACTAGTAAAGAGCCGAAATTTTTACATTACAACAACGTTGCGAGGGAGGGGGAGTGGAGAGCGAAAGCTCGAGAGCAGCATAAAATTATCAAGCAGCCCTTTGCCTGAGAAGAGAACGATTAGATTTATGCTCTCCGAATTCTACGAAACTAAAGCATTTCGCAAATAACAAAAAATAAATGAAAAAAAAAACAAGAGTCGCCATTTGGTCGCTGGTATAGTTTATCAGTAGAACTTTTCAGGGTCACTTAATTATTACACAATTTTTGTTTACAGCGAAAAATATGACATAGAAAGAAGAAGAACTTAAAAAAAAAAACTGTTGTTACTGGCAAAAATGTGTGTGTGCTTGTGTGTGTGTGTGGCAGTGGTTCCGCTGTTGTTTACAACGAAAACAAATTTCATTAATTTTGTTGTTTTCGTCGTTGCTGTGCCAGGGCCACAACTAAATCGAGTGTGTGTGCGTGTGTGTGATGGAAATATTTATATATACATATGTACATATGTATGTAAATACGGAAGGTCTTTTTCAATGGTAGAAAAATGCTTATGGAAATGTAATGCCTCGATCTGATGACATATGGATTATTGGACAACATAATTCAAGGCGTTGTTTCATTCATATTTGGAAATCGCAATATTCTGCCCAAGATCTATATATTTTCTAATTTCCAACCACACAAAAAACAAAAAATATATTAAGAATCAACAAGTTACGTCAACGCATTAGCCTGGGGCGTGTTATGTACCACAATAATAGAGACAGAAAGCTACAAAACAAAATTGAGCAGAAACTCTGTCGGGCGCCGTCCCTAAACTTGAACTTGAAACACTGCGAAAACAAAATTCAAGAGCAAAATGCCGGCAAAAAAAACGCAAAAAAGCTGTCGAAAACAATAACAAGAGCGATATCTCGAAGAGTTATAGACTAACAGGTGCCCTGTTCGAGATGCAAACCTAAATATTTCTTACACATCTTAAGTGTGTATGAATAAATTTGTATGAGCTCATAGCTTGGAGTAAGAGCTAAAAAGAAATATATAGTACTATAGGGTTTGGCAAGCTATTAGCTGCTGTTTGCTGTCAAGTTTCGTGTACTTAGTTATGCCCTTTCATGTCAAACGCACAGGGTATCATACATAACAGCTCTCTCTATCTTTCGTTCGGCTTTGCGCTTTGACGCAGCCGAGTGGTGGCGAATACCGCCGATGGTTCACGAAGCTTTTTAGTGCAAAATTGCGATTCGGCTCTTCACTCGCGAATTTGCAGTCCGACCAATCAGCTCGGCTCGGGAACCGAAAGCTGTCGCTAGGTGTATGTACATATATAGACATGTGCAAATGTATTTTGCTTATTTTTGGCACAGATAAGTCGCCATTTTTGCGCAAAAACAACTTGAAGCTGACGCCAACTATAACACAACAAAAACTGCTGCCAGAGAGCGAGAGAGCTCGTCGTTCTTTCTATTTACTGTTTACCATTGGGCATGAATTTTGATTAACTAAAATTTTAAGAACCATACGCGACACGTGCTTTGCCAGAAGCCAGAGAACATTGACTGAACAGAGCTTTTTCGCGAGCATGTAATATGTTTATCTACATCAATATCATCACAGCTTAGATTCTAGGTTAAATACATATGTTGTTTACTTACATTTAAAGCTTGTTATAGAAACTATTGAATTTACAGAAACAAGGTAGGTTGAAATTGCAATGTTTTTGTACTCTGATAATTGCAAAAATATATAAAAAATTAACACACTAAGCAATTGACTAATTATTATTACGAGCTGCCTTATTAATTCACCCACATTTCCACCACTGATATTTGACGAGAATGGCAAACATTTCGGCAACGTGATCGTTAACATATGTAAATTTAGCATTATAGCTTTTCTTAAAAGGGCTTTTGTTAACATTGGGGGTTGCTGTCTTCGCTTACTTGACTTATACGCCTAAGCTTATTGATGATTGTTTACCCTTTGTTTAAAACCACATTAATAATTGGCATATACTATATAAAGATGAAGATTACCAATGATATAATCCCACTGCAACAATTTTCCATTATCCTTTGTATCCTCTGTTTTTCTATTGATGCAACCTGCTGCATTTCAGCTGTTGCTGCTCCCTCACAACAATCTCGACTGACTTGCAACATGTTCCCAAATTTCTAAACACCTTCGCATCCGCTAAACAACTGGTAACAAATTTTGTCTTTCCCCTTGTTTTTCCTGTCTGTAATCGAATCGTGTGACTTTTTCATACGATGATTCTTTTTGCCTCAAATCAAAAAGTTAACTTTTCCCAGGGTCCCGCATGCGTAGACATGCAAGTGTATATGTGCGTGTGTGCGCCTGTATCCTGTTGCTTGCATCCTACACGGATACTTATACCAATAGAGGACTTCTCCGCCCCTGCACAACAGAAGCAGCAATCAATTTGTGCATTCGTTTTGGTTTTGCCTGCTCAACATTCTCCTCAACCTCGTCCTCGATCCCTGCATTGCTTATCCTTTGTTGTGTGTGCCATAATTTCTCGTCATTCTCTCCAGTTGCCCATTGTTACTATAGTTGCTATTGCTGGGTTATTGAACTATTGATTCCACTGAATTTATTGTTTAACCCTGATGTGCCCAACAGGTGATAATTTTAGAAATTTTCGAGGCGACAAGTGATCATTGGCCAAAGCATTAAACAGTACAGTAATCGCTCGAATAAAAGAATTAAAAGATTGGGTAGGGTTTTATAGAGCCATAAATTGTATTTTATTTAATTTTTTTTAAACTTTTTTTGATTGCTTGCAAACGGGAATTATCTCAGAATATATTTCTAAATAGACCACTGTAGCAAATAAAATGTTATTGCTTTTATCCTCAGCTTTAGCAAAGCTTTGTGGATGCCTTAGTTGAGATTTACCTGTTTGGGCTCCCGCAACTTTTGGTTCCATTGCAGTTGCACTTCTCACAAACAGTTTGCTTTAGAAATTTTCACACATTTTTCATTCTCATCTGGCAACAACAACTTAGTCAACAAATGCACGCCAGGTAGTAAAAGCAGCAGCAGCACAATGTTTGGTCAACGTACGTGTAAATTCTTTTGCCGAGTCTTTAAACAGGCGCAAATTATTTTGACAAGTGGCCGAAAAATTGTCTGCCATTGTTTAAGACGAATGTAGTATGTATGCACAGCAGCAAAAGAAAAAGTATAATAGAAAAATAAAGAGAAGAAGCAGAAACAACAATAACAAGAGCAATAATAACAACATTTTGTTGGGACATTGAGCCAAAAAAAAAGACGATCGTCTCTTTGAGTGGCAGCGGCTATTAAAGCCAGACCCAGCCAGATCTTGAGTGGCCTGAGAGACATAGTGTCTCTATTGAATAAATATTGCGGCCTATTAATTACAATCCAAGTGCCACACACAAATACACACATTAATAAATATGTACATATGTACCTATGACATTTAATCAACGTCATTCGAAACAGATCAAAACTCATTAATTGGTATTCTCTCTCCCCTCTTTTTGTACAGAATATGTTATTGCAAGGCCACAGCGACTCACGCTCTTTGGCTACCCGAATGTTAATTGCAAAAAAAGCACATTTGCTTATTCTCACCTTTGCTCATCTCTTGTTAAATGAAGAGAGAATGCCTACAGCAGCACCAATACACACCAGCATGCATTTAATCTCTATTGCTTTTTCTTTTCACCAAACCGCGTCAGTTTTTGCAGACGGTGCAAAAGCGCGCACGTGTTATGTGGTCTGGCTTGTGAAAACTGCATAAATAATTATATTTAATTGTTTAAATAGGTGAAAATGTCTAAAAAGTGCGTGAATAAGTGTGTTTAAGTGTTAAGATCATATATAATTAGAACTAATGTGTGTAAGTAAGTGTATGTAATGAATATTAAGAGCCTGAGCATAAGACTTAAGGGCAGCAAGCGCCTACAACGATTGAAAGTGCGAGTGCCTGGAACGAATGCATTGCAAAATCTAACTGGAGCCATTTTCAGCGTGCATATTAGTAAGTGATATAATTATTTATGTCTTTAGTATATGTATGTACAAACCTGTGTACGTAAGTATACATATGTATGTATGTACATACTTTGGAATTAATTGGTACAGTCGCGATTGAGTTTTGGTTGCCTTCTATTTTGTGCAGCCGGAAATCGCCAGCAATTGCACGTTTCGGTCTCCTGTGCGTGTCTTCCAAAATGTGTTTGTTTTTCGTCTTCTGTTTTTCTAGTTTTTTTCGAAACGCGCGACAACAACAAGAACAGCAACGCAGCGGCTGTAGAATAACAAATAATTAGCATTAACCACGCAATTGAGTGCAGCAGTAAAGCGACAGCGACAGCGGCGTCAGACGTTAACGGCGAAAACGACGATTTGAGTGCAATGTGCACTTGCACACATACACACAAACACATAAGAGCGAACGTATGTACAAAGCATAAGCGTAGTCGAAGAAGTTGAAAACAGACGTGGCCGCCAATCAAGCAAGCAAGAACAACAACAACAAAAGCAACATCAGATAATACATTTTGGATATGTCAACAAAACGAAGAACGAAAACAAAATTGTGTAAAAGTAAAAGAGAATGTCAATGTTGCGAGCGAGCGAGAGAGAGAGTTAGCGAGGCGGCGAGCGAGAGCGTAAGCAGTTTCAGCTCCAGCTTGGAACGTGGGCGCAGCGCTGCCTTTTGACAATGTGCATATGCGTATGAGTGTGTGTGTATGTATGCTTGTGTTATGATCAGCGACGCCATTTTAGCGGCCGGGGCTAAGTATACCAAATGTACGAGCAATTGGTTAAAAGACAAACATACAAATAGCATTGAAGTCTGTTTGTGTGCATTTTATGCGCTGTTGCTGTTGCTGCTGCTGCAGCTCAATGTGCCTCATGTGGCGCGATGGCAGGCCCTACGCCAACATTAACTCAAGCTTGTGCTTGTGGCACGTCGTCGCCAGGCTGTGAGGGGCATTTAAATTACAAAACAATTGCATAATTGCCAGTACTCATGCTTCAAGCAGAATTGCTATGTTATTGTCTTTTATTGCCCGTGCCTAATATTACCCACAAAAGGTCAACAAGTCACAACAATGCCCACATACAGATCTGCCGAGTGACACACGTCCAGCATGAAGCAGTCCTGCAAATAAAGGAAGTCCAAACGAAAGTGAAAGGCATCTCAAAAGACCCGAAACTGACACAGGGGGAAGGCCAGAGAAGTCCGAGTAGTCGAGCTAAAGAAAAAAAAAAAAAAGAATAGACAAACCAGCAAACGACTGACACACGAACACACGCTCCATAGACATAACACAAAGGATCTGGGAAGCTGACTGAAGATGAAATAGAGAAGAATGGCACAAAAAATGCGACAAATTCAAACATTTTTTTGTTTCAAGTCAAAACTGCCAGAGCTATCTATTGTAATTTGATCCTTTTTGATGATCCTTGCGCGTGTGAAGCGCGACGAGTGCGCGTTTTTTGTTGTTTCGTATGGTGTTGTGCCGCTGTCGCTTAAAAAAACTCAGAACGAAAACGAAATCGAAACCCATATCTTTTATCCTTGTACCCGTCCGTCTCCCTCGCCCTTATTTGAAACGCCTGGTGCAGCGAGCATACGGGTCGCCAACTATGGCGTCTAATTTATGCCAAATATGACACTTTTGTTCTGCTACACAATATTTGTTTTTGGGTTTCTTTTTTTCTTTCTATGTATCTTGTGAAATGTATACATAAATAACGTAAAACTGTTCATTTGTTGCCCAAAATTAAATTATTTTAAAATAATTCTAAATATTTCCAACGAATTGGCATTTTTAGAAAGCCCATAGGTAAAACAATTTAACTTATGAAAATTGGTTAATTCTGTCGAAAATTATAGATGTGGAATGTTTTTGAACCATCCCCAAGTGAGATATAATTTTTTTCATGAATCTCTTTTGATAAATCCTTGACTTCATGTTTCGCGTAAACAGAGCTAAAAAATAAAAACAACAACAATCGCACTTCCTATTCTTTCCTTACCACAAATGAAGAGTTTGGTGGTGGTGGCTGTTATGTCTACGGCTTCTACGGCCTCTGTTGCAGTTAAGCTTTGGCTTCGTTTTAGCTTCAACCCCCGGAACAGTGCAGGGCAAGGAAAAAAAATTTGCATGCTACCGCTGCAAATGACAGAACAGAGCAACATAGACATGCAACACATAACGCACTCCACATTTACGAGAGTAATAATGTCTTGGCAGTGAAATAATTGCAGAGGGGAGGGTAGTGTACTGTGTAGTGTGTTTGGGGTGTTTCGATAAGTACTTTACGACAGATACAACCCTCGTTTTGCGGATTTTTTTTATGGTTTGCCCAGCCAGATTGCCAACATCAAAATTCATACTTTGAATTCGCTCGGGTGGTAGCTGTTCATCTATGCATACATATCTATATATATATATATACATATACTTATATCATATATATACTTGTGTTTGTAGTTAAAAAGCATAGCATAACGGTGGTTGCTCACCTCACCTCAGGAACGTTAGCTATTCCCATTTCTTTACCTCTATGCTGTTGCAGCCCCTGTTCCATGGTCGTCTCAGGCATTGGCTGGATTTGCAATTTTATTGCGACAATGAATGTTCGATCGTTTATTTTGGCAAATGGCATTGGCGATTTTGCAAGTTTGCGGCAACGTTTCGCTTGGGGTTGTTATATACAGCCAATATTCTGGTGGTGGTGGAATTCTAAGGTGGGAGGAGCTGTATGCAATAAGCGAAAAGTTTGTGCAAAATTAAAAATGCAAAATGGCGAACATAATTTGTTGTATTATTCAGGCAATAGTTTATAAAAGCTTATTCTTTTATTTTATGGCTGCACACATTTCTGCCAAAAATAAAAATACGTTACAATTGTCTAATTTGCGAACAAAAGGCTTATGAACTAACGACCCTTTGGAAATTTGCATAGATTTTGCCCTCTTAAGATCGAAACTCCCAAAATTATGCAAATTGAGCAAAATCAATCGAGAGCTGAATCGAGTATCGATCAAAATTGATTTGTTGCCCGTTGAGTCTGTACCCAAACAGAACAGTTCATTCCGCACACAAAACCAGAAGTGAGCAATAGCCTCCTTTTTTCGTTCAAAGATTTCCTTTCGGCTAAGGAGTTGAGCGTGAGAAAGTTTTCCTCGAATATGTGATTTTGCACGCATAATTTACATAATTTTGCCTGGCCAAATAACAAGGAAATAAATTGCAGCCACCGAGCACACATCTCGAACTCAATTCCTATTTGATGTGTTATGCAAATGAGCGCTGTTGTTGTCCCTGTTCAACCCCCTGTCAGGACTCAGGTGTGCGAGCGTGCCGGCATGCTGTGAGACATAGACCCGCTCTGGCGCCGTCCACTGTGCGCATAATTAACCCCTGTTGGGTGATTGTCTATGTCAAAGCCTTGAGCCAGCAGTCTCTGTCGCATTTCCTTTAACATCTTTTATATTTTCCTATTTTCGTTTTCACTTTCACTTTCGTTTTGCATTTTGTTTTTGCCCATTTTGCAAGTCGGAGCAGCAAACACCTTATGCAAATTAGGATCGGCTGTGATCTCTGCTTTTTTTGCTTGGCAACCCTTTTTTGCCAAATGAAAATCTTTGCTGTTTACAAAATTTTATGCAAATTTGTGAGATGGAAAACCTCTTTCGCTCACCATACCGATCGGCGTGATCTTCACTGTCGCTGTCGCTCCAATTTTCTGCGGTGTCAGGTAGGCAACTAGCTCTCCTTTTTGGCGAGCGTGAGAAACTCTGAAAATTTGCATAATTCTTCGTGAAAATTCGCTTTACTACGTGATCTTTTTCAAATACAGCATCGATGCAGAGATACACGGATGCGCTACGTCAGTTTCCGCCTGCTCGAATGGCAAATGATTCTGTTGCACGTCGAATTAGAGACTTTATTGTAATTATTAAATGCAAATGCGAACATAGAAAAAAACAAATAAATTAATACTCTTATAGAAGACTCCCTTACGCTGCTATTTTTGCACGACTGCCGAGAAATAACTAGAGTTACACCTGACAAGTTGATAACAGTATTAAACTTTGATTAAAATTTTGTTTGTTGCACAGAAATAAAGCTCTAAGATATTAAATATCTGCTCAATTGTTTGTCACTGCTCTTCTGATGACAGCCGACTGAAAATAACATTGATGTGTTATAAATAGAATGCAAACTACAGTAACAATGCCTGCCACTTCAAAGCAGCGACCCAGTCATCTAGTTCAAGCTCCAACCGCCCTTGTCTAATATTTTGCACCACTTCACACGCTGCTGCTTTCGCTTTTCCGGCATTTCCTCGGCTGCCGTGGCTTAGAGTTTTCCCCCCGCTATTCAAAATGCGGCAATGGGACATAAAAACTGTTTTTTGCAATTTACATAGAACATTTTTATCACCCCCACGCACTCGGGCAGCCATTCTGTCATCCTGCCATCCTGTGTAGTTTGACTGTGGAGTACAACAACATGTTTTTCCTATTTACACACACATACAAACACACACACGCATACAACACAGATACTCCATCCGACTCTGATTACCGTCACATGTAAGCGCCCAGTACATTTTCTCGTCGGCATCATTTTTGCGACACTTAATTACACACGCATACGCTTCAATCCACTTTGCTAGTGGTTGAGCCCCAACCTGTCCCCTTTATCCCTTTGGGACAGTAGAGTCTTATTTGGGCTTGCTCACAATTTAAAACAAACAATAAAAAGTAGCTTAAAAATTGTGATCATCAACCTGGTACAGTCATGCAAAATTTATCGCTTTCTAGCCAGATCCTGTACCCCATATATAATATAATCCCTGGCGCAATAAGAAATGCCTGCAACAACAACGAATCGGCAGGTAGTTCTCAATTGCATTGCTGTTGAATAGCTGAAGGTGTCAATGTTGCCTTATCATTCTGAGTGCCGACCCCTGGCTAGAAGTGTCTGCCGTCTCCTGTATACTACCTCCTGTTTCTGACCCTGACCCAGAGCAGCTAGAGACCCTGTCTCATGTCTCTTCTTTCGTTAATTTTATCTTTGACGGCGATTAATGCGAATAAATTTTATAGTTGAAAATGAAAATATGCTTCGTCCTTTGTGTGCCGTCTCGAGTGTGTGTGTGTGTGTGTGTGTGCACATTATTTTCTTTGCGTCCCTTTTTTGGCCAGTGTTATTCTTCAGTGACTTTGTGCCTTTGTTGAGCCAGTATGTGACTTCTTGTGTTTGTTTTTGTGCTCGGCACCTGCACAGTCCGCTTGGATTTTCCAATTGCGCGATCTTGCAACGTGGCTCGGATGAAACTTTATAGAATTGCCACTCTGGCACTGACTCAGCATCTATGGAGACAGCGTAGATCGGAGATCAGTGTTTATTTTTACCCCTACCTCCAAATTAGGCAGGGCTGGAAAATGCAACAGCAGCAGCAACAGGCTCATGGTCGGGTCGGACAGGTACAGGCTGCCCTTTCTCTTGTGCACGAAACTGGTTTTCAGCTACCCTCGTTGCGTTCGCTACACTTGTCCCCCTACTCCTCCCTCCTCTTGTAGCGATTCCATTTGCGCGCCGGCCATTGTTTGCGATGTGTTAACCTTAAGCGTTTTTTTTTTCTTAGCTGTTTTTCAGTTTGAGCCATTGTTGTTGGTAGTATGTGACTTTTGGGTTTCGCTTGCCACATTGCACATTGATTTGGTTTCGATCTTAGATTTTTTATATAAATAAATTTAGACAATAGATTGCTGTATTTTCTACTGTGGGAACGCCGCGAATCATCATCATCATCATCGACATTATCACAATGGGATGGATATGAGCATTTTGATAGCGATCATCATTGTTGGACACAGCATGACAGCGTAAAGATGCAGGTTGCCTTGGGCAGGATCTGTTTCCATTGCCAGACTAAGGTACGCCAGATTCCAAAGACTGTCACATAGAAACACAACCACACCCGCACACTAACACTTATGCAGTTTATGCATGTGCCTCCGGAATGGCGGAAAGCTAAGCGAAGAGTTTAGTTTTGCGGCATAATGAGTAATGGGTAACATGGTCGTGGTCACGAGTTCACGATTCGATGCTTTTCCTTGTCGTGAGCGCGAGTTTCACAGCAAAAAGTCAATGACCCGGGTTCCGGGTAGACTGATAGAGCAGTCGAAATGTTGCAATTGCAATTCAGATACAACGCGTAGATACACAAATGTAGCCGAAAATACAACAGCGATGGGACTGGCGGCGCCCGCATCTTAGTCAATAAAAAGAAAATTGATTGAGAAATTGTGAAAATGAATATAAACAAAGTCTGCGGCACGAAGGGAGCGGGACTCGAGTCAGTAGGCGCACTGTGGCAATTGTGTGAAAGCGCGCCACAATTAAATAGCAAACAAATTTCTGCCAATTATTTTACATTAATTATAAATATTAGGCGTCAGTAATGCGGGGCAGTTTTCCAGACTGGACCACAGCAGCACAATAGATAATCGCACCCTTGTTCCATCTTCAAGGCGACTGAAGTCCTGTCAACATGACATATATTTAATGAAAGAAAAAATATATATATATACATATATATATATATGCTGGTGCTATCGAATGAATGTGTGTGTTGAATATAAGTTTTTCTTTCGGTTTTGCATAATAATAATAATAAACAATGCGCCCTAGGCTAGCTTCTTTGATTTATGTATAAATCTGTCAAGCGTTCCTTTTGCCTTTGCTGGGCGCTAAAAGCCCACAAAAATGCCGAACAAGTCATTGACTTTGGCTCCGACTGTGACTCTGTGAAAAGTGTCTGCATTTTGACGCCGCCCATGCGCGGTGCAATGGTCGGTGACGAAGAAGTCGCTATTGCCATCGCCATCGCCATCGCCATAGTCCGAAGCTGCCCGCCCAAAACGCCAATCGACCAAGACGCGGATCTCTGCCTTGCCCCGACCCGTTCCTTCATCCCATTCCCCACCGAAGCAAGTTTTGGGGCGAGATCTAGCCAAGCAATTAAGCCATGACAGCGACTGAGGTCAAATTTAAGGCTGCTGATGTTGCGTTTAGGTTTGAGGCGCGGCTTGCAGCAGCAACAGCAGCAGCCGAGAAATGCAATCAAAGAAAGAAGGTTCGAGGAAAGCAAAAACCTCAAAAATGAAACATTTTTCAACAAAAAAAAAAAACAAGAAAGAAAGAAAAACGCATCTAAACGAACCAGAAATCGGGTTTAATGCGTAAAGTGCCTCAAAATGCTGCGGCTACCTGTCCGAGCATCAAGATCGCCTCGACTCGTTTCGACTGTGTGCGGGTCCCCAAGAGCTAGCCAAAAGGCTGGCTAAGACAGCAGCAAAAATAAAAAAACAAAAAACCATGAAAAAGAAAATAACAAAAAACAAAAACCAACATCAGAGTCGGCTAGAGTCGTGAAAATGTTTTTCTAAAGTCAAACTCTGACGTCGCGACGTCGATGCCGTCTTGCTCAGATTTCATATCTTGGATTACACATTTAATGCATTTGCTGTGACCTGACCTCGCCGTCAAACCCTTCGATTAGTGCTGCGCCAAAAGGGGATTTGTATCAAAATTTACGTTTCTGATTGTCAACTTGTAGGCGGCGGGCTGCTGGATAGAAGAGTTCTCGGATTTTCCATGCGTAAAAAAGCAGCAGCAGCCGCAGCAGCAGCGATCTGCATCGCGAGATAAATTTGGTGGCTCGAACCTGTTTTATGGCCAAAAAGGCGAACAAACCAAACAATGAAAATTAAATACATAAGCGTAAATCTCACAGCAGGTAGTCCACGAGAAATTACCTGAATATTGCTCGGATATTATTATTGCTGATTGAAAATTGAAGATGGCGACACGCAATCTTATGACTCTTTGGATCTGGTTTGACCAGGCCATCCCATCCCATCCCATCGCCAACGACATTCAATTTCTCAATTCAGCTTGCTCTCAAATTACGTCGTTTCGTCTAGTTTATTCCATTTGCTGTGTGTGTTGTTTGTTATGGGATTTGGCATTGCAATTGAACAGTATGATTATGCACATGATAATGAGGAGAAAGGGTTCCACTCGCTTGGCTGCCTTCGTGGGAGATCCGCTTTCAATTTCCCAGAGCCTTTTGTGAAAAGGGTTCGATTGCCAACTGATCAACTGATCACCATCGACATGTGCACCGATCGACCGATTGTCTAAGAAGGAGGTAAAATGCACTTGCGTGGAAATGCAAACATTTGCATTGGTGATGGAAGGTGTGTCCTAAGTCAGAATTTTAGGCAGGGAACGCTTTGCGGTTGCGCAGAGTGTGTGAAAATTGTTTTTATTTTTTTGCTTTCGCAGCCTTTCATTGCAAACCAGCAGAATGCGTGCCTGGCAATTTTTCCCAATTGAGTTTTCCGCTTATTTTTATTTTATTTAGCTGCCTGTAAATTGACTAAGCTGCGGGCCAAAGGTCTCGGTTTAGATGACATTAATGATTGGCAAATGCTACTTCAAAAACCGCGGGCTATCTTTAGAAATTTTTCGCTATATTGTTTTTTTTTTCTTTTTCATTGTTGCGCTGTTAATTTGTTGCCAATTGATTGGAAGATAAATGAACAAAATTTCGGTAGGAATATATATGAAATAATAATAAATAAAAAAAAACCTTTCCCCCCCAACCAAACTCCCGCACTGTGATCGACAACAACTCGACGAGGAACCCGTTGCTGTCCTATTTGTGAAGCTTGAACATTGTTGTTATTTATTGTTGGTTGGTTATTATTTTGTATCCGTCATTGCTTCATGCACAATGCATCAATACCAATACAAAACAGCACCGGCGTAAGCACTTATCGCAAAACAACAATAGCAGCAACAACATATAAAAATATCACAAAATGCATAGACAGCACCGAAAAAGTTCATTGACTTTCGCGTTAGTTTGAAGAAAAACACACTTACACATAAACACAACACACACACATACACAGAACAACATTGGTGCGTTTGCTTTTGCTGTTGTTGATGTTGCTTTTGCTGTTCCCGCTACTGGGGCCAGCAACAAGAAATACGAAAAAAATTAATAAATATGGCTGCCTGCAGCAGCGCAGCGTGCACAAAAGAGCAAACGCCAAAAGAAAGCAACAGCAACAAAAAACTCATATTAAAGTGAAAATGAGCGATAACAACGCAAACACACAAACAGCAGCACACACACACGCACAAGTGATCGCCCCATTTCTGCCTCTCCCGGCCCCTCACCACTCAACACTCATCCGAGCAATCAGTTGAGAAAAAACTGCAAGCGAACTCTGCCTTTGCCATTGTCTCGATCAGTTTAACCACGAGTGCGAAGAGAGCGGCCAGATGGAGCTCACAGCCACACATTCACATGCATATGCACTGGAGCTACATATCGCATGGCTTCTGCTGTCGTAAACAACAGTGAATCCTCACTAAAAGCAACTCACATGTTCGAAGCTCATGACGTATTCTGTTATAAGGTTGGACTTGATAAAAAAAGTGCATTTATATGTATGTATATCTTGAGCTTGTGTCGTCAGCGATTAATTTTCAATTGACATATTTCCTGTTCTCACAGCAAATACGCTATCAGGTAAGGGAAATTATTTTGAAATTTCCCCTGCAGCAAAAAAGCTGTTGCATATCTCAAAGCGCATGTATAATATATAACATACTTTTGGGGATAATTTTATATCGCAATTCAAATTTGTTTTGTTGAAAATTCATTAATTTATAACATTATGTAAATAATGTTCCAAATTTGTTTTAAAGTCTCATTTTACTCAACTTGTAACTAAAAAACCAGGTCTTTGACTTTTCCCACAGCAAATAAACTGTTTTCAAATTAGAGTTTTCCATAGCCAAAATGGTTTTTAGAACGTCGTAATAGGCAACACGTAGGTGGGCACGGGCATAAGCGTGCTTTTTGGCATAAATTTGCAAAGGCAAATGAGATGCATTCTTGGAAGTCGGACAAAAAGCTGAAGTATAAGGGCGGGTCCACTCAATCAAAAATTTGTCAATTTAGCTTAAATCAGCTACCATTCTATAGTGTTTAACGCCTACACACACTTTGTTGTCGCCATGGCAAGAGTAAAAACAAAACAAACTTTTTCGGTAACAGTTAAGTTTAATGTACAATTGTGAGTCTAGTTTCCGCACTTAATAGTAAAAAGATTGGTATCGTTTTTGTTAGTTTAAGAATTGTCTAATAAAGCTTTGTAGGGTTTTATAGCTCCTCCTGTTTCGGTTTCTTCTCCGGTGTGACCTTTGTTAATTTGCCTACGAGAAAAGCCTCCAAAATGTTAAGCTTCTGCTTTAGCTCCACCTTCTTAGCGGCCGTCACTTTGCCGGCCTTGAGTCGAATTAAACGCATAGTCTCCTCCTCGACGAACTTGTAGCCATGCTCATGGATCTTTTGCATATACATGACGTACACCTTGGCACTCTGTTGTTCCTTAGGCTGGCTAAGCTCCTGTGCCTTGATGTACATTGCGTTAACCAGTGCCAGCTGTTTGTTATCATCCAAGTTTGCATAGTTCTTGACCGCATCGTTAAACTCCTTGAGGCAGCCATCGCGTCCAATGTAGAAGGGTGTATTGCTGCTCACAAACGATTTCAGGTTGTCCAGAGTAACGTCCAGGTGTCCAGGTAGTTTTATATAGTCGTCTATGCTGCCCTTGAAAAGAAATATGCCAGGAAACTGTTTTTCGTCCAGATTGAAGCGTTCGCTCAGTGCCTTGTTTTCAAGATCGCCGTAATCCTTGATGCCAACGGTGGCCACCAGTAGCTCACCCGTTGCCTTGTAAGCCACCTTGGAGAACGCTCCAAAGGCTTCGTGCTTCTCCCCATAGGGAAACGCAATGTCGAATTTGACCAATGCATAAGGGAATCGCACAATCGTCTTCTCAAAGTTAATCTCGTCCAAATCGACGCAGCCGCTACAAGAGACAGCTCTGCTCAGTCGCGCTAGCATCGCTGTCAGCAGTATTGTCAGCAGCAATTTGATCATATTTCTTTAGTTTTTGTCCAGCGCAGAAAATGTTAACCCTTGCTTGTCAAAGCTGGCTATCGACTGTCGCCGGTCCCCACATTCAAAGCCAGAGCGGGAGCAAACTAGAAACTTTTTGCTGAAATCGACAGAATAATATTTTTGGTTGCTATAGCCACGCGGCTTTAGCCTCTGACTCTGACTCTCAACTCCGACTCTAACTGCTCTCACCTGTGTTACATTAAGTGGCTCTTTCTCTCTTGAGCGTCAAGTTCTCTCTCGATCAAGTTGAACGACTTTTGAACACGTCAGTGGAAGCCGCTAAGCAGAGCGGTTCTCTTTCTCTCCTTTGTTCTACCTTTTCTGTTCTTTTGATGGCCAGCCTAAAACCGGCTAAAGTTGGACTCTTTTTATGTTTGTTATTTGTTGTTGCTGATCGTTTGGCTGTTGGACTCTTCGGCGGGTATTATGTAATGTACATTAAAAATTGTTGGTTTTTTTATTTTGTGTGCTACACACATCAAGAAAGATACTATAATAGAAAATGAGCTAACAATAAATTCAATGCTGATGCGATTGATAGAAAAGTCATTTGGCAAAATTGCTGTGGTTCAGCTTGAGCTGAAAAATCACCTAATGCCCGCCGATTAGCTATCAGAGTTTGGTCAATGGAGCGTTCCACAAATTGTAGTGCGTAATTTCAACATTGTCATTGCTGAATGTCATTAGAGCGGGACATGTGTCTATACACATACATACATATATACACACAGTGTGCGTGTGTGGATGTAGCTAAGGGCCGTATAAGAGGACTGTCCCTCTAACGGAAGTTGTAATTTGCAATTGGCCGAAACAATAAACCCGGCCGAATTGGAAACACCTGCATTGAGAACTTTAGTGCGGGAGGAAATAACCAACTAACCCCATTACAACGACGACTGTCTCTTTGGAGAGGGAGAGTGGGGAAGGACAAAAAAAACAAGCGTTTGCCACAAAATTTTCATTATAATGAAATTGAAATTTTCCTACCACAGAAGTCTGACCTCGTTGCTGCCTACTCCCCCACTGTCACTTCCCTCTTCCACCTGATAATGGACATTTTCGGCAATTGTCAATTAATAATTCATATGCGCGGTACACACATGCCACGGCCACGCCCCCTTCCCCTTCCCTCATTCACTCAGTTTTATGCAGTCCACCTGCCGCCCAATTCAAATGGTTGGTTTGGTATTTTATTTGCGGTTTGTTTCGTTTGTTCATTCTCGGCAAGCAACTCGGAAAATTGACCATCGGACATGGCACGCAAGTCGGAAAAGCATTTGAGCTTCACACGATCGATATATGCGGCAATTAAATATATCATTTGATGATTGGGCGTGCCGCATAGTGGGCGGCAGTCAAGTGCACAGGCAATAGGAAGCTCGCAATGCGCAATATCCTGAATATGGTACAATATACATATGTGTATGCATATGTTGGCTAGTTAGGATCTGATTCCAATTCGGAATCTGCCCATGCGTGCATATTGCGTACAATGTCTGTCGCCCAACGAAGGCCCGAAATTGTTATTGTTGGTCGTTGGAGTCCATTAGTATTAGCCTGGTCTGTAGTTCATTATTTGATTTGGCCTAGCAAAAACTGACCGAAAACAAGGACTTGGCACTTGAATGTGTACACAGACTTCCCCTTTCGAATTGTCGCTGTTTGCTCTTCATTCATTATGCAACACTAGCCAGGCAATTTGTTAAGTACACCCCAAGAAGAGACGGACAGTCCCGTATTACGCTAAAACGCATAATTTGTGTTAACTCCATAGGCAACTGCCGTGACGAGCCTTTTATTTTTAACACCCCCCACACATAGTACACCCAATACGTCACTTTTATCCTTCAAGCTAATTGCCATCGCAACTGAAAATCCTTGTGACATTTAAATGATACAAACGATAATCGGTGTATACTACTAACATTATATAGTTTGCAGCTTGCTAACGAGCTGAGTATATCAAAAATAACTTTATATATTAAGATAGTTTTGTTTTGGTGTGCAAATGCAGTGCTTGACTTTGTTCCAAGATTAATCGAGGGGTGCGAGAGTATCATATTCCTTATTTTCGAATAACGACACTAAACTCGTGCTTATCCACAATTTTAATTCTTTTGGGCAACTTAAAGCCTTTCTCTTCATTGTTGTACACTTTTGTCACGGTCTATTCAAGCGTATGTAAGTGTCCTCGATATGTGTGCACATGTGGAGCATTAATAATATAAATTGTGCGGCTATTACGTTGCCAAATGGACGGGGTACTAATAACACAATGACCTTTATTATGCGAAATGGAAATGACCGACATGTGGCCGGGCCAGTGTGTCCTGTGTATCTCTTGTATCCCGCGCCACCCACCCAATCAACATTAGGGTGATAAGAGCGCAAATTTCAAGCGCAATGTGTGTTGCGTTTAGAAAAACGAAAAAGCGCAATCTTACCGAGAAATCTAACGATTAATTCATTGTTCCATTGTCCACTATTCTATATACCCTTTACCTTATATGCCAGCGGTATACTTGAGAATTGAAAATACATGCAAAAGACTGAAGGCATGTACTATCTCTGACCCTATGGGTATCATTTAGTCAATCAATTTGATTTGGACATTTTTACTATTTTTACTGAGCAATACAAAGTTAATCGTTTTGACTGCGTCACGGGAACTAAAAAGGTGAGTTGTTCCATTTTTTGGCAGCAGCTCAAACCTCATTAACTGGGGAGTGATAATAAATGGCCATGCATTTTTCATGTTACACGTATGCCAAAGTCATGCAACTTACAAGTTTGAACATACTAATATACATATATAGACGCATATATCGATAAATATAGATTTAGAGTCCATACACGCAATTGCAAACCGACCAAGAAGAAATTTTCATAAAGCTTTTCACTCAATGTGTGAGGAGATAAGAACCGGCGACCAACTTGTATATTGGTAGCTCATAAAAATTTTATGTTGTGGCATAATTCCATAAAAAGGCCATGAAACACTCCACCTGACTCTTGACCATATGGTTGTTCCGTTATTCCATTTAGTCACTGAGCCTGTCCACAAGCACAATAATAATTCGCATTGCCCAAAATCAAATTGTATCCAAAAGCATATGCTGGTAAAAGGCTGGCGGCTCATCCTAATTGGTATTTATTGAAAAACCGTTTGCGTTAACCCATTGCGACTATAACAGCCTCCAGTTCAACCCCTTTCAGCCTCGTTTTATCGAAGCGTTGAAAATTGGCTTTTTACCAATGCCAGGGACCAAGTTGAGTGCGTGTGTGGATTTTGTGTTTATCGGTTTTCATTTGCATTTAATGCCATTTTTATATGGCCGAATATCATCTTTAGCAATTTGTTGTGTTTAGCGCAAATTTGTTTTCAATATTTGTTCGGCGCACCCATGGATTTTTTTTTGTGAGGTCAGTGTCAGTTTGGGCGCCGTTTATGGTGCTCAATTTGATTGCAAATAATATTTAGGTCTTTTGTTCATTGCTTTTATGCGAAATGCGTGCAGCGAATATATACTACATGTGACTAGCAGTGTCCTCCTCATGACTTTCAAATAGATTTGAAAAATGTAAATGGACTTCAGTTTGGTCTATTAATGAGTTTCATGCATAATTATGTACTTACATATGAGGCAGCCAGGTCGTTAATTACACTGTGCAATGTTGGTAGAGGAGTCGTTGTTTGTGACAACTTCAAATCAAATATTCCCGCAATCTGAACTTGGGCTCCTTAGGCCACTTTCACTGTCAATCAAACGCAAGTTGCGGGGCCTTAATGATAATATCTTAAGCGATTGGCCAACCCAGGGAAGCCATTAAAATATGGTCAAGTAATTAACCAAAATGGGTCGTCAGGTAGTTTAAGGAGATACTAGCTGCCATCAAACTAATGTGGACTGCCAATAAAAAACACCTTCGATTGCTTGACGACATGCCGATCATCATCTTGTGGGCAATCTTTAGCCTGACGTCTTGCAACAGCTGGGGAAATGGCAGTATAACAGTTTTGTGAAAATTGGCTTGGCGCATGCGTTATGCTTGGAGCGTGACCGCCAACTTCCAACGCGATTGGCGTTTCGGGGGAACATTTTGGGAGCGTTTGTTTACAAACAATTGCAAATAAAGCCAAGAGCGCGAAACGCGCACTCACTGCTGCACTATTGTGGCAAAGAGAACGCATGCAAATAATTCGAATTATTCACTTGTTGCTGCTTGAAGTGTGCATATGGCACATTCAGAGGCAACTACTCAGTTCCGTGGGCGGACAAACAGGGAGAGGAACAACTACCATAGACGGGCACAGGACGATAGCTCAGACAGACATGCAAATTGCCATTTCACGAAACAGAATTAAGCGAACGACCCTAACCCCTCTCAGTCCACCCCAAAGCCAAAACCCCTTAAGCAGTCCACCCTCAATGTACACATGCGGACCATGTTTTGGTCTGTTTTTGCGTTTCTCCCGTGACATGTTGCAATGTTTTGGCCGCTTAACATTCTTTTTCGCTTTGGCAATGCACGCCTTTTTTAGGCCCCTTCTCCCCCTCATTTGGCTTTTGTTTTATAACATTTAAGCGCAAATTGCCATCAAATCTAATTGGCAACGTCGCGACAATGTCCGAGTATAAAATTGCAGGGCTACATTTTGATTTTTTGCACTGATTTCGAATTCCCCACCTAGGAGAATATGCTCTCTTACAGACTTTTTTTTATAATACGTGAATGTGTGTGTATATTATCTCATTGCAGGTTTTCATATAAGTGGTTTAATGGATTGACGGTTTGATGAATTGGCTCAAAGGGTAAGTACAAAACGACTTCTTTTTTGTATTTCTATCATGTTAAATTGAAACTATTGATTGTTTGTGTCTTTGGATATAAATACTATACATATTCTGAGGAACTTTGTCTTGAGGAATTGTTGTTTGTTGACGTGGTATGGGTTGAGCTAATAAAACCAGCGAAAAGCTTGAAAACTTGCTAGAAAATTTGTAGTCTTCCACAACTTTGGTAGCTATTTGAAATTTTAACCTGACCTCAACAACATGCAATATGCAGGAGTTTGAAAAACAATAACAAAAAACGAAATATTCGCAAGAGGATATTTCCACGCGCATTTAAAAATTCATGAACAGAAAGCACTCAATGCGGTCGGTTATCGTGTCCGTCCGTCTATTCGTCCAGGGGGTGGACAGATTGCCAGGCGTACTGGTCGGGTTAAAGGGATAAAAAGTTATATGGTGGTCAGTGGCATTGCAATTCTTGGCAGACCCACAAGTGACGAACCGACCGAATGACCGACCGACCGACAGAGAGGGACTGACGCCTGATGGATTGACCGCAGAAAGGGTGCAGAATTTCAACGCCTCGCATTTGGAGTTTTATCGGGCTTGGAACGCTTTATATCTAAACTATGAATCAATGCATTAGTCAGTCACCTTGTACGCTCCACTTTAATTACGGCTTTTTATGATTCGCCCTCTCTAGCTCCGCTCTCTTCGCTCGGTTTTAATCGTTTGCTGACATTTTTTTGCATGTTGCGAGCACAATTTAAAAATTGCATAGAACAGGAAAAGCAGAGAGTATGCAGAAAAAGGCTAAATGAAATTCTTGCCATGGAACGTAATACTATTAGAAAACTCACAATCCCGCTTAACTCCTTCTGCTGAAAAGAATGAGCTGCATAAATATTGTATTGCAACATTTACCTCGTTGCCTGTGCCAAGTTGTTTCGTACTAGAAATTGCGAATTGGACTTCATGTTAATGCAATGTCCTTATCGCTGCCCGCGTCTTGCATGCGTCACACTGCAGCAGATGTTCGGTAAGGTAAACCAGGTCCACTCCCAATGGGCTCATTTGTTTTCTATTTGCTTGCGATTGTTAATTGCAATGATGTTGCGGTTAGTTCCAGGCAGAGTTATATATCTGGGTTTTTGCCAAGATTCATATATCCCTAATGAATAACACTCATCGATAACGTGATTAGTGTGTACATTTAGGTTTAATTTTTATTTGAATGCAATTGTGGTTTACAATTTAATGTATACATTCATGTGTATATATATATATATAGATTCTAAAAAGATTTTTTGTTTATAATAACTTTGCGTTTGCACATTCAGTATACTTTATTTACGTTATATAATGCAATTTGTTAGACATACATAATAATAAAAGGTAGTTATAAACAACAGTTTGTAATATAAAAAAAATAATAATAAACATTCGGATGCAGTTTCCAGCAATGTTATGGATAGCTCTATAAAAAATATTCAATTCTTCATATATAGTCATGTGGCTGTTTGTCTGCTTGTATAAACTTATGCATGTAGTACATATGTATGTATGTGGTATAAAAGGTGTATTGGATGTGCGGTGTATTTTGATTTCATGTGTTGGTGGTGCGTGTGGCTGTGTACCTGTGTGTGTGGCTATGTGGACTGAAGCTGTGCGGAATTAATTTTGTAATTTTTTTTAAAATAATTGTAAAATCTACTGCGTTTGCTGTTGAATTTCAATTTTCTCGACTGTCATGTCCGGATTCATGGCTGTCGCTTCCTAAAATACAAAGACAAAAAAAGAACGTTATAAATACAACATCAATGAACAAGTAAAATGTTGTTTCAACTTACTTGTATTGCCTCAGCCAAGGCTTTGTCATGATCGATTGGGTCGCCATCGGATTGAATAGTTATCTTCTGCTCCACTCGGGTTTCAACAATGCCATCTCGTTCGGTTTTGTACTGTTGACAAACAACGATAGAAATGTATATTAAATTTTTTGAATGTTTGAAATTCAAATTTTTACTCTTATAAAGAAATCCTGCCTCCAAGTACTTAATCATGGACTAACGTTTGTATGAGTAGGAAGAATGTGAGTCATCTCGTTGGTGTACTTACGGTAATCGTTTCTACGGTGCGGGTTTTACTGCTCACGGTTTGAGTAGAGATGATCTCCCCATGTCCTGAATAGCCGGGCGTATCCTCACCAAGAACTACTCGAGTACTCTCTACATGTGGGCCAGGTGGTGTAGTAGCGGAGCCAGCATAGAGCGGAGATTTCTATGGGACGGAAACGAAAGATTAAAAGAATTGACATGATACTCAGTTTTTTTTTATATTACATCTTTGAACTAGCATTTCAATTAATAGAGTCTGTTACAACGCTACATGCATGTGCTACAAACCTGATTGTCAGTGCGTGCCACGCTGGAACCATCGTATGGCCCATCGATGGGTGTGCCTGAGTCGCCTGAGCTGGTCGATGACACACTGTCGCGTCTCTGATACTACGTTTAACAACAACAATAACGGCAATGCAACAAATATAGTACAACAACGTGAGTTAAATTTGTTTTCAAAAACGAAATCGGTACATGCAAATTAAAAACTGTCAGCCATGCGAGCCAATCTTGGAATATGCTCGTTCATACCTGATCGCCACTGGTTACCGTCGCCGTCGTCTTCACCTCCTGAGTGACGACACGCTGTTGCTGGCTGTTGGGGTCTAAGGTGCGAGTGGTGGCAACCGTCTTCTCTTCAAGCTGTTCCGTCTTGGCGTTCTTGCCCAGATCCTCGTGCGTGGTGGCTGTGCGTGTGGTGACTGCGGTAGCCGTGACATAAGCGCCACTTAGATCGGTAGGTGTTGCATCAGCCTATGTGGTTGGTGATGCGATTGGATGGTGCGGTTAGTGCGAAGTCAACAATCAACATTTACATCAACACAAGTAGCAACAACAACAGTAATAGCAAAAGCGGCCAATAGTTAAATTCGCATAAATTGAAAACAAATAGAAAATAAAATTAATCGAAATACAGAGCTAAAGCTTTAGGAACAAGAAGGCAACTCGCAAAACGTGTTGGCACAATTCTGAAAGTGTGATAAGTTTTGAGTAGACAACTGGTCCTAACCTTGTGTTCCTGGGTCGAGTAGGTCACCTCGCCGGTGCCTAGGTTGCGCACCTCTTCCTCAACGTTGTGCGTGACACCGTCGTCGTTCTTGGTCAGCACCTGTTTCGTTGTCGTCTTGACCACAGTGGGTGTGCTTACTTGTTTGCCCAATTTGCTGGCTACTTGACCAGCTTGGTTGGACGGGCCTAGCACAATATCCTGGACATTTTCACTGCCATACTGTTGGGTCATGTCGTCGTCCGAGCTGCCCTCGGAGTCGCGTCGCAGTGCACCCTTTCCGATGTGCTTAACACCGTCGAAGAACTGCTGGCGCGTAATTGGCACAGTCTCTGTGGTCGTCTGCACTTGCGCCTGCTTTCCAAAGTGCGAAGGATCAATCTGTGCGTAGTTGAGTATTAGCTTTCCGGTGACTGGATCGGTTACAGCTGTCGCAGGATCAATGTCACCAGTATTCGGATCAATGTCTCCGTACTCGCTCTTGATGCGTCCCGTCAACGGATCAATTTCACCAGTCAGGGTCATCGTGTGGGTCACTGTGGTGCGAGCGCCGGCGAAACGTGGATCGTTTGGATCGACCTGCACAATTTCACCAGTTATCGGGTCAACCATATTGTAAACATAAACGGTTTTGTTGAAGAACTTAAGAACTCGTCCAGACACTGGATCTATCTCGCAAGTCTCTGGATCGATTTCTTCAGGACGACCACGCTCATCCGTTTTTGTTATAAGCAGAATTCGCACGATGATTATCTTGCCAGTCTTGGGATCAACGCGAGCTAGCTTGGTATAAACCTCGCCAGATTCGGGATCCACTTGGGTGGCAGCATAAAGCGGTTCACCGCTGGCCTTGTCCACTTCACCGGTGGCGGTGTAAATCTTGCCAGTTACAGGTTCGATTTTGATGGTGTTGGGGTCTAGCTTGGTCTGTTTTTTGATCTCGTTAGTCTTGGGGTCAAGGTAACCGTATATGGTAATAACGTATCCAGTTTTAGGGTCCACGCTGCTGGAAATGTACTGCAGTTCCTTGGTGCTGGGATCGCTAGTGCCTGTCGGAACCCAGATCTGGTTCGATTTGGGATCGACGATAATATCTTTGTCTTTGGCGGCGCTGACCTGAGAAATTGGCGCCTTTGTCGCCGGATCAACTCGCTGTTGCACAATGCGCAGCGAAATTACTCTTGCATAATCCTTGTCCGGTTTGTTGTTTTTCGGGTTGACTTGGTTCTTTAACACAATTTGACCAGTAGATGGCTCGATTTTAATATCACGTGTTACCGTCTTGCCTGACTTGGGATCGGTAAAGGTAATTGTGTGCTTAACTAAGTCAATCTGTCCATATTTTGTGTCAATCTTGCCCGCCTTTGGGTCAAACTGACCGCCGGACGTCTCAACCACAGCTGTTTTTGGATCGATAACGTTCTTCTTTGAATCGAATTTGCCAGCCAAGGATGTAACTTCGACAATTGGATCGATCTGCTGGCCGACCTCTATAATGCGACCTTGACTCGGATCAACCTTATTCGTTTTTGGATCGATTACGCCTAGCACTGTGATCTGGCCAGTGCCCGGATCAACCTTGACATTCTTTGTAACTACAATCTTGCCAGATTTCGGATCAATGGCCTTCAGCTCGCCAGTGCGTGTGTTTATCTCACCGTATTTAGTATCCAGCAAGCCTGTGTCCAAGTTCAGGACACCCAGCGATCGCTCAACCTCACCATTAACGGTATCAATCTTGCCTGTCGCGGGATCAATACGACTGGTGATGACAGTCAGCTCAACAACTGGGTTATCCTGCGGTGTTATGCACACAATCTGTCCCAAAGACTCATCGATACGTCCAGTGTTGGGATCGGAGACGCCTGAAACCAGATGCAGATTACCCGTCTTGGTGTCCAAATCTCCCTGATACAGTTCCTTTTTGCCCGTTTTGGTGTTAAGTGCCTCCAAAGTTCCATTCTTGGGATCAATTACGCCGTACTTAGTATCAATATGACCAGTGGCTGGATCTAAGATGCCGGTGGAGTGCTCAATGAAGCCGTTTTCAGCATCAATGCGCTTGGTCGATGGATCGAATTTCGACGTGATTACCATAATCTTGACACGCTTCTTTTTGGGCTTAACAGCCGCCGCACCAGCTCCAGTTGCACCAGGACCACCGCTAGCGCGAGGTCCGCTGCCAGCCCCGGCTCTATCTGTAGATTTTGTAGCAGAACCAGGCTTTGTAGCACCAGCTGCCGTGCCTACGTACGCAGGTTCCTTGTTATACCGTTGCGATTCGAGAAAGTCGGCAGTGGGATCATTGATAGTCTTGTAGCTACCGGGCACACCCGACGCATAGCCCTGCTGCCCCTGTTGACCTTTGGTGGGTGAGTACGAACGTTTCTGGCCATCGGTCAGCGGCACTGCAGCGGCATCGACAGCGCTGCCTTGAAGCTTGGCACGTGTTGTTGGTGACAGATTGCCGTCCTGCAAGAGCTTGGCCCTTGACTTAGGCGACAGCTGACCGCGATTAAGCTTGTCCTGGGTGCGGGGCGACAATTGACCCGACCTAATCTTTTCAGCGGTCTCCTTTAACGCATTCTCGTTGCCTGGCGCATAGTTAAATGCCAACCCGATTTTCTTTTGTTGCGACGTTGGCGACAACTGCTCTTGACCATCGGGACCTAGTTGCTTTCCACTATTCGGGTCCTGGTCATAGCGGAAACCACCAGGCGTGTACGATTTGCGCGTGGGGCTGCTAGCATTGCCATCAGCATCCACAGCATACTCGTATTGTCGAGTGATGCCAGGTGTTGTTGCGCCACGTTTCTTTGCCGCGTCCTTGTTGGCCTCGCTTTGATCCTGCTCACCAAGACCGGAAGTAACGACCAGACCAAGACGACCCATCTGCTTGTCCTTGTCTTTGTCCTTGCCGGACTTATCCTTGCCATCCTTCGACGGTGAACCGCTCTTGCTTTTCCGACCCGACGAGAATATACCAACACCCTGTTTTCCAAATCACGGATCGCGCCAATAAATCAAAAGTTGAAACATAAAAAGAAATAATTGGAGGGGGAGTACAAAATTAAAAATAATCATTTAAATTATAAGAAATTTTGGATTTACTACTAAAACTATCAGTTTGCTAAGGAGCTGAACTTAACTATGGGTGGGTATCGGGATGGGACTTATTTGGTTGTATTTACACGGGCGCGGTCGCAATCTGTGCGATGAATTCTTACGCAGGGTATTAATTTTCTTAATGTTCAATACTTAATATGCATACCAAAACTTTGATATCTTATACAAGTATTTTATTTTATTATAACACAAAACAAACTTACACGTCTGCCCGACTTGTCAGATTTGTTGGAGTCATTAAGATCATCATTGCCTGTTAAATACATTAAATATATATTTTATATTCTTAAATTTTTTCAATATTGGGTTTTTCACTAACCATTGACACCAGCTCCGGCTGCCGCAGCAGCAGCTGCCTTAGCTGCTTTCTCGGCCTTTTCTCTTTCTTTTTGTTCTCTTTTCTCCTGTTCTTTGCGCTCTTTTTCCTCCTTTTCTTTTTGCTTCTTTTCACGCAACTTGGCCTCCTTTTCCTCGTCCTGTTGAAATAAAATCAAACAAAGTTAATCCTTTATTTACGAAAGTTTTACAGAGCACAAAAATAAAAACAACAAATTTCAGTCGAAAAGCTTACAAGTTAATGCAACGAAAAATTTCAGGTTATGGATAAGTTGTGCTGTTCATGCGCCAAAAAATACAATGGATAATATGTACAACTTAATGAGTTTAATTGTAGACAGTGTTTATTATAAATACTGTTTTTATGAGAAAGCGCAAATGAGAATGAAACATTTAAATCATTTGAAAGTCAAACTAAAAAGAAATCAAATTGGATTTTAAATAAAAATAAAGGATAGTATAGTTGTAGTATGCAAATGTGTTTAAGACAAAACTTTTACATTTTTAAGAGAAGATATGAGGACAACATTTTATAACTCTTTTTACATAATTTACCATTATTTCGAGGTCCGTAATCAATGGCTACCAGAGTTAAGGCAAAGTCATTTATGCAATCCAAATAAAATTTTCATTAAAATAATAAACACAGAAATAAAATAGTATCTATATAACGTTTAAGGTAAAAAGGATGCACTTAAAAAATGCTGTTCAAAATTTGTATAGTACAAAAGTTCACAATGATCAAAAAGCAGAGTTTAAGCCAAAGAATATAAAACTTGAAGTTGGGTGGAAGGAAACGAATTCTTTATACAAGTATTTTAGAAAAGTATTTTCAGAACAGTAACCTGAGCAAGAGCAGAAAAATCGGCAACAGCCGACGCCGCCTCGGCAGCGATAGTCGTCTCATAGTCTCCCTCGAGTGAGCTCTGCGAGGAGGCTGAAGCTGTACCGGTGCTCGATTCGCGTATTAACTGGTTAATTGGTTAGTGTTTTTATTAGGGACAAGATTGATGTTAAGTTTGGGTTCGATTCACGTAACGAGCAGCAGGATTTCGAGCAAATCGTATCGATAATTGGGGGTACACGATTTTGTTGTAGTTGTTGCAAATGGTTAAGTGTACATGTGTTTGTTTGTTTGGTTTGTGAATAAGAGTTAGTAACAAACCGAGAAAAAAAGTAAACAAAAAGTATTTGGTTAAATCGTAAAACACGTTAAACATATTCATCTTAAGTCGACATGAACGCCTGCTAGCTGGCAGACTTACTAGCTGAACTATTGTCTAATTACCTTATCCTTTTTGTCTTTCTTGATGGGACTGCGGCTATGTGCATCCATATCATTGCTTCTCTCTCCACGGTGGTCCAAAGTGTTGCTCTTGCGAGCGATCTTCTCCTTTTCAGCAATTGCCAACGCTATTCAAAAACAAACGGATTATTGGTTAAAGATCTTTGTGCAAAGTTTGAGTTAATTTCAAGACGAACCATCCATGCTGCGCGATGAGAGTCGTGCTCCAGAAAGTGCCCTGTCGAATTTAGGAGCAGTGCGGTCAACGGGTGTCGCCTTGCTCTCGTAGTGGGTTCGGCCCGAGAAGCGGTACTTGGATCCAAACCGTGGAAACAGAGTTGACCTGGTGTTGGGCTCCGGGGTCATCAGACGGAAGAACGTATGATGCTCAACGCAGGACTTCCACAGCTTCTTGGCGGCACGATGGTTTGCAAGCTTAAAACCGATGGTGGATTCGTATTGCTCGAACTCGCCCGGTCGTATCTTAAGATAGAAATGATGACGCTTGTACGAGATCTTCAAGATCTTAGGCCAAGCGAAACGGTTAATACGCAATCTGAAAAAAGTTTAATTTCGTTATTTTTACTTCAATTCGCAAACGTTGAATTCAATCTGCTTACTTATCGCGGTAAACCAGCAAACCAGATGCACACACACCCAGCATAATGTCTACGCCCTCTGAATCCTTGGCAGGATGCAGATCCACACCGTACATAGCCAGCTTTTTAGCATTCTCCAGATAATGCAACTCAGCCTCAGCTGGTGATTGACCCCTACGCAAAAAAAAAATGTCACGTAAATCAGATGTCAATTCAGTTATTGCAAGCTAAAAGCTACAAATGCTTACTTGTGGGTCTTGTGTAGATCCATTACTTTGTCCTGCAGCTCTGTTGTCTGGTTAGGTGCAATTTTAAAGTCCTTCAGGTAGGCGCGTGTCGGCATTTCCTTGGGATCATAATCGCCCATCTCCGACTGGACAAGGTAAGACCCGAGCAGCGCGTGCGTCACAAATGTACATGGAAGGCGCCCCTCAAGGATGTCATTGCGCACTTGCAGGCACAGATGGTAGCGCGTTATATCCTCCTGCAGCTGCGACGGCTCCGGTGGATAAAATTTAACGGCAAACGACAGTGGCCAGGGATCAGTGCGAAAGAACTTCGCTACGGGCTTCTCCAAATCCAACCATACACGGGGATCGGTAGGCGTCTCATAGGTAAGACCAAAGTAGTCCTTCTCGATGATGTTGAGACCCGCACAGATTGAATTTACCAGATCGCGACCTTTGGCCTTGCGCTTAAGTAAATAAGCAAGAAATAAGAATAACTAATGGCATACGCGAAGTATTATTATGTTACTCACATCAATAGTTACGTCCAGAACAGAGCCATCGAGCAGCGAGACGCGTGCCAATGCGGCCTTCGATAATGTTGATGAGCTGCTCTTCGGCTTGCTCTTGGTCAGTGTTTCTGGTTCCGCAGGCGCGGATGGTTTTGTTTCCGCCGGCATCGTTGTGAACGCTCAGCTACGCCGACAGTTTGCTGGAGGCAGTTGAAGTAGATGAAATAGACTCTGCAAATAGAAGAACAATCAATGCTAACAAGTAAAAACGTTGAAGTTAGACGCAACCGACTCCGGTTACTTTAATATCAGTATAACAACGAGTGGCAAGAAGTCAGCCTGCAAAGGGTGAACATAGGGACGGCAGGGGTGGGCGATGCGTTCAAATATAGATTGATGCACATCTTTGGGGGAAGTCACTTGCTGAATTTCCAATTAATTTGGAATTTTTTTAGGAAGACCAGTAGCTATTTTCTCACCAATTTCGGGATCTCTAGCTTCAGGAACGTAGAAAGTATATAGTCTTATCGATAGTTGGTTATCGATTTTATCGTTGCATCCTAATCTTGACATTGTATCTGACCAGCATATAAACAAAGATGTTTGCTAAGTTTCGGGTCTCGAGTATCGTACAAAAAATTTGTTCATTCAGACGGACATTACACAAAACCAATTTACCCTTTACGCTTGGTATCAGAGTATAAAAGCACTGCAGCACCTAATTTGTCATTGGCTATGGAAAGAAGGAAGAAGGCCTGCTTGGCCGGAAGTGCGCCGGTGCACCACAAGTGAATGCGTGTGGTCTCCTTGCCATTCATTAGTCATATAGGAATTGTGTCTGCAGTTGTAAGTAGTTTGCAACTTTGTGTTCGCCTGGCGCCAGCCACGTATTAGCAACTCGTTAACGAACTGGGACACAGTTACGAAATTACTTGGAGCGTACGCAAATTGCAGGCAGCCCCTCTCGAAAGCCACCCCAAAGGCTAACTCATGATGTCATGCGATGACAGTATTTGGACTTGTGTATTCACACTCATACTTACTTGAATCGAGCTTAATAGTAACGTCAGCGACTTCTGTGGTGGCGAGCTGCAAAGTATAACAAAAAAATTTTATCAAACACTTGTGTTGAGGCGAATTAGAATTTTAATTACAATCTAACTAGCAAAAGCCAGAACCACAACAAAATCATAAAACTAGATACTAGCCAACCAGCTATAAACAGAAGAAGCCACTTAACACTGTTTTTTTTTGGTTTTTTTTTTTTAGATTCTAGGTGGTTTTAATAAAAAATACTCTTTAGTGCTCCACTAAAGTTTTAGAAAGAGTGTGCAGAATTCTCATTGTATTTATAAACATCCTTTTAATCGATTCGAAACATGATAAAAGTCAGCTTCCATTTAAATTGTGAGTGAATGCTGAGTAATCAATGATATGAGAGCCACATTCAAATAACATACACTTATTATGATTGTGAGTGAGTGTTCATGATTTTTGTATATAAGCCGGCATTGCGTAAAACCGCCATTTTCCCCCATTGAAAACCGCAAGTTCATGCACATATCCATAAGGGGCTCATCAGCTTAGCACAAAGAATAATTTTATAAAATTGAAATGCCTAGTGTTGCGGCTATCTCATGTGGCTTTATGCAGGCTTAACGCACCACACCACACCACACCCAGACATTGTCTCTTCTTGCAAGGGCTTGTGGGGAAAAATAAGTGAGAGCAGACTCCCTTGAATTGTTGATTTGGAGAATTGAAGAATTGCAAGTGATCAATTTGATGTTTAATTGTCGTTTTTTAACTTATTGCACTCTTGATCAATTTTTCTCGATTGGCTGTAAATGCGTGTGTCTCGATTGTACATACACACATATGCGATGGCATGTTACAAGTGAGGTAGAATCTTTGCTTGTGATCGCTGGACAGGCTGAACCAGTTTTGATCAAGCCAACAAAACTAGGCACGCGGCAGTCAGCGTATAACAAATACAGCTGCAATAAAACAAACAACATACTTTGATGCCGAAAACTTCTCAAAACAACACACATAATACAGCGCGTCACAATTTCGAGGCGTCGATGGCGTCATCAAGCTTGCGAAAATACGTTAAAAAAAGGCACGCAAGCATCTAATTTGTTTCTCATGTGTGTTTATTTTCATCCATTTATTGCAAGAAACAATAACAGTTTTAGCATTATTACTTTGGGCAGTCTGTATTTAAAGCTGCCGCAGTTGACATCATCGGCGTCGAATAATGAGAGCTACTTGCAATTAACAGTGTTGCAATTTCATCCCATTCCAACAACACTGAAATGTTTAATGTCTGCGGGCACACTTCAGTGATTGATAGCTTTGGTTGATTGCCGAGATAACCGCATGAATCATAGCGATTATCTGGCGATGTCTCAAGTAAATCCAAGTAAATCGTGTACTTTTTTTATACTCTGAACCCATAAAATGGGTAAAAAGGGTATAATGGTTTTGTGCAAAAGTATGTGACAGGCAGAAGGAAGCAACAACCGAGACGATATAGCCATGTTCGTCTGTCCGTCTGTATGAACGCATCGATCTCAGAGACTACAAGGGCTAGAGACTTCAGATTTTTAATATAAGTTCTCCTAGACTATAAGCATAACAAGTTTGTTTCAAATTATCGATACCTATTCTGGTTTCCGATATACACATGTAATCGCTTAAAAAAAGAAATCGAATTTGGAAAATGTAAAAATGTGGGTTGAAATAATGGGTAACGATAGAACTTTTCTGAAAACTTCGTCCAAATCGGTTAAGAAACACCGGAGATATGGATTTTAATCGATTGAAGTTAAGTCAGTATATTTATTGCAATTGGGTTCAGGGTAGCTTCTAGTCGGGCTCTCCCGACTAGAGCCCTCTTAATTGTTTTTCTTAAAAATATATTATTTTTTTAGTTCTGGCTTTGCTCTGGAATCGCATTAACGATGACATCATCGTCAGCGGCGTCTGATTATATTAGAATCAAGAGGCATTTCCACAAGTGATTGAAATTGTTCTATTGCTGCAACAGCATGCGCAATATTTTGCAAGATGCCGACACCCAAAAACAGAAGAGCGAACGCTTCAATTGAACGAGGTCGAGGTGAAATTCATCATGTAGCTAGCAAAGGCACACTCAATTCAAATATATGTTTGTGTGTATGTACATATGTATACATATAATACAAGATCTGTATAGTTTTGGTGTGCTTCTAATCATGGCAATGTTGCTTTACTCTTTCAGGCGTGCGCAGGAATGTATCTACATACTTATATTTCTATATTGTTATGAAAAGACAAACAAAGACGTGACCGGTATTTATTCACAAAAATAATGTTTATACTATTATCTACTTGTGCATACTTGAAGTTTCTCTGTAGAACGACTGCTAAAGATTCGCTCACTCTGCTGTGCACTGACGGCGGTCAATTCAATTGAGTTGGGTTTGTGTTCGTAATTAAGTTTAATTTAATACAACTTAAATCAAATTAAATTTGCTTGGACAACAAACACAGTGCCTCGATGAATATGAACCTGAACTACAACCTCAAACTCAAACATCAACCAACGGGGAGGGGTTGTACATTCCGTCATGCCATTTGGTCATCTGAAGTGTGAACTGCTTCTACTGCCTGCAGTGACATCAGTTCGGAAGGTGTGTGAATATTTGCAACTGTTTTTTTTTTTTAGCCTAGTTAACAAGAGTTAATGAACCTGCGCTTCATTCTGGCTTTAATATTTACGTGCTGCTAGTTAAATGCAGAAAAGTTTTAGCTGTCGACCGGTTTGAAAAGCATCGGACCGTTGCCTATAAATTTTATTCAAAATAATTTGAATATAGAAATGTTAGTATAAACGAGTTGCGGAGCTCACATCCGTTATAAACCAGGGGCGGCACATCAGGCAACTTCCGCGAGAAATGCTTTCGCATTTTTGTTTTTAGATATGCAATCAAATGAATGATGATGATTATAGGAAAATTTATGGAGTATACAAAAGCCTCTGGCTTAGATATTTACTTCGTTGTTGTATTTTTGGATTTGCTTGGCAAAGAAGAAAAAAAATGATTTTTGGGTTTGGTTCCTGCGAACAGACAGTTATGTGTTTATACATATGTATATGTTAATAAATGGGTCAATCGATTATGCGTTTGGTTTGGCGAATTCTGCTTTGCGCATATGCACGTAGTAAATCTTGCCGTTAATCGAAAATTGTTGCGGTTATCTCTCGACTCTCCTTAGAGAAAAGTGTCGACATGGTAGTAAAAAATGAAACATCCGTTGCGATAAGCCAGATCCGCTCTAGTTGCAACAATCACCAGCTAGAAGTATATAGTTTGTAGTTGCCAGTTGACCAGTGCTTTGAAAAAATAGCTAGCTCCTGGCACTTATGTACTACATACGACTTATGTCTGTATGTATGTTCTCATGCGCTCGATTCTTTAGGTATTTGTGAGCGGCTCTGCTCAATGGTGCTTGACTAATGGCCGTCCGTCGGTTTTGATCCGAGTGCAGCGACATCACAACGTAACCACAGTACATACTCTAAAGTAAAGCAATGCAATGTTTAAATGGCCAACGAACTTGGTGGCACGCTGGCTAACTCAAAATGCAGCCGTCACTGAGAAGTTGCTTTCGAACATAATCACAAACCAAACCAATAACCCCACCCGCATATATATGGCAACTCTACAGTAGGCGAGACTGGTGTGGCCTCACTGAACGACAGTTAACAAACCGAAATACTACTCAGCTGGCTCTTTAGTCACATAAATCATAGCACCCTGGCTCCCTCCCTAGACAACGATTATAAAAATAACAACAATAAAAATCGATGCGACAAATAAAAATAGAAAATTGAATGCAAATATATGTGTGCGCGGGGAAAGCAAAGCGTTTAGCTTTGGAGCCAAAGCTGCTTTCAATCCAATGGAAAACGCTGTGAGTTGTAAGAGGGAACTCGAAAATAGCCCTGTCTAAAAAATACACAAGGGGAAACATGCATTTGGAAGCAGCTTTTGGGGATCGTCTCGCTAGTCATTGATTAAGCAGACAGACAAAAAATAAATGCCCGCTAGAAAATTTGTAGAATCTTGCGTCGATCTGGTAGCTGTTGCAGTGGCCCAAAATATCCAGTTTACGAGCTGGTCCCACTTTGGCTAAGAGAGAGAGAGAGCAATTTGTTTGCTCGTTCCCTCACATTCACGCTTGTACTCTCAAGCTTTGAAACCGCTTCTAACACTGCGACGCTGCTCACAGACACACCTTATTCTCCCGCTGTTTGTGCCTCTCGTTGAATTCAGGTTTTTCATCGTGTTTTTCACGTTTAACTTTTCGCTTTGCTTGCGTGTTGGTGTAAGTCGTTTGTTGAGCACTGGCTATAGCTCTAGCTCTAGCTCTAGCTTTGGCTCCATACAGAGTTTCTTAAAATTTTCGACTCGTAGTGTGTTGTACAGTTATTAGCATTTGCTTTGCTCGTTTCGTTTATTTGTTTGTCTGCTATGTAGCCAATTTCTTGGCTATGAAAACATAAACCGGTTTCTAAGGCAAGTTGTTCTTCTTCTTCATCTGCTTCTGTCTACCTCACTCTAACTTCGTGCGCCATATTTTCTCGCATTGCAGTTGAGAGAAGTCATTGTGTGTTGTCGTGCTTAAATGGCGGCCAGTTATACTATTATTTGGGTCAAATTCTCTGCCCCAAATCGCAGACACGTCCGCGTCTGTTTTCTACCAGGTTGGCTCGTTGCTTGTGGAAATCCGCTAAGGTTCCATACAACTTGGCAGTAGTTTGTGACGATGACGCATTGCATGTAACCTACTACATACATTCGATTGTGGGTTGCGGGCAGGAGCCACCTGCCATTCATAACTCGTATTTACCCTCGAACATATTTGCACAACGCTTTTATATTGGAGTCTTATCGGGTCGGGTACGAATAAATGGCTGTGAGTAATTTTTCCCTTATTACACTATTTTTGTATACAATAGCCAAAAGCTTTCAGATTTCCTTCATGCGCTTGATATCAAAAATGCCAATACAAAAAACACTCCAACAGTTAGTCGACGCTTGATAACGAAATAACCTGCTCAACGATCGATTTCCACCGGCAGCTGTCGGTCGGGTTTATTTTTGTGCCAGTGACGTCGTCGTTATTTTTTGTGGCCCCTATCCAAACAATCTTGGCAGCAAATTCCATAAATTGCGCTGCTCTTAAATCCGTTTTCGAGAAAAATTTTAAGTTTTTTATGTATCTTATGTATTTGATTGTGTCGCATTTTATATTAAATTCAATCGGATGTAATTACGCGTTGCGTGGATACATCAAATTACCTACACAAAAACACAAGTATATGTAAGTACATTTGTATCTGAATGGCATGTGTTGAATGTTTTGAAAGTGTTTCCTTGACAACGCGCCAATAAGAATTTTTTTGACTTGAATACATTCTTGTTGCTTACAGCCCCCGAAAACAGAAAATGCGAAACAAATGAGAACAACACAAAACGCGACTATAAAGAGTGAGATAGAAAAGACAACAACAACAACAACAACAAAACCAACAATATGGGCCGTCATCGAGTAAAGTTGCAAAGGCAACAGAGAAAACAGAATCAAAGAAAACTTAAAAAAGATACATCTAAAGCGACGACTACCAAGCTATGGCCAAAAGCGACAACACTAAATTGCTCTTTTTCTCTCTCTCGCTTTCTCTATCTCTCTCTCTCTGTTTTTGAATCTCCCTGAGCACTTATTTGAGAGAGTGGTGAATGTCTGTTTATGTGTGAGAGAATAGCTTTTATTTGCGTTTTGTGTGTGTGTGTGTCTGGGAGCTATGAAGTCATACTGTTCTTGCTGTGTATATGTCAAAAGCATAAAATGAGTCGGAGACGCTGATGTAGAAGACAACCAAAAACTCAGACCACAGCCCAAAAAATTAAATAAAAATTATTTGCTTGTTTGTGAAGAGGTCATTTTTAAATGGCGCACTTTTCCGTTCCCGCATAAACTAAAGTTAAAGTTTCCGTTACTTACGAAATCTGCTTTAAAATTCAATTTTTTATTCCACAGGAAGCTTTGAATTTTTTAAGGCGCGTTTGCGTTTATTCAGTTGTTTTCTAATATTTTTTTCTTTACTTTTCGTTTTGTTTTCACTTTTCACAAACGGTTAACAAAGATTCTAGATGTTTTCGCACACTCTCACAAAACACTACTGCACACGGCATATACACACATACTATGTACAAACAAATTCTTGGCCACTTTTTTCTATTGAACACGAAAAAAGGCAATTTGTTATTTATCGTCGTTGACGTCGTCGTCGTCGTTGAATACCTGTTGAAAATGTACGTTGAGTGAGTAATAGAGAATATGTAGCAAGTGAGAGTGAGAGAACTAAACAATGAAAAGGGGTAGGGTGTTGGTGGAATTAAGACGTGGGTGTGTGAAAACTGCACAAACAGTAAATCACAATTTTAATTTGTACACTGTTTTATTTATAAACACACAGAATTGCGCGCGTTTTTTTGCAAGTGGCACACAAAGAGATGCTTTAATTACTCTGGTAATTCTCTTGCCTTTTTCTTTTGCTTATTTGCCTATTGGGCTGGCACTGCTCGTTGAGTTAATTTTCCGTTTTAAAATATTCGATATGCTACGCACGAAGAGCAAACTGGTACTGAAAGATGCATAATTTGTATTGAAAGCGGCAGTCCAAAACAACCACTGCCCAACGGTTCGGGTCGAATACGAGTGAGAGACCGAGAGAGCATGACGTCACAGCTGCCTATCTTTTGGACTAGGTGGCAACGCAAGACAATCAAAATAATGCCAACACTCAACTGTTTGGTGTGCCCTGTCAACAGTTTGCTTTCCAAAATAACAACAGTTTGTTTATTTCTTAGTTACATTTATTGCTTTTCCGCTTTATCTTTTGCGATAGACGCATGGCTTCAGTGAAAAGGGCTTCACTTTGACGTCCTTAGATACATGTCGCATCTTGCGAAAGTGAAAAAAGTAAAAGAAGTTCACAGCCACATCTTTCTTGATCAGATCAAATCCACAGTCCCTCAAGCAGCGCACAAATTCCCTAACATCCTCAAATCGCGACTGAATCTCAGCGATGTACACATTTCCATGCAGCTTAAGCACGCGGTTGGCTTCCAGCAAATAATCAGTTAGATTGATGCCCATCAGCGACAGGCAGTAGACGGCTACATCAAGTGTCAGTGGCTGCAGCGGTGTCTTCGTTATATTGCACGCAATAATATCCGAACGAGTTGAAACAAGATCCATGGAGTACACCTTGTTGGGCACCGATTGCCCCAGCTTTCCCTCGCCACAGCCAAAGTCACCTATAATGGCTGTTTTGGGCAACCGTTTAATGGTCTTGATGATGCGCTGCAGCGGATTCGATGGCCATTTTTCAACCTGCTGCCGATAGCCGGCATGGTAAGCCTCGAAGGCACCGTCGTCCGTGCGAAAAAGCTCTTCCGCCTTATGACTGCTCATTGTGTAAAGCTGTTCGTTTATATATCGAAAACGGCCACCCAACAGCTCCGACTGGAACTTGTTGGCTAGCGTGCTCTGTGATTTGAGATTTTCAGTCAAAGTGGTTGTTGCTTTCATGGCCTCAACTGCAGCCTCGACCAAGTCTGGTTTAAGAGTAGTCAACTGCTTCTTCTTGTTGTTTTTATCTTTGGCGGAACTGTTTGGCCTCTGCTTTTCAATGCGTCCGCTTCTTATCTTGTGCATGGCTCGCATTCCATCGTCTGCGTCATCATCTGAGGAACCAGGTGGCGGTGCTAGCGGTCCTCTGCCCATACGAAAAGTCGTGCCTGAATCTTGTTCCGTCCTTCCTTTTTTCGGCTTCACTTTTGGTTTTTTCTTCTTCAGTTTTTTGGTTAGTGTTCTTCTGCTGACAGCATTTCCTCCGTGCACCGACTTAAATTTAACAACTTCGGCGCCTGTGTCCCAAGGCGGGACTTCAAATGCCATTATTTTGTTAGCTTATAAATAGCAAGTTGCAGTAAAACACATGCCACCACGTGAAACTGAATTGTTGTTTACAGTGTGACCGTGCGATAATATGTAAAAAATACCATGTAAAAATGGAAACAGCTGTTACCAAATGATTATTTTTGACACCCCTGATTCATTTTCTATATTCAACGATTTGTTTGATTCATTCGATAAATGGAAATACACTTTATTTATCTTTTTTTTTGTACTAAACTAAAGTTCAACAAGTTTTTGTGTATTAATTTATAATTTTCGGTTTCTCGATATTTACGTACAACTAATTAACTTAAAACAGATTTTTACAACAAAAGAGAAAAGGGTTGTGCAGCAGCTCGGAAAAAATTGTTTCTTTAGCTAAAATCGTTATGACAATCAGTTTTTAGGCCATTTAAAGGACTTTACAATTTGCAATAATTTACTTTTTATTTATTTACCAATGTCTGTGTGTGAGTGTGTGCCTGTCTAAAGGTTACTTTCAATTATTTTTATTTTAATCTCTAAGAAAATGCTTAATTCTTTATTTTGTTTCCCAACAAACCGTTTTCAATGCATAGTGCGCTTTAAATACATCGGACTCACATTTGTTTTTTTTTTTTTGTTATTTGACTCAACCCTTTGATTTTGATCCAATTCAATGCAGTTATGCTTGACATTAACAACCTATAAAACATTTGCGATTTACAATTGCTAAAATCTATGAAATTTATTTTTCTAGTAATTTTCAATAGAAATTATGCATTTTCCATTTAACTCTTCTCATCACGCCTTAATTTCTTGTGGGACCTATGCGGAACTAGTAACTAATTTATTTATTTTTTTGGTTTTGTGAGTGTTACACAAATATCTTAAAATAATTGTTTATGCAAAATTTAATATAGTTAGGCATACGAGTTTAAAGCATTTCTCTGTAATTCAAAAATATAATGACAATGGAATAGGGTTTGAAAAAAATGGACAAACTTTTCTTAACATTAACACTGCCATATCTTTAGGGGTTTTTGAAAGGACAAAGAAAAAGCTCTATCGACTTGCATTCAAAGATTTTTAGATCAAAAAAATTAAAATCGATTTGCAAAAGCGGAACGGTCAATCCCAAAATGGTAATAAAACTCTCAAACTGCAGAAGTTGAGATTTTTTTCAAAGTCGGATATCACTTTTAACATGGAAATGCATAAAGCAAATCTTCTTCGTAATTGTAGGATGAAATTTAATCAGGTGCTTGGGTTCTTAGAGGATCAACTTATTTTTCAGTGCAATTCAATAGTTCGTTCCATATCCTTACAAAAATTTTCAACGATTTGGCCAAGTTAGAGAAATTTTAAGTAGAAAGGACTTATCCATACTTATACATAAATATATTTTAAAACCTCTAGTCGATTTGGCAAAGTATGGAAAAATTGGGGTGACCTTAAATTTTTTTTTGCTTTTGCACTATTTTTAGTTTCTAAATGCGCTTAGTAGCTCTCAAAATTGTGTGTTGCGTCTGCTGACTGCTAATTGCATTTTTATATAAAGATTTAGTTAAGCTTATCGCCTACGAGTAATTCAATTACAATTACAGTTAGTAGTTGACGCCGCCCGACTGCAAGCATATAAGATTTATTGTGGGTGTGTGTGTGTCTGTTGTATTTAAAATAGTATTACAGGTAGCGCCTAGTAACTGGCCTCGTGTCCGGCTAAAATATACAGATCATGTCCTTCCTCACTGCCCAGAGATCCGGTCCGCAGCAGTTGACTTTCCAAGGCGACAACCCTTAAAAGGATAAAAAGATATAAATGTACTTATTTATGTTTCAAAGAAGCTTTAACGCCGCATAAATATATACATGTACATATATATTTTTATACATACTTATATACATATGTATACATTTTTTTTAATGGAAATTTGTGTGTTAATTTTTGTATCTGAGCTGAGCTGGGGTAATTTATTTATTATTATTACTCACTTATCGCTGCCCAGCAGCCGATAGGTACGACTCATGTCCTTTATCTCCTGCGTCACCTCGCCGTTACGCAGGGACTTGCCCTGCATGCCGTGTTTGTGGAATGCTAATACACTGTCCGGTAGACAAACTATAGGAAATTTAATGTCACAGTATTTAAATAGAGATAAAAAGACGGGGAAGGGAGATAACCTACCAATACTGTCCACATTAAAGTCAAAATTGAGTTGACCGACCATCTTTTTGTGCTGCTTTGGATTGCCTTGCAGTGTGACCACCTGCATCACATTGCCGTAGCAGACGAGAATGGCGTCCTTCTCGACCTGATGCACACGCACCACCTTCAACAGATCGCGACGTGGCACCATTGTGGCCATGGCGTCATACTCCATATCCTCCGAGTGGAACCAGCTAGCACCTGTTAACACGTAACAAAGGATAAGTTAAAGTGTGTGTTCGATGTGCGTTATATTGGACATCACTTACTGTTCATGTTGATAAGCTCCAGTTTGAGGCAGCCGTTCATTGATTTGCGCACACCCGTGCACACAATGGGATACTCCAGCTCAGGCGTAATGATCATCTCAAAGACGGGCGTATGACCGTTCTGGACGCAACCGTGACCGCCGCCTAAGATGCTGATGGCCGGCCACTCGCACTGCTTGAGCAGCATGAACTTGTTGAGTGGATCGTACCACTGCATCAGAAATATGCCAGTGGGCGTCGCCCCGCACAGATACTTGTAGCCGTTGTACGGATTGCGTGTGACGCAGCACTGTGTGCAGCCCTTCGTGTCCGGCACCTTGGTGGTAAGTGCAAACTTGCGCGGCACCAGCCTCTCCGGTATCTTGTTCATGTGCAGCGAGAAGCGCACCGTCTGTTTGGAGTGCAGAGCGACCAGATCGTGTCGATACAGCTGACAGGATTTGCCGGAGAGGCTCATAAGCACATCCTTGATCACATACAGCCAGGTGGTTCGGCGCGGGAAGAGCTGATCGATAGCCGCATCATGCAGTTCGTTCATGTTGAGGTTGTAGATCCCCTCTTCGGCCCCGATCAGCAGATGCTGGTCTCGTGTCTCCGGGTGTATCCATGACGCTGTGCAATGCACGCGCAGCGGGCATCCATTGAAGATTTTGGAAAAGCAGGCACCCATGTGCACTTTAGGCGTCGGTGGCAGCCCATTCGAGATGGGTCTCGGTGGCGTATGACGACGGCGATGCGAACGCTTTGGCGGCACAGGAGGCGTATTGTTCAGCAGATCTGGCTGCGCCTCCTTTTCTACTGCAAACAGACATAATTCAATTATTAAGGTATACAGGGCATATGGTATTATATATATACGCTAACCGTCATCGTCGTCCTGGGCTCCGCCATCGCTGAGGCTGCGCGTCCGAGACGACTTGCCCATGTCATTAAGAAGACCGATTAGCTGATCCATTGAGCTATGACGACGCGGCGAATCCTCGACTCCATTCTAATTAAAAGGAGCAAGTTAAATACATATATGCTAAGACAATGCTCAGCTAGTCCAAAACTCCTTACCAGGTTGCTTTCATTTCGATAATCACAGTTGCTGTTCTCGCTGCTCTGCGCTTTAGCCTGGGTCAGCTCGATAATGTCAGCGCTGCTTCGCAGCAAATTTTGATAGAGATGCGTTGAGTTGCCGTCTGCTGGAGCAACACTAGAAGCAGCAGCTGATGCCGCTGATCCTAACGTTTCTGACAACGACGACGACGACGACGCCGCTGCTGCTGCCGCCGAGCTGGTGGAAGCGCAGTTGGAATGCAAGAAGCCATCGCCTGCTGAGTGACTGCCAGCTGAAGGGGGCGTAACCGAGGAGTCGTGCTTGTCCAGGCCATTGCTTCCTTTGCCGACAACTGCATCGCCGCTGGAATTATCGAGGAGTAGGAGGCGATTATAAAACGAGGCTGATGACGCTGCAGCGGCGGCGGCTGCTGCTGCTGTCGCTGTTGTTGATGTTGATGTAGCACTGTAACTGTTGCTGTTGATGTTGCCGCTGGATTCGAGCGATGACAACAACCCAAGGCCGTGATGACCATGATCAGCAGCGTGAGATACGTGAAACACCTGGGCCGAGGCCGTGGAGACTGCAGCCGCTGCCGAGCGATAACTGCTGCTATGGCGCAGATAGTGCGCAGCGGAAGCGGAACAGCCGGCACCAGAACCTGAACCAGAAGCTGACCCGGCGGCAGCAGCAGCAGCAGGTAAACCTAGAGCTGCATTATTCATGGCAATGTCGACGATGTCCAGATTAATATCGTCGTCGGCATCGCCATCGCCAATGCTGGTGGTGCGCAAATTGGACAACCCCAGATAGCCGCTCAGACCCGACATTGAGGCCAGCGAGGCGGACATGCTCATGGGATTTAAGTTTGAATTGGAATTTGAATTAGAATTAGCCGCTGCCGAGGTGCTGGACGTAGTCAGTGGGGTGATTGATTGGTGGTTAAGTTGGTGCTGTTTGTTATGGTGGTTGTGCTGTTGGGTGCCTGTGATCATGACCGTGCCGGTGGCTGTGCCTGAGGTGTGATGATGATGATGCTGATACAAATTCGGATGCTGGTTATGATGATGATGATGATGGTGGTGATGATGTCCTCCACCATTTCCACTGTTACTGCCACCGCTGATGCCGCTGTTGCTGCTGGTACCGCCGCTGCCACTGTAGGCCCCATTTATCGATGCACCGCCGATGCCGCCACTGCTGCCGCCTCCACCGACGCAGCTGCACTCGGCACTCAGTGCCGAATCTTTGGTGTCGTTTAATGGCAAAGTTGCTCTAAGAGCGACCCAGCCAATTACCACACATAGCGATAGACAGATAGAAAGAAAGAAAGAGAGAGAGAGAGAGAGAGACACGCGCGTGGGAAGAGAAAGAAAAAGAAAGCCAAAGTGTTTGAACTTCTTCGTTTGGTACACGCACAACATTAACTTTGTGGGTAAGAGTAGGAGGAGTCTCCATACCAAAAGACAGTCATCAGAGGGTGTTTTGGGGCTGTATACTTGTTGGGATATTGTTGTTGGTGCGTAAGTGTGCAGCTTGTAACTGAACAAGCGATGTGGGGATTTTCGGGGGGAGGGTTGAGTGCTTAGTTCCATTTGCCATACTCCCAGACTTGTTAAAGTGTGTGTGTGCCTGTGTAACTCTCTAGGTGAATAACCTAGCCCTGTCTTTGGTTTTGGATGTTGTTTCTGTGCAATGCATGCAATTTATATTCTTCTCAGAACAAAATATAATATCAGGATGGTTAAGCAGTTTGTGTTTTCAATTCAATTATGGGCTAACGACCACGCCTTTTCCGGGCTCAAGAATGAGAAAGGGTCGGTCATGTTGTTGTATATTTTGGCGATGGAACGCAATATATGGATCATAATAAAAAAAAGTTAATGCGAAAGCCATAAACAATGCATGAGATGCAAACTGTGTACAACAAAAAATAATGGAGTGAGTACGAATTGAGCACACACAACAAACAAACAAACAAACATACATAAACGCTTCAAATGCCCGAATAGAAAATTACCTTGCACATGAATGCACAGACAACGAAACACAAGAACAAATAGTTAAACGGATTAACGTGAGGACGCAAATCACAAAACTTTAAGAAAATGCTGGAAAATTAATGGATAAAGAATAAATGACAGCAAATTCCAATACAATAAAATAAAGTTAGACAAACACACAATTCACATACAGCAGCAGCACAAAACGTGAAAAGTCACCAGTAAAACTCAATAGCTGCTTTGCTGCATTAACAAAGAAATTGTGTAGAGTAAAGGTGGGGAAAGTAAAAGAGCTGCCTGTTAATTCGCAAATAAGTTTTGTGAACTATCTCTCAGTCTGCTAGAATAATTTCTAAGGCATTATTCTGAAAATATTGAATTGGTAAAGCACCGGGGCGTCCCACTTCGAATTTTTTTTCTTTTTAATACCCTTCACACATGTGAAACAGGGTATGGTATATTGAGTTTGTCATGAATCTGTAACGCCTTAAAGGAATGATGGGAGACCCCATAAACTATATATCAAAATGATCAGGACGAGCTCAGGAATTGATTTCCACGTGTCCGTCCGTCCGTCTGTCCGTTTGTCTGTTTCAACACGATTTCCGGCCAAACTGCTGAACCGATCTTGATGAAACTTTCACAAGTTGCTTAGATCATGTCGGGTTTGTTCACTATGAAATTTCATCCCGCTCAGAGCATTCTACGACATAGCCACCACACAAATTGACCATATCATAATATACAAAAAAAAAAAAAAATGAATCCATGTGTGAAGGGTATCATAGTTTTGGCATAGCCAAAATTAACTATGCGGCACTTGTTTTATTTTATTTTTTTGCAATTTCAATGCTATAAAAAAATAATGCTTGTACACATATATTATAACATGCTTTTATTTGGCCGCTCTAAGAAAAAAAGAAGAAAATATCTTCATGACCAAAGATTAATTATATTTATGTTTTCCTCTGTTTATCGATTTGTGTGCTTTACATCGGTAAGAAGGAAGCAATCAAGTTAATAAACAAAACATACACATGCATCCAATGGTGCTTCTATTGGCACTGACAACCATGTGCCTTTCAGTCGGGAGGACGGACGAATAGAAATTTTATGATGTTTGTATTTTCTCAGATATATGAATGAATAAAGATTTGATTCTGGCACTCGTTTGATTCATAATTTCATTGTTTCTGCATTATTTTAATAATTACCGCATACTTAGTATGCACATTGGACAAAGAAGAGAGTTGCGTAAGTGCACAGACAAAGTTTTGGACAATGACTATGACACTATAGTAAACAATTAACAAACATGACAAAAGAGCGCACAACATGATAAACTAACAAAAGACATACAAAGACAGTGCACCAAAGCAGTAAAAAAAATATATATTTTAATGAAACTTTAAAGAAAACTGTGTGAAACATAAGAAGAAAAAATGGATGGTGCGCCAAATAACTAATGTTAACTGAGAAATGTGGCTACCCGCCAGCGATAATGGTCATGAGCATAACATATGGGAGAACAGTGTGTGAGGGCAAATTGATTGAGAGCGAGAGAGAGTTTGGAATCTGGTGTACATGGTGCATATGTATATGTCTACAAAACTCTACCAATTATTCTATAGTTTGCACATGTTTGTATACGTGTGTATATTTGGGTGAGGGGGTTGTGTTAAGTGTTACGTTAAGGGGGTGTGGTTTAAGGTGTTTTCCAACTATGTCTTAGTTTTGTTTAAATCGATTCGCCAAAAAAATATTGGAGTAGTTACCTTAACTTTAGCTCCTCATCAATATACTGTAAGAGGCTCCTACAGAAATCAAAAACAAAACAAAAATACGAAAAGAAAACGGAAATAAAAAATTGTTGTTAAGATTTCAGTAGAAACAATAATAAAACATTAGTACTAAATTAAATATATACATTATTTTTGTAGCCCTCAAACAAAAAAAAAAAAAGACACAGATCAACGTACTACTGCCAAAACTTGTAAAAAAAAAAGAACTCCGTTTTTTTTTTTTTTTTTTAATGTATTATAGCTTATTTGCTTAAAATCTGTAACTGTAACTTCAACTGTAAAGTAACAAAATGCGAGACATAATTTTTGTGTGGCTTCTTTTACAGATCATGCAAAAGCTAAATTGAAATGCATGAGACGTAAACAATTAGCTGTGATTAGCGTAATATTTAATTTTCAAAGGCTTTTAATTGTTTAGGATAATACTTTTTCAGCGTATAAATAATAGCCAAACAAAAAAATTTGATATTAAAACATAGCAATAAGCTAAAAATTGGCTTTTATGTTTGGGCATTAAAGATGCTTATTTGTTTTTGTGCTTTTGCTGGCTTTCTGCTGATTTTATTGTTCTTATATTGCTTTCAGCGGCAGCCAAAAAAGTCCAAAGAACAACATTGGAAAATGTGTCGCAAAAGCATGAAAAGGGTAAAAGTGGCTAGCACAAACTTTTTGGACGCCAGGCGCTAGCTGCTTATGCATGCTAGCGTAGGCGTGGCACTCAGCCAATTCACTTGCCACTTTCGCTCTCATTCGCTAGTAGTAGTAGTATTGTGAAAGTATATATAAGTTGACGCTGTCGATTTTTATTGCATCAATAAAAGTAAGCAAGTCGGCAAACCAAATACATGTTGGGGGAAGAAACGAAAGGAGTTGTGTCATCTACCAAGGGACAACATGTGTCGCCAACTGCTTGTCTGCGCTATCAAGGCGGCGCGCCGACCGTACAATCATTTCAAATGACAAATACCTAGCATAATGGTAGCTGTGCTTGCTTTTTGACAACCAAATGCCGAATGAAACGCTACTACAGATGGGGGAGGCTTATGTGTGATGCGTTTTTATTTCATAAATTTTTATCTTCAACACGCTGCAATAATTCGCGTTTTTATTTTACGTTTCTCTTTTATACTTGTGTCCATGTTGTGTGTGTGTGTTTGTGTGTGAGAGCTGCACTACTGCTGCTTATTATTATTGTATAGCATACTTTTGTGCGAAGTTCCAAAATTCAGCCTTGCTCTGAGAACTTCGCATCCATGTAGTAATTACTTTGACACGGAGCTGTCGTTCCATACTACCAGCACGTAGAGCAACTTTAACTACGTATACGTGTGAGTTCGTGTATGTGTTTAAATATGTGTGCAACAAACTGCTGCAAAAGTGAACACAGCTCTGATATACGTGCAGCAATGCCGATCGTACGTAGGATCAAGCAATTTGCACGAGGCGCGTGCTCGCCCAGAATTCGTGCCAAATAGTATGCATACAGCCAAAAATGTAGCGAGTGCAGTCAAGGCCAGGCAGCGTATGGCGCCAGATAGTAAAATGACATTTATGCAACACGCCACAAGCCGTGGGGGAAAGAATCATTCGTTGAATGGCAAGCATAAATTTGATTAATATGCAAAATGCAGCAATAAAGCAGCAGCTGCATACCAAGCTGTTGAATGGATGATAGCTGAATAGCCGTAAGTTCAAAAGACCTTAAGGACATGTCATTATAATATATGTATATGTCATTATATATATATCATTAACAAATATTTATGGATGTGTCAGAATGTGTGTAAAAATTGTTTGTGGTTCACTGAGTTAGAAACGAAACAAAAACTGAAGCGGTTATTAACACAAATAATAGGTAGCATATGCGAAGAAAAACTGAAGCAAAGATTTAGGTAACGCGACTGTAGCGACTTTTTCAATCGTTTCGTACATATTGTGGCATAGTATATAAAATATTCGGTCAACTTACATGTCGCTAGGTAACGTCTCAGGACTAGAAGAGCGTTCGTACCACGTCGAATTCGTCGTCATGCCTGTGAAAAAAAAAAAATGTAATTAAAAACCATTCGATTCGTCAAAATTATTTACTTGCCTGTTTTGAGCGTATGGTTCTGAGCCGGAACCCCGTTGGCACGCGACGTCATCTTGCTGGCAATTCGCTGCGGTACACCAGCCACCGTCTAAAGATGCCAGAAAAAAGCAAGAGGCGGGTTTAGCCAAAGTTAGTTGAAACGCAGTGTGTTGAGCTAGCGTCAAGTGCCAGTCGGGCAGTGACAAAGTTTTCAGATTGCGATAAAATCTCATAAATCAAAATCATATTCGCCTTTTAGAACTGATGAGCTACATTTTATGCCATAACTAAAGTTGGCACTAAGGAAAATTCTAATTCACCTTCTAACCTTACCATTCCCAACTTTCTAAGACACTGACAGGCAGCGAAAAGTTTTGCAAAACATCCGAAGAAATTGAGGATTTATGAGTTGACACGCTGGCCGAACGAAATCCATGCAAAATGCCATTTTAAATTTGTGCTATATTTATTTTGCATTTGTTAGACACAACTTTGTGAGCCCCCTTAGCCTTTGATGTCCAGGCGGTGGCATTAATAGAGAAATCCACCCTGTTTCCGATGTGGAAATAGTTGCCATTAAGCTTTTTAATTGTAATTTTCACAAACCTAATGCTCTCCTGGTGGTGTTCGATTTCTGCAGCGGCTAAATTAAAGCATATAGATCTTCGATTTGCTTAACTATTATTTGACCTCACAAAAAGACTTTCGTTTAACCGTTCTTACTGTATACACATATATTGGCTGCAAATTCTACGCCCCATCGATTCTTCAGTCCAGAAAATCATTAATGTGGATATCTTTAGGGATCCTACATTAAACTGAGGCTTCAAGATGCCTAATGGTAAAACTATGTAATAGAGCAACAGCCAGCGTAAAATGTGACAACAGTCAGCGAAGTGAAGCTAGCCTTAAAAGCGCAAATAAATTACAGAAAAGGTGTCAAGTGGCTTGGGGCAATAAGTGTGCAGCGTTTTGGAAGGTTGTGATGTGTGGGTAATAAATACAAAAACTTACCTCCTCGTCGCCATCGAGATAGTAGTATTGCTGATTGGGACTCTGGTACTTTTGGAGCAGCTCCTTAGCCACACGCAGAGGCATCTCGCTTTGAACAAAGGGATGCTGCAGCAGCCGCTCGGCGGTTGGGCGCTTCTTTGGATTCTTTGTTAACGCGGTTTTGATAAAATTGTGGAAAGTGGGACTCCACTTGTCTTTGTTACTCAGTGTCGGCGGCTTGAAGCCGCTCTTTGACATCAGGAACAGGGCGCGCATTGGATGCAGATCGAACATTGGCGGCTGAAGTTCAGCCAATTCTATAATTAGTAATTGATGCGTTAAATATATCATTCAACAATCTTAACATATCAACAACCAAACTTACCAATTGCTGTTATGCCGCAGGCCCAAATATCACATAGTTGATTGTAGCCACCCTTACGCTCCACGGCAGCTACCTCGGGCGCCATCCAGTAGGGAGTGCCTGTCGGAACGCAAAGATAATATAATGATATCGGCTTATTATGCTTAAATTGTTATTTATTCGTTTGAGCCAATCGAAGAACAGAAAGCAGAGCATTAATCCATAGTAAAATTTTAGATGGAGTATATAGACGTAGTATATTTAATTCCTCGCTTTTCACATTGCCTGTGACTAACAAGGAAATATATCACACGTATGTGTAGCTAGTACGAGTACCGAGATATCAACTTGGGGACTCAGACTGTTGCAACAGCTGGCACACAATTTAATTAAAAACCAAGAGACGCAAACACAAAGTGACAGTCATTTTGTTAATTGCGCTGTGAAAAAACAGCGAGAGCAACAATAACTGGCAAATAAACTAAAGGAAAGCACGACTAATAGACACTAAGTACAAAATATGTATTTTCAAATTGACGAGGTTATTGTAATGAATTCCCCTTTTGAGGGCGCATTAATAGTAATATCCGCTCAGGCGATAACTGCTGGCAAAAACATACGGTTTTACTGTAAAGTCTTTCAGCCAATATAGCTAAGGCTTTTGCAATAAGGTAAAAATGATGCTAACCATGGCGATGGCTGTCGTTTATGGCAGCTGACTTTTAAACAATACTTAACACAAAAGTAAGCTCACTTTTTTATTAAATAATAAAACGGCAGCTGGAATCTGTCGTCTGCCCTTCTCGGTGTCCTGTAGCTACCATCTCTTTTTGCTAATGTGTGAAAAGTCTTATATGTGTTTGTGTGTTTTGTTTGTCTTGTTTGTGGTTTCATTTGCAGACACAACGACAGACTTATAGACAGAAAGACATCGGTCGTGTGGTTATCACCACATTTGTCAAAGCAACATTGTCGTATTGAAGCACCAGCACTCGAGATGATAACAGTAGTAAGCGACGTCACATTGTTTGCCAACTGCAGACACAAAATAACAAATACCCACACACAAGCGCAATAGCAAGTTAGACAATTGTCTGCAGCTCTGATTCGTTGCCCCCTTGTATGTTGCCTGTCATTTGCAGCGTGCACAAGTCCTGAGTCCTTTCTGCACTCGTTGGGGCGTAGTGGCAGCTACCGCAATTGACATGTGAAGGTTTTCGCAGAAAAAATCGCTAATTCTTAGCATTCTTGTACTCGAGTCTGACATAAAGTGCAAGGAAGTACCATGCAAACGTATTTTGACAAGTGTAGCCGAGCAATGAACTTGGTGACTATAAACTTTATGCAAGGCATAAATATCAACTTGCGCACACAATTAGCGACAAATTGAATTGTTTTGTGAAATGTGTGAAACACTGTAAAACGCCGACATTTATGCGTAAGGCGGAAAGTTTTTACGACAGGCACAATCGCATTATAAGCCTTAATTAATCCTTGCATAATTCCCCTCTGACGCAAACGCCATAAAAGTAACTCGTCAGCTTTGTGTTTTTTTTAGCAATCACAGTAATCTAATGTGCCAAATTGGAGGCATAGCCTTACAACAACATCGTAAAGCAGTTCAACTAACTAAATTAGCGCCGAGTCTTAATCTCTATGAAGCAAATATCACAAGTTACCAATCTCTAAACATGGTCAAATGGGTAAAAACCAGAGCTGCAAACCCCTGAAAAAAACGGCAAGGATCAGACCCTCAGCATGTCCTTCAGTCTAGCGACCGATGCACATACTATCTAGTAGGTAAATACATATGTAATTATGTTATTCGTGTTATTTTTTCTTCTCTTTACTCAGTAATATATGGAAATTCGACTGTAACAAAAAATAACACTCAAATAATAAGCATATATTTTCTCTTGGACAAAAATGGAACCGGTTCGCTTCACGGTTCCAATACATTGCTTGGGTTAGGATCCACATAGCAAGGAGCCTGCAGAGAACCGGTTCCGGACCGGTTTGCAGCTCTGGTAAAAACCAATTAAAGTTCTAGCTAAACTACCAGGCGAACAGAAGTCAATTGCTGTTGCAAAATGTCCTCTTCTTCTGTATGTTTGTATGTTTGTATGTACGTATGTATGTATGATTGTATGTCTATGTGTTTGGGCATGGTAAAATTGGTAAAATCTAGTTGAAATTCTAGCTTAAGTATCAGGCAAACAGAATCAGCAGCTTAGTGCTGCAGCAATTTTTGATTTAGTTTAATTGGATCTCAAAGCAAATGCGCTCATACTTTTATATTGAGTTGAGAAGAAGGACATTTTGCTTCGCTCGGAATTTCGGTAGAGGTTTATATTGTAGAAAAGTCAAGCTTAATCGCTACACGGCTTAAAACAAGCAGGCAGTGTCTGGAATCAAACTCTGGATGGCATTAAAAAAAGATTGGCTAAAAGGCATGTGCACGCGAACCATGCATGTGTATACAATTTTAACATGCATTTCGATCAAAAAACGCATTGTAAACGTGAAATGAAGTTTTATTCTAGAGGCCAAGATATTGCTTTTGAAAATCGGTTCAGTTTTGCCAAAGCTATGGAAGTCGAAAGATTTTACCAATGCCCAAGTCGGTTTTTTGGCATAAAATTTTAACATGCATTTTGACCAAAAGTCGAATTTTATTTAAATGAAATTTCTTAAATGCAGTTTAATTCTAGGGGTCAAACCATGACTTTTAAGGTATTGCTTTTGAAAATCGGTTCAGTTTTGCCAAAGCTATGGAAGTCGAAAGATTTTACGAATGCCCAAGTCGGTTTTTTGGCATAAACTTTTAACATGCAATTTGACCAAAAATCTAATTTTATATAAATGAAATTTCTTAAATGCAGTTTTATTCTAGTAGCCAAACCATGACTTTTAAGGCATTGCTTTTGAAAATCGGGTCAGTTTTGCCGAAGCTATGGCAGTCGAAAGATTTTACCAATGCCCAAGTCGGTTTTTTGGCATAAACTTTTAACATGCATTTTGACCAAAAATCGAATTTTATTTAAATGAAATTTCTTAAATGCAGTTTTATTCTAGTAGCCAAACCATGACTTTTAAGGTATTGCTTTTGAAAATCGGGTCAGTTTTGCCGAAGTTATGGAAGTCGAAAGATTTTACCAATGACCAAGTCGGCTTTTTGGCAAAAACTTTTAACATGCATTTTGACCAAAAATCGAATTTTATATAAATGAAATTTCTTAAATGCAGTTTTATTCTAGTAGCCAAACCATGACTTTTAAGGCATTGCTTTTGAAAATCGGGTCAGTTTTGCCGAAGCTATGGCAGTCGAAAGATTTTACCAATGCCCAAGTCGGTTTTTTGGCAAAAACTTTTAACATGCAATTTGACCAAAAATCTAATTTTATTTAAATGAAATTTCTTGAATGCAGTTTTATTTTAGTAGCCAAACCATGACTTTTAAGGTATTGCTTTTGAAAATCGGGTCAGTTTTGCCGAAGTTATGGAAGTCGAAAGATTTTACCAATGCCCAAGTCGGTTTTTTGGCAAAAACTTTTAACATGCATTTTGACCAAAAATCGAATTTTATTTAAATGAAATTTCTTAAATGCAGTTTTATTCTAGTGCCAAACCATGACTTTTAAGGTATTGCTTTTGAAAATCGGGTCAGTTTTGCCGAAGTTATGGAAGTCGAAAGATTTTACCAATGCCCAAGTCGGTTTTTTGGCAAAAACTTTTAACATGCAATTTGACCAAAAATCTAATTTTATTTAAGTGAAATTTCTTGAATGCAGTTTTATTTAAGTAGCCAAACCATGACTTTTAAGGTATTGCTTTTGAAAATCGGGTCAGTTTTGCCGAAGTTATGGAAGTCGAAAGATTTTACCAATGCCCAAGTCGGTTTTTTGGCAAAAACTTTTAACATGCATTTTGACCAAAAATCGAATTTTATTTAAATGAAATTTCTTAAATGCAGTTTTATTCTAGGGGCCAAACCATGACTTTTAAGGTATTGCTTTTGAAAATCGGGTCAGTTTTGCCGAAGTTATGGAAGTCGAAAGATTTTACCAATGCCCAAGTCGGTTTTTTGGCATAAACTTTTAACATGCATTTTGACCAAAAATCGAATTTTATATAAATGAAATTTCTTAAATGCAGTTTTATTCTAGTAGCCAAACCATGACTTTTAAGGTATTGCTTTTGAAAATCGGGTCAGTTTTGCCGAAGTTATGGAAGTCGAAAGATTTTACCAATGCCCAAGTCGGTTTTTTGGCATAAAATTTTAAAATGCATTTTGACCAAAAGTCGAATTTTATTTAAATGAAATTTCTTAAATGCAGTTTTATTCTAGTAGCCAAACCATGACTTTTTAGGTATTGCTTTTGAAAATCGGGTCAGTTTTGCCGAAGCTATGGAAGTCGAAAGATTTTACCAATGCCCAAGTCGGTTTTTTGGCACAAACTTTTAACATGCCGTTTGACCAAAAATCGAATTTTATATAAGTGAAATTTCTTAAATGCAGTTTTATTCTAGTAGCCAAACCATGACTTTTAAGGTATTGCTTTTGAAAATCGGGTCAGTTTTGCCGAAGTTATGGAAGTCGATAGATTTTACCAATGCCCAAGTCGATTTTATGGCATAAAATTTAAACATGCATTTTGACCAAAAATCGAATTTTATTTAAATGAAATTTCTTAAATGCAGTTTCATTCTAGGGCACAAACCATGATTTTTAAGGTATTGCTTTTGAAAATCGGTTCAGTTTTGCCGAAGTTATGGAAGTCGAAAGATTTTACCAATGCCCAAGTCGGTTTTTTGGCACAAACTTTTAACATGCATTTTGACCAAAAATCGAATTTTATTTAAATGAAATTTCTTTAATGCAGTTTTATTCTAGTAGCCAAACCATGACTTTTAAGGTATTGCTTTTGAAAATCGGGTCAGTTTTGCCGAAGTTATGGAAGTCGAAAGATTTTACCAATGCCCAAGTCGGTTTTTTGGCATAAACTTTTAACATGCATTTTGACCAAAAATCGAATTTTATTTAAATGAAATTTCTTAAATGCAGTTTTATTCTAGTAGCCAAACCATGACTTTTAAGGTATTGCTTTTGAAAATCGGGTCAGTTTTGCCGAAGTTATGGAAGTCGAAAGATTTTACCAATGCCCAAGTCGGTTTTTTGGCACAAACTTTTAACATGCATTTGACCAAAATCGAATTTTATTTAAATGAAATTTCTTAAATGCAGTTTTATTCTAGTAGCCAAACCATGACTTTTAAGGTATTGCTTTTGAAAATCGGGTCAGTTTTGCCGAAGTTATGGAAGTCGAAAGATTTTACCAATGCCCAAGTCGGTTTTTTGGCAAAAACTTTTAACATGCATTTTGACCAAAATCGAATTTTATTTAAATGAAATTTCTTAAATGCAGTTTTATTCTAGGGGCCAAACCATGACTTTTTAGGTATTGCTTTTGAAAATCGGGTAAGTTTTGCCAAAGCTATGGAAGTCGAAAGATTTTACCAATGCCCAAGTCGGTTTTTTGGCATAAACTTTTAACATGCATTTTGACCAAAAATCGAATTTTATTAAATGAAATTTCTTAAATGCAGTTTTATTCTAGTAGCCAAACCATGACTTTTAAGGTATTGCTTTTGAAAATCGGGTCAGATTTGCCGAAGTTATGGAAGTCGAAAGATTTTACCAATGACCAAGTCGGATTTTTGGCAAAAACTTTTAACATGCATTTTGACCAAAAATCGAATTTTATTTAAATGAAATTTCTTAAATGCAGTTTTATTCTAGGGGCCAAACCATGACTTTTAAGGTATTGCTTTTGAAAATCGGGTCAGTTTTGCCGAAGCTATGGAAGTCGAAAGATTTTACCAATGCCCAAGTCGGTTTTTTGGCACAAACTTTTAACATGCATTTTGACCAAAATCGAATTTTATTTAAATGAAATTTCTTTAATGCAGTTTTATTCTAGTAGCCAAACCATGACTTTTAAGGTATTGCTTTTGAAAATCGGGTCAGATTTGCCGAAGTTATGGAAGTCGAAAGATTTTACCAATGCTCAAGTCGGTTTTTTGGCATAAACTTTTAACATGCATTTTTACCAAAAATCGAATTTTATTTAAATGAAATTTCTTAAATGCAGTTTTATTCTAGTAGCCAAACCATGACTTTTAAGGTATTGCTTTTGAAAATCGGGTCAGTTTTGCCGAAGTTATGGAAGTCGAAAGATTTTACCAATGACCAAGTCGGTTTTTTGGCATAAACTTTTAACATGCATTTTGACCAAAAATCTAATTTTATTTAAATGAATTTTCTTAAATGCAGTTTTATTCTAGTAGCCAAACCATGACTTTTAAGGCATTGCTTTTGAAAATCGGGTCAGTTTTGCCGAAGTTATGGAAGTCGAAAGATTTTACCAATGCCCAAGTCGGATTTTTGGCAAAAACTTTTAACATGCAATTTGACCAAAAATCGAATTTTATTTAAATGAAATTTCTTGAATGCAGTTTTATTTAAGTAGCCAAACCATGACTTTTAAGGTATTGCTTTTGAAAATCGGGTCAGATTTGCCGAAGTTATGGAAGTCGAAAGATTTTACCAATGCCCAAGTCGGTTTTTTGGCATAAACTTTTAACATGCATTTTGACCAAAAATCGAATTTTATTTAAATGAAATTTCTTAAATGCAGTTTTATTCTAGTAGCCAAACCATGACTTTTAAGGTATTGCTTTTGAAAATCGGGTCAGTTTTGCCGAAGTTATGGAAGTCGAAAGATTTTACCAATGCCCAAGTCGGTTTTTTGGCAAAAACTTTTAACATGCATTTTGACCAAAAATCGAATTTTATTTAAATGAAATTTCTTAAATGCAGTTTTATTCTAGGGGCCAAACCATGACTTTTAAGGTATTGCTTTTGAAAATCGGGTCAGTTTTGCCGAAGTTATGGAAGTCGAAAGATTTTACCAATGCCCAAGTCGGTTTTTTGGCAAAAACTTTTAACATGCATTTTGACCAAAAATCGAATTTTATTTAAGTGAAATTTCTTGAATGCAGTTTTATTTAAGTAGCCAAACCATGACTTTTAAGGTATTGCTTTTGAAAATCGGGTCAGATTTGCCGAAGTTATGGAAGTCGAAAGATTTTACCAATGCCCAAGTCGGTTTTTTGGCATAAACTTTTAACATGCATTTTGACCAAAAATCGAATTTTATTTAAATGAAATTTCTTAAATGCAGTTTTATTCTAGTAGCCAAACCATGACTTTTAAGGTATTGCTTTTGAAAATCGGGTCAGATTTGCCGAAGTTATGGAAGTCGAAAGATTTTACCAATGCCCAAGTCGGTTTTTTGGCAAAAACTTTTAACATGCATTTTGACCAAAAATCGAATTTTATTTAAATGAAATTTCTTAAATGCAGTTTTATTCTAGGGGCCAAACCATGACTTTTAAGGTATTGCTTTTGAAAATCGGGTCAGATTTGCCGAAGTTATGGAAGTCGAAAGATTTTACCAATGCCCAAGTCGGTTTTTTGGCATAAAATTTTAACATGCATTTGACCAAAAATCGAATTTTATTTAAATGAAATTTCTTAAATGCAGTTTTATTCTAGTAGCCAAACCATGACTTTTAAGGTATTGCTTTTGAAAATCGGGTCAGATTTGCCGAAGTTATGGAAGTCGAAAGATTTTACCAATGCCCAAGTCGGTTTTTTGGCACAAACTTTTAACATGCATTTGACCAAAAATCGAATTTTATATAAATGAAATTTCTTAAATGCAGTTTTATTTAAGGGGCCAAACCATGACTTTTAAGGTATTGCTTTTGAAAATCGGGTCAGTTTTGCCGAAGTTATGGAAGTCGAAAGATTTTACCAATGCCCAAGTCGGTTTTTGGCATAAAATTTAACATGCATTTTGACCAAAAATCGAATTTTATTTAAATGAAATTTCTTAAATGCAGTTTTATTCTAGGAGCCAAACCATGACTTTTAAGGTATTGCTTTTGAAAATCGGGTCAGTTTTGCCGAAGTTATGGAAGTCGAAAGATTTTACCAATGCCCAAGTCGGTTTTTTGGCATAAACTTTTAACATGCATTTGACCAAAAATCGAATTTTATTTAAATGAAATTTCTTAAATGCAGTTTTATTCTAGTAGCCAAACCATGACTTTTAAGGTATTGCTTTTGAAAATCGGGTCAGTTTTGCCGAAGTTATGGAAGTCGAAAGATTTTACCAATGCCCAAGTCGGTTTTTTGGCAAAAACTTTTAACATGCATTTTGACCAAAATCGAATTTTATTTAAATGAAATTTCTTAAATGCAGTTTTATTCTAGTAGCCAAACCATGACTTTTAAGGTATTGCTTTTGAAAATCGGGTCAGTTTTGCCGAAGCTATGGAAGTCGAAAGATTTTACCAATGCCCAAGTCGGTTTTTTGGCACAAACTTTTAACATGCATTTTGACCAAAAATCGAATTTTATTTAAATGAAATTTCTTAAATGCAGTTTTATTCTAGTAGCCAAACCATGACTTTTAAGGTATTGCTTTTGAAAATCGGGTCAGATTTGCCGAAGTTATGGAAGTCGAAAGATTTTACCAATGCCCAAGTCGGTTTTTTGGCATAAAATTTTAACATGCATTTTGACCAAAAGTCGAATTTTATTTAAATGAAATTTCTTAAATGCAGTTTTATTCTAGTAGCCAAACCATGACTTTTAAGGTATTGCTTTTGAAAATCGGTTCAGTTTTGCCGAAGTTATGGAAGTCGAAAGATTTTACCAATGCCCAAGTCGGTTTTTTGGCACAAACTTTTAACATGCATTTTGACCAAAAATCGAATTTTATTTAAATGAAATTTCTTAAATGCAGTTTTATTCTAGTAGCCAAACCATGACTTTTAAGGTATTGCTTTTGAAAATCGGGTCAGTTTTGCCGAAGTTATGGAAGTCGAAAGATTTGACCAATGCCCAAGTCGGTTTTTTGGCACAAACTTTTAACATGCATTTTGACCAAAAATCGAATTTTATTTAAGTGAAATTTCTTAAATGCAGTTTTATTCTAGTAGCCAAACCATGACTTTTAAGGTATTGCTTTTGAAAATCGGGTCAGTTTTGCCGAAGTTATGGAAGTCGAAAGATTTTACCAATGCCCAAGTCGGTTTTTTGGCATAAACTTTTAACATGCATTTTGACCAAAAATCGAATTTTATTTAAATGAAATTTCTTAAATGCAGTTTTATTCTAGTAGCCAAACCATGACTTTTAAGGTATTGCTTTTGAAAATCGGGTCAGTTTTGCCGAAGTTATGGAAGTCGAAAGATTTTACCAATGCCCAAGTCGGTTTTTTGGCATAAAATTTTAACATGCATTTTGACCAAAAATCGAATTTTATTTAAATGAAATTTCTTAAATGCAGTTTTATTCTAGAGGCCAAACCATGACTTTTAAGGTATTGCTTTTGAAAATCGGGTCAGATGTGACGAAGTTATGGGAGTCGAAAGATTTTCCAATGATGATGTCGATTTATTGGCATAAAATTTCAACATGCATTTTGACCAAAAATCGAATTTTATTTAAATGAAATTTCTTAAATGCAGTTTTATTCTAGTAGCCAAACCATGACTTTTAAGGTATTGCTTTTGAAAATCGGGTCAGTTTTGCCGAAGTTATGGAAGTCGAAAGATTTTACCAATGCCCAAGTCGGTTTTTTGGCACAAACTTTTAACATGCATTTTGACCAAAAATCGAATTTTATTTAAATGAAATTTCTTAAATGCAGTTTTATTCTAGGGGCCAAACCATGACTTTTAAGGTATTGCTTTTGAAAATCGGGTCAGTTTTGCCGAAGTTATGGAAGTCGAAAGATTTGACCAATGCCGAAGTCGATTTATTGGCATAAAATTTCAACATGCATTTTGACCAAAAATCGAATTTTATTTAAATGAAATTTCTTAAATGCAGTTTTATTCTAGAGGCCAAACCATGACTTTTAAGGTATTGCTTTTGAAAATCGGGTCAGTTTTGCCGAAGTTATGGAAGTCGAAAGATTTTACCAATGCCCAAGTCGGTTTTTTGGCACAAACTTTTAACATGCATTTTGACCAAAAATCGAATTTTATTTAAGTGAAATTTCTTAAATGCAGTTTTATTCTAGTAGCCAAACCATGACTTTTAAGGTATTGCTTTTGAAAATCGGGTCAGTTTTGCCGAAGTTATGGAAGTCGAAAGATTTGACCAATGCCCAAGTCGGTTTTTTGGCACAAACTTTTAACATGCATTTTGACCAAAAATCGAATTTTATTTAAATGAAATTTCTTAAATGCAGTTTTATTCTAGTAGCCAAACCATGACTTTTAAGGTATTGCTTTTGAAAATCGGGTCAGTTTTGCCGAAGTTATGGAAGTCGAAAGATTTTACCAATGCCCAAGTCGGTTTTTTGGCACAAACTTTTAACATGCATTTTGACCAAAAATCGAATTTTATTTAAATGAAATTTCTTAAATGCAGTTTTATTCTAGAGCCAAACCATGACTTTTAAGGTATTGCTTTTGAAAATCGGGTCAGTTTTGCCGAAGTTATGGAAGTCGAAAGATTTTACCAATGCCCAAGTCGGTTTTTTGGCATAAAATTTTAACATGCATTTTGACCAAAAATCGAATTTTATTTAAATGAAATTTCTTAAATGCAGTTTTATTTAGTAGCCAAACCATGACTTTTAAGGTATTGCTTTTGAAAATCGGGTCAGTTTTGCCGAAGTTATGGAAGTCGAAAGATTTTACCAATGCCCAAGTCGGTTTTTTGGCACAAACTTTTAACATGCATTTTGACCAAAAATCGAATTTTATTTAAATGAAATTTCTTAAATGCAGTTTTATTCTAGAGGCCAAACCATGACTTTTAAGGTATTGCTTTTGAAAATCGGGTCAGATTTGACGAAGTTATGGAAGTCGAAAGATTTTCCAATGACCATGTCGGTTTTTTGGCATAAAATTTCAACATGCAATTTGACCAAAAATCGAATTTTATTTAAATGAAATTTCTTAAATGCAGTTTTATTCTAGTAGCCAAACCATGACTTTTAAGGTATTGCTTTTGAAAATCGGGTCAGTTTTGCCGAAGTTATGGAAGTCGAAAGATTTTACCAATGCCCAAGTCGGTTTTTTGGCACAAACTTTTAACATGCATTTTGACCAAAAATCGAATTTTATTTAAATGAAATTTCTTAAATGCAGTTTTATTCTAGAGCCAAACCATGACTTTTAAGGTATTGCTTTTGAAAATCGGGTCAGTTTTGCCGAAGTTATGGAAGTCGAAAGATTTTACCAATGCCCAAGTCGGTTTTTTGGCATAAACTTTTAACATGCATTTTGACCAAAAATCGAATTTATTTAAATGAAATTTCTTAAATGCAGTTTTATTCTAGTAGCCAAACCATGACTTTTAAGGTATTGCTTTTGAAAATCGGGTCAGTTTTGCCGAAGTTATGGAAGTCGAAAGATTTTACCAATGCCCAAGTCGGTTTTTTGGCACAAACTTTTAACATGCATTTTGACCAAAAATCGAATTTTATTTAAGTGAAATTTCTTAAATGCAGTTTTATTCTAGTAGCCAAACCATGACTTTTAAGGTATTGCTTTTGAAAATTGGGTCAGATTTGCCGAAGTTATGGAAGTCGAAAGATTTACCAATGACCAAGTCGGTTTTTTGGCATAAAATTTAACATGCATTTTGACCAAAATCGAATTTTATTTAAATGAAATTTCTTAAATGCAGTTTTATTCTAGTAGCCAAACCATGACTTTTAAGGTATTGCTTTTGAAAATCGGGTCAGTTTTGCCGAAGTTATGGAAGTCGAAAGATTTTACCAATGCCCAAGTCGGTTTTTTGGCATAAACTTTTAACATGCATTTTGACCAAAAATCGAATTTTATTTAAATGAAATTTCTTAAATGCAGTTTTATTCTAGTAGCCAAACCATGACTTTTAAGGTATTGCTTTTGAAAATCGGGTCAGATTTGCCGAAGTTATGGAAGTCGAAAGATTTTACCAATGCCCAAGTCGGTTTTTTGGCAAAACTTTTAACATGCATTTTGACCAAAAATCGAATTTTATTTAAATGAAATTTCTTAAATGCAGTTTTATTCTAGTAGCCAAACCATGACTTTTAAGGTATTGCTTTTGAAAATCGGGTCAGTTTTGCCGAAGTTATGGAAGTCGAAAGATTTTACCAATGCCCAAGTCGGTTTTTTGGCATAAACTTTTAACATGCATTTTGACCAAAAATCGAATTTTATATAAATGAAATTTCTTAAATGCAGTTTTATTCTAGTAGCCAAACCATGACTTTTAAGGTATTGCTTTTGAAAATCGGGTCAGTTTTGCCGAAGTTATGGGAGTCAAAAGATTTGCCATATGATGATGTCGATTTATTGGCATAAAAATTCAACATGCAATTTGACCAAAAATCGAATTTTATTTAAATGAAATTTCTTAAATGCAGTTTTATTCTAGTAGCCAAACCATGACTTTTAAGGTATTGCTTTTGAAAATCGGGTCAGATTTGCCGAAGTTATGGAAGTCGAAAGATTTTACCAATGCCCAAGTCGGTTTTTTGGCATAAACTTTTAACATGCATTTTGACCAAAAATCGAATTTTATTTAAATGAAATTTCTTAAATGCAGTTTTATTCTAGTAGCCAAACCATGACTTTTAAGGTATTGCTTTTGAAAATCGGGTCAGTTTTGCCGAAGTTATGGAAGTCGAAAGATTTTACCAATGCCCAAGTCGGTTTTTTGGCATAAACTTTTAACATGCATTTTGACCAAAAATCGAATTTTATATAAATGAAATTTCTTAAATGCAGTTTTATTCTAGTAGCCAAACCATGACTTTTAAGGTATTGCTTTTGAAAATCGGGTCAGATTTGCCGAAGTTATGGAAGTCGAAAGATTTGCCAATGATCAAGTCGATTTTTGGCATAAAATTTCAACATGCATTTTGACCAAAATTCGAATTTTATTTAAATGAAATTTCTTAAATGCAGTTTTATTCTAGTAGCCAAACCATGACTTTTAAGGTATTGCTTTTGAAAATCGGGTCAGATTTGCCGAAGTTATGGAAGTCGAAAGATTTTACCAATGCCCAAGTCGGTTTTTTGGCACAAACTTTTAACATGCATTTTGACCAAAAATCGAATTTTATTTAAGTGAAATTTCTTAAATGCAGTTTTATTCTAGTAGCCAAACCATGACTTTTAAGGTATTGCTTTTGAAAATCGGGTCAGATTTGCCGAAGTTATGGAAGTCGAAAGATTTTACCAATGCCCAAGTCGATTTTTTGGCATAAAATTTTAACATGCATTTTGACCAAAAATCGAATTTTATTTAAATGAAATTTCTTAAATGCAGTTTTATTTAGTAGCCAAACCATGACTTTTAAGGTATTGCTTTTGAAAATCGGGTCAGATGTGCCGAAGTTATGGAGTCGAAAGATTTTCCATATGATGATGTCGATTTATTGGCATAAAAATTCAACATGCATTTTGACCAAAAATCGAATTTTATTTAAATGAAATTTCTTAAATGCAGTTTTATTCTAGGGGCCAAACCATGACTTTAAGGCATTGCTTTTGAAAATCGGGTCAGTTTTGCCGAAGTTATGGAAGTCGAAAGATTTTACCAATGCCCAAGTCGGTTTTTTGGCACAAACTTTTAACATGCATTTTGACCAAAAATCGAATTTTATTTAAGTGAAATTTCTTAAATGCAGTTTTATTCTAGTGGCCAAACCATGACTTTTAAGGTATTGCTTTTGAAAATCGGGTCAGATTTGCCGAAGTTATGGAAGTCGAAAGATTTTACCAATGCCCAAGTCGGTTTTTTGGCAAAAACTTTTAACATGCATTTTGACCAAAAATCGAATTTTATTTAAATGAAATTTCTTAAATGCAGTTTTATTCTAGTAGCCAAACCATGACTTTTAAGGTATTGCTTTTGAAAATCGGGTCAGATTTGCCGAAGTTATGGAAGTCGAAAGATTTTACCAATGCCCAAGTCGATTTTTTGGCATAAAATTTTAACATGCATTTTGACCAAAAATCGAATTTTATATAAATGAAATTTCTTAAATGCAGTTTTATTTAAGAGGCCAAACCATGACTTTTAAGGTATTGCTTTTGAAAATCGGGTCAGATGTGACGAAGTTATGGGAGTCGAAAGATTTGCCATATGATGATGTCGATTTATTGGCATAAAAATTCAACATGCAATTTGACCAAAAATCGAATTTTATTTAAATGAAATTTCTTAAATGCAGTTTTATTCTAGTAGCCAAACCATGACTTTCAAGGTATTGCTTTTGAAAATCGGGTCAGTTTTGCCGAAGTTATGGAAGTCGAAAGATTTTACCAATGCCCAAGTCGGTTTTTTGGCATAAACTTTTAACATGCATTTTGACCAAAAATCGAATTTTATTTAAATGAAATTTCTTAAATGCAGTTTTATTCTAGTAGCCAAACCATGACTTTTAAGGTATTGCTTTTGAAAATCGGGTCAGTTTTGCCGAAGTTATGGAAGTCGAAAGATTTTACCAATGCCCAAGTCGATTTTTTGGCATAAAATTTTAACATGCATTTTGACCAAAAATCGAATTTTATATAAATGAAATTTCTTAAATGCAGTTTTATTTAAGAGCCAAACCATGACTTTTAAGGTATTGCTTTTGAAAATCGGGTCAGATGTGACGAAGTTATGGGAGTCGAAAGATTTGCCATATGATGATGTCGATTTATTGGCATAAAATTCAACATGCATTTTGACCAAAAATCGAATTTTATTTAATGAAATTTATTAAATGCAGTTTTATTCTAGAGCCAAACCATGACTTTCAAGGCATTGCTTTTGAAAATCGGGTCAGATTTGCCGAAGTTATGGAAGTCGAAAGATTTTACCAATGCCCAAGTCGGTTTTTTGGCACAAACTTTTAACATGCATTTTGACCAAAAATCGAATTTTATTTAAATGAAATTTCTTAAATGCAGTTTTATTCTAGGGGCCAAACCATGACTTTTAAGGTATTGCTTTTGAAAATCGGGTCAGTTTTGCCGAAGTTATGGAAGTCGAAAGATTTTACCAATGCCCAAGTCGGTTTTTTGGCACAAACTTTTAACATGCATTTGACCAAAAATCGAATTTTATTTAAATGAAATTTCTTAAATGCAGTTTTATTCTAGGGGCCAAACCATGACTTTTAAGGTATTGCTTTTGAAAATCGGGTCAGTTTTGCCGAAGTTATGGAAGTCGAAAGATTTTACCAATGCCCAAGTCGGTTTTTTGGCACAAACTTTTAACATGCATTTTGACCAAAAATCGAATTTTATTTAAATGAAATTTCTTAAATGCAGTTTTATTCTAGAGCCAAACCATGACTTTTAAGGTATTGCTTTTGAAAATCGGGTCAGTTTTGCCGAAGTTATGGAAGTCGAAAGATTTTACCAATGCCCAAGTCGGTTTTTTGGCACAAACTTTTAACATGCATTTGACCAAAAATCGAATTTTATTTAAATGAAATTTCTTAAATGCAGTTTTATTCTAGTAGCCAAACCATGACTTTTAAGGTATTGCTTTTGAAAATCGGGTCAGTTTTGCCGAAGTTATGGAAGTCGAAAGATTTTACCAATGCCCAAGTCGGTTTTTTGGCACAAACTTTTAACATGCATTTTGACCAAAAATCGAATTTTATTTAAATGAAATTTCTTAAATGCAGTTTTATTCTAGAGGCCAAACCATGACTTTTAAGGTATTGCTTTTGAAAATCGGGTCAGATTTGCCGAAGTTATGGGAGTCGAAAGATTTTCCATATGCCAAGTCGATTTTTTGGCATAAAATTTCAACATGCATTTTGACCAAAAATCGAATTTTATTTAAATGAAATTTCTTAAATGCAGTTTTATTCTAGTAGCCAAACCATGACTTTTAAGGTATTGCTTTTGAAAATCGGGTCAGATTTGCCGAAGTTATGGAAGTCGAAAGATTTTACCAATGCCCAAGTCGGTTTTTTGGCATAAACTTTTAACATGCATTTTGACCAAAAATCGAATTTTATTTAAATGAATTTTCTTAAATGCAGTTTTATTCGAGATGCCAAACCATGACTTTCAAGACATTGCTTTTAAAAATCGGGTCAGTTTTGCCGAAGTTATGGAAGTCGAAAGATTTTACCAATGCCCAAGTCGGTTTTTTGGCAAAAACTTTTAGCATGCATTTTGACCAAAAATCGAATTTTATTTAAATGAAATTTCTTAAATGCAGTTTTATTTAGTAGCCAAACCATGACTTTTAAGGTATTGCTTTTGAAAATCGGGTCAGTTTTGCCGAAGTTATGGAAGTCGAAAGATTTTACCAATGCCCAAGTCGGTTTTTTGGCACAAACTTTTAACATGCATTTTGACCAAAAATCGAATTTTATTTAAATGAAATTTCTTAAATGCAGTTTTATTTTAGAGGCCAAACCATGACTTTTAAGGTATTGCTTTTGAAAATCGGGTCAGATTTGCCGAAGTTATGGAAGTCGAAAGATTTTACCATATGATGATGTCGATTTATTGGCATAAAATTTCAACATGCATTTTGACCAAAATCGAATTTTATTTAAATGAAATTTCTTAAATGCAGTTTTATTCTAGAAGCCAAACCATGACTTTCAAGACATTGCTTTTGAAAATCGGGTCAGATTTGCCGAAGTTATGGAAGTCGAAAGATTTTACCAATGCCCAAGTCGGTTTTTTGGCACAAACTTTTAACATGCATTTTGACCAAAAATCGAATTTTATTTAAGTGAAATTTCTTTAATGCAGTTTTATTCTAGGGGCCAAACCATGACTTTTAAGGTATTGCTTTTGAAAATCGGGTCAGATTTGCCGAAGTTATGGAAGTCGAAAGATTTGCCAATGCTCAAGTCGATTTATTGGCATAAAATTTAACATGCATTTTGACCAAAAATCGAATTTTATTTAAATGAAATTTCTTAAATGCAGTTTTATTCTAGTAGCCAAACCATGACTTTTAAGGTATTGCTTTTGAAAATCGGGTCAGTTTTGCCGAAGTTATGGAAGTCGAAAGATTTTACCAATGCCCAAGTCGGTTTTTTGGCATAAACTTTTAACATGCATTTTGACCAAAAATCGAATTTTATTTAAATGAAATTTCTTAAATGCAGTTTTATTCTAGTAGCCAAACCATGACTTTTAAGGTATTGCTTTTGAAAATCGGGTCAGATTTGCCGAAGTTATGGAAGTCGAAAGATTTTACCAATGCCCAAGTCGGTTTTTTGGCATAAACTTTTAACATGCATTTTGACCAAAAATCGAATTTTATATAAATGAAATTTCTTAAATGCAGTTTTATTCTAGTAGCCAAACCATGACTTTTAAGGTATTGCTTTTGAAAATCGGGTCAGTTTTGCCGAAGTTATGGAAGTCGAAAGATTTGACCAATGCCCAAGTCGATTTTTTGGCATAAACTTTTAACATGCATTTTGACCAAAAATCGAATTTTATTTAAATGAAATTTCTTAAATGCAGTTTTATTCTAGTAGCCAAACCATGACTTTTAAGGTATTGCTTTTGAAAATCGGGTCAGTTTTGCCGAAGTTATGGAAGTCGAAAGATTTTACCAATGCCCAAGTCGGTTTTTGGCATAAAATTTTAACATGCATTTTGACCAAAAATCGAATTTTATTTAAATGAAATTTCTTAAATGCAGTTTTATTCTAGTAGCCAAACCATGACTTTTAAGGTATTGCTTTTGAAAATCGGGTCAGTTTTGCCGAAGTTATGGAAGTCGAAAGATTTTACCAATGCCCAAGTCGATTTTTTGGCATAAAATTTTAACATGCATTTTGACCAAAAATCGAATTTTATATAAATGAAATTTCTTAAATGCAGTTTTATTTAAGAGGCCAAACCATGACTTTTAAGGTATTGCTTTTGAAAATCGGGTCAGATGTGACGAAGTTATGGGAGTCGAAAGATTTGCCATATGATGATGTCGATTTATTGGCATAAAAATTCAACATGCAATTTGACCAAAAATCGAATTTTATTTAAATGAAATTTCTTAAATGCAGTTTTATTCTAGTAGCCAAACCATGACTTTTAAGGTATTGCTTTTGAAAATCGGGTCAGTTTTGCCGAAGTTATGGAAGTCGAAAGATTTTACCAATGCCCAAGTCGATTTTTTGGCATAAAATTTTAACATGCATTTTGACCAAAAGTCGAATTTTATTTAAATGAAATTTCTTAAATGCAGTTTTATTCTAGTAGCCAAACCATGACTTTTAAGGTATTGCTTTTGAAAATCGGGTCAGTTTTGCCGAAGTTATGGAAGTCGAAAGATTTTACCAATGCCCAAGTCGATTTTTTGGCATAAATTTTAACATGCATTTGACCAAAAATCGAATTTTATTTAAATGAAATTTCTTAATGCAGTTTTATTTATGTAGCCAAACCATGACTTTTAAGGTATTGCTTTTGAAAATCGGGTCAGTTTTGCCGAAGTTATGGAAGTCGAAAGATTTTACCAATGCCCAAGTCGATTTTTTGGCACAAAATTTTAACATGCATTTTGACCAAAAATCGAATTTTATATAAATGAAATTTCTTAAATGCAGTTTTATTTAAGTAGCCAAACCATGACTTTTAAGGTATTGCTTTTGAAAATCGGGTCAGTTTTGCCGAAGTTATGGAAGTCGAAAGATTTTACCAATGCTCAAGTCGATTTTTTGGCATAAAATTTCAACATGCAATTTGACCAAAAATCGAATTTTATTTAAATGAAATTTCTTAAATGCAGTTTTATTTAGTAGCCAAACCATGACTTTTAAGGTATTGCTTTTGAAAATCGGGTCAGTTTTGCCGAAGTTATGGAAGTCGAAAGATTTTACCAATGCCCAAGTCGGTTTTTTGGCACAAACTTTTAACATGCATTTTGACCAAAAATCGAATTTTATATAAATGAAATTTCTTAAATGCAGTTTTATTCTAGAGCCAAACCATGACTTTTAAGGTATTGCTTTTGAAAATCGGGTCAGATGTGACGAAGTTATGGGAGTCAAAAGATTTGCCATATGATGATGTCGATTTATTGGCATAAAAATTCAACATGCAATTTGACCAAAAATCGAATTTTATTTAAATGAAATTTCTTTAATGCAGTTTTATTTTAGAGGCCAAACCATGACTTTTAAGGTATTGCTTTTGAAAATCGGGTCAGTTTTGCCGAAGTTATGGAAGTCGAAAGATTTTACCAATGCCCAAGTCGGTTTTTTGGCACAAACTTTTAACATGCATTTTGACCAAAAATCGAATTTTATATAAGTGAAATTTCTTAAATGCAGTTTTATTCTAGTAGCCAAACCATGACTTTTAAGGTATTGCTTTTGAAAATCGGTTCAGTTTTGCCGAAGTTATGGAAGTCGAAAGATTTGACCAATGCCCAAGTCGGTTTTTTGGCACAAACTTTTAACATGCATTTTGACCAAAAATCGAATTTTATTTAAATGAAATTTCTTAAATGCAGTTTTATTCTAGTAGCCAAACCATGACTTTTAAGGTATTGCTTTTGAAAATCGGGTCAGTTTTGCCGAAGTTATGGGAGTCAAAAGATTTGCCATATGATGATGTCGATTTATTGGCATAAAAATTCAACATGCAATTTGACCAAAAATCGAATTTTATTTAAATGAAATTTCTTTAATGCAGTTTTATTTTAGAGGCCAAACCATGACTTTTAAGGTATTGCTTTTGAAAATCGGGTCATTTTTGCCGAAGCTATGGAAGTCGAAAGATTTTACCAATGCCCAAGTCGGTTTTTTGGCACAAAATTTTAACATGCATTTTGACCAAAAATCGAATTTTATATAAATGAAATTTCTTAAATGCAGTTTTATTCTAGAGCCAAACCATGACTTTTAAGGTATTGCTTTTGAAAATCGGGTCAGATGTGACGAAGTTATGGGAGTCAAAAGATTTGCCATATGATGATGTCGATTTATTGGCATAAAAATTCAACATGCATTTGACCAAAAATCGAATTTTATTTAAATGAAATTTCTTAAATGCAGTTTTATTCTAGAGGCCAAACCATGACTTTTAAGGTATTGCTTTTGAAAATCGGGTCAGTTTTGCCGAAGTTATGGAAGTCGAAAGATTTTACCAATGCCCAAGTCGGTTTTTTGGCACAAACTTTTAACATGCATTTTGACCAAAAATCGAATTTTATTTAAATGAAATTTCTTAAATGCAGTTTTATTCTAGTAGCCAAACCATGACTTTTAAGGTATTGCTTTTGAAAATCGGGTCAGTTTTGCCGAAGCTATGGAAGTCGAAAGATTTACCAATGCTCAAGTCGATTTTTTGGCATAAAATTTTAACATGCATTTTGACCAAAAATCGAATTTTATTTAAATGAAATTTCTTAAATGCAGTTTTATTTAGAGGCCAAACCATGACTTTTAAGGTATTGCTTTTGAAAATCGGGTCAGTTTTGCCGAAGTTATGGAAGTCGAAAGATTTTACCAATGCCCAAGTCGGTTTTTTGGCACAAACTTTTAACACGCATTTTGACCAAAAATCGAATTTTATATAAGTGAAATTTCTTAAATGCAGTTTTATTCTAGTAGCCAAACCATGACTTTTAAGGTATTGCTTTTGAAAATCGGGTCAGTTTTGCCGAAGTTATGGAAGTCGAAAGATTTTACCAATGACCAAGTCGGTTTTTTGGCAAAAACTTTTAACATGCATTTTGACCAAAAATCGAATTTTATTTAAATGAAATTTCTTAAATGCAGTTTTATTCTAGAGGCCAAACCATGACTTTTAAGGTATTGCTTTTGAAAATCGGGTCAGTTTTGCCGAAGTTATGGAAGTCGAAAGATTTTACCAATGCCCAAGTCGGTTTTTTGGCATAAACTTTTAACATGCATTTTGACCAAAAATCGAATTTTATTTAAATGAAATTTCTTAAATGCAGTTTTATTCTAGTAGGCCAAACCATGACTTTTAAGGTATTGCTTTTGAAAATCGGTTCAGTTTTGCCGAAGTTATGGAAGTCGAAAGATTTTACCAATGCCCAAGTCGGTTTTTTGGCACAAACTTTTAACATGCATTTTGACCAAAAATCGAATTTTATTTAAATGAAATTTCTTAAATGCAGTTTTATTCTAGTAGCCAAACCATGACTTTTAAGGTATTGCTTTTGAAAATCGGGTCAGTTTTGCCGAAGTTATGGAAGTCGAAAGATTTGACCAATGCCCAAGTCGGTTTTTTGGCACAAACTTTTAACATGCATTTTGACCAAAAATCGAATTTTATTTAAATGAAATTTCTTAAATGCAGTTTTATTCTAGTAGCCAAACCATGACTTTTAAGGTATTGCTTTTGAAAATCGGGTCAGTTTTGCCGAAGCTATGGAAGTCGAAAGATTTTACCAATGCCCAAGTCGATTTTATGGCATAAAATTTTAACATGCATTTTGACCAAAAATCGAATCTTATATAAATGAAATTTCTTAAATGCAGTTTTATTCTAGTAGCCAAACCATGACTTTTAAGGTATTGCTTTTGAAAATCGGGTCAGTTTTGCCGAAGCTATGGAAGTCGAAAGATTTTACCAATGCTCAAGTCGATTTTTTGGCATAAAATTTTAACATGCATTTTGACCAAAAATCGAATTTTATATAAATGAAATTTCTTAAATGCAGTTTTATTTAAGAGGCCAAACCATGACTTTTAAGGTATTGCTTTTGAAAATCGGGTCAGATGTGACGAAGTTATGGGAGTCGAAAGATTTGCCATATGATGATGTCGATTTATTGGCATAAAAATTCAACATGCAATTTGACCAAAAATCGAATTTTATTTAAATGAAATTTCTTTAATGCAGTTTTATTTTAGAGGCCAAACCATGACTTTTAAGGTATTGCTTTTGAAAATCGGGTCAGTTTTGCCGAAGTTATGGAAGTCGAAAGATTTTACCAATGCCCAAGTCGGTTTTTTGGCACAAACTTTTAACATGCATTTTGACCAAAAATCGAATTTTATTTAAATGAAATTTCTTAAATGCAGTTTTATTCTAGAGGCCAAACCATGACTTTTAAGGTATTGCTTTTGAAAATCGGGTCAGTTTTGCCGAAGTTATGGGAGTCAAAAGATTTGCCATATGATGATGTCGATTTATTGGCATAAAAATTCAACATGCAATTTGACCAAAAATCGAATTTTATTTAAATGAAATTTCTTAAATGCAGTTTTATTTAGAGGCCAAACCATGACTTTTAAGGTATTGCTTTTGAAAATCGGGTCAGTTTTGCCCAAGCTATGGAAGTCGAAAGATTTTATAGATTTTATAAACCATGACTTTCGAGACATTGCTTTTGAAAATCGGTGCAGTTTTGACGAAGCTATCGAAGTCGAAAGATTTGCCAATGATGAAGTCGATTTCTTGGCATAAAATCTTAACTTGCATTTTGACCAAAAATCTAATTTCATTTAAATGAAATTATTTCAATGCAGTTTTATTCTATAGGCCAAACCATGACTTTTAAGATATGGCTTTTTAAAATCGAGTCAGTTTTGACGGAGTTATGGAAGTCGAATTTAGTTACCAATTCCCGAGTCGACGTGGCTCCAAAAAGTTTGGATGCATTTTCTTGTGGGAATCCAGTATCTACCTTACAAAATTTGGTAACTCGAGCTGTAAGGATGTGGAAAAAGTCGATTTATCTATAATCGAACTTTGATTTCCCAACCTCTTAGTAGTAGCAGCCAAGCAGGAGACAGATAGACTGTTACAAGACAAACAGAAGAAATCTAGCAAACAATTAGCCATTTTAAGAAATTATTTTTTTCTGGTATTACGACGCCAATTAAAAAAAAAAACATAGTGGCGCATAGTTAATTTTGGCTATGCCAAGACTATGATACCCTTCACACAGCTAAAGGAATGCTCCCCCTCTTATGTTTCTGTGTTGCTTAGATTGCTTAGATCATGTCGGGTTTGTTCACTAAGAAATTTCATCCCGCTCAGAGCATTCTACGTAATAGCCACCATACAAATTGACCATATCGTACTATCAATTGTTATTGCTGTCGTGCGCTTTCAAGTACCTACATATAGCTCATTTGCTTCAAAAGTGGAACAGTCGAACTTCCATATAACGAATTTTCTATGCAACGAAGTCAAAAATCAGAACCCTGCAATTTGATTCAGTCAAAAACCTATTCTATATAACGAAATTTCTCTATAACGAAGTTTTTTCTATATTTATAATCAAGTCATATCAAAGCAATCCAAGTAACATAAAGTATTTCCAACAAGCCAGCAACCACACCACCCAGAAATCTATGAACGCATATTTGTATGCTCACAAACCGCATTAGAAGAAAATACTATTAAGAACAAGCTTATTTGCTATACAGCTGGCGTTTTACAATGCCCGGAATCCCAAATCGCAACTGTCCACCTTCAACTGCTTCACTTCCAGTTCTAAGGTACGTTAGCTTTTCTTGATACAAGGCAAGTGCCTGTATTTATATTTTGGTTTGGGAAACATGTCTGCGAATTGAATTGTTAAAAATTTCTTAACCTTCATTCTTACTTTAACTCTTCTTTTTCATCGTTTCAGTAGAACGACGCCATATTTGTATTTTTTTTCTTCATAAGACGTATTATTATTTGTGATTGCATTTTGCTTTGCTGTTATTTGATTTTAGTTTTTCTATTCGTTCGCATCGTTTCCTACATTTCGTTCTGGCAATGTTTTTTGGTTTCATGCTTATGTGTTTTTCAGTAATTTCTGACAGCTGTTGTGTAAGTGTTTAAGAGCGTGAAAAGCAATTGGGGTAGCTGTCAGAATCCTCTCGAAACAGAGAACCTTTTTCCATCTTACTTGACAGGGTTGTGTGCTTGTGTCTAAAAACACAAACCGAAACCGCAACACGCAATGAAATACACTTATGCCAAATGGATGCAAAAGGTCTGAACGAGTTGGGATCCTTAATGATCCCATAATCCTCACATACCCCCTGATAGAACCGACTAGGTTATTTGAAAAGCAATTGCAATTTCTTATACAGTTTACTTTTTTGTCTAGTCATAAAATCGATCTATTCAAGTTGCATAAATCCAGCATAAAAGAGTATTTGCATAGAAGTTGCAATTTCTGTCAAAATTTGGAATTAAATGTTTAAATAGACTATAATTACAAAGATTAACTGGCTTGCATTAGCGCTCTGCAAATGCAATACAAACTTGCAGTGTAAAGAAATCTTACTATAGTATGTTTCTGTTACGGCTTGATTTATATTATTTTATATGGGCTTTTATTAATTTTGTCAACTCACCTATGAAACTCTTTCGCTTGTTGATAGTGGCCGTTATTTGTGCCGAGACCCCAAAGTCGGCCAGCTTAACGTCGCCATATTCGGTGAGCAGAATGTTGGCACCTTTGATGTCGCGATGCATTTTGCCCATGGAGTGCAGATACTCCAGGCCCTTGAGGGTCTCACGGCACATGTAGGCAATCTGCACCTCGGTAAGGGGACCAGTCACCTGATAGATATCCTGGAGGCTGCCGCCGCCGCAAAACTCCATGCAAATCCAGAGCTTGTCGCGTCGCAGATAGGAGCCGTAATAGGCAATGATGTTAAGGTGCCGGCAGTCCCGCATCATAAAGATCTCCTGCTGGATTATCTGTATGTCGTCGGAAGGCTCCAGCTTAATAACTTTAATCGCGGCAAGCTCATTGCTCTGTATGCGTTTCGCCTGCAAAGCAATAACAAATTGAAAACCAGAATTAATTAAAATGTACTGTATCGCCTATCCGCTCCCCAAATATGAAGACAAGCAACTTTCTATACTTCACTAAGCCGTCTGTGTGCATTTCCTTGTATAGTTACCTGCTATTCATTCCCATTTCTCGATATCCGTTAACTGCTCATCTATTTGCACACCTGCATGCGGGTGCGAGGGTGTTGCACCTTTGTTCTCCGTACAACTTCATTCATGCAAATACTCTTTTCGTTATTCGTTTCAATAAATTTCAAATCAAAATGCAAACGACTTTCCCCCTCACACGTTTTGCAGTCGTACTTGGTCTTGCCACACAGTTCGCTTATTTTCATAAAACAATACGTATTCCATGGCAATAGATGGGTGGATCGCTTAATAAACTGCGAACTCGCAGCGTTCATTTCAATTAAATGGGATCTTGAACTGTTTAATGCACTAAATTAGACACCAGCTTAATATATAAAAACCAAAGTAAAGAACAATGCTGTTAATACTCCTGACTAGGAGATAGCTTTGTCCGTCTTTTGGAGGCTCAAGTATATCGAAATGTATTAACATATAAAATATATAAGTACTGAAGTTCAAATTAGACCTTTCACTGATTTTCAGTGAAATTTCAATTTATTGCTTAAGTAGGTTTAACATTTGCACTTTGTCATTGATTTTTAAGCTAGGCTGTGTTAAAAATATCGTTCATACCTGCTAAGGCAGCTAACCAAACCAGCCTGGCTGTCTGCCTTACTGTCTGCAGTATACTTAAAAGCAGTGTCGGACTTCTAGTTTGCCAGTTTTTTTTAGTATATGGCTTTCTACCTGCAGCTTACGAACATTTTTACTACATTTTCGTTAGCCAAACAACAGGCGTGCCAGTTTTGGCACGTTCTGTAAACAGGCGCAATGAAAATGGTTGCTCCCCTCCAAATGGACTGCAACGCGCTAGAAACAATGCATGTATCCACTTCCTGGCTCTACTGTTTATCATTGTGGTAGTGGGTGCTCGTGTACATGAATCTACTATAGATCGCACCATTTTGTTTTCATTTATTATTCAAAGTTAGTAACGGGTATGTGGGGGAGAATCGCATCTCCTTTTTGTTTAGCTAAAATGTGTCTGTCTATGTTAATAGCTGTGTGTGTGTTTTAATGAAGATAAAGCGATTTTCATTGCTGGGTTCGCTCTTTGATTTTTGCTCGTTTCTTCCACTGCCATGCTGCTATTTTTAAGTTTTATTCGTTGCCTGCATTTTGCATGTCTTATATCTTCGTTTAAGATTGTGTTGCACCAAAAGCAGCAGTAGCAGCGGGAGAAGAAAGCATCATCATAAATTGAACAACAATTCCAAAAGCAATGCAAGCAATCTTTTCGTATACGTAATATTGCGCAGCACATTTGCAAAGTATAACGCTGACAGGCAGCAACTTTTCGCAACATAAACGAGTTGGTCTGTCTAACTGTCCGTGCGTCTGTCAGGGTGGGGAGGACATCCGAATTGTGGCCGCCCATCGTCGACTTTGCTTCTTGTTCTTCATCTTGTTTATGGTAAATAAATTATGCGTGATTTTTAGACAAGTTCCCACTGGCTCGTAAACTAGCATCACATCTGAGCACACAAGAACGTAATGCCAAAGACGTTCTTTTTGCTGCTGAAAGCAAATAAAGCTACTGATATAGCCAAGTCACTATTGCAGCTTAATAACATCAACAGTTTAAGAGCAGCTGAAGCAGTTGGCAGGAAACGAGCACAGCATATCCTGCCAGGCACCAGCAGTTGCTTAAGCCAGAGAAATGCAGCATCAACAAATTTATAATGAGCTACGCGGGCGGGCCTTGATGGCTTGGTTCAACTCGAACGCAAGAAGAGTAGCGAAGCTACCTATAGATGCAAATAGTCGCAACTGTTCTCTGTCCTTATCATTGTTTTCTCTATATTCTTATTTACCCATTTTTGCCAGCCGCCGCACAGTTTTTTAGGAATTTAATGTTAAAAGTTTCCTATGCACAACAGCAAAAGCCAAGGCAAAACTTTTAATGACTTAGTTTGAGTTCAATTTCAAATGCTAGTTGATTCTTCGCCATCAACTGATTTACTATGTCTGTCAGAGAGGGAGCACAAATTTTCTTCATATTCGTTTTAATTAAAAAATGCATTAAAGCAATCAACGCACCACGCGCTTACGGCAAGCAAAAGAAACATGGATCTTTGAGCATAATGTTCGAATTGTTGCAACAAATTAAAAAGCCATTTGCGCACAACTGGTGCTAGCAATTACGACTACTGAAGTCTAATGAAAATTGCAAATCTCATTTGACAGCAAAGGACAACGACGACAACAACAAAAGGAACAAGAACATGAAATACACTTTTTAATGCTTGCAACACGCTTGGCTTGCTGGCCACGTGATGATCACGGCACCAATAAGCGCTAATAATGTTTATCGGCTCAAAGGAGACTTAGCATCGGGTCGGTGTATTTACTCGTAGGGTGCTGTTGCTTCTGTTCTCTGGGGACGAAGGGTTACGCCGCTTCCTGTGTGTGTCCGGTGTATAATCGTTACAATTTCCGACGCATGCATATGCATGAAAGAGCAACAACAGATGCAAAATAATAATAATACCCGCCCTGTGTGCCTGTCAGCAGTAAACCAACCCTAACACATATCCATATGAACATATGTATATTCCAATGTTTCGTGGTTGACCGTAAAAAAAATAAAAGGGTTGACGTTAACCCCGTTAAAATCCGGTTGATTGGCGCCGTGCTCGCGTAGCCAGTTTTGGATGTTTTTCGTAATGGATTTACAGCATTAATCACTTTGTTCTATTGTTGCTGTCATATGCTTGCTAATTGCGTTACAAGAACAATTGTATTAAATCCCATATGCATTTAAATTATCTAGAAACCTTGTTCTGTTTTGACAAAGTTATAACTGTGAAATTATAATCCACGAATTGTTTGTTGTTTATGTGCTAGTGTTGGCTTTACGGGTTGCCCGAGCAAAAAGTAAACGTTTTAAATACAAACTCGATTATAGTATGTGAATTTTGAAAAGTTTTGTGCTGTATACAAATCACATTTATTTAAAACTGCGACATGCTGAATGCCACACATTCAGAGTTTAGTTCAATTTGCCATGACATTTAAATGTAGTATTGAAATTTCATTTATTTTACTTAAAAAGTACGGCATTATCTAAATACGACGTGGGCCACACTTTTCCGACACAATAGCACCATTTTGCATTTAAAGCTAAATAGAGCAATTAAACGGGTACTTACAACTATTCGTGTTTTACTCTTGACAAGTGTTCAAGCATTTTTGTACAAATGAAATCAGAGAACTGAAAGATAAATCGATTGAGCACAACCCATATACATACGTACTGAGCGTTGTATATGTATACTATTTGGGGACCGAGGGCTAGGTTCAAGTGTCAGTCAGGCAATTGGGGGTCTGGGTCATTGCCAAGATGGGCAACGAACAGAAAGACGACAACGTTGCCATATTGGCTGCCGTTTTTATTGAGTTTCTTGTTTAGTGCACTTGACATGACATGGCCATTGCGTACAGGCTGCTCCAAGTACCCTGGCTGGGCAGAAATGTCGTTGGGATAGTGAAAATTTATCAAAATTGTCATGGCAAACAATAACGAAAACAAAGCAAAATAATAATGGATAATCAATCACAGCGAAGAGAAGCAGCACAATCGATATTTATTTTATTTTCATCTTATAGCTTTGCATATAGCACATGCTTCTGAAAACTATCTGCCCATGGGAGAAGACCTACCACAACAATTTAACATATTTTCCAAGCGTTCCCAAAATGTATCTTGTCAGCAATTGACAACAATTTTGACTGTCATTTTTAAAGCTAGAGTAGGCGAGTTTCTGTCATATCTCTTATTCGTTTGACTCTTTTGGTTGTGTTCTGTTGGTGGTAACTTGTGCTTTCCACCACAAATGTTTGTAATTTTTCGCGTCAGTTTTGTCACTTAATGTAGGCATTATGTCAGCTTTTCAAATTGTTTATTCGTGTACAAAAGTGTCGCAAATGGAATGAGTGAAAATGCCATACAGACAAAGCTAGAGTAAGAGCGCGAGAGAGATAAACAGACAACCTGAAAATCGCCCTGTGACAATAGACATAATTATGGAGCTTATTGAGGCGCCAGCCAACTTTGAACTTTAAATAAATCTCGTGTTGGCCCCGATTCAACCCGCATAGTAACGCAAATGGAATACAAACACATATGTACATAATGCACATGCATTTAAATTTAATTTAGGCATAGTTTGCAAATAAATTGAAAGCACACTTGATAACGAAAATATGTAAATCGCAGAGAACAATTATTATATTTATTTTAACGTTAATTGCGCACAGACAATTAGCGATTATAGTATAGACACACATGTGTCGGTATGTAAATTCGTTTATTTTGTCCGGCGTTGAAAAGGGAATTTTTATCGCCTGACACTCAATAAAAAGTAATTAAACAGCGCAAAAAAGTGAAGCAAGAATATTAACGACACACAGACATTGTCCGTAAGATTCTAATCATCCTCCCTTTCACTTCCCTGCCTACATGTCTGATAATACTCATAATGAGCGTGCACTTGAACGCGAAGCCAGATAGAACGAGTTAAACATTGCGCAGCGGAAGGAAGTAAGCTGAAAGCTCTGCAAGGATTAAGGGGACAGAGCAAGCAGGCAATGAAGAGCAGGAGCAGCAGTTTAGACTGACTTGCCGTGCAGACAACAAATTAACGCAGAATAAAATCAAACACCGTTGTTCCGTGAAAATACCCAAAGAATTTACATTGTTTTTAGAGCCGTCCCAGAGCCCAACATCCAATACGTTTTTGCAGTTAAGAGTTCGCTACACTCCAAGCGCAGGCTCATTATCTTTACCAATTATTTCAGTAATCCGTAAAAAAAAAAATATAGATACCAACCGATACGATGTCAGTTAATCGTAGTATTTGTCCGCACCATTATTGCTTTTGCTTTACATATTTGATAACTATATGAAATGAGCTCATAGATCAAAACTTATGTTTGAACCAGTTTGTGGGACTCCTTTAATCTCGTTCACTCTCTTTAAGTGGTAATCTCCCCCACATTCCAACTAAACAAATCGCAAGCTCGTTTACGGGTTGTTTGCTTGTTTGTTTGACATTTTTGTCTTACATTGTGTGAGTAGCTGAAAGTATCACGTTCCACGTTTCATTCAGCTCACAGTAGCCCTGAGTTGGCGTTGTCCCAAATCAAACACAACTTTTATACAGCTACTTGGAGTGTTCTCTTGCTTTTCCCCTCTGACCCGCTGACACCCCTTACTGCCTGCTGCTACTGCTACTGGTCAGTAGGATCCACCGCAAGCGTTTTTCATGTCTTTATGTGTCTGCTCATCTCTGAGCATCTCTTTGGCGGTTGCTGTTTTTATTTGCTTTTCATTTTCGTGGTATTTTTTATTTTACAGCAATATTCAACGACGTCAGCGGTCTTTATCGGTCTTAACTCACTATCTTTTCCTCTTTACATATTCCTTTCGTTTTTTTAGCTGTAGGCATCGCCGTTTATCGGACAGTCTCTGACACTCTGTGGTCATTAGGTTCAAAACTCGCGCTTTAATTTTAATTTGCGCTTTTCGCTCATCAATTTCAATAAACTAAAAACTGGGAAAAGGCAAAGAGCGATAGGAAAGAGGGGCAGAAAAATAAAGAGGGAGACAGAGATAGAGATAGCGAACGGTAGTGAAATGTGTGGTGGGGCAGGTCTGGAAATGGAATGAGATTTAGATTCAATTGGCGCTTAGTGTAGGCGTGTTGAAAGGTCATTTAATCTATTGTCCGAGACTGTTTAACGCCTGTTTGTTTACCTATTGGTATGCCCAAACAGACGAAATGCTAATTGAAAATACGAAATCATTTACATTTAAATAAGTTTGGCGAACAAGGCCTCAAAATGTATAGATAGAGTGGCCGCCTGTTGTCTTTAGGGTACATTAAAAAAAAAAAAAAACACCTCTGCTTTCCCATTGGAGGGATGCTTCTGACTACCAGGAAAAAGAAAGGCAACTCGTATATCTTTAGCATTTCATGACACCACTTATAAAACTCATCTTTCTGTTTCTAGATTAAAATAAACGCAAATCACGAACCCCCAAATACATATGTACATATATGTATATGCATGTTTGTATGTATGCGGCTCTGTAAAAAGCGAATTTATATGGATGTGGATGCCCACTTTGCGCCCACTTGCACGTGCCGTTGGTTATCAGAGTAAAAGTTAATCAGGTAGCGCTCACTGCTGCCTCCTCGTAAAGTGCGTAACAGGCTGTCTCTGCTGTTAAGCAGCAAAGTTTTTAACGAACTGGTTTATGCATGAGCTACTTTAAAACATTATGCATTGACAAGAAGTTACGAGGCATTGCCCTGGCCACAACTAGGCAGCTTTATCATTCACCATTTTAAAAGATTAACATTGTGTCAACCTGCATGCAACGTTTCATATATTGGACAAAGTCAAAGAGGCACCAAAAACCCAATAGTTGTTCAAACGGCATAGCACATAACAGAAAAAATTTTAAAACGGCCCCGGCCACAGTATGTAACTTAATTTAAGGAGCTTAATTTGAGTGTTGGTTGTCAGAGTGTCTTGTTAACAAAGTATGTCAACCGCTCGAGTGTTGCGGCTGCACAGGTACAGTCACCTTTCAACTCGCTGCATAAATGCATAAGCTGTGAGCCTCGTGTAGGAAACGACAAAGGAATGACTTCGCTACCATTCTCTTTAAATTCCCTTCCCTGCCCTTAGGTGTGTCACCCTCATTAAGTCAGTCATATAAAGTTTTCGCACATTTTGCATGCTGCTAAACTAATTTGGTTCGGCCGAGTGCGCGTCTGCAACACGGCAAAGTTTAGACAAACGTTTAGCAAGCAGTGCTCTCTATCAACAACAGCACCAAAAGAAACAGCTGCAACAACGAGTTGCCGCTTGGGGCGAGCGGCAAGTGCGATAGTTCACAAAATTCAAGTGGCTCTGTTTTTAGCTGACTACGCGGCGAATTAAGGTGCATGAAATTAAGTTTTTCAACCTGCAAATTATAAGACACATCCTTTCTAGCTATCCGCACACCTACAACTGCCTTTCTTTCCTTTGCCTGCTTTGCGCCTTTTAGTGTGGCGATTTCTTGTCGCTATTGCGAAATAAGGGCGACCCAATGGTCCTACTGAGATTGCGAAGCCTAAAACTGCTTTTTATTGTAATTGAAAACTCTGCTAGCGACATCCTGCCACCACCTTATCGCCATTCATCGAGCTCTTAACGACCAGCTGTTTCGAGAGCACTTAGTCCCCGATCGGTGTCTGATTCATTTCGCAGAGATTCTACACCTAGAGCATGCATTATGGTAAGGAAATGCATTAATTTTACTATTATTTCAGAATTCCTCACTAGGGACTGCGTACCTATTGCCGTGAGGGCAATTGGAAAAGCCTCCCCTATAGTGGTGGCATCTGCCTATTTTGCTGGTGATGTGGACTGCACGCTACCGGAAATAGAAAAGCTAATGGACCACTGTAGGAGAGAGAAGCTGCCGGAAATAATCGGCTGCGATGCCAATGCGCACCACTCCATATGGGGCAGCACGGACATCAACAAAAGGGGTGAGTGTCTTACCAACTTTATATTCAAGTATAACTTAGTAATTAGTAATGTCGGATCGACACCGACATTTGTAACTAGAGTTAGAGAAGAGGTATTTGACATTACTCTGATTAGTCGGTCTCTTAGGCCACATTTCAGAGAATGGCATGTCTCTTCAGAAGAATCCATGTCCGATCACAAGATTATCCTATTTAAACTTAAGGTTAATACGGCCAGCAAAGTGCTGCAGAGCGCTGTATACGTGTCGTAGTATAGCCGGGAAGTCATGGGGAACATCGCCAAAGATAATAAGATGGCTATATCTTATGGTAGTAAGGCCCATGCTCACAATAATAAGATAAGATAATAAGATGACTATAATTTATGGTAGTAAGGCCCATGCTCACATACGGAGTGATTGCATGGGGGAATCAGGCACAGCAAATCACTGTGCAGAAGCAGCTTCAAAAGCTACAAAGAATCGCATGTGTAGGAATCACGGAACGATGAGGACCTGTCCCTCATCAGCGCTTGAGGTTCTATTGGATATAGCATCACTCCATCACACAATTAGGCTGCAACAGAAGGCAACCCTCTTAAGAATGTCCGTTGAAAGAGTTGGGAGAGGACACATTCTTAGTCGAGTAGAGGCAGATATGCTATCGGGTGAACTTCCCCTACTGGAACAGCCAAGGGACGAAATGAAAGCCGAACACATGTTCGGTCAAAAGTTTCAAGTTCACCTTTGTAACAAAAAGGAGTGGACATCTCTGGAAGAGCTCCACAACATGAAGCCACACGACATAAAATGGTACACAGATGGATCCCTAACGCAACAAGGCTCCGGTATTGGTGTGGTAGGCCCTCGGCTAATGTACCACGAGCCCCTAGGCATGTACACCAGCATATTCCAAGCTGTGGTATGTGCAATCGGGAGGTGTGTGGACTTTAATCTAAATCATAACTATCGGAATAGGGATATAGCCATCCTATCCGATAGTCAAGCGGCAATAATGGCACTTAGTAAGACCGAAATCAGGTCAAAGGTAGTTCGTGAGGTTCGAACCAAGTCAGACACTCTGGGATCACAAAATAGGCTTGCCCTAAGATGCGTCCAGGGACAGGTCGACATAGCGGGGAACGAAGAGGCAGATAAGCAAGCAAGACTGGGGGCAGCGACACCCCTAATAGGACCCGAGCAGTACTGTGTTATAGTAAGAAGCACAATACGGCAAGAGCTTAGGAATGAAGAAAGACTTCTGCGAAGAACGAGCTGGGCAAGGACACCAGGACTCAGACAAGCAAAAGCAAAAAGCAAAGGTTCTCTTGGGTAGCTATAACCTCAAACGGTTTAAGCAAGTAATATCAATGGGTAAAAATAGACTCAGGATACTCACCGGTCTCTTGACAGCACATTATAGACTACGAAGTCACCTGGCAAAGCTAGGTATAGTCAGCAGCGATATTTGCAGATTCTGCGAAATGGAAGAAGAATCCTCCTTGCACATTATAGCAGTAGTAGTAGTTTGTGCAACTTAGCGATTTAGAAACCATCGACCCAACAAATGTACTTGCTTTTATGCGACACCGGGCCTGATGGAAGATCTATAGACCAAGGAGGGGGCAGAATAGATCTATTTGATCGCAGTGTTTTTACCCCAATATAATAATAATAATAATAATACGGGAGAAGATGAGGCAAAACCCAATTATATTTCAATGCAAATCAATATATTTAAGCACATTGGAGACCGTTTAACTATAAGCTCTGTATTCAGTTTGATGATGTGTTAAGCAATATGTAGCTGTGCCACCTGAAACTCGCAACAGAGCCTAACGAAAATAGCCGCGGAATGGCAACAACAACCAAATCAACGGAATCAACGACAGCCGTCTAAATATGCATTCTGCTCTGTTGGCCAACGGGTCTGATCCGAAAATAGCCACCAACTATCCTGGGCTAGTCGGGAATTGGGTCAGCACTTGTTTCGATGCAGCAGACGAGCAAATATCGCAAGGCAATGTTTTGCAATGTTTAGAAGTTGGCGTTGGTAACATTGTATCATTCAGAATAGGGCGAAATTTATCACCGTCGCCCCAAATGCCCATCGTCTCTCTTACTTATATCACTTGCATAAATTGATAAACAATTTGCAGCAGCTCCATTGGGGGCGTAGGTTGTGGTATCCATTTGAGTGCACTGGAAGCGCGGGAAACACGAAATACGCCATAAATTTGCTGCTAATAAAGCAGAGTGCAGCGATACCAGTGCAAGATGGAAAATGATATCTATGAAATATGCATGACTACATGGCTCCTCCATTTTTCTTTTCAGCAACCTTCAGCGATGCTTTCGATCGCCACCTGCCCCGAGCATAGATATGCGTCTCTGTTTGCGGCACCACGGAAATTAAATTTATTTACAGTCCAAGCAGCAATCGAGCCAACGGACAGACGAGCCAGCCAAATACTTTACAGCTTCTGCTACAAATGTACGATCCAGACCCAAGCCCAGTCTGACAGCATCCCCAACCACTACATATTATTACACATAAACTGATGTCTTCTGACTACTGTCTGACTGAAGCTTCGTCTTGTGCTTCATTTTTATTGACTAATTGTAGCAAAAAAAGAGGAGGAGGCAGGTTAAGTTTCAATAAATTGTCTTTGATCAATTTGATAGTGTTGTAATCTGTAGTCAGCAATCGTTGGCCAATGCTCACTGCTAGAGCCTCAACTCAACTGGTCAACTATCAGGCGTTGTCATAATTATATAATGGCTCATCAATATGTGAATATATGGCATTACGCAAACACAGCGTATTAGTTATTACACATGACAACTTGGGCGGCTAGTTTCCAAAGTAAACAAAAACCAAAAGGCTCAGACGATGAAGTAAATCGATCGATGACGTCGTCACATCCTTACTTAAAAAACACATAAAAGGATGGAGCAAAAATCTCAGACGAAAGTGGCAACCAGGACGTAACACACATACACACATTGATATACATATGTATGTTATTCTGTCAATGTGTGCGTGTGTGAGTGCCACAAGCGTAATCAGTTTCGCAAATTTTGTGTAGTTTACTTTTTACATTTACAACAGACAACTGAAAAGGCAAAGTGAACGCATCGTTGAATGCGAAGCAACGAAAACTAACTAGTGATAATCGATGCTTGTGGCATAAGTGGAGAAGAGCAGCTGCTATCCTTTGGGATATTGCGATATTTGCGTTGTACTTGCAAATCGAATCTATTGGGCCAAAATGAAACTGACATGCTTAAAGCGTCAGCCAACCCAACCGAAACGGTTGTCGTTTTTTTTTTTTTTCTTTCTTTCGTCTTTGATTTTTTTCAGTTGACATTCACGTCGATCTTTTGCGCTTAAAATTTCGGTAAATTTAATTTTTTATTATTTAAATATTGAAGTAGCGAATCATTCTAACAAATTCCCCTTCTCTCCCTTTCTGTACTTCATAATTTCTGTATAACATTTGCCTTTTGCAAAGGATTTGCGCACGAATACCTAATATTTAAAGCAGACGGCTTTTTATCTCGAATCTTCAAGCCACCAACACTAAGACGAGAGTTAAGCAAAGAACAACTGGCAACTTGCAAAATTTATGTGCGTTGTCTGAAAAAGGACAGCAAACAAAAAGAGACGCTGGAAATACGGTCAAAAAATGTGGATAGGTAAGTCCGAGGTTTTCCGAAATGGCGATGCAATTAGCCGCAAAACACAACGGGGCAAACACTATGGTATATTATTTTTGAAAAATGCCGGATAAAGTGCAAACGCGTTTGAACTGTTTGAGCTTATCTTGGGCTTCATCCATCCGAAAATCATTTCTGATTTATGGCAGCGATTTCTTCTTTGTTTGCCGTATAAGTTGGGGCTTTTTTACCGCACGCATTGGTTCACGGCCACATTGACATAATGCAAACATCTTCGTCGCCCTCAATCGAATTTTTTGTTAATGTTCATAAACCATGAGACAGTATTCTAATTATTATTACAGTTTTTTTAGTTTTCACAGATTGAATTCAATTGAATAAAGCGATAGGCCACGTGCAATGCACCCAGATTCTAATATGTACATAGAATGTTCAAAGAGTAGCGAGTGAATCAAGTATTCAAAACGAAGGCGGAAATTAGTCGCCGTCAAGAGTTTTATGGAGTGTATAGAATGTTCAAAGAGTAGCGAGTGAATCAAGTATTCAAAACGAAGGAGGAAATTAGTCGCCGTCAAGAGTTTATAGAGTGCGGTCTAACTTGAACACCTCTCCTGGTTCAGCTGGCAGGCTCTTTACTTTTCTCTTGAGTGATTTGACAATATTCATGCTCTTTACTTTCTTTTGCCACATTATTTGCATATTCACTGATTTACTGTTGATACCGCTGCATTTCGAGTATGCTGAAAAAAAAAGAATTTCGACGCTGTCTTAGTTTCCGTTGCCGCTGCTTCGGGAGTTTTTGCCGTTTTTGCCATGGCCGATGTCGATGTCGCGACATTTTCTGATACTTTTGCTGCCACCCCCAGCGTCATGAACTTTTCCCCGTTTGTCTGGTCAGCCGACCCACGTCTCCGCTGTATAGCTTTTGCCGACGTTGCCGAAAAATTCCGCCGGCAATGGCGGTGCCGCCATTGTCATTGCAAGTTTCTGTTTCTGTTTTTGTTGCAGTTGCTGCTTCGGTTTCCTGCTGACTTTGTCGCCATTGTCTTAAGGGAAATTCCAATTTAATTAAGCTTCTCGACCAACCTTGTCACGACCCAAGAGCGCCCCACGGCCTTCGAATTGTGACAAGCGATTTTAACTGTTTAGGACTTAATGTCATTTTATTTCACATATCGCAAAAGGTATAAAGGAGTATAAGGAGGTCCAGGTTCAAATCCCAGTAAAGGCTTATGTATGCTTTTACAAAAACTAAAATATACGCTTTTAAAAAAATTGAACTAAAATATAACAAATAATTTTTTAAACAATAATGATAGAGAAATTCTCGTATTATTGTGCAAAAAGCATCTGACGCTCGATACACGAAAAATATATCACAAAGCGTCCACGCTTTTCTCACAATAAAACAAGAATTTTTCGATCATCATTGTTTTAAGAAATTATTTTTTAATTTTTAGTTCAATGTTTTTAAAAAGCGTATACTTTAGTTTTTTCAAATTGTATTTATTTACAACAGCCTTTAATATACATAATTAAAACTAGCTTTACGGCACTTAAAGGTCCATATTTTTAGCAAGTGAATGAAATGGAAAATAGAAAAGCAGTTAATGGTTTAATACATCCTTAATTTAATAAAATCACGAATTTAAAAAACATTGCGTTCTCCTCTTCAGGAAAATCTAATTTCTTTAAGTTATATAAAAAGCTAAAAAGCTTTTACTTTGTGTGATAGTTATTTATTTAGTTTATCATCAACAAAAGCAGACCTTCGGCATTCTTCACTGAACTGTTTCCATTTGGTTACCAACTGTTTGTTTACACTGTTTGCGTTTTATTTTTGGCTCGCTTCGATTTGTGGGCCTAATGGTAGCAAAACAGGTCAACGGCAACAGAATAATGCGAATCTGGACGCTTATGAATATTTTTTGTGCACTGAGAACAAAAATCTGTTCTCTCCGGTGCAAAAAAACATCCGTTGAGAAAGGATTTTCCGGTGGACGCCGAATTCAATGCAACACTGAGTAGTCTCGCACCAATCATTTTCTTAGTCGAGAGTTACACGACCTTCACGGTGGGCTTTCTGCGCATTTTTGGGCTGTGGCAATCGCCCATTAAGCCATTAAAAATTTAAATAGTCCAATCGGTACGATGCCGCTTAACCACTGACAAAAACAACAACTTAGCCAAAAAGCTATAGTTTTAATACATGTACTATGTACGTTAATGTGCGTGAAGAACCCTTAAAAATAAGACGAAAATTCTCTATTAAGATTATGCTACACAACAGGATGACAACTTCCTCGACTGCCTGAGCGCTTTAAGCGGGTATCTATACACATATAGAATATTTATATATATATATAAATATATATATATATATGTATGCATGTTTTGTATGAATGAATGTAAGTGTGTGTGTGTGTGTGTCTGTCTGTAAGCAAAGCGGAAATTAGTGCAACTGTCACAAAAAATTAAAAAAAATCAATCGACTCACATCAAATTCAGTCGAAAAGCGGAAACATCGCGAAATTACTATTGAAAACCGACAAAAACTAGGCAAAAAAAAATAATAGGGGAAACTACTGAAGTGATGAGTATTGTGGGTGATTATTGATTTGACTTTAGTGCATTTACATTTTTATTAAAGATATAATACTTATGGCACATCTTCAAACAGGCCATATGTGCCTTATTTACAAATGATACATATAATCCGATACATCCAATCGCCAGCTGTAAATTCTTATCTCAATCAGTCAGATTTGTAATATTGGTATATGTATATTTGATTATTGTAATTGGCCTACACTGCTGGACTTGAGTGCAAAATTGCTATCCTGGCCACTATCAAGAAGTTTCCTGTACTATTTTCTTGTCTTACCAGCGGTTCGCTTTATTAATTTTGTTCCGGCGGCTTAATGGTGGGCCAGGCCAGGCCAAAAAGGCCTGTAAACGTCATGCATAGCGGCCACAACAGTTTTAGTTTTATTGATTTTAGATTTTCCGCTGCTCTATTTCTTTCTATGTTGTCTGCTGACTCGTTATTTATTTCCTCACATGTGTAGGTGCATTCACCTTTTCTAAAAGTTCATTTCGTCCCGTGTCTGGTCATAAATAATACATGGCATGGTAAGGTGCTACAAATCAGCATATCATTTATGATTTGTCGGACATCTCTCTTTCTCTCTCTCTCTCTCTCTCTCTCTCTCTCTCTCTCTCTCTCTCTCTCTCTCTCTCTCTCTCTCTCTCTCTCTCTCTCTCTCTCTCGCTATCTCTCCCTCTCTCTCTAGAATTTTTGAAAAGACCGGATAATTTTTTAAAATTGAATGATTTGCAATTAAGGTTAAAGCAGAGGTCGACTAAGACTCCTTAGCCAATTAAAGCGATCCATTTAAACTTGCCTGCCCTAAAACCAAATTTAATTAATTATACCCTTCACACATGTGAAACAGGGTATATTGAGTTTGTCATGAATCTGTAACGCCTTAAAGGAATGATGGGAGACCCCATAAACTATATATCAAAATGATCAGGACGAGCTCAGGAATTGATTTCCGTGTGTCCGTCCGTCCGTCTGTCCGTTTGTCTGTTTCAACCGATTTTGATGAAGCATTCATAGATTGCTTAGATGATGCCGGGTTTGTTTACTATAAAATTTCATCCCGCTCGGCGCATTCTACGTCATAGCCACCATACAAATTGACCATATCGTACTATCAAAAAATTAAATAAATTTTAATCCATGTGTGAAGGGTATCATAGTCTTGGCATAGCCAAAATTAACTATGCGCCACTTCTTTTTATTTAAAATTCATTCAAAGCTCTCTCGTTGAATGCTGGTCAAACTTTTCATCCGGCAAAAAAACTTTTTCATCATATTTGAAAATGCAATGAAGTGCGCTTAAATGTATGCTACAGTTTCTAACATGACTTATGTAACTAGGCATGACTTATGTTAACAGCAAGCTTTTTAAATATGAAAGACATTTGCAAACTCTGGTTTTTATTTTGAGTAAAACACCAAGCGGCAATCAAAGGAATTAAATTCAACAAAAATATAATACAGCATAAGTGTTTAACCTTTCCTAAGGATTAACTTTAAATGCCACTGGACAGAAAAGAGAACAATGCGGACACTTGCTTCAATGAGTGCAAATTTTAAGCAATTTGTCAAGATTTCTCGCTGACGTTGCTAAGTATATTAATTTCCGGAAAGTCATTTGAAATATGTGAGTACTAAAGGTCGAAAAGGAGAGTTAGTCGAACAAATGCCACATGAAAAATTGCAAATTCCCTGTTGGGGCTTAGGCATTTCGATCACCGTGAGCCTCTTAAACTAATTGAATTCATGTTTTATTAATAACAGCTCACAGAACGGTCAGACCGACAGCAGACTCGAACTTCCGGGCCAAACAAAAATAGTCACATGCGCACAGTCGTAAATAAGCGATTATGTTTAAGGACACACAAAAGCAGCTCAAGTCCTGAAACAAATTTAGACTGCTGCTTCTAGCTTGTCGAGATTCATACAAAATGTAGAGACAAATGAAAACCCAACTTTTAACCAGCCCACAAAGAAAATGCAACCCTACGTGGCTTGAACCTTTCTCTAACTCAGACGAATGTTTTCACTTAACTACTCTTCCATATGGGAAACAAAATAATGTTCCAGGCTGTGTCTGGCTGAGAATAGTTTTCTTTTGCAAGCCTTTTAGTCTCTTAAATTCTCTCTTTCTCAGACAGACGGACAACGCACAATTCAATTAGCAAAGTGTAATCCCTTTGTATTTTCTGCTTTTTTTTCGCTTTACATCCTCATACAAGGAATGTCAGGAAGCGGCGTGCGAACTCAAAACTATCAACTTGCTCGCACACTTAACCAAATTGCATTCATTGGCTGATATTGGAATTGGATTGGGAATTCGAGTCGGAGTTAACGCTATCTCGTGGCTTAGCATAAGCACAAAGTTTCAATAGTTGTGCATAGTTTTTGAGCCCTGTCGCTTTTAACGGACATTCTTTGTGGTTCATAATAGAAAGTTGTACTTTTTAAATTGCCCCTTATGATGACCTTATTTGTTTTATGTAAACTATATTTTGATCTACTTCTCTTTAACTCATTCATGCATCTCAAAACATTTGCCACAAATTCACTTGCAGCTGCCACCTCCTCAAACTTTATTGCTCTGATGTGATCCTTAGAGCAGACCGACATGCAAATTACGTCACGCCGTTCTGAAAAACAGGCATCGACCTCGAACAAACCCCCATCCAAGTAAACAAACACAAGCCGTAACTAATTTTAATCCCCGAAACGCTGGAAGAATTGCCTACGCTGTTCACAAAGCACCCTGTCGTGCGCCCTGCACTAAAAATAAGAAGTCTAAGAGGACAAACATTTTGATGTTTATGCATTTATTTGTATTTAATTTTTTTAATTCTGTTTTTTTATTTTCTTACACAGCATAATTAAGGTAAGAGCTATAGCCAGATAGACGTATTTATTAGCCCAGATGGGCTAACATTTTTTATATGTTAGTCTCGCTCGACCTCGACCTGATAGCAAACAACAAAGACTACAACACTGCTATTGACTGACAACAATTCTAAAGCAAAGTGCCTGAAAATTTTCAGTTGAATGAAAATTTACTGTGGGTGTTGGGCCTGGCACGTGACTAAGTTGCACTGAAGGAGCTTTGAAACATCATCCGAAATAAGCTGCTGCCCTGACAAAATTTAACTGAACACCATGGATTTAATGTAGCTATTGAAAGGATTCGAGGCAAACTTATCTACAGCTGTCGTTTTAGTATCGGCAAATAAGCAAGCAAAGCAAAAGCGCATGCTACTGATGATGATGATAATGAGATTCATGCTTAAATTACGACTTTAACTGCAATGGCAACATCCGACGAAGGTATTTAAGTGACACAATGTTTTCGTTTCATGCACAACAACTTTTTACAGCAACAAAAACAACCATCATTAAGCTGCCTGCTAGAATGCGATAAATATTGCACTTCACATCAAGATATGTTTGCTTGCTCGAGTGTTTGTTCCCCGAGCAAATGAAAACCACCTCAACTAAACCAACACATATCTATCAGGGCCATTGCACGCCCATACGCCCACACGACCCGCTCATGCTTACGCTTCGTTTAAATGGCAAACGTTGTTGTGCTGTCGCCGTCTTCCCATTACCGACATCATCATACTTTGCCGTATGCTAATTTCTGAGGCTGATGTGTTGCTCTGAGCTCATTCAATAAATGAACTCCTCAATGTTTTCTCCGCTCTCCTTGCCGTTTCTTTGGCCGCTTAAAATCCTTAAGCGATAACAAACTTTAAGATATTTATTTTATCGGCTATGCTCGTACGTGCAGCTAATTTTTAATTTTGCTTAAAAACGTAGAAAACACAAAACATTGATGCGAATAAATAATTTAAAAAAAAATATATATATAAATAAACTTTTTAAAAAGTTTTCATTATCAAATAATTATGACCTTACAAAACCAGGGTAGAGGGTATCTTTTTGTCTAGCACTAAACTTATTTGAAACGTTTTATTTATTTAGCGCCAACTGCGTACGCGTGTTGCAGTTGCAATGCCTTCAATAAACTACCTGCGGATCCCAAAATTGATACGTGACCGTTTAGATAACGTGCCAGCAATGACAGTTAAATGCCACAAGTTCATTTGATTTCCTCAGTCACATTTAAATCGTCGCTTGACAAACAGAAAAAGCATACAGCTTTTCAGCAAGTCTGACATAGCACTAATAAGTTAATAAGAACGTTTTTATATTAACACGTATCTGCAAATCTACACACAAAAGTGGCAAGTCTTAGCACAACTCCTTATTTTTTTATCTACTGGCACCGAAAACAGCCGCCAAGTACATGGGGCATAGAAGCATAATTGAGTATTTTGTGGCACTTGAAATTAATAAAATGGCAAAAATTCATAACACGACATCAATTGGGCGCCCAGGCGGCCATTATTTTAGCTGCAATCCCCTTTTCCCACACGCATCGCCACATGATATGCGTATGTACAACAACACAGCTAAGAATTTGTTGCCAATGGATACTCTATATAAATGTTCATGTATCGATCCATTGGCATGTTCAAATTAATGTTTTTTTGGGCTCCAATTCAGGAATGAGGCATTTGAAGAAGGGGGAAACACTTGAAGCAATGGACATTATTTCAGGTTTTTTTTTTTTTTTTTGTACTGTTGTTTTGCTGCCAATTGGCATCTGCTTCATTCTAAAGAGCTCTAAATTGATAAGAAGCGATCAGAGAAACAGATTTTCCAGACACGCGACAGAGACAAGTGGCTTCAAAATAGAAGCCCTCATATTGCAATTAATGTTGAATATAATTTATGTTTAAGATAAAAAAAAGTTTTAGTAGTTATGAAACAGACAAAAAATAAGAGTCACTGCCATTAGTTGCAGTCAGAATCAGAGCCGAGCTGGAATCTGAGTCGCAGTTTGCGTCTGATAACAAAAACTAATTCAAAAATACGGAATAAAAGGGATAGATGGGCTTTTATGCAAATAGTAGGTCGAGCCTGACTAGCATAACTTAAAGTTGTGTGGCGCCAGGTAGACAAGCAGCCTCTTGCACTATTTCCACCCCCAATCCATTCCTGCACAACTTCAGTTTCAATTATGTGCAAAAATAGAAAATTGCATAATTGAAGGATCTGCGCTTGGGAAAAATATACATTTCTCTCTCTCTCTCGCTCTCTGTCTCTCTCTTTCTTTCTGTCTCTCCCTCTTTCTCTTTCTGTCTCTCTCTCTCTTTTTCTATATCATTTTACTCTGCTTGGCATGGGTTGGGGAAGTAGAATTGCATTGCGATTGCTAGCCACAGCCGGCATCAGTTTTATAAAAGTTCTGTGCTGGTAGGGCTGCTGGTAGCTAGCGACTGCGTCTGTCTTTTGGCATTATTTGTGAAATATTGGTCAGTGGTTTGGCAACAGCAAGGCGCTCGGGACTAGCAGGATGGCAGGGACAGACAGAGGCAACGCTGCATGGACTATTGTTGCATAGTGGCTGGTGTAGCATGTTAAATATTGATACAGTTGCAGTGTTTTCACTGCTCCCCAATTTTTGTAAGTAATGCCTCGGAAAACTCCCGAGTTCTTTACAAAAACTTGCGCATTTAGCTGTAGGCAAAACTTGATTAACTTTTTTTTTTGCAGCCATTGCGGTGGGGCTACATAAATCAGAGCCAGCTGAAGAAGTAAGTATGCAATGGAGTGAGGTACGTGCTCAACTTTTTAGCGGCGCTTGACTTCAGCATCATCAGAAACAGCAGGAACAGCAGCAGCCGCCGCCACTTCGGTTTGGTCTGGCTTCGCTCATCAGTAATCCCGTGCTTTGCTATTCAGACAACTGTCTTGGCTGCTCAAGGTCATCACCTCAACATTCACTCTTTCTAGCCTTTTTATGAGCAAACAGGGGAGAACAGAAAATTCTCATCATCATCATTATCAGCTAACAAAAATAACACACTTTGAGGAGTAAAGTTGACCTGGTCTTCAATGTCCATTTCCATTATATTCCTCTACCTCAACTTACTTCCCGACTCTAATGAAACACATTTCCCTGCAAACATTGAACTTTGTCGACGCTCTTTGCGCTGAAAAGGCAAATCTCTATTTGTGTGTACATGCATACGTGTGTGCGAAATTGAAGACAGTTGCTTTTCACTTTGTATCAAAGCGTTTTAATTGTTTATAGCATATGTTATTGTTGCTTTTGTTGTTTTGAATTGTTAATTTGCAACTTTTATATACTTTGTTTTGTTTTTTTGTGAACTCTTTGCCGTTCAAAATTAATTTCCTGTAGTCCGCTCTATGGATTAAGTTAATTCTCATCTCTTCTGTCTTTCCCTTTTTTGTTTGTCAGCTTAGTGGTACGAAGATTTTATTTTATTTATTTAAAAGTGGTAAAAACAAACATACGATTTTTTTCTTGCGTTAAATAGGTAGTTTTTTTTTTTTTAAGTTGCGTTAACAGTCTACAATGTTAAGAATTTGGGTGTTGTAATTATCGAGGAGTTGCTTGTAAGGAGGGTTGCGTTGAGCGAGGTCGTAATGTATTGCCTCTCCTAACTCTTAAGCTGCAAAGTTATATTATCTGACTGTCAGATTTATTATATTTTAATAATTTCGTCATGACTCTATCAATCAAAGTCAGTTTAGTGTTTTGGTCCTTCCGCTGCATTTTGTCTCTTTCCTTTATCTTTTTGGGTCTTTCGTTATCTTTAAGTAGAAAGCGCATATTTTGCCTCTTAGATAAAATGGTTTATAATTAATGCGCGGACTTTGGTGCAAATCGCTTTTTAGGGTTAATTACTATTTGCAAAATTATATGCCATTATTGTCAGGACTGTGCCTTTTTCTCTCTTTTCAGATAAACATATTTTTGAAGATGGCCGGTTGAATTGTTAGGTTAATGTTGATGATGCTCTTTAAATAGTCGGATTTTTGTATTTAGGCTCAGATGTGGAGATTTTTAAACGAATATTCATATCCAGCCACGGCAAATGAATTTACTAGCTTATCTTTTTCCACACTCCACGGAACCTTATTCTTTTTTTCCACCACTCCCATCAGCGGCTTAGGCGGCGCTCCCTTAGCAGCAGCCAGCAGGCGAAATTGGAATTACATATTTTAATGCGAATTTATTTGCATCTGGCAAACTTTTTGGTTCAGCAGCCGGACGGCTAATGAAATTATGGAAAGCAACAAACTAAAACTTTTGCCCTTGATAATGAAACCCCTCAACCGTTCTCTCCAAGTCAACTTGCAACCAGAGGGAAACCCGCAGCAGCCGTTGTAAATAGCTCGTTTTACTTGCATATTTTGCAAGTTTTTAATCAACTTCCCCGAGGCAACATTTCTGTGGTGTAGTCGCTGCTTATCAACGCCACCCCGCGTTACCACTTCCACCCTTCTCTGATCTTACCGCTGACAAGCGACAAACAGCAAAAGTTAAATGCAAGTCACAGATGAGCCTCCAAAGTTTTTCATTGGATTATTTACTGCTTCACTACTTCACTTCACCCCACGCACAACACAACAACAACAATGCTTGTCACTGAGCTGGGCAATTATTTTTGAGTTCGCTGAACTAGACATCGATAGTTTTATGGAATTAAGACTCAAGTCTCTGCGCGTGCGCAACGACTCGACGTCGAACTGGAGGCGTTGCCACGCCCTAAATGACTTCATGAACAGAATATGTGCTTGGTGGCAAGTATGTAATACTTCTTTAAGTGCGCTTTTTTCGTTTAAGATTTTAATATAGCGAGTTCTCGGCCCAAGCCGACATCGCTGTAATCCGTGGCAAGCTTTTGCAGCTTTGCTAACTGCGTAATAAAAGCAAATCCAAAGGAAAGTGAAGTGTTAGGATCCTAACTTAAATGGCAAAGTTTTGGCAACGTTATGTTAGTCTGCAGACAGAACGTCCAGTACGTATGTCAAGCTGTCCTTGTCCGGGTAAATGATGCAAAAATTGGCCAAATAACCAACTGAAGACAAAACAACAAATAGCCAAACAACTGTAAACACTTCAATTCTGGCTAAGAGCGAAAGAAACGCAGTGGGATGATGGTAAAGCATTGAGTTCCATCACACTCGATGCTGCGTCTCTGGCATATATCCAAATTAAATGCCGACTCTATAGCCTTAGTCTTGCCAACCGGAAATCAGTAACAGAGTTGTTAGAGCAAAGCAAAAAAAAAAGGGGAAAAAATAAGCAAGGAAATTGAAAGACAAAGCAAACTGACGGGGACAGAAGCTATCTTTGAAGAGCGGGGCTGGTGGTCATTTAGGCTCCCACCAAAGAGTACAATGATGAATGTGACGGGTCAAAGGCAAAATTCAAAGATATCACGTAAAAGAAACACAAAATGAAAGCAAGTTAGGTCCATCATCGATTGGGAGAAATTAAGAGGGATAAGGAGAGATTAAAAAAATGTTCATCCACGAACAGTCGGCGACAGACAAACGGCATTAAAAATATGTATGAATTTCCCTGTATGCTGTCCTCTTAACTGTTTGCAAGGGTCCAACTAAGTTGCTTTCTAAACACAACTTTAAACAAAGTAAGCAAAACTAAAAGTAAAATCGCTTGAATTACCTTTTTATACCCTGAACCCATGAAATGGGAATAAGGGGTACAATGGTTGTGCTTGCACACACACACACGTACAAACAATGAGTGTACGCGCAAAGGGTTCAGGGTATCTCCTAGTCGAGCTTTCTCGACTTGGGACTTTTGACTTGTTTTTATATGACTTTGGGTACGGCTACTGATGTCGGCGGAAGGACCAGAACAGGGGCGGAGTACAAACTGTGTAATATTCCCGATATGCTTTAAAGTCATGAGGATATGGGACAAGCCTGGAACGGACACGAACATGTTTACAGACAGAATAAAACAGGCTGCCCCGAATATTTGCCCAACTGGGATTTTGGCTTGCGGGCAGACGATGACGGAGGGTTGAACACCGACTTTGGGTGAATTATTTAAATTTCGTTTATTTAACTTGATTTGGCGAGTAAATTAGTAAGGGCCAACTAAAGTAAAAATCGCATTCCAACGATAAGAATTATACGCCCTTTTGCAAACTCCTAAAAATCGCTTTATTTTTGTATCGCATAGAGCAAAAAAATAACAGCGACAGAAGTCAGTTGCAGGCTACGTATCATGTCTGTTACTTGTTAAATAGCAGTGTGAGACAAGACGACGGACTGACAGAAGCCACAATTGCAAGGCAAGAAGCGTCTACAAAAGAGCCACCCACTCCACCCGACTCCAACCCAACTCTAACACTAACACTAACTCTTACCTAACCGAATCAAACCAAACAGAATATGCGGAGTAAAGCCCGCTTCAACCCTTCAGCTAGAGCAACGTGCAAATTATTGCGAAGCGAAATTGGGTCAACGGGTTTCTTTCCTTGTGCACACCCCATTGTTAACACGCTTTGTTATTGTTTTTGTTGTTGGTGAAGCAAGGATTGCGATTGCCCGCCTGGAGCTCAAGAAAAAACTGCGTACTAGGATTTTTTTTTATTAAATATTTAAATCTAGCGCTGTTTAAAACTCGGCTATCTTGGTTGAATCTTGTACTGTTGCTAGCCCTAATTTGACTGTGACCAAAGAATTCTCCTCGTTGGTGGTCTGCGGCCCGCTTTTCTAATTTTTTTTTGGTTATGTAAAACCGCATTTAATTCCAAAAATTCGCTGCTCTTATTGCTGCTTTGTAAGGCGCAACGTTATTCAATTTAAATATTTTGGGGAAGTCACAAATTACCGCCAGATTTCTATATATTCCATATAGTGCGAATGATTGGAGCTGATTTGTTTGTGTTTGAACTCGCAGAAATTACGGCTTACTTTGCTACCAAGAGCTTTGGCGAGTGTCAAAGGGGTCGACAACTTGCAAAGGCTCAGGAAAACGTGATCACACACACACAATCAACCCAGTCTGTAGGAATTCACATGAAACTTATATTGTGGTGTTACGTAATCTGCCTTCAAAACTGGTAAGTCTTCTTCAGTGTCCTTTCCTTAGAATCATTCACAGTTTAGCTTCAATTCAATACAGTTCGTTCTTTATTCAAGTAATTTTGTCTGACCCACAATTTCTTCCCCCAACCGCTTACCCTATCGTTGAGTGGTTTGCGCCAATTTTTTCATATTTTCATGCGTCTTGCAGGGACAACAAAAACAACAAGCACGAATTCTCGAGCTGGGAGTCAGTGTTTGACTAAAAAATTCCCTGTAGTCAGAAACAAAGAAACAAAGCACTTGTCTTTATATACTCTGGTTAATAACTCACAAGAAATTGCACACCTCTAACTTAACCACTCTTATAGAGGGTATTCGAGCATAAGACGGCAACAAGAACAAGAAGCAAAACAATGACGGCGTTGATTGTAAAAATGAGTAGAGGAACAGCAACAAAACAATGGCAACAATGTGTAGCGAAGTCAATTGCCTGACTAAGGCCACCATCTTGTGTGTGTGTGTAAGTGTGTGTGTGTATGTGTGTGTGCGTGTGCCATATTTCATTACATAACTGTAGGAGGCAATTGCTTCTTCAAATTGCCACTTCTGTTCCCGTTTCCAATTCCACTTTAGCTTCCTTTTCGCTATTAAGTATTCACGCCCTAAAGTAGACTTTGTTTGGGTCTTTCGCATTTTGCTTCGGCAATAAAAAGCTCCTTGGCATTTCTTTCTATTCTTTTCCCTCTCTATAACAAATCTTTAAAAACTTTGTAAGTCTGTGAGTAAGTCCACATCACTATTTCGCCTATTGTCCAGACCAAAAGCTATTAACATGGACAAACATCAGCAAAAATTTAAACATGTGCAATTTCATTAAAGTTAAAGCTAACGTTGTTGCTTTAGTGATTGCATTCATGATATAATAAAGGTAGCAGCGCACAAAAAGAGCCACAAAGGCAGACCTTCAAATGGACGATGACGAGTCTTCATTACTCAAGTAATCAAATTGCGTGCAGATTAAAGTTCAGTAAATGGGAAAGCTTGTATGAACAAAAAATTACAATTATGTAAAAAGATTATGGATAAACTTGAAACTTAAATTGTTTGACTTATAAGAAGTATTAAAAACTAAACCTTTTATTTTATACCAAATCGCACATTCGCAGACTGAATATTTTGAAACAGAAATTACTGCTGTTTGCATGCAAAACATACAATCATTTGTTTAGAATTTGTTTGTTATTGTAGTACTTTATATGCATGTGTGTTATTTAACTTAATATAAACATTAAGAGCTTCGAACCGAAAACATACGTTTTTACAAATGACTCGACTCTTGTCGAACATCAGTTTGTTAAAACGAAAAGAACAAAGAGAGAGAGAGAGAGAGAGAGAGAGAGAGAGAGAGAGAGCGCGAGAATAGTTGCTTTTGGGTGTGTGTGTGTGTGTGTGGCATCATCATAAATTTCAACATGAGCAGAACAAATTCCACATTTCGAAATAAACAAATATGTCAAGAATGGAAACGGTTGGAGCCATGCGCCGCTGGCTTCAACACATGACGCATGCAAAATAGCAGTCGAATGCAATCGACACACAAACATATGTAAGAACGGACACAAGAACATATTTACATATAAACACAGATGGGTAAACATAAATATATCCATATGCGATATTGAAATTAATCCGCAAAATCAATGCGCGAACGCGTGCTTCACTGGATTCGGAAGAGCGCAAGAGAAGGATAAAAAATGGAGCGGGATGTGTTTTCACTTCTATGTAACACAATGTGTTCAAGCCCCAAGATCATCTCAATGAGCCCAGATTACGAGCGCGGCTAACATTAGAAATGCATTATAGCCATACCCTATAACGCTCCACCCCTTTAAGAGCAAGGGCAACTCGCCTTGACAGCAGCATTTGTCATATTTTGTGCTTTCGTCGATGGAAAAAAATAAAATAAAACGAACAAATGCCAGCAAAAATTGTGTGCATATTTTGCCTGGAGCTAACAAACATACATACATGCATACATACATGCATTTGCCATGGATCTACAAAGGCAATGGAGCCAGATGGATAAATGAGAGAATAGGGGATGGGGAAACTAAATCGGCTGCACGTGCACTCATGCAGACGCAGGAATACACAGCAAAACAAAAGTCGACGCCAGCCTGAACAATATGTATATAAGTATGTATGTAAATTGTTGGTATGTATGCATTTTGTTTGTGCATTTATATGAATGTGATGCATTTTATATCACAAACATGCTTTCATTTCGTTGTTTTGTGACAGAGTGGAATTCATTCACGCATACAAAGTCCGCATATTTGCCTGTATGGGTGTGGTTCTTTAATAGAGCCGCCAAAATTGTATGTGAAAATGAAAATTTGCGAAACTCACCTTGTAAACGTCGCCGTAAGTGCCGGAGCCAATTTTCTGTATGAGCTCGTACTCGTCCTGCGGATTGCGTCGCGAGATGTCCGAGCTGAGCAAATTTGCGTTATGGTGACTGTGAGCGGCGGCCATGACGAGAACAAATTCACAATAGGCAGCGATGCCTGCTGCTGCTTCTTTATGTCTTTTACTGTTATTATCGTTTTGTGGCTGCTGTTGTTATTTTCTTTTACCTCCGCCTACCCGCGTGTGGTTAAGCTCCTGCTGCTGCCGCTGCTGCTGAAGCTGCTAAAAGGGGCACTTGTTTAATTTCAAGAATTGTAAAATTTTGCAATATTTGACATTTTGCTTGGAGCTCTTTTCGGCGCCTGAGTTTTAAGAAATCCAAACTTCTTGCAAGTTGCGTAACTTTAACTAACTACACACATAGCTGCTTATTAATAGAACTGGAATTTAAATTGGAAAGCGAAATTTGAATAAGCTCTTGCACACTTACACAAAAAACTAACAACACTCGGCTTTATTGCCTTGCACGCTGAAATATTCAGAAAAAACTCATAACAACGGAATAGAACACAATCTAAACAACAAAAACAACAGCCGAAAAAAAATACATGATGATAAACGCGACGACGGTAACGACGGCGTTAGCGTTGGCGTTGACGATGCAATGTGAGAGAAAGCGAGAGCGGCGGCAGAGGCGTAAGCTGAGGCATCGGCATTGGCGTCGTGGTCGCAAAAGTGGAAAAACAAGTGGCAGCAGCAATAACAGACGACTACAAAAATGTTCGCTTAATTTTTAATTTTTTTCTTATATTATTTGGGCGTCTCATGTGTCGCTTTTTTATTTCATACACTTCAACTCATAACAAGCATAAACAGATGCCAATTGGAAATATATCGCACTAACAAACACTCACACACACCGACACAACATGGACGTGCGACAGACACGGCGGCGTTGGCAAACAGGCACAGTCGCAAGCACACCGACGCACAATCACAGACACACACATATAAAAAGATACACGCGACAACACCACGAAAACAAGGCAAACGACAACAGCAATGACTACTGCGGCTGCTTCTTTTCAGCTTTGTGCTGCTTCTTTTCGGCCGTATGATTTTAATTTCATGTCGCGAGGCGTGTCTTTGTCGTTGTTCTGTTCAGACTTACAGCGCAGGGATAGTTGATGTTGTTGTTGCTGGCGCTTGATGCGCAGCCCTATGCGATCAATGCACTTAAATGCACACGTGCTAACTCGATAAATTTTTATTAATAATTTTTACGCACCACAAGCCCACGCACACATAAAACACACGCAACAAACCAACCGACGAGTGCAGCGCGAGAACATATATAAATACAATGCGCGCACCTACATTATTTTAACCAGCTTTGTTTCGCACTCATTTGGCACTGTTACATAAATGTAAAGAAATGTATCTACAATTAGGAGTAATGTTGAGGCACATGTTGCTCTGTAAACAGGGCTGCTTGTTAGGCTTAAATATTTTTTATTAGTCTGTTGTATGTTTCAAATAGCAAATAACACACCCATACATGTAGCAAAACATGTGTTTATATGTTCAAGCTTTAAAGTATACTTTGACGATGTGCGTGCTAGCACAAACTACTTTTTTGCTCAAAATGGAACTGTGAGCTGCAATCGATAGATGATTTTGACCTCACACATCTGTATGCTGAGGAATCGATTATTTTATCAATGTGGCCACTTGAGCGGCATGCTTAAAATAAAATTTCAATTGTCATTATTACTAAGAAGTTGGTTTAAAAATGGTTTATTTTCTTCATTTGTACATATATTATTCGTGATGGTAAAAAAGATTTATATTGACGCATTACAATTTTATAAAAAAAAACAACAAAATATTGCACTTGTGTAAAATTAAATAACATTATTATATGTAGCAAGAATACATTTCTGTACATACACACATGTAAGTATGGATATACATGTATTACATATGCGAGTACTTTCTGTTTTTGTGAGTTTTCAGGACTTTGATTGCCGGATTTATATTTTTGTTAATAATAAACACTATTCAAAACTATTATTTCGATTCGTATAAATGTAAACTGTAGATTTTTACAATTTCCTAATGCTTCGGTCCGCCGCAGCTGAGTTAAGTTTCGTTCTGTGAAAGGAAAATTGGAAAGTTTTGTTATACAAAATAAAATAATAATAATACATATTTAACTTTAAGAAAATTTAACTTTATAGCATAATCAAAAAAAAAGTTAATAAAAATTCTGTAACTTAAAAAACAAAATAATAAAATTTAAATAATTTTAGCTGCCATGCTAATAAAACAAATGTCGCTTAAGTTATGTCTTAATTTTATTTTAGTACAAAAGTGATAATAAACTTGCACTCCATTAAAATCAAAGGCTTACCCATATTCCTTTGTTAGAAAACAATAATCTTATGACCTCGCAAGTCATATCAAGTTTTTAGCTAAACTGGAAGCGTTGAGTGGAGACCAGAACTTTGCCTCGAACTCTGTTTATCTGTTTATCTATTCTTAGAACACTTTGCAGTTGGCGTCAAAATTACAAAATAATGCACATAGTAGTTTAAATTTATTCACTTATAATCTGAGGCTGTTACCTTTTAACTTGATTTAATATCTATGCACGCATCGTGTTTACTTTGTGTGCCTAACATTACTGATCTCTAGGCATCCTGTGTCCATGTTTTGAGAATACAATAACGAAAGTTATATAATGGCAAACCGATAAGGTTTGTGTGTTTGTGAAATAGAAGAACATCAATAATTGTTAGAAAGTATGTGTAGGAAATTATCATGGCGTACAGAATGCAGATAATAATTTGAATACGTGTGTTAATAGACAAGCTTTTAGACAGCAAAAGCATTTTAACAAGCATATTTAATGAAATCGATTTAAATTTAAAACATATAGCTCAAAGTATGCCAAAGAATTTTGTTATCCTGACGCCAATAGGCAAAGCCTTACAAACTCAAAATGAAAAACGTAAAAAACGTAGTTCTCAAACAATTGCATGTTGTAGTAAATATTTAACAGCATTTAGCGGACGTTTTTGTTAAGTAAAATAATGTTCAAGAATATTGTGTTGAATAAATTTTTCTTCAATTAACTATGTTCAAATCTCGCTCTGAGAGTACCGGAAATGAGGTTCTACATTGTGGCAAAGAGCAGTGAGGATACGGTCGGGAGAGTGTGTTTTTAAAAGAAGAAATAAATTAAACAAAATTAGAAATTAGTTTAGCCAACCAACCACCGAATTAAAGATTAAACGAAAGGAATAAAAGGACTAGGCAAAGGTGATCCCAAAAATTCCAAGAATAAACTTACAATTCCATGGAGAGTACTGTGGGATTAGGGCACGCTTGCGGGGCACGTATGTGACATTGCTTGTGACAGATCAACTGGCAGTCGCGGCATTCGTAACCCTGCTTGCCTGGCCGCCTTGGTATAGACTTCATGCAAATTGAACACTGTAATCCACTGCTGCAAAATGAAACAAATAATTAGATCAGTTTGTGGATAGCTAGAAAACCTAGAGAAAAAGATACAAATAAGCCCATCACTAACCCGCTCAAATGCTTGGCGATAAATGTGTGATCGTTGTAGATGTGCAATTTGGTGCCTTTGCGACGCCAACGGGGCCTTTGTGCAATGGCCAGCGGCACAATAAAATGCCTGCAATTAGACGAGAGTTAAAACATGATAAAAAAAAGAACAAAACGGATGTGCCACTTACCGCTTAACACCATTCTCCACTGTCTCTAGGACCAATGTGGATGCCTCATGGACATAGGTTTTATTGCTGGCCGAGGAGAAACCTGAAATGGCTGAGGATTCTGAAATTGAAGAACGTCGTGAGTGGTCGGTGATGGACGAACCGATGCCCATGCGGGGTCCTTCATTATTTTGTTGTTGTTATTCAGTTGTTGTTGTTGCAGTATTATAAATTGTATATAAATGTGTTCATAGTATGTAAAAGATTACATCCATAGATTATTGAGATCGAGACACACACCAACACCCGAATAGACCAAATTGGTGCAACCAACCAAATAGTTATTTGCATATAAAAAATTATGGCACATATGAAAGTAAATAAATAAAAACATTAAAATATAATAGAAGTGTATCAAGTTATTGATAACAAAATAAGCAAAACAAAAAATATAATATATATAATAAGTTTTAAAAGTTTTTTTGTTTATATAATTTGTGTGTTTGTATGTGTGTGTGTGTGTGTGTGTGTGTGTGGAAGCATAAAATAGAAATGTAACATATGGAGAGTATAAAATATATTAAAGGAAAAGGTATGTACATACAGATTGTAGTAGTATTTGTGCAGGAGACAGTTTGGTTTGCGTTGAGTTTGGAAAGTTAAAAAGAGAGAAAAAGTAGAACAAACAACGACATATAGATAGGGACACAACATACAAACATACATGAAACAATTGGTCTCGGAATGAAAGTATGAGATAAGTATGAAAATATTTATGTACCATCTAAGCTTAACATTTAATGGGATAAATGTACAATGGTGAAAACGGCACGAAATGTGCTTACTAGAATAGGTATCCAACATGATTATTTTAGGTGTGAAATAGTTTTTTAAAAATCAGATCATTTCTGAAAACTCTTTGTCAGTGCGAATGATTTGAAATCGTCCCCAATTGGATTTGTTGGGATAGATCTTTTGATCATGCATTATTTGTATTGGTTTAGCTTAAGGCACTTTATACCAATGTTATTATGCTTTTTGCTCTAAAAGATGTTCCATTTAAATGCAAAAAGTTAATCGATTTATAATTTAAATAATGCTCGAGTTGTTTAACTCGTATCTAATGCATGCAACTAAATGCTATGAGCGTGTATATGGTATTATGGGGTTGTGAATGGTTATTGGGTAATTACCAAGTGAATTGCTTTTAGACAGACTTGCACGATCGACAGATAATGAACGGGAAGATTCACCATTCAGGGTTCCTTGGGCTGTTCTTGTGAGTCCTGGGGCTGCTGTTGTTGTTGTTGTATTGGTGACTGATTGATGTGATTTATGGTTGTTATTGGGCTGGTCTGCCGATAGGGTGCGTGTCTTGGAGCGGCTAAGCCGCTTCTTGAGGGTGCCAAAGAAATTACGTTTTTTACTGCGCCCGCGATCATCCAATTCAGTTCCCGACTGATGCATTGGCTGCTGTTGCATTCCCAAGTACGGTGGAGTGGCCCCATTCCTTTGTAAACTATTTGAATTGTAGCCGCTGCCACTGCCGTTGGCAGCCCTGCCGGTGAGATTGCTGCTTCCATTCAAGCTGTAGTTATTGTGGTACCCACTGCCGTTGGGCGAGGAGGCGGCATTCGGCTGGCCAAACTGTAAGCATAATGAGCTTTCATTACGGGTAAGTCTCACATTAGAGAATAAAGTAAGTAAGCTTAGAAATTTCATGCCATCCTTGTATTACGAAACACATGCTTAACTCGCCTACTACTCACCTCAGCTGTGCTCTCCTCGTTACCTGTTGTGTCGCCAGCATGGCCATCAACCAGATCAGCCGGTAGTGGCTCATTCTCGGTGTTGGCAGCCTCGTTGGCGGCACGCTCGAAGGCCTGGGCAACGGCCTGATCGAGCTCTGTGGGAGACTCGATGACCTCGATCTGACCATCTTTGTTTAACTCGACCTGGTATGGTTTGTTGCGTTTTTTTGTTGTTGTTAGAAAAGCGCAGGGTTAGGCAAAATGATTAATAAACAGAACGAGAAACATTTTGAGATTAGATCGACTTAGACGCTACATATGTATGTATGTGTGTATGCATCGTTACGGGAAACACTGAGATTATTTAATTCCAACTAAAAAAAAACTGTAAACACGGAGGAACAGGCCAACGGAGACTCAGTGAAAGTTACCTTATATGCATTCGGATTGCTCGAGTTCTGTGGGGGGGAATAAAAATAAAGGTGCAAGATAAGGAATTTATAAAATCATAAAAATAAAGAGGGCAGCTTGTCAGGAAATGGGGCGAAAGAGGTGCCTCACTCACACACTCACCCGCTGCACACTGTGGATGATGAGGGTGCTCTTCTGGGGCTGCCCACCATTAGTGCCCGATAGTGCTCCGTCTTGGAGAGCACGCACAGCAGCATCGGCCAGATCAGCGCCATTGCGTATGTGCTCGTTTATGACTGGCGTACTGAGGCGCAGAGCCTCCTTCAGACGATTCGGACGAGATCCGGCTGGAATTTCGGCGCCCTCGATAAACACAAAGTCAACGGTAATGGCACCTGCCACAGGGTGCGTCTCGTAGGGACGCGGCTGCAACTGAAGCAGTTGCGTTGAGGCGGGCCCCACGGCCAGCTCATCAATTCCAACTAGGCCAAGGCCGAGGAACTTTGGCGGATCTGATGCAATCACTGGACGGTCGTAGACCTCAAAGAGTATTTCAGCAGATTGTGAGGAGAGTTCGCTAAAGTTAAAAATAAAAAGTGTTGATTGGAACATTTAACACAGACATAGGGCGACCTACAAAAGGAAGTGCTCGTCCCAGAAGGGTTTGCTACCACGCTGTGTGCCCGTTTGATTCTTCTGAGCCGGCTCGTCCATCTCGATAACCACATATGGCTCGTGAGCGTCCCGTAGTCCATCGCCCTTAACGATCTTAACAAGCAATCGGCGGCCGGATACCATGTGCTGGGAGTCGCGTAGAATGCCTGCTCCAAGGCTGTGCTCCATGTTGCCCTGTGTTTGGGCCGAGCATGCAATGAGCGATTTACAATGAACGAATTAACAGTACAGAAGATTCAGAGAAAGAGGGAGAGAGATAGGGCGCGAGAGAACACTAAGAGATAGTAGTTGGTGCTTTTGAAATTCGCCTTTAATCAAGCACGTAAGTACGTAAATCGGGAGGAAGGAACTATGGAAATAGAAGGAGTCTGTTTTACTTAGTAATTATAATAATATTGAAAGTATTGATTGCCCTGAAAAGAGAGAGCGCAAAAGAGAAAACTTTTACTCATAGTATTTTGTGCTTGAAATTGAAACGGAAATATTAACATGGTGAGGAATTGTGAGAGGACGGCAAGAAAGGCGAATTTCATAAACAGAACATAACAGAACAACTATAAACAAGAGTTGATGCTGTGGCGTCAGAACAATGAGAAGTGTTGTTGTTTTCGTATGTGTGTGTGTGTGTGGAGAACAGGAAATTGAGATAAAAAAAAAGAGAAAAGGAAGGAAACCAACACAATACTAAACAGTGTACGAGGTGATTGATTGACTACTCGAGTCAAGTACAACTGAAAAGACAGTCAACAACACACAACAGAGAACAGGCAGCAACAACCTGCTTCTCAATGCTCTACACGCTCACCGCCAGCGAGTCATAGTGAATGGGATAGATTACAGGCAGCTCCATTGGCTCCACTTCGGCGCGGGGGCATGTCGAGTAGATGGAGAAGTCCACCGGGTAGACGGTTTCACGCAGCGCCGTCGTCAGTATGTCGCTGATGACCGTCTGCAACTGCTGCTCATCTTGATCCATGGCTTTGATAGCTCCCACGCTGTTCATGGCAATGCGAACCTGTAGTGTGTATTGAGCATGTATAAAGATTATTCCACACCTTGTGATACATGCATAATTGCACATTACTTACGTCGGGATAACCATCGACACGCATCTCACCCTTAAGCGTATTGTAGTTAATGGGTATAGACATGCGTGCACGGAATCGCGACACGGTGACCTTATAATGCGAAGTCTCCACTTTTCCCGACTTTTGCCTGAAAGTCTTCACCTGGAGCACAGGCATCGCGTCACAGTCAAAGGTAATGAGCTACACGTAATTTGTTCCGATTAAGCAAAGTTTTTAAATATTTATGAATGAATTATATTGAAGATTACCATTTCAGCAGGATTATGCTCTTCGCAGTTGCAGAAGATGTTGTTTAGGCCCGGCGCTGGACTATCGGGTAGAACGCGCACCACTTCAACCGCCACGCCATGCTGCATTTAAAGGAGAAATACATAATACGTTAAAGCATTTTACAAGCGTTTTAAACTGTTTGCCAGTTTTAAGGCTTTTGGGGGCATTACGTAAGCGGCAATTATAAAGAAGTAGCTCGTATGTGTCGCAATCCGGAATTAAACACAAGAGCCAGAAAACCATGACAAATTGCGAGAGTGACTCACAAGCAACATTCAACAGCAGCAGTTATATATAAATATATACATATATATATATACATATATATACATATATCAACTCTGACCTTGGCCTACGTTTGGGGAGAACGGGCTGAGCGCATAAGAGCCGATTAAAAGCTGCGCTCAAAACGCGTTTCCATGCCGGTCATGGCTGAGCGGCTGCCTACCCAAGCTAGTAAGTATGTGTAGTGTTATGTTGCCTGTTTTTTAAAGTTGAAAGTCGAGGCCACGCTAAGAACTGAGTTCAATGCACTGCATTGTATGAGAATATCCTAATGACATCACAACTGTATACGTAAGTTATTGAAGATGAGGTCAAAGCTGATGTCATTTATTTATGCACTTACCTCCTCGACGGATTTGCGCAGGGTATCATTAATAGCTATTACCCAGGACATGAGTAGCTCGTTGACAATAACAAGATCGCTGTACAGCCATCGAAACACTTGACTCGTCCACGTAACGGAGCTCTGTAGGCATAGAAAATAAAAATAATGACTAATAGTTAATAAATGCATTCACTTACCGTTTCTGGGCCGACCACATTCGATGGCGGTGGCACGTATCTTTTTTTTCGATTCTCTGGTCCTGTTGAGCTTTGTCGAACCACTCGACGTCGGGGACCGCCGCCGCTACCACCAGCAAGTCCACCGCTGCCCATGGGCGATGCTGTGGAACGTCCTCGACCCGCTGACCCACCGCCTGTCAGCGGCTTGGACAAATCGTCTACTTTGCTCTTGGTAGCCAACAAATCGCGTGGCTCGGACAGACGCTTTTCCGGTTTGGCACCACCACTAGTCGCTATAGCGCCGCCGGGAGCCACACTGCTCTGACGACTGTTGCTGGCGCTGCCGGAAGTGCCCTTTTTCAGATAGTTGCTATAGAGCAGCTTACACAGCCAGACGGAGAAGAGGGCCAACACGGCCCATAAGAATATGAACATGGCTAGGGAATCCATTGTTAAGTCACCAAGTCCCTCGAATGAACAAATATAGTCATCGATTTGATCTGCTAGATCCATTATTCAGTAGCGCAGAACGTGGAGAACATCATTATTGATATCCGTAAAGCTGAAAATCGAAACAGGTAAAGTGAATAGCTTTAAAATCGACATCGAAACAGTTGGCCCATTTAGGCCACATACATATATGTACGTATGCATGCACGAATGTAAGCAGTCGGTGTCTTTGGCTCTGGGATCTCTCAGGTCTCTATAGCCAGCCAGCAAAAATCCCACGTCTATTTATAGATGTTAGACAGAAATGAAATATGAAAAACTTTTCACTCACATGTAAAATATTCACAAGGCAGAAGAAATAATAAAACTTTGAAGAAATCGATTTTAAAACTAAATGAATAATAATTATTTATTTTATATTCATTTTTAATGTGTTGAATTATTACAGTTTATAAACACAACCAATCACAAAAGACTGCAAGAAGTAGGCAATCTCAAAAGAAACTTGTGTTATGTTCAAAAACCGAACACAAATGAAACTGAACTCATACTATTATGTGTAGCTCATCTCAGAAAAACTCTCACAAAATATTCTTTCTGCGGCATCTGTTGAACCAAACCATTTGTGCGCCGACGCACTGAGCTTGCTACACAATTTGTTTTAATGGGTTCCATGCTCCGACCAGTAACGAAGAGACAGATGGGAAGAGAGCAAGTGGGAGAACATATTGTTGGAGTTGTTGTGAAAGGCGCCCAGCTAATGACGTCATTACTTTTTAAGGTTGCGACGTGTTCAAAGAACATGCCAAATAAAATAAAAATCGAAAAGATAAAAACAAATAAAACAATGCTGACTCACTCAAGCCAAACATGAAATACGCTTGCTGGCGTATTATTTGTGTATTGTTCAAATCACACCTTAAAAAATCAAGCAAAAACAAATTTATCAAAAAAAAAACTTTTAAAATAACTACTTGCGATAGTAATGATTTATTTATTTATATTTTGAGATCTTAAATGCGTTACAAATTGCATGCCAAAGTACGAATGCGAGAGAAGAAGCGAAATGTGCAATTGTATGTAAATAAATAAAAACATACAAACATTAGTTCCCAATCGGCACACACACTCACAAAATAAATGACGTAAGGCAGAGAGAATTGTATGTGGAATCGGAAAATTTGAATTTTACTTTGCTGGTCTTATGGCATTATACGATATTTATTAAAATAACAGTTTCAAAACAATTTTGTGAAAACTTAAAAAAGCTACAATAATTCTCTACTTTTTAAGAAAGTTCGACTCGTGCATTCCGACCGACTGTTTGGCACTCGCTGCAGTTAATATTTAATCATTTGCTTGCTCAGCGTTGTTCAAAATATATTTCATTAAATTTTGGCAAACATTTCGTTTGCCTGAGAGCAAGGCTATTGGCCATTTGCTATTGGCTATTAGCCACTTGTTTTTCAATTATGTCTCTCACTGACAGCCACAAAGAACAAAAAATCATGGTAAATACTTACATACATACAATTTAGTAAACCAGTGTACTGTGTTTTTTGCTGCTCCTGAAATCTGTTTCCTATCATTTGCGAATATTTATTCGCATATCTATTTGTCTGTTACCATTATATACATATATACGTTATATATAGTACATAGATACATCTGCTTAGTCTAGTGTGAAATTCTTACTGCGCCGCTGACTTTGACTTAACCGCCTAGCCACCCCTCCCCTTTGTTGGCCGTGTGTGCGCTGGCGCGTCTATTGACCCCACCACGTAGGCAGAAGAGGGAAGGGAAGGTAAGAAGACGTCGCTATTACGAGAGCAACAAGTATTCGTGGGTATTTTTAATCATAGAACAAAAGCACGAAACACACACAACACAACTGATGAAAATACAGTGCGCTTCTTTTGCTCATTTGCCAAGGGGCAGCTGGCAGGCCGTCAATAGCTCTGTACAAGTGTTAACAAAGAACAAATATTCATTATTGTTGTTTAAGAAATGCCACCGCACAGTTTCTCAAATCATTAGTGATATATAAACATACTATTTGTATGACCAGGGGGCGATATGAGACTTTTAAGGGCAAATCATTTCATTGTTGATTTGATAATCAGCAAAGCAGATTTTAATTTAAGACTGGAAAAAACGAACGAGCAGGGCTAAGCGGTGCTTCCGTTGTAACTGCACGCTGGGTACCGTTATAAAGGTCAAGAGCTACACGATTGGTGTTCTATCTCAATATTAGCTGGTAATAAAGTACATAATGAGAATGGGAACATAACAGCACTTGCAGGCCAAGTGAATAGATGCACACAAACATTACTATTGCGAATTGAAATGCTATATTGTCGCTATAAATACAAGTTTAGTAATGCGAATCACCTTACCTAAACAGCAAAGTTGAAGGCTGTGGGAAAAGTGTTTGGAATGTATGTCAATAAGTAGATGGTCAAATCAATACAGTGATGACGTACACTGACGCATTGCTTTGTTTAGTCTATGGTTATCAGTGTAGGGAAAACCATGATATGTGCAAATATATGCGGCGTATACGAATATTAGATAATTGCACGTACATGTTGTAGGAGATGCTGCCAGGTGAAACAAACTGAATTCATATATTTTGAAATTTTAAGTGTTACATATTTTAAATTTTAGGCTATTTGTGAGTAGAATGCATTAAAGAGAATAGGTGGGTATAATAATTTGAACAATTTAGCTGCGAGTATTCACAGCAACGATTGAACATGATATGAATCTTAAGTGCTTTTGATGTTTATCTCCCAAGAAGGCAACTCTCAGTCAGCTGACTCATTCATGATTTGAACTTGACTTTCTTATTAGGTAGCTCGATAAGCAGTGGAAGTCATTCGATAGAAATTCAGCAAAATATTACTTGGTTAGAAATGCATCCAAACCAACTACCAAACGGTTCTTACGCGTAATGGGTCAATAACATGTGCGAAACCGCTTTTGTGCTATACCTGCTGATGTCATGTTAACTGCTATGAATAGAATATTGAAATTGACAGTCGTCATAAACAACAAATATACATACGATGTCTACAATTTTGTTAAGTATTAAAATGCTGTGTTTTGTGCTTATGTGAAGTTTTGGAGATGATTCAACGTCAAAAGCTTTCACAAGCTCCCTTATCGGCAAATCCCCACTTTGCAGCTATTAAAGTCGACTGGCGTTTGCGACAGGCCTAATAATAATAACAATAACACAAACTGCAGCTCAACTAAGCTTTAAAAACCACTCACTTTCGTTTTTTCTTACTATCACAGAAGCACATAAAAACGGACCTTAATACATAAATATGACACCTTAGGGTCGCTTCTAATTTGCTTTTCAATTAACGTAAAAGTTTTAAGGCATCAGCTCAAATAAAATCAAAGTTTGGGTTACTCTCATCATCATCATAATAACATCGCAGTGGCGAAAGCGGATGTAGTACATGTTTGCAAAAAAAAACAAAACGTTGTGTATGCGAGTATGTATAACTATTAACTATTGCATTACGCATAGTCAGTTAAAAAGTAATACAGAATTGTTGCGTATTTAAATTGTTGGCCTGGACAACGATGTGAGCAAGTTCAAGCTAAGCTGGGGCTGCTAGCTGCGAGCAAGGTTCAGCTGCTTTCGGTCTATCAGACCTTTCAACTTTACACGCTAACTTGGAAAAGTTAACTGCCGTGGCTCAGATATCGATTATCTGGCTGGGACAGCCATGCTAGCTTTGTTTTGTTTTTAATTTTTCGAGTTTGATTTCTGTGTTGATATTGATTTTGACTTTAAGCATCCGCTGACATCACACCACAAAAATTACTTGGCATCGTTACGTTACGTTTATGTACGTAAATTTTTTTTTTTAATTTCTTCATTTGCCCGTCAAGTTCTTTGCGCATTCTGTGCCAGACCAGAGTTGTTATATGTACTTCATGTTTTTGGCTTCAACGGTTCAAATGCCTTTAACAATCGCCGCTAAGGCAATTGAACTCTGAACAAATGTTTTGACCGCAGTGTTGTCAGGGCAACCTGCACACGGTCGTCAATAAATTTTTTAGAAAATGGAATTGATTAATTAAACATTATTTTAATAAGAATTGCAAGAAACAAAAAAGAACAGAAACAAATGTGACTTGCTCTGTTGTCTCCAACTGCGAGAGAGTAAAAGCTAGCGGCAAAAGCTTTTGGGAGAGTACGACAGCTCTGCTTTTGGGGTGACAAAAGCAAATGGAGCTCGTTTATGAGGTAAGCAAACAGGGGTGGGGATTTAAGGATTTTTAGGTATTGGGGGTAAACAAAAATGGCAGCTTCTACTTTTAATTGTTCTTAATTTATGCCGCTGTGCTCTGAAAGCGTATCGTTTCAACTGTCGTGACACACATTCGCTGCTGGGCAAGGGAGGAGGAGAGACGTATTTATTTTAGTAAGGGGGTCGATGCCGGTGTCACCCGCTTAAAGGCGAGGCGGAGGTTGTCTTTGTGAACGAACAAACTGATTCAAGAGAGTGACAAGAGTCAGAGACACGCACTCCTATTGGGAGTATTTCAGTTCTTAATGGACACTAAAAAAAAGTGAAAAAAGAAATCAAAATTGTTTGGCAACGTGAGAAACTTAAAATACTAAATGTATTTTATGTAAAAATTTTAAATTTTAATATGATTATATTTTTTTAGTGCTTATTGGGAATGTTATTGTTTCTACATTTGTTGAACCACTGTGCACTTCATAATGACATTTATATATTAACACGGTATAAATCCACACCCGATTGCCCAGCCCAACTCAGCGCTGAGCGGACTTAAAATGCGGGCTACAGTTCTCTTCTAAGGGGTTGTTTTTCTAGGCTAATTTACTCACCATTCCATCCACAGGCAGCGGCGATATTAATTGTTGTTGTTTTCAGGATATGCGTTTTTATTTTTGTCGGTTTTGTACGTATTGCGTAGAATTTAGCATTTTTTGTTTTGGTATTTTATTATTTTTTTTTTCATTTGATTAAGGGCGACAAAAAAAGATTGCATATTATTATAAAGAACTCGTTTGTTTCTGTTAATTTATCCACAAAATTTATAAATAGAAATATTTCTGATTATATTTGTTAACCACAATTATGAATGTTCAAATGTAGGTTTGTCAATGCAAACATATGTGTGTATGTTTTAGTGCTTTGAGTATTTGTTCATCACAGTGAAGCAAAGCAAACATAGTATGAATGTGTGCGGTATTATTCTAAAGTTTTGTCTGCGTGTATGCCAAAAATTTTGAAAATTATCAACAATTGATTGAAGCGCCACTTTTGTGGGTGTAAAGCGGTATATGCATAAGTGAAGGTAAGATAAAAGAAACTTGGGAAATAGTTTAATATAGATTATTAAATATACTTATAGCAAGTTGGCTGAAGCTTAAACTCACACTTCTTTGGAGTCGTTAATGGCCACTATACCCGCTATTACACTATATTAACAACAAATTTGAACACTTGGTTGAATAGTTTTAATCACTTTTCTGTTCGTAAAACGTTGCAGCTATTTAAAATATAAGTACTGTTTTTATTGAAATAATCACAATTTATTTTCTTCTAATAAAAGTGGCAGCGTTGATAACTGAGATAGACTGGGGGACGGTTCGATTCGGTCGGTTTCACGTGTGATTAACTTTACATAAGTCGTAAAATGAACTGAAAAAGAAACATTTGTACGGTTGAGCTCAACATTGTTAAAACCAGTCGTTTATTGTTGCTTTGGCTGGCATTATTCCAAAATAGTAGTTTTAGTTCTTTTATTGTTTTCATAAAGCGCTGATAAGTTCAGCTGATGGAATTCAAATTAGGTTGCTTTGGTAATCGACATGTTGAGCATTTTGTACCAATATTAAATAACACTTACACACGCACACACACATATACTGCTCGCCACGTTTCTGGGTTGTATATATGTATATTCAGAGCTTAACAACACAACAAGCTAAATTGCACAGCTTCATTGAAAACATATTGTAAATACTTAGATATTATATTTGTTATACTATTATAGATGAAAACATCTTGTTTGATTGCCGCATTATAATATTTTCGAAATATTTACCGATTGTTGATTGATTAAAACATTCATATTTACATAAAAGGTGTCTGGGTATAAATTGTTTTTCATTTTACAGAGCTTACTTATTTTATTTTGCTCATATTGTTATACATATATGTAGTTGCTGCCAAATTTCATTCGCAACCAATTCACACAGACGCAACACACAAACAAACGTGCATTAAAAGCAAACGGATTGTTGTTGTTCTTACTGCTTGTTCTTATTTTTTTTTTTTACTTTTGCAACGCTTTCGTCGATGCTTTCCAATAGGCGCAAACAACAAGATTTACCGCTGTTTTATTTTGGCCCAGGCACAAACACACAGACGCACACAACATACATACAGACGCAATTAACGGAGTTCCAATATAAGATGAACTCATATGCGCCACGCAGCACTTAACATATGTAATAATGCAAAGAGTTGAAATAATTTCGTTTTAATTAAGTTAAGGTTTAGTTGAGTGGATTTTTAAATGTTTAGCAAAATTCAGTTTTGCGCTCGTACCACCCGTGCACGCTCAGCTGTCCAATAAGACTAACAGCTCTTGAATTAGATTCCGATTACGATAGCTAGTTCCAGTTCGAGCTAGAGGTGAGTCAAAGAAGAACTGGTTAGACACGCGTAGGTTCTCAGTATTTATTTAAGTTTTATCGCTACTTTTGCCGCACTCGCACGATTCAAAACTGGATGCTGCCTTACAGAATCGTGTCAAAAAGTATTTCACATACGATTTATTTTTTTAATTTTTCAAGCCCCCACCACCAATAGGGGAATTAAACTGTAATAAGTTTTATTTATACATACAAACGCGTGTTGTTTATTTCACTTTAAGTTCTGTTAAATATGCTTATTATGCATTGCATTCCGATGCGTATCTGCTTATAACTTATACCACTTTAACTACTAAAATGAATCCGTTGCTGATTTTTATTTTGATCTCAAGTTAATTTTTTTAATGCTGCTGCTTTTGACGCCAATGTAATTTTATTTTTTATTTTTTTTTTGTCTATATGCATGTATATTGAATATTTGTATTATATAAGTGTATAAAATACACATACATATTTAATATATGCTGTTCCTTTTCTCCGTTTGATCATCTCGTTTTTAAAATAGTTTTTTTTTTTTTAATATTAAACTGTTTGCAGTGGTTGCAGCCAATGCAAAGATCATATATAAAAATACAAAAATCATAACATTTTCATATACACTGTTCATATATGTGTAGAACTTGAATTAAATATATATAAATCGACCTTGCACAATCAATATCAAAAATTATTACATATTTAAAATTAATGCCCATCCGCAATTTTTCATGCACATTGTTGTATAAATAAATGTTACACTTAATAAACAATTTCACTTCGTTATGTATATATGTAAACGTATTTCTTAATAACTAATCTCATCCCCAACGATTTTATATTCGTATATGCTTGCTTAATGTTTGATTCAAGTTGTTGCATAAATTTCACTATTTAGTCTTAATTGTTTATGGAAGTTGAAATTGGTACTCAATATGTTTTTATATGTTCAGGATCAACTAGGTAAACAATTTGAATTTCTAATAGAGGAGAGGTGTATTATATTACTTGCTACTTGTTATTGATTAATTTATGTATGCATTTAAATGTGTATGTATTTATGTGTGTATATATTTATGCAGCAGTCAATAAATAGTTGATATTACTTTGAATTTCGCTGTAGGTGCCTTTTTATTCGTAATTCGTATAGAGCGTTTATAGATTATCAATATCTTGTGTCTTGTCGTAAATATGTACTTATGCATTTGTTTTTATGTATTTATGTAGTTTACAACGTTAATATTTTCAAAAGTGCTGAACGCACCACACTCAATTCCGCTTTGAAATGTTTTGAAGACTTTTTTACTTGTTATTGATTAAATTTTCTGCTTAACGTTTGGTTAACACAAATTGTTGAATCGACTTCTCATCGATACCTCTTGCGTTTTATGAGATCGTGACTTAGGAAATTATTAAATGTATCATGTTAAATGTTGTTGCCGTCTTGCGAAATGTTCAAGAGTTGGTTTTTGCAAAGTGCTCAAATGCAACGATTGAATCATTTGTTTTGATTATATTAAGTCCATAAGGAGCATACATATGTATAAGCTGTTGTGACTCACGTGAGTTTACATTTGTGTTTTTTTTTATTTTTATAATACTAACTGCTCATAAAACTTTTTCGCATGTGTCTATCTTTGTGAGAGTTTTATTGGTTAAAGTATTTGGAATCGATAGATGCTTGTTAAAAATGATTTTTTTTTTTTCATTTTGTAAATTTTTTTGTAGGTTTATTTTTGGCTTATGTATATATGTTATTTAATACGAGCTTTTGATTTTTTGGTATTTAAGAAAAAACGAAATGCATTTGCAATCAGTGCTCAAAGGCCAAGAAAGAAAAGGAGCCAAGGATAGTAGAGCAGGATAAACAAAACGCGACGGGTTTCATTGCATTTCTTGTTCACATTTAAATTGATTTTACTTATGTAAAAATAATGTACAGTTGTAAAATTACTTACTACAATTTGCTCGCACGAGATATTTGTTTACAGTTGCGTAACTTAGAAATCGATTAGATTTACAATTATTTTGACTAATGGTAGTTGTAAAAAGCTGATACACAATTCTTTAAATGTGTAAATTACACATACACATAACATGTATCTTTATATATATAGGTAAACTATATATGTATATTTATGTAGATATATATAAGTTTTGTATATGTATATATGCTTGTATATACCCGATTCGGGCGCCATTCAAATATTTGAATTAAATACAATTAAAAAATCTTAAGTTACACATTTAGATATCTGACGCGATTTTTTGTTCACTTGCAATATAACTCAGTTCGCAATTTGTGTGCTGATTGCCGTAGACACGCCCACCCAACGCTCTTGGGTAGGCTCACATTGAGGACAGTGTATATTGTTCTGTTGTTGTTATTTGTTATACTTGGTGAAGGCAGTAGACAGTGAGAGGTTGTTTAGAATCTAAGTGTTTTGATCTATCTACGATTGAATTCCGATTTAATAGCTGCAAAAGCAAAAAATCACAACGCATTTTAGATAACAGTCAAACGGAAAGTAAAATCAACTTACCGTCTATAATTTCGCTTTTCACTTTCTGTATCTCCAGTCGCATTTCGCGCACTATTTCAGCCTTAAGGGTGTCCAGGTCGCTGTTGGACAGCGCCAGCGACAGACCATCGCCATTGACCTGCTATGCGGAACAGTGGTTAATTAAAGTCAGTTGGGTATTGGCTGCCGTTGATAAACTTACCTTGAGAATAGTTTCTTCACTGGCGCTACCGAAACGCTTGCGCATGGGACGTGGCGATTCGCCACCACTGTTTGTTGTGTTGTTGTTATTGCTGCCGGCACTGGTGTTGGCACCACATTGCGCACTGGACGCGGCACCGTTGCCGCTGCCACTGCTTAGCTTGTGTGGCAGTGTGTTTGACTTTTCCCACGGCCTTTGCTTTACTTCTGGCTCCAGATCCGGCTGCATATAGTCAAAAAATAAGATGGAGATTAATCTGTTTTAATAACATAAATAATAATAAATTCACCTCTTTTTTCTCGGCTTGCGCACGACGCCGAGCCAACGTTTTGGCCATTTCGTCCATCATGGATGCCATGCCGTTAGAGCTCCGCCCAATGGTGCCGTAATTGCCGCTGCCGCCGCTGGATGTGCTGCTGCCGCTGTTTTCAGGCGCGGCTGTGGTGGACTACGAGAAGCAAACACAAAAATTTTCCAAAATGAGCACTCACATTTTACAGGTATCCTTACCTTGTTCTTTTTAAGCTTAAATTGTTGCAACTGCGATGCCAACGAGCCCATTAGATCGGCTTGCGGATCGTCCTTCTTGCCTGCTCCGGCAGCACCCAGGACTGGCGGCGGTGGCGGTGGCGGCGGTGCTCCAGCACCACCTGGCCCAGGAGGACCTGGTGGGCCACCCATGGAAGGTGGCGCTGGAGGTGCCGGTGGCTGTGGCGGCGCTGGTGCTCCATTAAACATCTGAGGCGGGGCCGGCGGTGCACCTCCGAATGTAGGTGGTGGAGGCGGCGGTGCAGGCGCAGACACGTGGCCAGGACCACCACCTGTGCTGCTCATGCGATTAAGCGGCGGTGGCATGGGCACACCACCACCTGGCTGCTGCATCATGGGCGGAGCTAGCGGTACTTGACTGTACGAATTCTCCACCTGCTGCTGCTGTTGGCCATTGTGTTGGCCATACCCAGGAGCGGACATTCCCGGAGCCTGCGGTGGTTGGGGCACCAATTGCGGCTGGCTGGTGTAGACGACGCTATTCGAGCTGGCTGAGCTCGGAATGTGGGTGGCCTGAGTAGCCCCGTAGATGGGTCCGCCTCCGTTTTGATGAACCGGCGGCATTGGTGGCTGCGGCTGTGTCGAATATTGATGTAGATTGAGATTGGGATTAGAATTTGAGAGCACATAATGGGGCTGCTGGTACTGTTTCCGGATGGTTGTAACGTTGGTAGCAATGGTGGTGGTGGTGTTGGTAGTGGGTACAGTTTGTTGTTGTTGTTTTTTTTATTTTTTTTTTTAAATAATTTGAAGCCAATTGCGGACGTGCGAATTTTTGGAATGCAATGAGACAGAAACAGAAACAGAGGTAATGGTAGCAACATAAGAGGACTTTAAGCTGTTAACGGGACAAAACCTACCTGTGGGGGCGCATAGCCTGCTTGCACCATCTGTTGTTGTTGCTGCTGCGTGGTAGCAGCAGTATAGACAGACTGTTGTTGTTGGTATTGCTGCTGTTGCTGTGTCTGACCGGGTGCTGGCGGTATTTGCATTTGTGGGTTGCCCTGCTGTGGCAGGCCATTGGACGTGGGCCCGTTTGCGGTGGGTCCGTAGTGGGCACCAGGCTGTTGCGTCAATTGCTGTTGCTGCTGCTGTTGTTGCGGCGGCTGGGGCGCCGGAGGTGCGCTAAGGGAATTCCTTTATTTTGTCAGCAAATTTTGAAGATTTTGCGAAGATCGATCGAATATGAGTGTGTGTGAGTGTGTGTAAGAGAATATAATGAGACAAGTACGACGACAATAAACAAAACGAAGTGCGCATTGCAGTAGGAGAAGAATATGTGTGATTGTGGAGTTAAAGAGAGAAGAAATACAATGAACAAAATCAAAACAAATGTTGAGACTGATTGATGATCACTGGCATGCCCTAGAACTGATGCTACAAATAATTGCAAGAACCCACCTGCTGGTGCGGTGATGTCCCTGCGGCGTTGGCGGACTCTGCGGTATATTGTTTTGATTTGTTTGCGATGTGGGCGTTTGAGCCGAGGGCGTTGTGTGACCTCCAATACCGTTGTTCTGTCGCAGAATTGCGGCATCCTCGCTGGTCATCGTGCGGTAGCCCATGTCTTCCTCATATCCATTGCCGTTTGTAGGCTGGCCGGTTGGATTGTTGATAACGCGACCGCTTAGCACCTGCAGCACGTTAACAGAGACGCATGAGTCAAGCAAAAGCTATAAATGCAAGGTAGAAAAGTTACAACTTACCTCTAATGCGTGCATCATGGCGCGCGCGAAGTTTTCCGCATCGCTCTGGCTGGAAAAGTTGAGACCGTATACATACTTAGAGTCGCGCCACTGATGAAACGTTGCTGTGGCCTGATTGTATTTAAGACCCTTCAGTATTGAGCAGTTGATGACCACTTCGTGGTCTTGTAGCTTGCGCCCCACCACCCGAAATGTATTATTCTGCTGATGATGATAGATCTGCACCTTGCTCAGACCTGAAGAGCTGCCTGATGGAACCCACTTCTTCTGGTTGTCATCGTACACCATTACGGAGGCGCGGGCGCCGATAATGCTTTGCTCACTATAACAAAATGAAATGAAAGAAACAAGACAATGAGTATTTGAGCTGCATTATAGAAGACCATGCTACTATCAAACAAAAACAAAGACATGATCAACATTTTCCAGAATACCAACCAAATAGGCAATGGAATTACAATTAGAAAACCATAAGATGTTCAATAAAAAAGCACACTTGACTCGATTTCAAGCTCTACTCCGCTCTGCTCTATTATGTTCTTGTTTATTTCTTGGCTTTCACACCGTTTCACACGGCTGAGTAAGTGCAGTGATCTTTCTGAGCTGTAGCTTGAGCTGCTTGATGAAGCTGGATCTGGACAGGAAGTGCATTGCATTCATTGTAGAAACATCTGCCCTTATCCGTGCTCCGCTGACAGAGTTGCGTACCTGTCACACGCAGTCGTCAGTTGCAGTCAGCCGATTAAATAATTCTAATGAACTTTTACGCAACTTTTAACATTTTGTGCAGCGTTGACAATTAAACCAGGAAAAGTAAACACACAACTCATCACAAAAGTTGAGTTGAAAAGTGCTACAAACATGACGTTGATGACAAGAGCTCAATGCTCAAAGTCAAATCACAGGGCACAGTCGCAGTCATGTTTATAGTCAGTCTATCGTTTGTTCCTCTCATCGCTCACAGTTATATGTGGCAGTGCGAAAGATAATGACAGACAAAATAGCAGCAGTCGCAGCAACAAAAAATAAAATAAAATAAAAGTTGCGAACGCCGTCTCTTTCTGTTTTATTTTTCTGACTGCAAAATTCTCGCAGTCAGTCGACATGGCTTGGCCAAATGTTGACTAGTTTTGCACTTAATGGAGCTCGCAGCTCGCAACAATGAGTGGAAGCGAGGGATTATAGAGACGGAGGGAGCATGTCCACAGCTGTGCAGCCTTATATAACAAACGAGTTTGCTTGACTTGGCAGAGTTCGACATGATTTAAGTTTGGGTTAGTATTTGATTCCGTGGAACGAAAGTGAAGCCTATCTAGATTGTTAAGCACATACAGTCAAACAGAAAGGAGGCAAATTCAAACAGGATCCCATTCTCTTTTTGGCTAATAACAAGTGGACATGTTGTCAAGTAATGAGAAGAATTAAAATTGCGTTCCCTAATCGTGTGAGGTGGCCATATTTAAAAGATTTAATTTTCAAGCAAGTGCATGTGAAATTTCGTTCATTTAAAATTTCGTTTGTGCTCGAGTTGTTGATCAACTCGTGCGTTAAGTTTCATATGAAGATACATCACCAGCACGAAGGCAATTTGCTTTGAGTTTTTAATTGGCATTAAATTATATATATATACATATACGGTGACTTGGCCAAAATGTGGTAAAAGCTGGCTTAGCCACGGCCCAATCAAGCGATTCTAATTAGATTTTGGATAATATTGACAGGAGCGCAATATATATAACCTTTGCTTGTTTCTCAACGTTTAAGAATTATGTATGTATGAATACTGAAATCCATAGAGAAACTGATTGGATTACGTTTTCCGAAAAACATCTGTGACCAGAGAGAATAATTTAATTGTGATTGCAATAAGGACGTTTAACCTGCCCAACAAGAAAAGCAGCATGACAACGAGAAAATTATAATAATAAACAATAACGAAAAACGAAACATACATAAAAATCATTGTAGGGCAACCAATTAATTTATCTTTGACCGAATTATGACGTCGATGGGGGATGCGTTGTATGTGTTGTTGTAGCTGTTGATTGTGTTTATGTTGTTGTTGCAGCATAAAATAATCATGCATGTTGCTATAGAGATGCTGCTTTGCAGTTGTTGTTGTTGTTGTAGATGAACGTGGTGTTCTAATTGAGAACGACACGGAGCTGCCTAGCCGGGACGGGGCAGAAGCAGAGATGGCAGAAAAGCAACTGGCAGATGAGGAAGCCAAACTAGCACTAGCTGAGATCGAGCTGGGCACAGAATGAGATGGAACCTGGGATCGGGATGGGGGCGGAGACTGTGGTAGGGGCAGAGGTACGCACTTGCGCAATGTAGAAAATATTGCAGTCGATGTAGACAAAGGGATTGATGTAGAGTCTGCATTGGATTTGGAAACTATGCTTTTGGATAATGACGTAGATGATGATAATGATGATGGCGATGACGATGACGATGACAATGGATATGATGATGATGACAATGAAGCATCAACGTGTCTGTTATGCATTGATGCAGCACCTACGCCTGTCGGTACGTACAAGGACTGATCATTGAGTAGCGCTTGTGTCCAAGTGGGCGCCTCATAGATGGGCGTGGGCGCTGTCGTCAATGTTGTTGATATTCCATTGGCCATTGGCAACTGCAACACCAGTTGCTGATGCTCATGGTAGGCTGTGGCAGTGTGCTGGCGAAACAGCTCATCTTGCTGATGATGCTGCTGTTGGTAATGATGATACATGGGATGGCGATAGTCTAGCAGATCTAGATCCTGCAGCTCCTCAATGCTGTAGTAATCGTTAGCAGAAGCAGCAGTAGGAGGCATAGCTCTGTCCTTGAGCCCAGGCTTACTGTAGTGTAGGCTCTGACTACGCTTGACCATTAAAAGTTCGGGTTGCTGCTGCTGCCCCTGCGTCGCATGAAACTCAGACATGGCCGCCAACACATTGGCATTGGGCTGGTGGTAAGCCAGAATAGGCCCAGCTGCGTTGACACTTGCATTTGACTTTTTGCTCGTGAATGAGGTTTTCGCATAGAGTTTCTTCATGGCCATTAACAGCTAGCAAACATTTGCAGAGGCGGACGTTAAAGAATCACAAAAACACACACACACACACACACACACACACGTCAGCGATCCCACACGATCACAGATCACTTAAAAAGTAAATGAAATTTATGTTTGTCTAGGGCCGATTTGTTCAGTTCACAACACTCTCACAGCTGCTGCTGCATGCGGCTGATCGACATCGAACCTCAATGGAGACTGAACACGCTCAAAAAGTCTCAATCTACGCTTAGCCAAAGAGAGCGCCATTTATTAACAAACTCACAGAGTGGTTTGACTTGCAGTGAGTTGAAGTAAAGTGAGTTGAGAGAAAGAGCGAGTCAAGCAAAGAGATTGCGACTTTCGAGACTGCCTGAGGCTTTGAGTTGGGCTAAAAGGTAAATAATTATACTACTTCAAGACAATTACGTAATGAGATGTACTACGTTGAAGATGTGTCTGAGTTAAAGCCGGCAAGCCCTTAAGATCGTTGAGACTTCTCTGCGAGACCTGCGCAGTTTCCAGTCCACGTAGCCATTAAAACTGTGCTTACAAGACAGCCTTCTTAAGACTTGACACAGCTGTTAACGGCAGCAGCTTAAGACCGATTTGGGCTATCGTTTCTGTCTATAGATCAGTCTGTCCTTCCTCTGCGCAATAATTACTTAAGAAACGAGCTCAATAGTTTATATTTCCCCCCTAAGCGATCATTAAATGGTTTTATCTTAACTATTTTATAGCGGCGTCAAAGCTGATGGGAGCGTGTGGACGGCGGAAGAAAAAAGAGTGATACATAGCTTGCGGCATTCTATGAAAAATTCATATTATTACATACACATACATACATATGTATAAATGTGTGTATGAACTGTAAGCAGCGGAGTATAAGTACCTGACTCGGTTTAAATTCTCTATTCTACAATTCTTAAGCGAACATTCCCAATTAACATGGTAATTGTCGACTGTGTGTGTTGTTGTTGGTGCTGTTATAGCTTGTTATTGCGAACACGTCTGGTCTTTAATGCTGACTTATCTGAACTACGATTTCTGTGCTCGAAAGCTTTTCATAGATTATTCTGAGGCTTAAATGATATGACAATTTTATAGCTATAACGTTTTTGCGTATATATAACAGTCAAACTTCCAAATAACGAATCTCAAGGGGAAAAGAAAAAACTTCGTAATAACGAAAATAAGTTATATAGAATGGGTTTTTGACTGAAACAAATTGCAGGGTTCTAATTTTAGACTTCGTTGTATAGAAAATTCATTATACGGAAGTTCGTTAAATGGAAGTTTGACTGTATTTAATCTTTCCAATAGCGGATTTAAACCATAACGGTTATTTACATAACTCCGTATAGTCTACTTTGAGGCATGCCTCGCCTGAAACAGAAACTGCAACCGTGGCTTGCCTGCTGCAATTGTCGGACAAATGTTGCCCATCGAGCTGCGCAAGTTAAACTGGGCCAAAACAGACACTTAAAGGCCAGTTAAAGCACGCCGAATTTTGTTGGACATTTAACGATGGCACGCCTATTAAATGATCCGCAAACTGACGAAGTGCTTATGCATTGAAATCAGTAATTTAATGCAGACGATGAACAAAAGCCCCGACTTAGCTTACATTTTCCGGTTGATCTATACATTTTGTCTATAACATTAACGTATCTGTAGAAGACCAAGAGACTCTTTTATACACTGACTCTGAAAGTAGTGAAGATAATAGCAAATAGCAAAAAGCAGATATCAGCATCATCCTCATATCTGCAATTGAGAATAGTACCCAATTTATGGACAGACAAACTAGCGACAATTCAAATGGCAAGTGACAAAGTCAGAGAAGCCATGCATATAATTGAAATGTCATTCAAATATATCAATTGCGAATAAACATTACCATCTAGGCGAAAACTTTGATGCAATGTAACATGTCTCAGATACATCATACATATTTACTATGTAATGTGTATCCAAATGAAAACGGTCTCGAAACTCAATGTGTAACTTACGTCATTGCGTTCTGGTTTGTTGATACTTTAGGGTAAAACTGGGCGGTACTCTGGCGATGGAAACGGGCCTTTTGTTCTTTCCTCGTCTTTCACCAGGTAGTGCTCGTCTCTTTGTTTATTGTTGTTTGTAGCAATTATGAGATCTGCAAGTGGAGTAAAGAAACGATACCTCGATTAGAATAAAATGAAACGATTAGTATGAGCAGCTTGAATTCCTGGCGAACATTTGGCATACTTTCAATGGAAACAGACCTAAAAAAGTAAGAAGGCTCTAGTCGGGAGGCTCGACTAGAAGATACCCTGAACCCAGTTGCAATATATAAATTAAATTTATAATTGACTTCGGTATACTGACTTAACTTCAATCGATTAAATTCGATATCTCCGGTGTTTCTTAACCGGTTTGGACGAAATTTTCAACGCGAAAAACAAACAATACAAATTCGCGGTCCTGTACCAATAAAAAAAATCAGTCGAGAGACAATGCGTCTTCTGGTTCATGGCCTATTTATTTAATCTTGCGTGGCTAGAATATTGGAAAGCATAGAAACGAAAGGTAGCTTCCATTATAAATACAGGTAGAACCGATTTAATCTAATGAATCGGGCCGGAGCATGGCTTTTAAGAGAGACCACCAATATGCCCGTGGCCACAAACGCATAATCGCATAAATGCAGTTTGTTTGCCCGCAAAATGTGTCACGTTGCTTAAAAGATGTTGACCTAGTCTTATGTATTCTCCTCTTGCCACCCCTAACCCTTAGAGCAACGCTTGCGTCATATTTTTGCTAAAAAACCTGTCCCCCTCAGTCGTAGTACGGCCGGCTCGTTACTCCAGCGACCGCTTTTTTTTCGAAAGAGTGCGGAAACAAATTGAAAATAGTTTTTATTACCTATGAGCTTAGTGATTAGATAACTTATTGTGCGGATTTTGTGCTTATAAAATACAAGTATTTATACAGTCGAAATTCTCTATAAAAATTTTTTCTATATTAAGAACTCGTTTTCAGAACAATGCAATTTGGTTAAAAAAAAAAAAACAATTCTATATGTAGAATCTTATCTATAACTTAGTTTTTTTGTGCCCTTGAAACTCACTATAAGTTCGACTGTAATAATAAATGAATTATGTGAGGTAAAATTTCACGAATGCAATACCAATTGTCCACTAAAGAACCAAATCCCATCAAGCCATTGAAGGAGGTGCTTTTAGGAAGCGCGCAGGCACATGTACCGCTTCATTTGACTTTGTCACCCTACAGGCAGGATCCTTTCCCTCAGTTGACGGACAATTAAAACGTTCAATTTCGTGAACACAAGTGAAATTTTATGCACTCAAAAAGGGTTTCTAGAACCACCCCTGAAAAAAATTTGTTGTCTCTGACCTTTCACTTCTGGATTAGCTTCCCGCTTTCTTGGCAGCTTTAGGGGTGGCGAGTATTCTATACCGATCAGATTAAAGCAGGTAGGCAGGAAGACGCTACGCGTTCAGTTATGACAATAAGGCCGGACTAGCCGCCACAATTATGTGCATGTTCGAACAGCAAATAACGTGCACTGACATTCATGTCCAGACAGGGAATGAGGCACATTTTGGTTATTCAATTAAAGCACATTTCCAGGAATTTTCATGACTTTAACGAAAGCTGTTTACTGGGGCTGATGTCAGTAAGCCTGTCCTAATTTCAATCCTGTTTCATATTTAAATTTCCTTATACTCTTCTTTTTTAGAGGGACGCAAAATGTTTGCACTCAAAACAAATTGTGGTACCGCATTGTATATGAAAATTACCATTCGCTTGCGTGACTCGTTTGATTTGTTTTGACACAGTCAAAAGCAAACATTTGAGTCAACGCGACTTTAAAAATCTTTTGCAATGCGGGCAATAACGTCATCCAACATCACGAACTGAGTGTAACATTTTGTGTAAAGGTTTGTTATTGTCGCCTAAGTTAACCCAATGTATTTGATACTTGTTTCTAACATTTTTTTTTTTCTGCAGCTATGAAGTGAGCTAAGAGCAGGGTTCGTTTTTCCCAAGGTAAGTGCGTCTTTGTTATTGTAGTCGAGCAGATCCCAAACTGGTTTAACAAGTAGAAAGGGTAGCCAGACGCCTTTGACTTTGCCATTGTCTCGCACTTCTGGTCACAGTTCGGTCCAAGGAAATTATGCGTCAATTAGAGCTGCGGCTTTATTTGGGTCCCTACTTCATAGTCGCCGTCATAGCTTGGATATCACCTTGGTGTGGTATTTGAGTTGTGAATATGAGCAATCTTCTTTACTTGCATTAACTGAAGCTCAGTTCAGTGATGGTTTTGCAAAACATTGGTGCTGCTACAGCTACTGTGATTGGCCCAAATAAAAAAAAATAAAAATTGATCAAAACACTTGAAGAATACTCCCAAGCATACCAACGATCGTCAACGGGGCGACCAGTCAAGCATCAAGCTTATGCATACCACAATGGCAGGGATTCTCAGGCACCAGACTATTATGTTTTTGCACCTACAAGCTATTAATTTCTTGCAATCTTAGTCGCTACCAGGCGAACGCGCCTGAAGTTGTGTTGGGCTACGATTCGTTTTTCGAATCTGCGCCTGCTCGTTATATCTGCAATTGACCCCAAACAAATCCCTTATTTTATATTGTTGCAATATACACGCTCTATTTCGATGCTTATAATTTTACAGTTGCACAAGTGATTTCTGTACGATTGTCTTTTTTGAGCATATGCTTGGGCATATGAAGATCATGTATATTTTGTTTTCGTAAGTCACATCCCAAACCTAACCGAACTAACAGCATATCGATAACAACTTAATTTTATTCCAACATTTTCTATCAAGCACTTGGTACTCAGATTGGATAAATCTTTTCTTTCAACTGCCCTGTAAAGTTGCAGATACAAAAACTTTTCAATAACAACACATAATAATGATAATAACAATAACAATGAAAGAGCGAACAAATTATTATTTTTGCATTACACTCCCGACAGTAATACCCGACAGCGACCTCGAGGGCTCCTCACAACCAGTTGCACACGAAGTCGGCACACAAGTTTCAAGTGAGAATTGAACATACATACAACTATCATAATCTTAATATCATAAGCTTCCAAATGGAAAGAGGGATGGGAACTGAGCTAGGGAAGGTCGACATCAAATGCAAACAGCAATTTAACGCAAGATTCCAAGCTATAATATACACATACATACATGTTCATAAGCAACAATACCTTTTTGAACGAGTTTAAAACACCCTGTAGTCTGTAATTTACTTCTAGGGCAATATCGTATTTTTTTTATTATGAAACATTCCGTAAGTCAAACATAACAAATGAAGACAGAGCCTTGCTGTTTCTGTACCGCATGATATTCACAATTGTATTCAAGCTTGAAATAGTAAACCTACAGGTTACTTGAAAGCAACATGCTTATACTGGCAGGCAAAGAGCATTCAGAATGCATGCTCGTCTGAAGAGTAGTAGAAGAAATCTCTTCATAAGTCAAGAAACTGAGGTAGCGTGCCTGTGAGTGTGAATAAGGGGTTAAGTATTTTTATGCAATCAAAACGAAAAGAAAACTTTGCTCAGTCAGCTTTTAGCAAGTAAAAACAAAAAGAAACCCGTTGGATGCTTGTGAAATTACAGATTCAGACCCAGTTCCAGACTGAGCGGAAGCACTTCAAGTGCCTGCAATTCCACTTCAGAGTATGGTGCGGAGTGCATTAATCCGAAAGGAAGACTAAAGCAATATTGAAGAGAATGAAAACAACTTGCTGCTATTGACTTCATATCAGCTTTGGTCACTGTAGCAATTCAATTTTATATTTCTCATTTTCCCAAGATTTGTATTTAATCAGCGTATGGGGCACTTCCCGTCCGGACTGTGTGATGGGGAGCTAGAAGGTCGCTCATCGTCAATGCAATGGAAAATATAGGCTTTCAAATATCACAATTACAATACATATATATTTGCTTACAATGCTCTTTTGCACAATTTACTTTCCCTTTTATGGGGAAGACTAATTGGTTCCGATGATGCCCGAGATAATTACCTTAAAATACAAGAAAAAAAAATATATATACAGATCAAAACATAAAAAAAAAAAAATGCACTCCGATGTGTACAGGATCGAGAAAGATTCGTCTAGTTTTCTATTTCTTCTTTTCAAGAAATTTAAAGTATATAAAAGTTTCATCAAACTCTAAAAGGGGAAAATAATTAGGAGGATGGTTTTGTTGAAAGAATCAGCCGCAACACCGCCTCAACGTGTGTTAATATTTCTGTCTAAGTATGCTTGTTGTGGTAAATTATGTAGGATGTTAACGATTGTTTAACACAGAACCAGTTGTTTTTGAATACAACCTGTATGCATACAACCTATATGCATAAATAAATGTACAATGTAAATATGAAATGTTACATATTGGTTACAAATAAATTTAAGTGAGATGCCTTAGAAAGTTAATTATTACATTTCCTATATAAATCTGGCCATAAAGCAGAGCTAAGTAACAAAATTTTTTTTAAAAACTTCTATAGCTCACTACTGCTTTTCTAACTCAAATTTCATGGCATATATTTTGCATTCTTTTTTGTACATCCGTGTTTGTGTGTATGTGTTTCGCTTAGGACTGTAAGTGATGATTTTCTTTATATCATATGTGTGCTGTTTGACTGCTTGTACTTGAGACAATGCGCTGGCCCCAAAGGCAAAGCAAAATCAAATCCAAAGCCGAAGCAGCCAAGACAATGGAACGAAACGCTTGAAAAGCAGCCACTTAAGCAAAATTCGTTCTCCGTTCTGCTTATCTGTGCAGTACATATGCTAGAATCTACAATTTATGCCATATAAGCGGTATTTATTTATCACGCATATGAATACATTATGTATTTAGACTAAGATTCAGACTCATCGGCATTCATGTGCATAGTTCTTATAATTTGTGATGCTTTTTTCAACGGTTTAAGCGCACTAAAAATGGCTAGCTCAATATTGCACACTTATATTTAGGTTTTTTTTGCTTGACCTTATAAGTCCTGAAACGAAACTAGAGAATATAGTTCTAAGCTTATAAAATATTACACAAATAAATAACTATTGGGATAATAAGCATTTAAAGAAAACTAGTTGACTGGTTGAGGAAAGAACAAAAAGTAGACATTTTATTGAAAACCGAAGCACGTTTCATGCATCCGACGAGCGAAGACAAACACTCATAAATTCTTATGAATTATGCAGGTAACGTTGGCGCACCATAATATCCAATACATTTAATGTTTAAGCAGCTTAAAGGTAAATAGCAATGCAATTTTTGTTGCTGTGGTAGTTATTAAGTCATCAAACAAAGTGTGACCGACAAATGAAAAGAAAGCTAGCGGCAATTGCAGTGCATCTGACCTGGCAGATATAAAAAAAATAAATAAAAAAACCACACAAAGAGGCTGAAGCTGATTGCTTACCCACATTTTTAAGCTATTGCGATGAGCAGATAATCAAAACAAAAAACAACACAATGAATGTCATTTTATTGGATGCTGTGTAGCGTAGGTGGTAAAGACTGCCGACTATGCGGAAATGTTAATTACATTTGCAACATCCAGACTTTAAAGCATTGACCTGCATTAAGCAGATTACTACTATGACACGCCAGAAATTTAGTCACAAAATAATTCAAGTTGATTGAGCAAGTTTATGATTCATTCAGCCACAGTCATCTGCTACTGACAAACAAAACAAAACGTAAACAAAGCTTATATGTATATGCGTTGAAGAATTAATTGCAGCCATTTCTTGGATTTTTTATTTGAAATTTTAGTCATTGTTAGGCGTAAGCAATGTCTATGTACATGTGGATGTGTACATTTCCTTATGAAAGGGTTGGCACTAAATAGTGAGCAAAGATATGTGTGTTCCATATTTTGGTTTTATTTCTTATCTTATCTATAAGTTACGACCCCATTTGCAGCTGTGGCCGCTGCTGATGACTGACTGGATGAACGAACTATGCTCACATTGTTGAACTTATTTGTATGCAGATACATATTTTTTTCAAATATTTTTAAGGTACATGCATAATTACCTGAGTATGGGGAAAAGAGGTTTTTTATGACGCAGCGTTAGTCACTAAAACAAAAGAGTTTAGTATCGGCAACAGCACCAGCGTTGCAACACTGGAAATTAAACGCAACATCTAACAAAAACATCACAAAAACAGTGAGATCGAAAATTCAAATGCAAAACGAGGCAACTCAAAAACAAATACAAATTTGCAAGCGCAAGTATCAAATAATGTAGTTTGATTTCGATGCTGTCAGTGTTTGGTAGGTTTCTGAACTGGTTTTGGGCTATTTTGTTATGTGTGTGTGTGTGAGCTGCGGGTCTTTGGCCCGCTTCATTTGGCAGCGAGTGAACAGAAACAAAAAAAGTGAGTCATGTGGCAACTCCAGTGATGCAACTTGCCTGTCATTTTGTAGGAAAGGCAAAAAAGAGAGAGACATTTATGTGGGGAAGCCGACGAGTCGATTCGGGCCTCTGTGGAGCATTGACATTTAAAGAAAGAAAGCTAACTTTGGCTGGCATAAATTAAAGTTCAAACAAACACGATATAGATAAAGGAGGAAAAGAAGCAGAAGCATCAACAGCCCCACCCGCGTCTTTGTTCTCTCGCTTCCACTCTTTTTCCTCTCACTCACTGACGCGAACACACACATACACAAACTCACAAATTGGCAACGTTGGATTTTGTTTGTTTGGCAACATACAGAAAAAAAGGTTGGAGTATAAAAAAATAACAGAGCCTGCGCCCAGCAAAAACAAAAGAAGCAAACAGAAAATGTAAGGAGGACCAAAAAAGCGAGCGGTGGAGCAGCCAAGAGGCTATGCGACAACATAAACAGTTAAAACTGGCGCAGGACACAGCTGGAACATACACACACTGGCATACTCAAAAACAGAAACACACACATCCAAAGGTATAAAATAAATGCAAAAACTGGTTCAGACGCGACAGCTGTTATATTTTTCATTTAGCGCAAAGAGTACTTAGAATGAAGAAAAAAATACTTTGTGCTTTATTTAAACAAATTAAGTAATTTGTAAATGACATAATTCTTCAACTAACAATCAAACACGAAAACCACACACAAACGCAAGCGAAAAAGGGCGTGTTGTATGAAATACGAAAAAAAAAAAGGGGAGCTGGCATGACACAGCAGCAGGCGTTGACGTCGCAGCAGCCGCCAAACCAAAAAGGGAGCAAAAAGCGGAAGTCATGGGAAAAACATGCGCAGAAAAAGCAGCGGTCGCCGAAAGGCCCAACTCGAAACCGACTCTAAGATTCAGCAGATGCAGATTATAAATAAATAAATGTATGGAAAAATTAAAAACTTACCACAGCATTTTGTTTAATTCCACAAAGATAAAGCTTTGACGTTAGTGTCGGCTGCCTGGTTGCTTGGCAGCTACTCCCTTTTTGGTGCTGCTAATGCAAGCGGCAGTGACGCACACACACACACACACACTCTCAAATCGAGCGGCGGCGGGCGAAAACAGCAAACGTATAGGCCGATAAAATTTTGTGCTGCAAGTTGGTTTCTGATCTCGGGAATTCAGCAGCGTTTAGTAAATTTGTACATTTACTTTTACTCTTTCGTTATGACAGAAATAAAGCCGCTATTTTGTAACTAAATTTATACAGTTTTCGGCAGCAATTTAGTAGCACAGCACTTACACAAACAAACACACATACACACTCACACTGCACCCCGAACGAAGAGCGAATATTTCAACTCCTTTTCAAGGAGTATAGACACAATTTTTCGGCTACTTCGTTTTGTATTGCAACTCCGTTTTTTGTTTGGGATGCAGGATAAAAATGAGTTCTGCACATTTGTTTTTCAGCGGTTGGTTTTGCTTTTGTTGGCCTAATAGTGATTGTAATTTTCTGATATTTTTGCACGACGCTATTAACGCGAATTAATTTTGGCCAAATTGCGACAGCGACAACAACACACCAGCGCCATATTTGATCTGATGTAAAAAAAAACATTGCATGATGGCAGCCCTGGTTTAACAGTAACATTTTTGTATTAACATCACATTTTCTAAAATGTTTAATTCCGATTCGCTGAGAAAGTGCCGTTATTTCTTTTAGTTTAATTTCAATATTGATCATGGGTAGGTAAAAAAAAAATTTACTCTCCACACAAATCAGAAACGAAATATTTTGCTGATAGCTATCCACAGAGATCGTAAAATATCCATTTAAAAGCTGCTCATATGCTAATCACCAGTGTAGCGCTGTTAGGTTTGTATATCGATTTAGTACTTTCTGTATTTTCGATAACTTATCTTTGCCTTAAAAATTAATATTGTGGTGCGCACACACTGATTCTTAACGCGCAATTCGTGTCGAGCATGAACGATAAAATAAAAACCACACAATAGTTCTGTATCCTATCACTATTTTAATTTGAACGCACCGTGCGATAAAAAATTTAGTAACATTGCGGCGGTCTTAAATTAAATTAAAATATTTTCGTTTCATATGTAAATAATAAATTACGACCAGCATCGCAGCACTTGTCTAATATATCGCATTGCGGTAGCTCTCCACAAAGTTTTGCACTAGACTGGGCATCTCAGGTGCACGACATAAATACTTGTGACCGTAGGCGTGACTCCGGGCAAAGCGATGGAATTCAACCGGGCCCCAGGAACGACTGCGTTTATTCAGCGCAATGCGATAAAGCTGGTAGCCTAAATGAAATGGCACTACAACATCGTCTTCGGCGTGGACAATCATGATGGGTTGGGGAAACTCATACACGTGCTTGTCAGACTCAAAGCGCAGCCGGTTGCTGTACATGGGCTGCGAGATCGTGAAGTCAAACCATGGCAAATGTCGAAATGGTCGCGAGAATGGGTGCAACCGAATCTCGTCGCGAATATTCGTAAAGGGACTCTCGAGGATGACGCCGTGCGGTGCTCGCTCCTTCAGACTCTCCAGCTTCGAGCACATATGCGTGGCTACACCAGTGCCTAGGGAGTGGCCCCATATGTAGATCGGGTTTGACGTTAAATTGGCAATATACTCAAAAACCATCAAAGCATCGCGCACAACGCCATCTTCCGTGGGTGCCACTGGATCCGAATCCGCGTAGCCGCGGTAATCAAACGAAAAGACGTGATAGTTGAGATGCCGCAACAGTTTGTACACTTCGGAGCGATGGCCACTGCCCCGGGTGGCTGTGTTTCCATGCAGATAAAGGACCACGGTGCTGCCTGGCACGCGCAGTAGACGCTCATAAAAAAGCTGTTCGTTTTCCGGTATAATAACTGGAAATTCAGCGCGCAGAGATGGCGCTAGTTGTTCTAACTCAACGTTGTTGCCTTCGATTTTGCTGGGTGCAGCCGATAGCTGGGGCACCATCACTAATGTGGCGTCCTTTTCCTCCTCTTCCTCGAAGACTGCCTCTACGTTCAGCTCATGTTTGAAACGACGCACAGCATTCTTCGGCAGGACATGCCAGACACCAATGCGTACACCATCGTCGTCCTCATGATCCTTAACGGTAATGTAAAAGTTGCGTGTGGCATACAGACCAATGCTGGCTGGCTTGGTAAGGTCTAGTCCCTTCGGATAAGTGACTGCAAAGAATAAATAGTAAGTACACTAAATAATCACACTTAAATTAATCACACTTACTAAATGTGAGGAAGAGTATGCCGCGCTGCAAGGTCACGGATGAGCGAAAGGCCAAGGGCAGCAACACAAAAACGATGAGGAACACCAGCAGGGCTATCACCAGAAAGGGCAAACCAACTCTGTGGAGGAATTGCATTATTTTGCAAATTCGACGTAAAAATTAAACAGGATACAAAACAAAAAAATAACTACAACTCACAAAATATTTTGTACTCATGAATGTATACTATGAGTGTGTAAAATATATACAATTACAAATTTTAGTTTGAATGATTGATGCACTATCAACACTCTGATGAGGATCTTCAGCGCAACACTGTTTCGGTTGCCATCTCTGGTATAACGAGCTTAATATTTATGCTACGATGCAAATTAAAAAATAAAAATACATACAAAAGCTTTTAACATATAACAACAGTAAAATAAGTACTATGTATCTATTTTTAAGTCAAAGCAAGCACATTTTTTTCCAGTTCAGATTATTTGTTTAATGTTTCATCTTTTTTTCTTGTACTGTCTTAAGGGATAATTGAGATCGAGCATAAATACTTACAGCCCAGTCAGCCAACTAAAGAGAATCGTTCCAGGAATGATGGTTGCATAGAATACTAGATTTAAACAACTATGAATCTCATACATTGTTCGCAATGCTGTTGACGGACGAGATAGTATTTCCTTTAATTACGAATCTTTATATTCTTATACGATTATTTTATTTTGTATATACGAATTTCAAGCCTTTGTTAATTTTAGTAGAACGATATTAAGAGCTTTGGCTTTCTGTGCAAAATAGTATTATTGATTGTGTGTGAGTTAATGTGCTTCACTGAGTTTTACAAACGTACTAAGCATCTGGACGATCAAAGGGAAGAGAATAAACAAAGTTACTTAATTATTGGCTTAATATACTCAATACAACAAGATCATTAAGCATGCAAATGTCTCAAGCAAGCTATTAAGAATCTCCAATTTGACCCAAACACGAAAAATTATATAAATGTAAATATGTATTAACTTTAACAAAAACTTTCAAAATAAAACATTGTAATCTGTTGCTGATAAGGCAGAATGCGGGTCTTTGAATTTTTTACGTTTAGTAACACATGAATGCGTTATGTATCGTAAAAATATAACAACGCAGAGACAGATAAAAGGTATGACTCGTCGACTGACCAATTGCCAAATTCCACCGTCACCAATAAACTACATTTATGGATATGTACATATTTATGCAAACTAAGCTTATGATCCACAAGAAGATGTGAACTTTTCGCGTAAAAATAAACTTCGGAACAACCAACTTAATGTTAATACCACAACACACTAGAATTCACCTCTTGAATAAATGCCGCCTGCGCGCAAAGAGCATAGCTGCAAATAGTCAAAACAACAAGAACAGAACAAATCAATATATTAAAGAGTTTAAATTTATGATAAATAACAACACGGTCATAAAGTAAAAACCTAAGCAAAAGCGTTGTTTGATAGATTAGTTGATTATTATAGGTAATGGTGGTAAGTAAATTCAGATGGTTCAATCGGTTTTTACAAGCAATCCAACGAAGGCGAGCGTCAAGTGTAAATGAAAATAAACACGGAACGTTTTCGTTTGGTTTTTTATGTGTTACTAAGTGACGCCAAAACTAAATACGTAAACCAAAAAAGTTTTATCTGCACTTGGGAGCAATTCTTTCTCTCTCTCTCTCTCTCTTCAGTTATTTTTCGCACTGTAACTCGCCGGCCAGCTCAAGGTATACCTTAGTATACCTTGGGCCAGCTGATCGTGCGATTTTACTTAAACTTGAATTCAATGTGAATGATGTGATAAGTTTCATGCACTTGTTGCTTAATGCTTCAATTAATGATATTTGGACCGATACATTATTTCACTTAACGGCTTCTTTTTTGTAAATCTATATGTGCGTGTCAAACGCAGTAGGTTGCTTAAATAAGACTATAAAGGGCTTTGTCTACTAAGGCGACACCACCGGGTGGGGGTTTTTTAAATCGGTCGAAAACATTAAAAACTATATTCCGTTAAAATTTGCATCAGCAAATATTAGCTAACATGCATTTTAACAATATCTTTTGCATGATGAAATTTTATGTTTGTTTAAAATAATTAACGCATTATTAACAACCGCTAACTAAAAACTCGCACCGAAAAAATTTCAAACCTATGAATTGTACCTAAATCACTACACTCACTAGCTTCTCATCTAGTTTGCTTGACTTGTATTTAGTAAGTTTGATTTATTGAATTATTATTTCTTTTTATTACAAGAAGAGTTACCAATGTTCGCACACTACCACTGATATAAGTGAGAAAACAGCTGATTGCTTGTTCAATTGCATCTGCGATAAAAATTTTAATAACTTATTAGATGTTTTAAATTATTAAAAGGTATAATTGAAATGTGTGAATTAAATGTGACTACCGCAGTTGAGATTTTATGTTTGGCCTAGGAAGACTTTGAATTTAATGCAAGCCTACAATGCCAAGCTCATTAATTTACGCCGATTAATTTAATAAATTAGACTATCGTTTTGCGTTTTGGTGCAAATTTTAAGTTAATGTTCTTAAATTGTTTCATGCCTTACCGATGCTTTACGTAAAACTTGTTATTCCGTTGCAATAACTTAATATTTTACAAATAATACTAGAAACAGCTGTGCTCTTTGCTTGTTCTGTTAGGGCTGTGCTGAAAATTGTTGAAAAAATCAATTGTGAATACTTTTAAGCATTATGCCCTGATCTTATCGTAATAGTTGTCATCAATCCAGTATATATAGCATTTTGTACGAAACTGCTCTGCAAAACACCGATTTCAATGACATTATCTTCAAAAACAAAAAGTTAAACGAGTATTGCGATGTTTGAGGAATGTCGTAAACAAACAATGGAAATGCGATAAAGAACTAAATGAACGATAGTCAGGGACTCAGTTCGTTTGTTCAATTTAGTAAGTCGTTCGATCGAACATACTCCAAACAATTCAATACAACTCTAATTAAAGTTAATAGTAAAACACAACGGCGGCGCCGCAACGAGAGAGCGTGAGAGAGAGGATGAAGAGTTTGGACGAAGTAAAGTCAGAATATCCGCTGCACTGGCAGATCTGGAATGGCAATGCTGAGGAGCTGCAACAACAGTTGCAATCGCAGCAGGTTTGTAGTTGGATGGATGGGTGGATTTGGGTTTGTTAGCTTTTAGTGATTACGCACATCGCCCCCCTAAGTTAGTCGTGGACAGTTGTGTGTAGCTCTGTGTCTTGGCGATACTAATTAAATTAGTCCCCCAATGATTCGTTGATGATTGCGATAACAACAGCAACTACAAACACACAAAATCAATGTTTCTAATTCAGCTTAACTCTCAGATTGATAAGGAAAAAATCGATCCACGGGGCCGCACACCTCTAATGTTGGCCGTGCGTCTGGCGAATCTGCAATGTGTCAAGTGCCTATTAGCAGCAAAATGCAACGCGACCTACGAGCATGCAGGCTGGTCGAGTAAGTCTTTTTTATATTTATTTCCCTTTCTGTCTGTCTGCTTTGCCCTTTTATGAAATGTTTTTGCGTTGTCATAAACAGTTGTGCAGGAAGCCGTTTGCACAGGAGATGTGGATATATTGACTGCCATCATTGAGGTACGTGATTTGCAGCGCCATGTGCAGCGTGTGACACATGTGCCGAAACTCCTTCAGCATCTACTAGACGCCCCGGACTTCTACATAGAGATGAAGTGGGAGTTCACGTCGTGGGTGCCGCTTATGTCACGCCTCTGTCCCAGCGATACCTATAAGGTTTATAAGCGGGGTGCCAATGTACGCATCGACACAACGCTTCTTGGCTTCGACAACAACACCTGGCAACGTGGCAATCGCTCTTACATTTTTAAAGGCGCCAGTGAGTGTGCAATTTCTACAATCGCTTTTGGTCAAGAAATCATAGTTTAATAAAGAAAAATTTCATTAGAGGAAACGGCCACAATGATTGAAATCGATCACGTCACCCACGAGGTGATGGTTGAACAAATGAGCAGCGATATTGGCGATATTGTGGCTATACCGCCTCCGCTGGGAATGGTGCGAGCTCGACTTGCAGCACCCGTTATCACTAACAACATTGAAATGCAAAAGATCAGTTTTGAACGCAACAAATCCGGTATTTGGGGCTGGCGAAGCGAAAAATACGAGATGATCAATGGTTTTAACTGCAAAGTGTACGGCGCCAGCAACGTTGAGTTCGTGACTAAAACCCGAATGGATCATCTAAGCGAGGATCAGATCAAGGTGAACAATTTTGTACGTAGAACCGCAGCACTTATAAATAAACTATACATTTCTATAATTCTTTGCAGAACAAAACGGCACGTACGCCTTTGCACAGTCTTTTGGGAATTGCTGACGAAGAATACCTGAGTACGTCAACGGATACGGCCGCCATAAAGGATACCGTAAGTTGCAATCAGTTCCTACGAGTCTTTTAACTGCTAGTTCTGTCTTAATTTATATTATTAGTCATTTTTGCCTCGTTCGGGCGATTCAGCTTTTGTGCCTCTCGGTTCTGCGGTTCCTGTAGCTGCTTGCAGTGAGAATGGAGATCGTGCTTCGCCAAGCGCTCAAACAGAAAGCAACGAAAGCAGCGCATGCGGCTCTGGGGCCAGCACGCCCCATTTGGTCACACCCGAGGAGTACTTTAGTCCGGACGTGGATCTGTGTGGTCGGGATATCGGCAAGCCAAAAAACTTAAGCACAAAAGTGCAGCGCTTTAAGGCCAATCTTTGGCTGGCTGATGAGCATCCGATTCGTTTGCAGGAGCAAGTGCTTCCAATACTGGATCTTATGTCCACAATGGCCAGTCCGCACGTTTCAAAATTAAAAGACTTTATCACAATGCAACTGCCTTCTGGATTCCCAGTCAAGGTGGAGATACCGCTCTTTCATGTGCTTAACGCCTGCATCACGTTTGGCAACGTGTTCGCAATGACCACGCCGGTAGATCACGTGACCACGCTGCAGGAAGAAGATCGCATCACGTGCCTAGTGGACGATCGCTGCTTTGATATACCCAGCCACTATGCTAGTCGCGGCGGTGATTCACGTCGCCAGATGCCACTGGACGAGGACGACATGCTGCAATACGCAATCGAGCAAAGCCTGGCTGAGACCAGCAGCCCAGCAGGTGCGTATGGCATGGAAAACGACTCCGACAAAGTGGACATTTGGGAGGTGCTTCGCAGTCAACAAAATGCTGTTGGCTCCGAGCTCTTGCCAGAGGATGACGAACAGCTTCAACGGTAAGCAATATCTGTATTTATTTTTTTTTCATCAATCTGTACTTAACACACGCGCCGTAACGTAGTGCTAGTGCCCGCACTATGACTGTTCCCAATCATTTGTATGGGCGCTATTCCTCATCTCCAACGCCCATGCGCTACTCCATTCATTTGTCGTCATCTGCCACAGAAACTCAGCAGCAACGCAATCGCTCTGCCTCTGCTCTGATCTGCAAAAACGATCTTGGATACATGAAAAATATTTTTAAATAGATTACATATCCTTTCCTCTACCAATTTTATTCCATTTGCTAGCAATCATTTTATCCGTGCTTGTTTTTGTGTGTGTGTCGCTTTTTCTTTCACAGCGTGCTGCACGAGTCTCTTTTGGGGGCACATGGCAAAACAAGTGGTTCGCCGGCCTCCGAGGACGATGACGATGGTGGTTTCCGGTATATTGATTCGGATTTAGCCATGGCCATGCGTCTATCTCAGCAGGAGCAGCAGAAGTACGAGCTGGAGAGGCAGCGGGAGCAGGAGATGATCGAACAGGCGCTGAAACTGAGCCTGCAGGAGCACTAACCATCTCACCCATTGAACCTACTAATCAACAAATCAATCAGCAGTTACAAACAAGTCTGTCGAACTGGAGCAAAGAATTCCTCTGTTGTCAATACCAAAACTTAAATCGCCCTTTATATGTAATTCTAGTATGTAAAAATTATGACTATGTTATAAAATGGCTTTTTTTTCTGTTAATAAGCTTTGGTGGTTTCGCTCTCCGCTGATACACCCCTATTTTTATTGTGGTATGTAACTGAAAAAAGAAAGAAACCATTATTCCTTCTAAAAAAAAATCCCTACTTGTGATAGGGAACATTTAAAAGGTCTCAACTCAGTAATTTGCGCGTAACGTTAAAGTATATCACAAATTACATATTTTACTTACTATTAAGGTCCCGGTTTTCCAGCAGATAAACAATAGATAAGTGTCAGACAGGGAAATTTTTTCTGCTACTATTGTAAATCGTATGCCGCCATTAAAAGTTTTCTAACACATTCTTTTTTGTTTAAACTTTTACATATTAATCTACTCAAGTTAAGAAAGTGAACATTTTTGTGAAAATTTAAATGCATTTTAAAAATTGGAGAACATAAAAAAAGCATTCCCTTTGCTGAGCTACATTTACATTTCGATAGCGCCTCATTAAAGAACCAGCCTGTGCGCATTGACCTTATTTTTATATAAATAAACATATACAATAGATATGCTAAATAAACCAATACATAAATGAATATTTATTTTGACACTATTTACAAAGTCATGTGCGTAGTTCGAACATTCCTTAACATTTTAAAAGTCTTACAAACTCTTTGAATTAACTACATACATCTTATGCACTTATTTGAAAAAACCGAAAGAGCAAAAACGAATTTGTATATTATTTCTATTCTATATGGCAGCTATAGTATGATGTGTCTTATTTACATTAGCCATCTATTTCAAATTTTAAAGTTAGCTGACAAGTTAGGTAAATATGTTCCGCGGAGCAAAGAGTCGGTTTTTTGAAGTCAGCATAAGTACGCTCGCTCGCTAAATGATATGTGAAGGCTGTGTTTGAAATACTAAATGTACTTAAAGCATTTCTGCTTGTCGTGTGGAATTCGCGTCTTAAAAAGAATCGAATCGGCCCGATATTGAGTGTTAAGAAGCGGAGTGTAGCCAAATACCTGGCTAAAGAAATTTATGCACTTATGACGCTCCTGAAAGTGTGTATCATCCTCGCTGAGCGATACTGGACAGGTAGGGCAGCGAAATGTCCAACGCGAAGTAACCTTAACCGGCGGCCGTCGCGTTAGATGAGAGACGAGAAAATTCATGGCAATATCTTCACAGTTCATATACTCGTCCACCTTGTCGCGGATAGCCTGCGGTAGGTGATAGGTGTATAAATACATATAGTACTTGTGAATAAAGGCAGCTCCAGTGAGCACCATGCTTAGCTCACAGCTATAGTTGGAATTATAGTGCCACATATTGTTGCTGCTAAGGTCCCAGGAGTGATAGCGACCAGGAAAACCTACGACACGGTCGCGGTGCTCACGCCACACGCGAAAACAAAACAGGATCTCGTCATGTCGCAGATGAGCGTCATCATCGACAGAGAGAACCGCTTCTGTTTCGATTACATCAAATGGTAGGAAGCGGTTGTTAAGAGAATTGCGTGGCGCTCGCACTACTGCGACAGGGACGCCTATGTCTGGCCAGCGTAGATCGTCCAATGGTGGCTTAGGAGAGTTCCACACAACGACTACTTTGTGGAGATAGGGCAGTCCATAGAGGCGACCCAATGAGTCCATGAGAACTTGTTCACGCTCATACGTGAGAATGACAATGGTGAACTGTTCACGCGGATAATTGCCACCAAGCGCCTCACTGAATTCCTTGCCAGCACCGCCGATTCCTTTACCAATAGGCCGAAAGCCCGTGTGTGATCCTATGAACTTTGCTTCGGAGGGTAAAGCCGGATCTGATGGCAGTTGTGGGTATAAGAAAAACGGATCCATCCAATCATTCCACGCCTCTCTTGAATTAATTCGTAAAACTGTGTAGTTTCGGCGAAACGATGGACTGGGATATGGCGGCTCAATAGGGCCCAAAGACTCCTCTGGCTCTGTTTCCATGCCCACAGGAGGCTCAGACTTCAGGGGGATAAATGTGCTATTAAAGACACTCTGGGCAATAACTGAAAGCACCGGACGTGGCGGTATGCCTAGTCGATCGCGTATGCTGGCTATAACAGTGTCTACTGTGGCCTGCACTGAGCTAAGATAGCGTTCCCAAATCAGACGGCCTTGGCGACGTAACAGCAGCAAATCAGCGTCTTGCACAGCACGCAACAGAAAATGCAGCTCGGTTATACGAGCCTTGGGTAGCAGAAGTGCAACACGTCGCCAGTCAATGGTCTCCGCATATGGCAAACGTAACTCATCAGAACCCAAGATAACAGGCACGGCTCCCGAGCGTAAGGCTTCATAAATGCGCGCCAGCATTAGCGTGGAGCTGACACGCTGGCCTAACGGAGGCAATATAAGGACATATGTAGAGTCCTTCAGAAGCTGTTTTCGTGAGGAATCCGAGCCGCAAAGCGTCCAGTCGCCAAGAGCATCAGCTTCCTGTTGCTCCGTTGCAGGCACACATTGAAATTGCAATAGAAACTGATCCTGTGTTGCACTACGAGACATGTCTTTCAGGTGATCCAAAATGAAGTCGTCTAATGGTTGGGCAGCTGTTGATAAAGAAGGTGTTGGGCGAAGCTCGCCCTGAAATGTCAATAAGTACTTCCGACGAGCTGGCACCATGCTCGCGCATTCCTGCCATACATCGCCACCGGGCGGGCCAAGAATCGGCGGCACAATAAGATCATAGCCGGGCCGGAACTGAGCGCGTTCAAAGGAGCTTTGCACAATGATGGCACGCATCGTGTTCTGCTGCAGCAGCGGATTAGTACGTGCTGAGTTCAGGTCACGACGGGCAAGATTTAGCAAGACATGATTGCGTCCATCGCCGCCCCAAAAAGGCAGTTGATACATCTTTTGCATGTCAATGTGGGAGCTGCCCGCATCGTTGGTAGCCGTGCTGGAGCGCTGGAGTTGTGCGTCCTCCTGTGCTGCATAGCGGTTATTGCGGAGCAAATCTTGCTCCAGAAGTGCCTCACCCACTAATACAAGGTAAATGCAGGCCTGTTTGGGATCACGAACGATGTGCGCATTGTAACCCAAAGTTTGTTTAAGCGTCGTCTTTAGAAAGCCGTCGATGTCATAACCCGGACGCTGAACATTGTAAACGTCTGGATCGTAGAGGTAAACCGGAAAACCGGAAGTAAGACTGCAACGGGAGTGATCAAAACAATTGTGTATCTCGCAGGAAGCTGCCGCGTCGCTGCTGATCGAGTTCATTTTGCGTGGCAGCGAACTTGGAAGCAGGGTGCGTGGCAAGGCTAATTCGGGAGTATTACGCTGGACGGCCTCCCGTTGAGCTACCTGCGCCTGTTCTACTGATATCTTTAAGCGTTCCAGTTCAGTTTGCTCGCGCAACAACTCTTGCTTTAGTTCCTCGATTTTAAGGTTGTACTGACTGATGTCCGACTGAAGCTTCTGGCGACGCGATTCCAGTTCGCGCAGCTCTATAGATACTGTACTCTAAAAACGATCATATGCATAAGTGTATAAGTAATTACAGATTTGTGTGAGCTTACCTTAATTCTGAGCATTTCTTCAATGCGCATCTTAAGATCGCTAGCCCGCATAGCACTGAAATCTTCATAGGTATCTAGCAAAGGTCGGGTACGGTGCACATCTGTCTGTGGTGTATCTTGCTCAACCTCCTCAATAGAAGAAAGCGATTTGTGTTAACATGGTTGCATCAGCAACTACTGTTGATCAATTTAAACTTACATTTAGTAACTTGCGATGTGCCAACAACGGTAAAAGTACCAAAAGAAGTAGGATGAGGATTGTAAATTTGTAAAGACGACACTGTCGCATCCAGAATCTGTATTTCTGGGGATGCGCGAATGCTCCCACTTGAATTGACTTTAATTTATTTGCATCTATATTGCTTGGGTCCTGTGATAAACTATGAAATGCTGCGTTTCCACTGGAACTGTCGAGGTCAAAGGCCAAAGACATATTGAAAATATTACTACCTTCTACGGGTAGATTCAAATAATTTGCTTTTGTTCAAACAATAATAACACCATTAAGGTTATCCACTGATTTCTGCATCATTTGTAAGTTTGATGCCGCTGGTTATGTTCTTATGTACACAAATGTATGTATACAAATATCATGTCAGCTGTTGCTCGTTGCACTTTAGCCGGTGCTTTCCAGCACCATGAATTTCTAAAAACAAAATTTGTATGATTATGTTTATATACCTATACAAAGATACATAAATGTTAAAATACTTTACCAACAAATTTAAAAGACGACCTTGTTTTCACGAATTTTTCATGTTTATAGAATTAACATCTACGGAAAGTCTAGCAGTGTTGAATAGGGCGCAGATTTTTTGTTACCTTACGACATCTTTGTAAATATATCGAATGTGCTTTTTTCTATGATATCGAATTCTTCTTCGTCACTTTTATATCGAATACGCAATGCTTCGATAACTTCTATTTATTATTTATGCAAATAAAAATAAAAATTTTGAGGTATTGAGTGTTTTATTCGTGTAAACTCGTTGTTTTTTTTTTTTATTAAAATGGAAGTAGAATACGATGATTCTGGCTGGCAAGGCCGTGCAAAACAACAGTCCAATACTGAGGTAGGCAGCTATTTGCATTTATGTCAACATTAAAGTTATCAGATAACAATTAAATTTTGTGGCTTCTAAACATAGGAACTGCACGAAGACAACCCACAAAAGACAATTCAAGAATGTCTGGAAAAATTTTTGACTCCCGATTATATAATGGAGCCAGGTATTTTCACACAGCTGAAGCGCTACTTCCAATCTGGTGGATCACCAGAAGAAGTGATTTCCATGTTATCTGAGAACTATAAAGCGGTAGCTCAGATGGCAAATCTGCTTGCCGAATGGCTTATTTTAGCTGGGGTGAAAGTTACTGAGGTTCAGGCAATGGTCGAGAATCATTTAAAAGAAATGATTCTCAAATCGTTTGATCCGAAAAAAGCGGATACGATTTTCACCGAGGAGGGCGAGACACCAGATTGGCTTACGGAAATGATAGATCATTATACGTGGCGATCGTTAATATATCGACTAGCTGAAGAATATCCGGATTGTCTTATGCTGAACTTTACGATAAAGCTGATATCAGATGCTGGATTCCAAAGTGAAATCACATCAATCTCAACGGCTGCCCAGCAGATCGAAGTGTTTTCCCGCGTTCTCAAAACATCAATTGTTAAATTTTTAAGCAATCCCGATGACGTTCTTGGCGCTATTCAGGAATGTTCCCGCATGGTTTGCCATGGTCAGCACACGTATGTTTACTCGCAGGTGCTGATCCAAGTGCTGAGTCAGGAACAGAAAGGCGGCTTTAACATGAAGCGGCTATCCCAAGAAATCATTAAATACGCTTTGCAAAAGTATAAACAAAATTCAGCAGTCTCTAATACGAACTGATTTTATAATTATTTTTAGCAATCAAAATGTAACACCTATAACAATGGCTCTGAATGGATCCGCGGTATATCCGCAGGCGTGTCAGGCACTAACATCGATGTTAACCCGCAATACCTTAAACCCAGCTGATATAACAGTTCTGTTTCGCAACTATTCGAACTCTGATCCGCCACCCATAGACCTAATACGCAACCCACAGTTTTTGGAACTCCTAGTTGATGCGCTTTTTCGAGCTGGTGTAAAAATCAATCCGGAGCATAAGCCCAAATATGTTTTTCTGTTGGCCTATGCCTCGTCTGTTATTGATCAACCGGCAAAAAAAAGACCACTGACTGAAAGAATGTTAAACAAAGATGAACTAAAAAGCACTATTCAGGCAATTGAAAAAGCCCATGCTATTTGCAATGTAGACCAGGGCTCAACAGAACTAATTGCCGAGCTTCAGACACTTTACAACTGTATAAAGTAAGTATTTTCAACAAAGATAATTATGCTCAATACATTCATATATTTTAATTTACAGGTTTCCAGTTGTGGGTGTTGGTGTTATCCGTTGGGTGGAAAATGTTGTTATGGAACCATCTTACTTTAAGCTATCTACCGACAGCTGTCCAACGCATTTAGCAGTACTTGATGAAGTTGCTGGAGTACATCCCACATTACAGCAGCAAATACTTTTTCTTCTCATACGCTTATTTGAGTCTAAGCAGGATGAATTGGAGATACTTGTGCAACTTGAGATGAAGAAGATGATTCTGGATCGCATGGTTAATCTGTTGACACGCGGTTGCGTCGTTCCGGTATTGCGTTACATAAAACAGTGCTGTGCAATTGAAGATACGGATGTGTCCCTGATTCGCTACTTTGTTACTGAAGTGCTCGAAACAATCACTCATCCTTACTCAGCAGAGTTTGTGCAGCTCTTTTTGCCAATGGTTGAAAACGAGGAAATCACTGGAACAATGCGCGGTGAAGGTGACAACGACCCTGTCTCGGAATTCATTGGTATGTCTGTTAACATCAACAAGCAATCAAATATTTGAATGAAAAAACTTTCTGTATTTCAGTTCACTGCAAGGCGAATTATGTCTCTACATGACAAACAATTATTTAAATATTTAAGTGCATAATGTTTATTTTAAGTCAAAATACATGTGCATCAATAAAGTGCAGTTTTCATCTTTTAAATTGCTAAAATAAAAATTGCTTTTTGAATATGCTAAATTTTTACTAGTTGATAGAATGTCCGTTTTAGCAATCAACAACAACAGTTCATTGTACCGAGATGCCAGACTCTTTAAACGCATGTTGCCAGACAATCTCCCAGCAGATTTTTCTTAACACTCATTTAATATCTCTGCCTTTGCATAGGAAACAAGAAGCAAACTACAAAACCATACTTTTAAAACGGCTCCCTAAGAAGATATTAAACCGTTTAAACATGGATGTCAAAGTAGTTTAACTTTTATACATTTATATAAATTCGTTGGAATATTACAAAATCCAAATGTTTTTGGAATCTCATTTATTGTGCAGAACAACAAGCAAGCCTGCCAAATGCGATGATAAACACTGGAAGACCCCGCTCTCCACCATAGAACCAAACATCACATGCATAAAATAGTACGTACATACGTAAGTTCACATGTTTGTACATAAAGCTTATTGACAAGAGTCCCATAACTGCAAGCCAGGTCCAAGCTTAGAAATCAGTCGGTCTACGTACGTTCGCCTAGCTTGTCGTCATTGTTATTATGCTGCTTGTGTGAGTGAGAGCGAATGAGCGTTTGGCTTCGTTTTTGGAACTAAGGCAATGTGTTAAACTAACTAAATATTGAATTTTGTGATTGGACTAAGCTAATATGAAAACATAAAAATGATTTTGTATGCCAATTTGATTTACAACGGAAAACGCGCGTAAACTTTAATTGAAAAACAAAGTTACAAAAACCAACTTTTAAACAACAGCAAAGCAATAATGGGTAAATTCTCAGAGTATTGTTTAAGTATTCATAGATTCTTCATCTTGTGTTTTCAATTTACTTTAAAAAAATATAAGCTTTAATTTTCGTTGTCATTAACACTTTTGTTTCTTTTCTAATAAACTAAACATTATATTTTATTATATAACTAAGATGACTGACTGATAATTGATGACATTCTGTAAAAATACAAATAAGTAGGTATACTTTGTGGATAGCTTGATAGTCCCAGTACCTAGCTTAGTTATAGAATAAAACGTGCCTAAATGCATAAATACTTTAAAACAATGCAGAATGCAGTTATACACAAATTGGGAACTAAATAAAGCATTTATAAATTTGTGAACAAAAATTGGATTTCTATTTGAATTAATGCTGCCCGCAAGTAGTCATATGCACATGTGCCATAATGAGGGCAGATAAGCAAAATAAATTCTTGGAGTCATCAAGAACTTTAATAATTGCCGTTTTAATCAAAATTAATTAACAAACTCAACACAAAAGCACTTACTAATTGAAACCTAACTCTGGTGGCTCCTGCCAGTTCCTTTGACTGCCTGCCCAAAGCAGCTCAGACTTGTTTATGTTGTGATTGTTGTCATCGTCAATTTTGTTGCTGTCGTTGACCCCATACAAAGCAATAAACACACTTCTGGATTTGGGACGAACAGCTTATCATGTGGGGGCCTATTAGGGGCACATTCAATGCATTAAGAGCTGACGACTGTCGGTTGTCCGCTCTGGCTCCGGCTGTGTGTTATAGTTGTGCGTGAGCTTCCGTCCATGCGCTTAAACCCAGCTAGCACTGGTAAAGAATCAACCTAGGGCGTATCAGCGGGTGCGACCTTAAAGCGTTGCGGCACTTAACAACCCACAATTACCTTGCTTAATAACATCCGCCGTACGTTTCAGCAGATTCGACTTTGCTGTTCGACAGACTTTCATAGAAGCCACAAGAAACTGGCTCACTGAGCCGTAGATACTGCTGGCTACGGCTATGGCTACGGGTAATTTTGTAATGGTCTAACCCATCAGGCGCTCGCACTTATTTAAATTCAGTTCGCATTGACCAATCACACGTTGCAGTTCAGTAGAACAATGCATCTAAAGATACGCCTAACGTGTCGGAAGTTTGAAATCTGGGGTAAGTTGTTGACTTTAGTTGACTAACAGCCCTAAAAACCATATGCAAATGCATTTGCTGTGCTTCGCATTTAATTACATAGCACACATGGAAATTCATTTAAATGTGTTTTGCATTTTAAACAATGGCTCCATTTGCCACTCTGCTGGCTTTAAAATGTAGCTGCTTTTGTCGCAGAAACTCCAGTAAGCTGGCTGCACTTGCAGCTCGTATTTCAATAAGTCGGAGCAATGTGTAAGTAAAACAATAAAAAAATAAATACTGCGCTTTGTAAATGTATATCCTTTTCAATCAACTGTCTGATTTGCATACATATTTTTTAAATTGCTTTTTTAAAATAAAAAACAGTCAGCTCTGCTCAAATTTTAGTAGAAAGTAAAAAAACACTTCAGCTAAGCTCAATATTCAGTTATTTCCGGGGAAAGTTTAAAACGCTTTTAAAAACTAATATTAATAGCATTTCGAACAACATTAAAAAAATAATAATAATATTTGAGTTTTGTAAGTGGATATCAATGCCAATCGTCTGCTTGATTTCTATAAGTATATATTTTACGTCGCTGATATAAAATGAAAATCAGTCTGCCAAAAGCGGTAGTTTTTCTTATTTTCCCTTATTTTTGTGCTTATGCGCTTTTCGGCTGATAAGCATTTTAGAAGATATATACATACAAAAGAAGTGCAAAACTAATAACTTACAAATTACGGCCTCAGTGTGCTTTTGGCGGCCAAGCGAGAGAGCAGCAAATGTAGCTCTCACATCAAATCATTAAAACTTTTGTATTATGGGCTTGAGGAGATTTTTTAAATGTTAGTTTAATTATTTATTATGTTATGACTGTGTTAGCAACTTTTCAAATGGCTAGGAATAAAAAAGTCAATGTTCAGGTTTATCCAGTGCTATTGACAGTTTGTTTTCAGCTTAATCATCACCGCAATAAATAATTTTGTTCGTGTGTAAGTGAGTAAAAGAACTAGAGAGCTTTTGTGCATACGTGTGTGTGTGTGCATGAAAGTGAGCGCGAATACGCTTTAATACAGCTGTTTATTGCGGGCTCACCTGTTGATACGTAAAAATCTTGTCAGGGCATAGCTTTGATTCTCTATTTATTTAATTTTTTTAAAGGACAAAAAAAGTGTAAATCTTTTTAATAACACTTTTGTAAGACTAAACAATTAATATTAGATTCCATTTTTTTCCGTTACGTTTCGCACACTGATTTTCAACTTAACAAATGCAAACGTGAGTATAAATTAGACAATAAGAAAAAAGACAAAAAAGAAAAAAAAAACAATGCTGAAATGTTTTTCTCCAACTAAGACTTACAATGTAACAATGTGCTGACAACGGAACTGGCCGACGGCAATGAACATTGCTTAGAGGGACATATTCAATTTTTAGTTATATACATTTATACGGATGTTTATGATTGCTTGGCTGTTGATTGTTGATCGTTTATTTATATGTCAAAGAAGTTTTAATTTTAGGGTGTTTTTATTGCGTGCGGTGCTAATCGATTCAATTTAATTTTATTTGCGCATTTTATTCTTATAGCTCTTACACTCACTTCGCTGGTCTTTGGCTTCTATGTTCTGAATTTTACATTAGCATTTATCATACTTAACAAGGACGTCCAAACGACGCGTGGCATGCTATACCCGCGTGAATCAGAAACACGGGAGGTGCGTTCCTTGGATGGCATCTGGAATTTTGTTCGCTCAGACGTGACGAACCCAACGCAGGGAATACGTGATGGTTGGTTTAGAGATGACTTAAGCAAGAGCATGCCAACCATACCAATGCCAGTGCCTGCGTCGTACAACGATATCACAACAGAGCAGTCATTGCGGGATCATGTTGGCACAGTTTGGTACGATCGCAAATTCTTCGTGCCTCGATCTTGGGGGCAGGATCAGCGAGTATGGCTCCGCTTCGGCAGTGTTCATTATGAGGCTTTTGTGGTAAGCAATTGACAAAAGTAAGTTCCCTTAAATAATTTTTTTTACGTATTTGTATGCAGTGGATCAATGGTCAGTCGGCCGTTAAGCACGAGATAGGCCACTTGCCCTTTGAGACAGAGGTAACACATTTTCTCAAGTATGGAGGAGAAAATCGGATAACGGTTATGTGCGATAATGCATTAATCCAGACAACAGTGCCGCAAGGGAAAATCTCTGAAGTAGCTAATGATGGTGGCGTTACCATAGTTCAGAGCTACACATTTGACTTCTTTAATTATGCGGGAATTCACCGCTCCGTGCATTTGTACACAACACCTAAAACATTCATTGAGGAAGTCGACATTAAAACGAATCTGACCAGTGATAACAGCGGTAAGATTGAGAATCGACACTCTAACTGTACTTACCGCATATTTCTTTTCCAGTGGGCTATGTCGAATACAGTATCATAGTAAATGGCTCTGCTGCCAACGAGGCGGATAACACTTTATCTGCCAGAGTGCAGCTGTACAACCGAGAGGGTAATCTAGTCTCTAATTCCACATCAGATAGCAGGCTCCTGGGCTCATTGAAAGTTGAGAACGTGAACCCCTGGTGGCCGTATCTTATGCATTCTGATCCGGGATATCTTTACCAGCTAGAAATAAAACTGTTTGCAGCCAAAGAACAGCTACTTGACGTCTATCGTTTAAATATTGGCCTTCGAACGCTAAGCTGGAGTAACACGACATTCCTAATTAATGGCAAGCCGATATACTTTCGTGGATTTGGACGCCACGAGGACGCCGACGTTCGCGGAAAAGGCTTGGACAATGCCCTCATGACACGTGATTTCAACCTACTTAAGTGGATTGGGGCTAATGCTTACCGCACATCTCATTATCCCTACTCGGAAGAGTCGATGCAGTTTGCCGATCGATACGGTATTATGATTATCGACGAATGCCCCAGCGTGGATACTGAGTAAGATTTTGGGTGATCCCAAAGAAACACAAAATTTATGTAACGTTGTTGCCAATTGCAGGAACTTCAATCAGGAATTGTTGCTTAAGCACAAATCCTCTCTGGAACAGCTCGTGCATCGCGACCGTAATCATCCCAGCGTGGTTATGTGGTCCATTGCCAATGAACCGCGCACGAGCCAGTTAAATGCCGACACATACTTCCAGTGAGTAGTTATTTAATAACTGTATATTTTTGTTAACTACTTTATGTTTTTAGATTCGTAGCCAACTACACACGTTCCTTGGATAGCACAAGGCCAATAACAGCGGCCATCGCAGTGCCCTCCACTGATGATAAGGCGGTAAGTAGAGTACCAAAGTTTGATTCATGTTGTAATTATTTCCAATAACAGGGACGCTATTTGGACATAATCAGCTTCAATCGCTATAACGCATGGTATAGCAACACAGGTCGCTTGGATATGGTTACGAAGCGTGTCATTGATGAAGCGACCGCCTGGAACAAGAAGTACAACAAACCAGTTATAATGGCGGAATATGGCGCCGATACGCTGGAGGGTCTGCACCTGGTAAGACTTACAATAGCAATAAAAGCAATTATAACTTTTTTGTCATAGCAACCGGCTTATGTATGGTCTGAGGAGTTTCAAACGGAAGTATTCTCGAAGCACTTTAAGGCGTTTGATGCTTTGCGCCACAAAAATTGGTTTATTGGAGAGTTTGTTTGGAACTTTGCCGACTTTAAAACGGCACAATGTGAGTAGAATTATACACTATGTATTTATTTTACAGGCAATTGTATTTTGTATGAAATTTTTTACAGCTTACACGCGAGTCGGTGGGAATAAAAAGGGTGTCTTTACACGTTCCCGTCAGCCAAAGGCGGCAGCACAACTCCTACGCCAGCGATACTTTGCTCTAGGCCGCGAAATGGATCAGTGCAACCTACCAGGTGATCTATTTACATACATTGCTGATGTAGTTGGCAGTAAGCACGATGCCAGTGACTTATGAAGCGACTCCTATGATACCGATCATTGACTGCGAACACTTAACCTGGAAACAGAAAAAAAAGTACAATCTTATTAACATAAGTACATGCGAAAAGAAAAGTATTGTATATTTATTGTGTGTTGCATATTTATACTGTTTTTATAAAAACTGACCACAAATGCATTTATGTAAGTGACATTGCCTTTTTTAAATTAAATGTTTCTCCTATTTAATGAAGACTTAATGCCCATTTACACGCTGAAGTTTTTTCGTGAATTTTCTCTCTGAATCTTTTGTTTGTCGATTAGACTAAAAAAAAAAGCATAAAGTTATAATTTGTCCAAATGTTAACCCAACACGCACATTCAAAATTCAAAGCTGCATACTCACTTAGCAAGTGTCATATTCTATTTTGGAATGTTTCAATGTACAAGCAGCACTTAAAATATTTGATGATGCTTTTTCTGTGTTAGCAGCAACAAAAGCAATGCCAGAAATATTAAGACTTTTGCACTGCTCTTGGCTACTTTTTTGTTAATGTGTACTTACTTGTAATAATAATAAATTGAAACTTCCTCGTTTTTATCTGATTAAGCTTACTGATGGTGAAATTTTTGCTAATATAGCGATGTTAGTTTGTTAACGCTTTCGATTGTATCACACTTAAAATCGATAACACAAAACACATTATTATTATTCGAAATATGTCTTGCTGTTATCGATATAGCTAATGGAAGTTGTTGCCTAAAACATTATGGCAAAAAAGTATTAAAATTATGAGAAGCCATGATTATCTTACACTACGTTAAACATTACATTCAAGCAAAGTGGTCATATGTCCTTGTATAAAAGTTACTGTCATCGCCACCTAGCCTAGTGGTTGGTATCGCAGTTATCATTCCGTCATGCGTATGTGTGTGTGTCTCGTTCATGGTATAAAAACCAATTACAGAGAACGTTGTCGATACGGCAATTGAAACTTGAAATAAATATTTATCAGGTCATATGTGTACACAAGTATGATGTTGTAGAAATCCATAACTTAATAAAGCAGAATACAGCTGTCACAATGCATACGTTATTAGGACTTTGGATGCTTAGCGTTGTCCTCCTCGATGAATGCGCATCGTACTCAAAAGAGAATGATGCGCTTACATATCTGCAGGAACTTCAGGTGGAAGATGAGCATCAATATCAGAAACAATGTGAAGAATGCTTATATGACTACTCAAAAGTTAAGCCACAACCCACAGTTGGTCTTCTGTATCCGCGAGAGTCTGAAACGCGAGAAGTACGCTCTTTGGACGGTATATGGTGGCTGGTACGAAGCAATGCTAGCGATCCGCTGCAGGGTGTACGCGAGAAGTGGTATAGTCAAAGTCTTAGAGTAACAAAGCACGAAACAGTTTCAATGCCAGTGCCTTCCTCCTACAACGATGTGACTGTAGATCAAGAATTGCGGGATCATGTTGGAACAGTTTGGTATGAAAGACACTTTTTTGTACCTAGACGATGGCGTTTGGATCGACAACGCACTTGGTTACGCTTTGGTAGCGTCCATTACCATGCTGTTGTTTGGGTCAATGGCCATCCTGCCTTATCGCATAGCATGGGTCATCTGCCATTCGAAGCAGAGATTGACCGCCTTGTGAACTACGGCAGCAAGAACCGCATTACTATTATGATAGATAATCGACTTAACAATCACACCATTCCCCAGGGCAGAGTAGTAAAGCAAGTCAACGATGATGGAACCGCCTATCTGCAGACATACACATTTGATTTCTTTAATTACGCTGGAATTCATCGCTCTGTACACCTGTACACAACCCCACAAACCTACATAAGAGACGTGGAATTAAGCACACACATCGCCAGCAGTCAAATTGGCCGCATTGATTATCGCTTGTGGTTTGGTAACGAAGGGGCCTTGAATGGGATGACCAAATATGTCCTAGTGCAATTGCGTGACAAATCGGGAACTGTGGTGGCTCATCAAATAAATCGAAATCTTCAAAATGGGACTCTGCTTATAGCTAATGTTATGCCTTGGTGGCCCTATCTAATGAATCCGGAGCCTGGCTATATGTATAGCCTAGAATTCCAGTTAATAATAACAGATGAGAGCGAGGGACAGACGAAAAGTGAGCTGATGGATGCCTATCGATTGCCCGTTGGTATACGAAGTCTCAGCTGGAACAACGATGGTGTATATCTCAATGGCAAGCCTCTATACTTACGTGGATTCGGCAAACACGAAGACTCCGATGTAAGTTATATACAACATACTCTAGCAGTTAACTGAATCGAGTTACAATATTTTGATGATGATCCTAGATTCGTGGAAAGGGCCTGGACAATGCGGTGCTCATGCGCGATTTTAATCTACTCAAATGGGTCGGAGCCAATGCCTACCGTACCTCACATTACCCCTACTCGGAAGAATCCATGCAATTTGCAGACGAGTACGGTATTATGATCATCGATGAGTGCGCTAGTGTAAATACTGATTTGTTTGAGCCACAACTGTTGCTTAACCACATGTCCGCCCTTGAGCAGCTCATCCATCGCGATCGCAATCACGCCTCTGTGATAGCCTGGTCGATAGCCAACGAGCCGCGGACAAAAAAGAAGTTGTCGGAAGCCTATTTTGGGTAAGCTATCAAGTATAACGAATTTTAAAGCAAGAAATTTTGTTATTATCTACATTGGTAGAGCTCTGACCAACTTTACACGAGGTATTGCACAGGGACGACCGCTAACAGCTGCTAGTAATGTAGATAAGCCATCTGAGTGTATGATGTCACAGTATTTGGACATAATCGGCTTTAATCGATATAACTCTTGGTATCACAATGCTGGGCGCACCGACATGATTATAAATCCAATGTTCAACGAGGCTAAAAATTGGCGAGATCACTTTGAAAAACCGATCATTGTGTTTGAGTATGGAGGTGATACACTGGAAGGGTATCACACAGTATGGTCATTGTCTAATTTAATGAAATATTGATTTAAAAACATTGTCTTCTATTATTTTCTAGCTGCCTGCCTTTATCTGGTCGGAGGAATATCAGAAAACTTTGTTTTCAAAACACTTTCAAGCCTTTGATAAATTGCGAAAGCTCAAATGGTTCATTGGTGAATTTGTGTGGAACTTTGCCGACTTCAAAACAGAGCAGAGTAAGTAGCTACGAGTGGTTATATAAAGTCTAAAAATCTTTTTTTTAAACATTATGAGCAGCCTTCACGCGCGTGGGCGGAAATAAAAAGGGAGTTTTTACCCGGAATCGGCAACCCAAAGATGTCGCACACCTCTTACGCCAACGTTACCATGTACTCGCAATGAAACTAGATAATGCCAGCTTACCGAATGATCTCTTTGGTTACATTATTGACTGGAATTAATGCACAGCTCCTTTTACACCTTAGTAAATATCGATTGGGAACGATTGAAACAAATGATAATAATAATAATAAAAGTAAATACGGAACGTTTTTTACCTAAATTTTTATCTATTTTTATAAATTTTCTGAAAACCGTGATATGTGCTTTTCACACTCTTGAAAATTAATTAATTATACAATTAAAAAATATTTGTTTGCTTGTTTGTTTTTATTTTATTTAGAGTACATTCTGGGAAGTAATGCTTGCCTTACGCAAATAATTCCAGCAGCAAAAGCAAATTAAGCAAATACTGATAAGCCTACTTGGCAAGGCCAGTACGAAAATACGGAAGATTGGGTTGGAGGGGGAATCACATTTCTGATATAAAATGGGCTCAGCATTTTTATAAAACTCAAGTACCAGCGACGGAAGCCATAATACGTATTGGACTGCTGCCAAGATGCGAAACATTTTTGTGCTTCTCGCTATCTTCCTCTGTCTAGGAGCTTATGAATCTTCGTGTGCCTCCAACGTAACGATTTATATGGAAGATTATATTGGACAAAACCAGAGGCAGTATGAAGCCAAGCTCAACAAACTTGAGCATGAACTGTTCAATTTTCGGGAGGCTTATACCCAGCAACTGCGAGCCATTGCCGTTCAGGCCGATCAGTTGGACATCAAGCTGGAGGAGGCCAAAAGTCGGCTATACCCCATTGAATTAATTGACGCTTGGCACAAGCAATGCGTGCACAACTACAGCGCATCTATTCCTTTGGCTGCTACCGTGCGAAATACTCTTACCAGTTGCTCAAGCTCTGCCCAAAGCAATGTCAACAGCATTTTGACGAATGCACAAAACACCTACAATAGCCTTAAAAGCTATTACACTAACAATTTGAAGAACTTACTTTCCGACTGTGAGAAACGAAACCCTGTCTCCCAACTAAACTACACTATCTGCGTTACGACTGCGGTAAATACTTACAACTAATGCCAATATGTTTTAGGTAAACTATGCACCATGTCTAAATAAATTTTTGTTTACGTTATAGATTTCTACTACAAATACCTACACTGTCAACACATTAAAGAATTTTAACACATATATGCAACAAGCAAAGTGCGCTGCCGATTCCCGCATTACAATGGCCTGGGAGTGCGCATTTACTACGGTCTATAGTACCTGTTCGACTTTGGGAGCATCACTACGTCTCATTGACGATTGCGTTGCTAATAAGCTGTCCTGCGCCTCAATATCCTGCGCTACCAATTGTGATAATCATATGGTTATTAGCTTAAAAGAGAACGATTTCCTGAATGCCACTATAAAGAATCCCTTCTTTGGACTTGACAGTAAGCTTGGTTGTTTAGAGATGAAGTTTAAGTACTAAGGCACATTCCATTATCCGGAGTTTAAAAGCAAATCCCTACCAGCAAATTAATTTCCATTGTAAGATTTTATAAAATAAATTTATTCCTTATTAGATATTTATCGTTAATAATTTTTGACTGTTGTAACTAATCAAGAATATATATTATGGGGTCGGAAATACTTCCTTCTGTGTGTTACATATATTTGCTCAAATTTATTATACCCATTTGTTTCACTTTAATTAAGTTCTGGTTATAAAACCTACCACTAGTCCTTTAACTTAGGTTTTTATCATCCGCAGATGGTTTTTATGAAGGAAAAAATGCGTCTCAACCCCTAATGGCGATTGTAAGAACAATGTCTTTCTGCGTGCTAGGCTATTAGCATTTAAATGACGTTCTATAACATGTTGTTTGCCTCATATGTCAAAACTCATATCGCCCATATTAGGAACATGTCATTGACTATTTAGCGTCTTGAATGCTATCAGGCAAACAGCACTGAAAGACGGGTTAAAAATAACTAATGAAACAACATACATAACGCAAAGAAGTGTTCAAAAGTTACAGAAAAAGCGACAAGCACTGTCGATAACATAAAAAGGAAAATAATAAGGGTTTTCACACGCAACGTTGTTATTCGTTATTCGTTAAATTTGTTAAGGCTTGCCAACTGTGAAGACTCGTTTGAGTAGTGAGTAGTTTGTAGGTCGTTTGAAGTGCTATGTGTTTTTCATTTTTTGATGTGTAAATAATAAAATTTTCGATGGGGCAGATAGGATAAAAACCAAAAAAACCAATTCGTTTATCAGTCATATCAAATAGCTGTCTCTAAATGGGCACTTTACAGAAATAAAAGGCTGTATTAAGTGTCCCAAGCTGCAAGCTGTCTTGAGAATTCATTTTTGTACGTTCGGGGATTGAATGCTGTGTTCCTGTTTAAAGTATATGTATCACACAAACAAACATAAAATCTAGATTCAGTGCTTGAGGTGTAAAAACGTCTAGTACATATAAATATAAAATATTTATTTATAAACATATGTACATGTAAATACAAGCATGTATGTATAAACACAATAGGCTAAAACATTCCCAGCTTATGCAGCAACGCATTGAAAATCGAAGCATACCACTTTCTTACAAATCTGTTTGCCTAGCCGAATTTTACACTTGGTTACACACATGGTGAAACGATAATTGTAGTTTCATCATGGTTACACATGTACAAAAATGGCTTAATGTGATGGTGCAACAGTTCATTTTAGTTTGTATTTTAGTTTAGTTTCTAATTTCTGTGCGCCGGCTTCAACTTGAAGATCAAGCTCCACATTATAAATTTTGCAGTGTTTCTAGAAATTGTGGATCACCGATTATTTAGCTATACATTTTTGTCTTAAAATATTTTTATTTCAATTAAGTGTGACTTCATAATTTTTGTTTATTTTTTTCTTATAAAAGATCATTTTAGCTGCAGACGTCTGGCGGACTGACGTAGCCGTGATCGTCTAGTGGTTAGGACCCCACGTTGTGGCCGTGGTAACCCAGGTTCGAATCCTGGTCACGGCAATGCACAATATGTGCATTGTCACGGAGTTAGTCGGTAATTAATTTAGTTTTTGTGCAAGCTTATTTGAAATACTTAATAACTTATTGGTTCGAAAAAAACTTTATAAATGATTAATTTCTCGCTATGTTAATTTTTTGCCGTCTACATAATTAAAAAAAATAAATAAAATAATAATAATATATGCTCCATGAAAAGCCACTTCCCCACCGCATGGAAAACAGAGGAAGTCATCCTAATCCCCAAGCCCGGTACCGTTCGATTAGTTTACTGACAATACTCTGCAAAGTAATCGAAAGAGTATTTTTGCGTAGAGTTTTTCCAGTGCTGGACGAGGCTGGTTTGATCACTGATCACCAGTTTGGTTTCAGACTCTCACACTCCACACCAGAGCAATACCACCGTCTAGTAAGCACCATCATCAACGCCTTTGAGGAAAAGAAATACTCCGCAGCTCTACTGGATATCAAACAGACTTTCAACAAAGTATGACATCCGGGCTATTGCTTAAAATCAGAAACAGCTTGCCTCAGCCGCACTGCGCCCTAGTGCGTTCATTCTTTGAAGGAAGTACATTCCACATCCTGCGAAAAGAAACAAGCTGAAGAGTGATTGATGCAATACTAATGGCTGATAGGAAGTTATAAGGAAAACTACATAAAAATGCACTGGCGCTCAAACTGCCGGACAACAGCCAAACAACTAGGAGACTTCGAAGAACCCACCAACTTATCCTGTCCAACCGCTAAAGCAACTGCAACATAATAAGTTTTTAACTGAATTTATGTCAAAAAATTTAAACTATTGTGCTATAGGAAAGCTTTTATATGTGTAAAATTAGTATAAACAAAAAATGCGAGCGCCACCTAGTTTTCAAGATTCGATATTCTTATGTTGCACTGCTTTAGCAATACTTTTATATAAAACAATTTTAAAGCACAGGCGCCACCAATGTTTCAGCTAAAGTTATTTTGAAGTATTGTTTATTGTGTGTATGTGCATTGCTTGTAAAAACCGAATTTCGGACAACTTTGACATACAGCTGGTGTAGCCGTGATCGTCTAGTGGTTAGGACCCCACGTTGTGGCCGTGGTAACCCAGGTTCGAATCCTGGTCACGGCAATACTGCGAAGTATTGTCACGGATCTGGCTGGTTTATTTTACACTTTTTATTGAACCCACATTTTGGACGTGGTAACCCAATCCTGGTCACGTCAATGCTGCAATTAATGCATTGTCTCGGATTTGAGTTATTCTTTTATTGTCATACTACCGTCTCTGTTTTTGATAACTTAATATTTAACTTTTAAAAAGCCATTTAGGCTCATAGCCTGAATATAAGCTTTAAAATCCTAGAGTGTATATTTACGCTTTATTTATTATATCAATTCTTGTATGTTTTACGTTAAAGATTTTCATTATTTACAATTGCCGTTTAGCATAACACACATACATACGAAATATTTATATAAATAGTATTCTAATTATTGTAATGGAAACTATTTTTTTTTTTTTTTTTTTTTTTTTTTTTGTAACAGCAACATAAAGCTTTATCATTTTGAAAATACCAATCAAATTGTTTGAACTATAAGTAAACCTGTTATATACTTTTGGAACGTACTTGACATACTTAAAAATCAATGTGTTTAACAATAACCTTTCACAAATAATATATTAAATTAAAAGCATATGGTACTAGAATTTTGGTTAATCAGGAATACATAAAATTAAACATCTCAAGTACACGATAGTTTCCATTTTATAGTAAAACAAAGCTGCCTACTGCTGCCCATAGAGCAGTTCGGATCCAGGCGGTATAGTGCTCGGGTCGATATTGGCATTAAAATAGTTGGCTGGCGTGGCTACGGGTGGAAAGAGCACCTCAGCCGACGGCTGTACTTGTTGATCTTGCGGTGCCTGTTGCAATGTTATGTTGTAGGGATTCTGCACATATTCCTGATAGATGTCGGCAGCATTGACTGTCTGTACCGCTGGTGCCTCGTATACCGGCACAAAACTGTGTACAATGGATGCGTTCGGCATCTTGTTTAGCGAAGGATACGCATTGCTAGTCATTAAATGACTCAGTGGTACATCATTCTGTGTTGGCGGATGCATCTGCGTCGTTTGACGCGTCTGGTACTGTTGATATTGGGATTGCTGATACAACACCTGCTGTTGCTCTTCAAAATTTGGCGGCGTTGCTGGGAACTCAATGGCAAAGCTGTTACTGTTAGAAATAGGCTCGGAAATTGGAGATTTCGCTTGGTTAACACTGTGAACGGGAGTTGCCACCGTATTCGTATTGGCAACAGCAGCTGCTTCATTGATCAAATCGGGCAACAACTGGTTATTGTTATTGAAAATCTGCTCTTCTATTGGCTGTAGTGGAGGCACAATTTTGGGCTAAGAAATTGAGATAAGTTGTGAACAAAATTAAGAAACAAATGCTTACCTGGGCAAATGCAAAGATTGGCGCTTGCTGTAGTGCATCCGTCATAGGCGGCTGGAGAATAATGCTGCGTCGAGGTGATTCCACTGGTGATGCCAAGGAGGATGTGGCACCAGTACTAGGCCCAAGGTCACTATTGTTTGATCCAGCGCTGACAATCAGCTCTGCGTGCTGTTGTGGTTGACTGGGCATAATGGCCACCGGAAGCATTTGGTGAGCTGTTGCAGAGTTTGTTATTGTTTGGGCTCGCTTTCCTGGAAAAGGTACAGTAAGATATTTAAATCAAGATTGATAAACGCTTAACAAAATACAAATTAAACACATCAGCCTTAGGGACAACAGCAAGATAATTTGAACGGCACACACAATACATCATCAATAGCATAAGCTTATCTGCCGCATACGTTTCGAAGTCATAATTATATACCGGCAGCGACATAATCTCGGAATGCTAATTAATAATGTGTTATGCAGCAAAATGGCTGGCAAAAATTAAAATATGGTGTCCCTTTACAGCTAGGCTTAGAATTTCACTTAAAACACGACGCACCTTCCTCGTGGAACAGCTCCGTTTTTAGGTTTGGTAGAAACTCCCCAATGCGCCGCCATGTGAGCTCCCATAATGCCTGATGTAGTGTACCGTCCTGATTATGAAACACGCGCACGGAGTGCATTACAAGCAGCATATTCTTAAGTATCTCCTGCATCTGTTCTGAGAGCGTGTCTGAGCCAACCTTCATGAATCGCTCAATGTAATCCAATATTTCAAGCCACAGCTCGTTAAAGGTAGTGCCCAACTCTATCAGCGTCGTCAAGTGTTGCAAAAACATTTTTGACATAATAGTGGCCGTGCGTATGCGTGACTCTTCTAACAAAGAGGCGTCTAGTTGAAGAGCCGCGACGCTTTCTGGCAATAGCTCGTTTAGCAGCGGAAAGAGAACATTCTGGAAACAGGAACACCACTCAGCTCCCGATAACGTCTGTAAATCGTGCACTAGCAACGCCCGCTGCTGAAGGCAGGAAATAGCATGTGTGCGCACCTCTCGACGCCGATCCATGGCCAGCCTTGCGATACCTTGCAGAAGTGGACACCAACCGGGCGTCCACAGCGCCCCAGATTGCGGCACCGTGCAACCCTCTTCAGCCCACCATCGAAATATCTGTGCCGTACGCGTGTACAATGTATACATTAGGTCCAGCAGCTGAATAGATAACTGCTCGTAACGCTGCGCCAACTCCTCTTGCTCTGCAGCATTTGGTGGGTGATTTTCGCCAACATCGCCCACCATAGCAGGCAAATTACTGATGGATGTCGATTGATCAACTTCGAGTTCACGTGTGTTTTCCTGACGTTTTTTCACATTACGTTTTTTGCTAGCGGCCTCAAATTTTCTTCGCTGGTGGATGCCACCATCCCGGCAAGCTTCTACAAAAATCCGAATGCAACGCACACAGGCCTCAAAGTTGTATGGTGTAATATGAGCTACACTGCGCACGATAAAAGCAAGTGAATCCCAGCACTTGAACAGTGCAAAGGGTGCGTGATCTAGCAGCCGGCAGTTAAACACCAATGAGCTCACAGCAGTCGTGCTGGAGATGGGCGGCGACTGGGGCCTAGCATATAGGATTTGTAAAAATTAAACATTAATTTTGCAATAAATAACTACAGGGTGAAAGAAAAACAAACCTAGATGCTGTGGTCAGATCGCTATCTTTGCTAATCAGAATCCAGTTCTCAGCGCTGGGACTAGAGGTAGCAGGGGCACTAACTGTCTTTCCAAGATCCAAATCAGATGTGTAACCGCGCTCGGGAGACGTAGCTACGTCCTCTTCACTACAAAGAGCGCTATCTGATGTGACACGGTTATTTGACGGTAGTGTTAGCTGCAATATATCTTCATAATTAGGCGGAACAGCGCCAGCACCAACGCACTCAAGTAAATTAAAAATTATCTGCCAATCCTGCTCTGAATGAATGTTTTGTGCAGAGGTCTTAAGCAGTTCGTAAATACCAATTGAAATTTGCGTGGAGATGCGCAACAGCAGCGCCGGCTTAAGTCCCAACAACTTTTTTAGCGACTGTAACACAACGGGACACAGCTCCTCGTTTCGCATCAGGTATATGGCCAGCTTCAGCACAGCAACAATGCAGCGATTGAGCAGATAGTCGTATCCGTTCTCCGAACTCCCATGCAATAGCTGAAACATTTGATCGCATACAGCTGGCCACATCGGAATCATGCGGTCCCGATTATGAACAACAATTTTTACGAGAAACTCCATCCAAAACACAGTTATATCTTCGGCATAGGCCTGGGCATGAGATTTCGGTTTGTCTGGAGCATTTAAAAGGAATAGAACGCTTTTAAGAAGCTCCTGCAGTGATTCAAGTTGAACAAACTTTGACTCCTGTAACATTTGATCCAGCTGACACTCCTTAATGCATTTGCGAGCATGTTTGATAAAGTCTTGCTCTTCGTATGTAGGCTCACGCTGACCTTCAGAGCTGATGAAAGAGTAGAGACTGGAGAACAGGCCCGACTCTTGCTTCTCGCGAGGTTTCTCCAGTATTAGCATGGCCTTTCCGTTGGGTTCGCAAAAATCCTCCACCTCCATCAGCGTTTTGGGCAAAAGTTTCAGACGAAAAAGCTGAAGAAACAGATCCAAAATATTCTTCCAGCTGTCACGCAGACTATCACCATAGCAATGGACAAGCAAAAACACGGTTCGCATAGCCGACTGCGCTTTAGCGTTCAGTCCAAAGTTGACCGCCTGCTGAATTTCATTGTTCGCTGGAACCGGCTCGTGTTGTTCTACGCTGCTCAACAACGTTGTAAACTTACACAAGGTCAGTATAAGGGCATCAAAGTCTGCATTTAAATTATAATGTGCCGATATTGCTGCCGATTTACTGAATCCTGCGAATGGTATGTTTGCGTTCATAAAAATATACTTGAATAGTATATTACTTACCTGCTAACGTGCGCTGATAGCCCGTTTCAGTGCTTTTATCAAACATAAAGCTCAGGGCACTCAAAGAGGCCCCCCACACAATTTTAAAGATCTGTACATCGTAGGCGGCACCGTTGACATAATGAAAGTGACCATCATGTGTGGCACCACGTCTCAGCAACATCTTCCATAAATAGTTTTCGCGTACGAGACCCGTCTGTTCGGCAGGCATCACGATTTCTTCGTTTCTGTAAGCAAAGATTATTTTTGCGTAATTGTAGACATATAAGAGCGTATTTAAGTATATATGTAGATATATATATATATATATATATATATATATATATATATCTTCAATGGCATCATTATATATTTATATGTATATATATATATATATATATATATGGTTAAACGCAACTCACTTGATGCCATTGAAGATCTGTGCTAGCATTTCCTGATCAAAATCCTGTCCTCCATTCAAGCCTCTTAAATTTTTAGTGAAATCCTCCTGAGTCATGGGGACATTTAGACGCTTGGCATTCGAATTGTGTTGATCCATATTCAGCATGATGATGGCATACGCTAAGCGAAAAGCGGCGTCAACGTTAGCAAAGGGCTCCTTGTTTTGATTCTATAATATGAAATTATTTGAAATATTCACATTTCAATAATTTCAATCCAATATATATGTAATATATATAAAATTTAAGTAGGTTGATCAATTATATAATAAAATTTGTAATATAAGTAAAAAAAATATTTATAACACAATTTAGTTGCTTCATAAATACTTATGTAGACTAACGTAGCTATGTAGACTTTAAACTTACATGCCAATGATCCGAGAAGTGCTCCAAAACGAGAAATATTAATGGCGCCTCGCCAGGCAAGCGAAAGGTCTCCAAATATAGTCGCAGAGCTTGATCAACGCGAAGCCCAGTGAAGTCGAATGAGTCCACAAAGTTAATGAGTATTTTCGAATCCACGTTTTTTTTTTTGGATATGTATTCACCAATCATTTTCTTGTCTAAGCCTGGATTTTCGCGCAGGAATAGCGCCACCTGCATTGGATCAAGCTGAGCATTTAATATTCCATGCTCCTGCAGATACTGAATTCCTTTATCGGGTCGCTGATTAAACCACTCCGTCCCCTTGGAAAGCAGACGCTTCTTCTCCTTAACACGAGCCAGCTGTTCACTGGTTATGTCTTCACCATCGCCTCCAGACTGAAGACGAAAACGCTGTGGGCTGTTGTTAATGAAGCTGGCAATATTCTCTACAGGATCTTCGCCGTTGTCAATAACGATACCCTCAAGACCGCTATTTTGGCGTGAATGACGGCTGCCACCAACACCTGTCGGTGATGCCTGAACAAGTGCGTTGTTCTGGCTGTTGTGGCTTTTAGAAACGGCACAATTATGTTCAATGCAATCTATGACACTAATCAGTGTGTCCATGGCGATGATATGCGTGCTGTACACTGCATTAGTGGCCGAGAGCGTGTACTTACTGAGCAAATTTGTAAGGCTCTCAAACATGTCTGTGCAGTAAAGATCACAGTCGTAATTGATGTACAACTCGGTGACGAAGCCGGGAATACGCCACAACAGCAAAAGGTTATCCAGCGCCAGCTCACGCATCTCGTAGGGTGTTTTTGGGTTATCGCTGGCAATGATCTCGTTTAGTTTCTTTAGATACCACTCCAGCTGAAACTTTAAGTGACCACGCAGTGATTCAAAGAGCAAAAAACAAAGTTGCAAATCAGCGGCGAAGATGCTAAGACGCTCTGAGCTTAGCAGCTATTAAAAAGAAACGTTTTCATTATTATTTTTGCACGAGCACTCTTTTAATAGTTTTGGAGAAGCAAAATGCTACCAAAACAATTAAAATATATTTGACTTACCGAAATTAAGCTTCTACACAAATCATCTTTCACCAGCTGTAGAAGCGAATCATATTTCCCAATATTGTCGCCGGCCACTTCAAAGGCAACTGTAAGCAGGCTTAATCCAGTATGCATCATACCATCTGAATTCTGTTTGTCCATCGGATTGCATAGAATGATGAGAAACCGGAACAGTTCCTGAATAAAAGGTAACCCATATGGCGTCATAGACAAAGAAGCAGCGTCTTGAGTAGCTGATTGCTGGGTGAAACGGACGCCCACCGAGTTGATATACTCGCTGCTGTTGGCCTCGGCTAGCGAAGATGTTTGTTGTGCCAACAGCAGTGGGTCGTCTTCTTCATTAGCAGGTGCCTCCGATTTTGGGTCTTCTACCTGAATAATTGGCACGTCAAGTGAAGAATTTCCGACACTTGATGTTGTGGGTGTTTGTGTGATCTTGCCCTGCATATCAAGAATGTTGCCCGCCGGAGAAGCCGGCGTTGTTGCTAGTATAGGGGCCTTTAAATGTGTGGGGGCCAACAACGTGCTCTGAGGAGTCGATGGCGGTTCGTCAGTTGTGGATGATTTGCGTTGCACCGTTAGAGCGGGCTGAGATTTGCGTTTTTGCTTTTCAGTTGGTGCTAAAGTAGCTTCAAAAATTGTGAAGCGCTTCTGCAGAACAGTGTCACTGCGATCCTCCTTGAACTGAGGAAGGCGCATGAAGAATAGCAGCACCATATCTTTTAGTGATTGTTCGGCGGAGCGACGCAGCAACTCGCTCAGTCGCGGCTCAAAGCAGATTTTAAAGCAGCTAAGCATAATTTCGCACATAGACTCATTGCTAACTGCGGCACCCTCCGGACTGCGGATAAGAGTGTGCAAAACTTCGATGACACGCATAAATGTTACACTATCAGAGGATTGATCCGTGCCCATGAAGCGGGCATGCGTTACAGCATCCGCTATCATCTCGACAATAACCGCCAGATTTGGAGTCGTAGGATCTAAATGTTTAGAAAATTTTTATATTAAGAAGCATAAATAAAATAAGATTTTAAAGCCGTCATTTTTTTTCGCTGAAATTTATGTAATATTATCTTAAATTGTTCTTACCAATCAAGCCATATGACAAAAATTTGTTGACCGAGGCAAGGGCGAGACTAGTTAATGGGCCTGTGGTATCCGCTGTTCGAATCACCTCCAAAAAGGGCGCCAGAAACACATTTGCTTCAATAAGACGTAAATCCTCAATGCGGTTTAGCACCTGCTTCAGATCGATGAACAGCTTTAGCAAGGCATCCTTCTCATCGTCCTAAATTTGAATATAAACAAGCAAATCTTGTTATACTTACAAATTTAAATATATATTAAGCACTTACCACGTAGGCTGTAGCATTCCAGCGTGTACCACGTCGCATTGCAGTCATTAGTGTTGCCATTTCACCACGCACTACATAAATACCGTTGCCTGGGAGTGACATCTTGTCTAGACTTTTAAGCTTAGTTTTTTAACTGCACCTTTAACATCCACCTCTTAGAATTTGGAACGCAACAAACAATTGTTGAAAACCCGTTGCTTCTGTTCTTTTCTAACATATGTGCATATGTTTATTATGCCAATTTGCCACTGCACAGGCTCACATACACACTCTCATACACACATACACGCACAAAATGTACTCGGAATGGGACTATTAAATAAACATTTCATCTATATGAAATTTGCCAATAATTTGTCGTCGACTAAGTTTTTGGTGACGTTTACGACGTGTATGTTCTGTTTTAATTGTTTCAAAAGCAACTCTGTCAATTATGTTGATTTAAACCGATATATCGATGTTGAGTGGTTTTGGTAATTTTTCGATAAGTAGTCTATTTTTGGACTTTTACCTTTAAATTTATGGGTTTTAATATTGATAATATGTAATCTATCTGAGTTATCAATCCCAAAATTAAAATTCTGTTCTTCAATTCTTTTTCTGTTCATATCATTTAACGTAATGTAACGTAATCAGATCAGGAAAATATATTACTTGCATACTTCATTTAAACCAAAAACGTTAACTGATTACTTGTTTTAACTTTCAAATTTCTAGTTAAAGTCGGCAAGCAGTAAGCGTAATTTTACGGCCTTCAACCGAACTATCGGTAACAGATTTCCAATTAAACTGACTCAGCTCACCTTGCGTTGATGCGATTGACACTGTTATTCTTAGTAACATTACTTCTTATGCTATGTTTTGTCACTGCTCAGTGCCTCTATTTAATAAGTGCTACTATTTTCAGTAGTTTTGTGTTACAAAACTTCAATGTTCTTGTGTGGCTCCGACTCATGAACCAAGTTCAGAAATTCGTTGTTATCTTGACACACATTGGTTGTGGCAAACACGATGGACGCTGTTGTATTATTTTAAGGCAAGTAAGTGGAGGCAGTTCAGATTTGGCTTACGCCAATTTTAAATTTTTCGACTAAGAAAAAGTATTTTTAACTGTCCAATGCACGCTCGTTGATTTCATAACTATAACCTACGAGTGCTATTTTTCATGGACAAAGAATAAAAAAGCAATCATACCAAAGTGCTGCACTTATTTTATGTGCATCATTTTTTTTTTATTGACTAACAAATCAAACCTACATATGTACATTTGTATGTATAATTATACTTTGAAATTTTTTATGCGTTACATATTTAATTGTCGCTAAGTTTTTATTTTGGCGACGATTATGCAAGACATCGCTAGAACAATTCAACGACATTTAATAATGCAATGGCTAATAATTGCACAGCTCTTACATTTTGAGGTGTCGCCACATGTTTAGAAATAAGGTTATGTGTATGTATTCACATACATACGTATATATATAGTACGTATGTAAGGTTATTAGATCAGGAAAATAAACAATTTCTTTATTAAAATCAAAATACTTGTAATTTTTTATCGAAATAACGCGACTATTTTAATGTCTGCGAAGCTCCAAGTAAACGCTTTAAGCTCTCATCTTGAGATAGCGCTCGTTTTACTGCCAAAGATAACTGGGAGTCAATTGCTCGGCTGTGTTGCTGTACCAGCGGTAGTCGACTGATGCGTTTGGCCAACTCGGCTAGCTTAGGCTGATGCTGCAGGAAGCCATCTAGCACCTGGGGTAAAATATTCGCCATTTGCGCAATTTGCTGAACATGAGGCGCCACGCGCTGTAAAGTGGTTGGTGAAGACGAAAGCTCCTTGAGTGTGTTGAGGTGCGATTGATTTGCGACTCTGAGAGAGAGATTTGTATTTGTGGTGCTTGGAGTTATGATGGGCCTTGGCGTGGGCAGCTCGGATTGCGCCATCAAAACGGGGCGCAATGGAATAGGAAAGTGATAAGGTAACGGCTGTCGTACAAACACTGGACGCATTCCCGACACAGCGCGCTGCTGCGGTGACTGGACAGGAGACATCGAAACGAACTTGCCTAGTAAAGATTTATGCGATGTGCTGTTATATAACCCACTAGCTACACTGTGTTGTTTTATTAAATTATTAACACTTTGCATTAATGTTTTCTCCTCAATACTGAAGTTTGGTTTTTTCGTTGTAGATGTTTCCAGCCTATCTGGTGCATCCTCGTAATCGACGTCAACATCTGCGTTATTCGTGAAATTGTCGTCAGTTTTATTATTTTTCTCGGATGAATTATCACACTCTTCTCCGGAGTTGGCAAAATCATAGTCAAACGCAACCAAGTAGGACTTCAGTAAGGCTATGCCCTGATCATCGGAAGTCAGCGACCGCACATATTTAATGGTTTCAATGGCGTTGCCCGTGCCTAATAGCTTACCAAGCTTACTAAGGGAAGGCAGCTGGTCCATGCGCCTGACCCCTAATTTATTCCGTGCGACTAAAACTAAATCACTAGGATACTCGTCGACTAGGGTTGGTGTTGTAGTAGTTGACTTTTCAGTCGCTCTTGGAACTCCTGTGGCAGGATTAATAAGTTTGTAAACGGGAAGATTGTAATAAAGCGCATTTCGCAAATGCGGTGGTAACTTGGGCTTGACAGAGTCTACAATTATTGCACTATCCTGACCGTTGAACTTCGGCATTTGGGACAGCCGTCCGCATATGCAATGCAGGAGAGTCAACTGCAAGAGGAATTTTAGTAACCGAGCGACCATTCTGCTCAATATGAGGTTGGAAAACAACTGATCGCGCGGTTCAAACTGCCTTGGGAAGTCAAAACTATTTTCTGCTATACGCGTGCCTATGGCTAGCTTCATGGAATTTTCTTTTTAATTTTGTTTCCAAGAATTTAAAGGTAAGTGTAAGATTCGAATTCTACCTGCTTGGCTAGAAACAACCTCAATTCCATTGAATTTCTACCTTCTGCAATGATAATAGCCGAATACCTGTGTGAAACATGTAAATATTATGTTTGCTTTCTCAGTAGTTTCCAGTTTCAGGGCTTTACTGAGTACGCAGAGCTGTTTTATGTTTATGCAAATCAATATGGATTCCATTATAATGGATCCATTTATGTCCGTCTTCACCATAAGAAACAAAATAGATAACACAATAAAAAAAAAATTAATAATATATAATATCAATTTCGACGTTTTCACAGTTGAAAGCACGGACAACTTTAAACTTCTCCCTTAAATGTCCGAAATTGTGGTGCGTTATTACTCAATAATATGCCCTTTTCAATTAAAAAAGAAACCTAAAAATATGACTTTTCAAATAAAATTCGGTTTTTTTTTTACCTAATAGCGGATACGGTTGACTCCTAAAGGCACTGTGTTAGAAAATTCAAAAGATAATACATTTGTAATGTCTTATTTCGCGAACAACTAATGCAATATTGCCCTTACAGGGTAACACTTATATTTACATAGTGACGTAGACAAATTTGCAATGCGGAAGAGCTATGTATAAGTCCACCTTTCAACAGCAAGCATACAAAGTCTGATTTTGGGTGATCTAGCATGATTGCCATCAGCATTTTGATACACCCACCAAGGCTGGGCGTATACAACGTTCGTGCAGCTTGTAACCAAGCTTGGTAACCTCTATTACTGTATTAGCTTCTACTGTAGTGTCTTCCTTCTGGAAAAGTGCTTCGTGCATGTTAGGATCAAATTTCTGATTGATTGGATCAACAGGTTCTAGTCCATGTCGTTTAAAGACCTGCAGCAGAGATGCCCGAGTCATGCTTAGTCCCTCGTAGAGATTTTTCAGATCTACATTGCCATTGAGCTGTAAAGGTTAAAATAACATTAAGTTGGATGCGTAAGTTATTTGAATATAACATGTATAACATACCTTATCCTTTGGTACTGCTTGAGTTGCGTGTCCTAGTGTATCGGCGACCTCAAGCAAATCTTTGCAGAAGCTTTGAATGCCAAAAATTTTCGCCTCGTTTATTTGTTTGTTGAGCCGCGTTCGCATATTCTCGCTATCTGCTAGTGCTCGCTTGTATTTGTCTAGTAATTCACTGTTTTGCTCTTTAGATGTCGCCAACTCTTGCGCCAGACGCTCAACTTCCGGTGATTTTGTTTTTTTCTGTTCTGCCGCGGTAGCCTCATCATTCACTGTCTGATGTTGCTTCTCTGTGGTATATCCGCGTGGAAATTGTGTCTTCGGTTTGTAAAGCAGGCTGATGGGATTTGTAAAAGGAGAAAATCAAACATGCGTCTAAGTAAATGTAATTACGTCACATAAAGATACACGCGCGCTAACTGGCACCACCGCTTACCTTTGATTATGTGTGCAAGCCACAGTCGCTGTGTTGCAAAAACGATTGGCCAGCATTTTTAAAGGTGAAAAAGCTTTTGTTGCCATTTAATATTTGCGTTTGCGTTTTTGTTTTAATATCTATGCAACTAATAATTTTCTTAGAATAGGGAATTCATAGAAATAAATTTTGTCGCTGCGCTCATTAGCTAATCGAAGGTTGTAATCGATATACACATTTATTGCAGCACATACTGTGATCAGAATGTTTTCTTTTGATATCGAAAGTTGTACAATATACTAAATTTAAACTAGTATTTTAAATTACTTGGAAGTTGTCTAAGCCGGGTGCGAAATTCAAGTCAAAAATATTTCTTGACCAAAACAAATACATGTGTTAATATTAATTGTAAAACATAAACTGTTAAACTGGTTAAAATACTAAAAAAAATTATGTGACCAAAATGTTTCGCGTGGTTCACATTTGATACCATTACACATAAAGTTGATATCTTATCAATACAAATGCGCTTATGCTATTAAATTATTTGAATTACAGGCATATAACGAATTTCCGTAAAACAAATTTTATATATTACGAATTCATTTCCAGAACACAGCAATGTGGCTCAATAAAAAACCCATTACAGATTACGAATTTTCTCTGTAACGAAGTTGTTTCTTGTACGCTTGGGATTCGTTATATGGACTGTTTTTATATTAAATGGTTTTGTTTCGCCCTGTCTGAGGTCGGCCGAATGCAAATTATAATACAAAACCATGAATCACAAACTGGAGTCTATTGTTGAAGCCTGCAGAACATGTTCGGTACCGTTATGAACCGTGCCCGTATGTGCAGTTCTGGTAATCGCTATCTTAATATTATAACACGCCACGATTGCATGAAAACGCACTCTTATATTTAAAACCCACAGTACGAAAAAAGAGAGGTATCGCTAAGTTTAATAATTTATAACAACGTTTTGTTAGTGTTATAATAATTTTCAGAATTAAAATCCGTTGGCGATCTTTGGTTTGGCAAACATTAGTTTTCATATATTCTTGCGGGGTATATTGAAGTCGAGCATATTTGGTTGAACGTCTTTACTCGTTTTGCTTAGGCGTTTTACAATTGCTTTGGGAATGATCTTACGAAATTCAAAGTACGAGTATGTGTGCTTTTTCAATACAGTATCTTTTTCAATATGTCTACGAGAGTATGTAAATATATTCAGAAACCTAACCATGAAAGCATGCACACATTCTCATACATATGTATGTAAATCAAACTTATAGATGGCATTAAAGTAAAGGCATATCGACGAGCTGCGGGTTCTGCGAGGCAAGTTAACTTGCAATTGCGTAGAGACGAAAACGACGTAAAAAAATTCTCTCTGTAATGTACCTACTCGATGGGCATACACACGAATTTAGTTGAATTTTAACACTGTGACAGTGAAGTTGAGAACGTATTTAAAACACTTTAAAGCTTAAATAAAACCAAAACCAACCAAAGCATCCTGTTAAAATGAGAGACGAGGATTTGCAACTGGCTCTTCAAATGGTTGTAAATTCCATATCTGTAGAGGATGAACATGAAGATGACGCGACCGCAGCGTCGCCCGAGAGTTCTCCGAAGCCGCTAAGGAAACCTCACGTTTTGGATTTAAATGAGAGACGTAAACAGTTTCGGTAAGCAAGCAAAGAAATAGTTTGAAAAAAATATTCTAAAAATACTCGATATACATAAACATACATGTTCTTCATGCATGTGCTTATTGCCACATTGAGTACCAAATGTGCATACATATGTACGTATGTGAAAAATTACATTTATTTTAAATAGTTTAAGACAAACAGGGTTGTATGTTTATGTAATTTAAAATTAAATAGTGTCAGTTGCAATCGGTAAACACTCTTAATTTAATCTGTCTTTTTCTTTTAATTTGTGTTAATTTCGGATTATTGTTATTTCTGCATTAAAAAAAAGTTATCCCCAAAAACTATAAGCTCGTAGATCCAAACAATAAGTTTTTTTATATTTTAAATTGGATGAGCAATTTATATCACACTTTTAATTACTGTTAACTGTCAAAAAGTATGCAATGATGTAAAAGTGTTTATTATTTTATACCTTAAAGGGTTTTCAGTATGTTATTGGTATAAAACTACAGTCACACTTGAGTGTTCAATAAGCCAATGGTTACACGTCAAAACAGGGCTTTAAAGTCGCTGTGTCCGGGTATTTTGAAAATTTCAACATTGTCAGAATCCTCTGAGCGTAGCGAGTCGTCAATGCCAAATCCACAGTCGAAATACGGGAACACAGACAGCGACAAAGTCGATGAGAAAGAATTGCCTAATCGAATGTGCGGCATGGGCAGCAGCTGGTGGTGGTAAGCGTTATAATTTGTCTATCTTCGGCTTAACTGAAAAACTCTCAATGAAAGTAATATTTCTGAAATATTTACCAAGAATAATTTCTTTTTTATTAATGTGTGTTACTTATACTGCCTTACCACCAAGCAATTTGTTTGTTATCCATAGGCCAATTGTGCTAACGTTCACACGCACGCGCAACACCTGATTCGCCTTAAATATACTGTCGAAACACTGACGCCAAAAAAGAGACGCTCTTAGAATCAAAATGAACACCCCACAGCTCTGTTCAAAATGCTCGTCACAATTGTGCACTTTAAATTTTGCAGACACAGCTGGAGCTACGAAAAGCAACGAACAAAACCTTCGACGCCAGTGAAAGATATCTTTGAGCCAATAACGTGACCAACGAAGTCCCTCAAAATGCAAGGGCGCACACTAATTAATAATAATTGCCTAGGTTCATGCGTGGCACAGTTCAGAGCAAGTTATATTTGTATTTGTGAAAACGAGCCACCAGCTTAGTAGTCTTTAAAACGCCTGCAGTCCGAGCTATGTCGAACTTTAGCTAGAATATCAAAAACAAAAGCGCGTGTTAAAATTATCTGAAACCGAGTTTGTGTTTTCCTAATGGAAATAAACTGCCTACTTCTTTGTAGGCGTACTCGTAGCTTAAACGCTCCTTCGCCATTCCAGCAATTCGGGCCATGTGGGCGCATCATGAAAAACTCTGCAATGGTTATGCAAATTCAGGATCCTGCTAGTCAACGCCTGACTTGGTACAAGCCTCCGCTCACTGTGCTGGTTATCAAGAAGGTCAGCGATGTTTCCGTTTTGGCACCCTTTGTTCAGCTGGTTCGTTGGTTGCTTCAGGAAAAAAGTATGGTAGTTTGGGTAGAGTCTGCAGTGCTAGATGATGCACTTCTCAACGGGGACATACAATTTCGAGCCCTTCGTGACAAGTTGGTAACCTTTAAGTGAGTATAAGCCTCAAGCAACGCTACAAAAATAATAGGTTTTCTCTTCTTTGTACAGAGATGGGCGTGATGATCTTACAGATCGCATTGACTTTATTGTCTGCCTTGGAGGTGATGGTACATTATTGTATGCCTCGCTTCTGTTCCAGCAATCAGTGCCACCGGTCATGGCATTTCATTTAGGTTCGTTGGGCTTTTTGACACCTTTTCGCTTCGATAATTTTCAAGAATTGCTAACAAACGTTCTGGAGGGTCATGCAGCACTCACACTGCGCAGTCGTCTGCGCTGTGTGATGCATCGAAAGAGCGATAAGCGGTACGATGTCAAACATGCAGCGGACTTTAATGCGCATGTGTCGCCTGCTGATGGCATTCTAGTATTGAACGAGGTGGTCATTGACCGTGGTCCATCGCCTTATCTGAGCAATATTGATCTTTTTTTGGATGGCAAGTACATAACTTCGGTGCAGGGAGATGGTTTGATTGTATCTACGCCTACTGGCAGCACAGCGTATGCCGTAGCCGCTGGTGCCTCAATGATACATCCATCCGTGCCAGCAATAATGGTCACTCCTATTTGTCCACATTCGCTGAGCTTTAGACCCATTGTTGTGCCCGCTGGTGTTGAATTAAAGGCAAGTAATTATAATAACTATTTGATGAAATAGCTGTACGCTAGTGATGCATAGATATCTGTATCGCCTGATAGTCGCAATACTTCCTGGGTCAGCTTCGATGGCCGCAATCGTCAGGAAATGTTCCATGGCGATAGCCTGCGCGTGACAACCTCAATTTATCCTGTGCCTAGCATATGTGCCCAGGATCAAATTTCTGATTGGTTTGCTTCGCTTGCCGATGGACTTCATTGGAATGTACGCAAGCGTCAGAAACGCCTTGATGAGTTATCAGACCCAACGGCATCAGGATCGGAGGACACGTTTGATGAGATTGAAAATTTTAAACTGTACGATGTTTAGCGTGTGTTCTTCCATGGGATGCATGGTTACACAGTAATTTGTTGCATATGTTTATAATTTAACATATTTTCCAATGTTATTTTTATGTATAATTATCTGAGACTTATTATTGAAATATTCTTTGCTTATTCCCTATAAATTAAATGAGGTTTTACTTTTGCTTGCTACATTGAGCAAAATGTTACAGGCAATTTTTTGAACACTTTTGAAACTTTTTTAAAATTAAAAAAAAAAATATTTCTTTTGTTTGCTAAACTCGTCACATCTAAATGCACGTTAGAAGCACAATGTATTTCTACCAAATGTTATTATATATTACCTATATATATTATATATAGCTATATTATTGTAAAGTTTTATGAAAATCGATTCAGTAAATTTTTCGTGAAAGAATTACTTACAAACTTTAACATTTATAATATACAAAACAAGTAGAAACGTTGCAATCGGACGCAACAGACAGCGGTATTCTCGATACCTGTTTAAAATAGGGGTGTGCGCAGCGTTCAAAAATTGGCTACAGCAGATCTTTCGGGGATGTCACCAGTTATACTGCCACCAAATTTTGTGACGCTAGCTTAAAAACTGAGAAAAAAAAAACAGCTGATACGGTGGCGCGGCTCGAGGCCACAAGGGTGGTATGAGTGGGCGTGGGTTTCAATGTTTTAATGCAGTTTTTTGGGGGATGTCATCACCTATCTTGACACAAAATTCGGTGGCTATGGCCCAAAAACTGTGGAAGATATTGGCGTTTCTGATTTCTAAATCAGAATAGGTGGGCGTGTGTCCAAAATTTTTGATGCAGGTTTTTGGAGATGCCAGCAGCTACCTTCATACCAAATCTGTAAATTCTAGCTGTAAGGATGCGGGAAATATGTGGAATTATAGATTTTGAGCTATCGAATTTATCGATTGGCCAGCCCCCCAGTAGGCGTAGAGCCCTTTTTATCTGTCCCGGCCATAGAAAAAGATATTTGCAAAGTTTCAAGTCTCTAGCTTGATGTTCAATATACTCTATGCCTTCGGTATTGCGTATAAAAAATATTCTTTCAGCTGTACTCATCAGAGATAATGTAAGACTCTAGTGGTATAGATATAGAAGTCTTAGTCACGGCCCTAATACCCCAACCCATGGACTTAAATATATGAAGGTGTACACATATCTATATCTATACAGTAATACAAATCCTATTCATTCAAGTTCAAGTTCACTTGTTGGTTACATGCTGCTTACCTTGATTTTGTCTGTTAGTGCTGGCTTACCCAAGTTATTGGCAGCTTCCACGATGCGTACTTGGGGTTATCAAACATCACTATAAGGTTATTTGCATAAAATACGAAATTGAAAGTATCGGTGAGCCGTTGCAAGTTTTTAAAAATGTTACCCGCAGGCTGTACATGAGATGCACGACGAGTTACACGCTTCAAAGTTGTGCCATGGTTTCATGTTTTTGTATGTGTTACTTTTGCCTTTTTTGTTAACAAATTCAAGGTGTTTGAATCAATATCAAAATGCGTATGCTTGTGTGTTTTAAAGTGTGCGTTGTGACGGGTGTGCGTGCTTATCTAGTCATATGAAATGCATAAAATCTCGGATTATAGGTGAGTGCAATAGTTGAATCGGAACATTGCCAGCGCACAGTTGTGCTTGTGCGTGAATGTTGATTTAAGTTTTGTTTGTTTTTTTTTTTTAAATTAAAGCTTATAACCATGAATGTACGCGATTTGGAGCTAGCAAGGCAAATTGTTAATGGCGAAGCAACGAAATGGAGTCACACCATACATCCTGTAAAAAGGACTCTATTGGGTAGTTTGCTGGACAAGAGAAATCAATTTCGGTAAGCTTTAAAAAAGTGCTTATTGACACTTACTTGACGGCATTGAACTAGAAGAGATAATCATGCTTAGGGCATTAAAAATAACTGAAACTTTAAGTGTTGCAGCAGACAGACTTTATTTTCTTGATAGGCATTTTAATATGCGTGCACTGAAAGTCGGCAATAAAACCTTTTAGGCAAATGGTTACGCACGACCATGGTTACTTTCATTCCAACATAAAGTAATAATTATTCTACACTACTATGGAAACAGTCGTTGGACGACCTTTCACTAGCATAGACGAAACAAGGTTATTAGTCTACGCCTCACTAGAGTAAAATTATTGCTTATGAAAAAGCCAGCTGTGAAAAGATATCTTTTTTTATGTTTATTTATTACTTTTTGATTCACGACAGCATTTTTACAATGTTTAAAATTGTTTAAAATGTTAATGTTAAATTTTGCCAGAAACGAACTGTGAGTCAGTAAATCCAATGACTAACTACATAACTAACAAGACAGGAAAACAGGGCTGGAATGTAATGTTAAACAACATTTTGCAATCTCGAAGCGAACGCGAGGGGAAACAACATATAGTCAGTATTTATCATCACTTGTTTCCCCACTATATTCGCTACAAGCCAGCAGGTGCAAAGTTTGCCATCGTTGTTAAACTTTTTATTTTGATTGCAAAGTGTGCAATGCGTTTGGCATAACTAGCAGTTGCAGTACTACGTTTCGCTTGGTGTTGTCACAGAAATTGAAATCTGTTAGTTGGTCGATGCATTGAGTTAAGCTAGTTCACTACGGTTTTAAAATGTCATGTCAAAATGAACCAACCGTAACAAAGAGAAGCAAAGGAACCAGTTGCGTTCAACAACATCAGCAGGGAAATGATTTAATCAACTCTCTACAATGGATTCGGTATACAGATTAAAATTAAAATCATACTAAGAGAACGTTGTAATCGAAAGTATATTTAAAGTTCATAGCGTCGCACGTTTGCACGCAGCGTAAGACCGTAGTGTTGTTGATAAAATTTTATTGTTTGCAAAATCATTGCAATGTGCTAAAATCAAACTTGGAAAAAAATTTCGCATACAAACTGAATTGCGTTGGGATCTCTGATTGTTATCATGTCCCTGCCCCATGACATTACCGAATGTCCATGTCCGAAGTCCAAGGCGACTCCTGCCCAGTCTGTACCAGGTGCTACTGCAGGAGCAAACGAAGGTGCATCGTCCCATGGCGGTTACTACGATGAGCAAGATAATCAGTTTCTTAATGTGAATACCACACGCCAGAAGAATATCAACAATGGATCAGCATCATCTGCGCCTGGTCCGGGGCTGTTAACGAATGGCACTGCTAGCGAAATAGAAATGCGTTGGTGGTGGTAAGTTATATGTTTTTAAGTATATAAGATATAGACCCAAGTCACGTTTTGCATAAAAGCACAACACTGGTTGCGGAAATTTATACCTAAAAGTGCTTGTCAGCACTCGGTTCAAAGGTTTAACATCAGCTGATTTGAAATTAGTATGACAAACACTTAAGTTCCACTGGCCCAGCAATTACAGAGATGTTTACATAACATGCTTTTTTTTATATACCAGTCAGCACCTGTTCGCTGTAGCCTCTCTTGGTATCAATTGATTATACAGCGCGCGTCGAATTGTGCTCAGCTGTTGTTTACAACCTGATCGCTGGCATGCGCTGTGTGACGACTCGTAAACTTTGATTTTTAAATCGCACAAAGATTTACAATTTAATCGCCTTTTTGGTGTTTCAGTTCAGCTCAGTAATCGCTTGTTCACCGAACAGTGCGGTCGTGCTTTTTAAAATCTGTGTACGCGTTCTCCGTCTCCCTCTCTCTCCCTCTTTTTTTCTCCCAGTCTCTATGTGTCTCTCTTTTTCTACCTCTAACTCTCTCTTTGCAATTTTTTCTGTGTCGCTTTAGCTCTGTCGGTCGTTGGCTTCGTTTAAAGCTCGGGTCCCATGTGCTTAAAACACCGTCTTGTCTTATATAATATGTAATTAGAGGACTTTTTTTTGAAACTTTCCTAACTCAACAAGACTTGGCATTATGTTTCTTGCAGTTTTTTCAAGTATCAGCCAGGCTTAAAATAGCCAAAGTGATGTAGACAACAACAAACACTTTCCTATTTTCCTACTACACAGCGTTTGCTAAAGATTTATTACTTGAGTTCTTTTATGTAGCTTTTCTTTGTTCAATGAGGCATTGTTAAATTACATATATTTTTACTTGTATACTGTCGGAGGCAGTTGAGATTTCTTTGTTTTCCATTTCACACAATAACATATTGCAATAACTAATTCAATTATTTTTCTCTTCTTGAAATCGTTCAAATACTTCCTGATGGACCAGGCTTCAGGCATAGTGTAAAAAACGTATTCTTAAAATCACTTATGTATGTACATGGCCTAACCATATAAATATCTGCCTGCTACATAAAATTTCAGGCTTTTTAAAAAAATTTTGTAAAGTGCCAACAAAAAATTGTTACTTTTACCACCAATTTTATTTGTTTTATATACAGTAGCATAAAAAACTCCAATACTTCGAGAATTAGGCTAACCGCCTTTGATTTTTGCTGACTAATGCCACTTTAAGCCTAGGAAGCAGCTTTTTGTCTTGGGCTGTTTCACTTACTCTCTTTCTCTTTATTGACCTGCCGTCTAACCTGCTCAGTGTGGTTTTATTGGAATTTCTATGCAAATTACTTATCGACAGAGCCGGAACTAAAAGCAGGTCCGAGATACATACATACATATGTACGTAAGCACGCGAACCACAAATTGAACATTAAGGTTTTTGGTAATTTTTGTTCTTAAGACCAGAATGTATGTATATACAAATATAATATATATTAGAACCAAGTAACGCTATATATATGTATGTAGGTACATTTATTTTTTGGCGTAACAAATGCAGTTTTTAACACCTTTCAAAAAAAGAGTGCAATGTAAAGTTTTTCTTAGGCAAAAAACAGCAACCTATGAGGGCCATTTCAAGTAGTTGCTCATATTTCTTACAATGCCAAGTAACTGTTGGGCTTATTAAATTCTTGACAAAATTCCTGCTGCAATATGCTTATTAAATACACCATTTGTTAAACAACATTATTGCAATAACTTCTGATTTATCGACATTTGTTTGCTTAGTCGGTTGTAATTGAGTCATGGCGTGCCGATCGGATATTGATTTGGCCACTCTACATCAGCATCGCCTCGAAGAGCGCTGGCACTATGGACTTGCCTGGTGCAGTGCCCACGGAAGCAGTCAGCAACAACAGTTGACCCAATACAACGATCTGTTTATGCGCCAGAGCGCTTCTCAGCATCGTCAACGCTTGGCCAAAACTGGCAGCTATTACAAAATTGAAGATGCTTGTAATACAAGTTCAATTATAAGCACAGTAACGGAAAACATTGCCAAAAATAAATATAATACAACGCAGCAAGGATTGGATGAGTATGATAGCTACTTTACATCCACGACGCGTCGCAGAAGATCCGGCACTTGGCCGTAAGTAATGGTATTCGACAAAAATCCAAGTAAAACAAAAGATCAGACTTGGTGGAAATAGTATATATTATATACTTGTGGTACACGCTTTTTTATACCCTGATACCATGACATGGGTAAAAAGTAATGCTTTTGCGCAAATGTAGGTAACAGGCAGATTAAAGCATCTCCGACTCAATAAAGTATGTATGAAATTCCATAATGTTTGCATAACTTTTGTAAGATCCTTCTACCGCATGGACAATTCTAGCAAGCAGATTTGTTTTCACCTTCTTGCGGAGCTCATTTTTGTATAAAAGTAATTTTCAGTCGGTTGCGTTCGACTGCAACGTGTACATGCTTAGATAAGAAAAAAAAAGCTGGTAATCAAAATCGATATAAGTACTGTTCTGATTAAACAACTTATGTAGATAAGAAATTATTCGTAACATTTTTAAGGCTAGGAAGCCGCTTACGCCATGTTTTAAAAAATTAGTCGTAATTTTGTCAAAATAATATTATCTTGACCTTGTTTTTTAATTATTGAAAATATTTGTATAAAAAACGAAAGTAAGTACACTTCAATTTGAAAAGTATTAGTATGACGTTAGATTTTTTTAATCAAGGGTTATCGCGCCAAGCTATACATTTAAGTACTAGTTTCTCACCAATTTTCTACCTGACAATCGAATATGGGGTAATTTTTCTACAAAAAATTCTTTTGTCCATTCATTATGTTGCTCTGATGTGCATAAACTATCGAAACATAAATGCGTTTGCAAGCCGGAATAGGGGGCCATATGCAGTGGACGAGATATTCCTAAAAAAAATCACTTATATTCATACGAGTAAAGATGACTTATTTTGAATGTGTGATTATGTTGTATATGCACATTATATGTGGACATAATTTTATACAAACAGCCGTAAAGTCCTTGACCCTTTTAAACAGGTGTATATAATTATTTTTATAAAAATTGAACACCTTTTTTCGGATGCTTAAATACTAGTTTGTTAATATTTCGAATGCTCGGACAAGTGCTATGGAACCGCATGTTTACCAAAGTCGAAAGGCAAAAGCGCCCAAACCACTTTTTGATTTGTCTTTGTGCTATAAACTTTGTTATTTGGCTTAAATCTACTACTGTGAAACAATACCCATTAATTGAATCAGTATCAGTCTCAGTATCAGTTAGTGCGAAGCGTCATTCATGTATAAAACAAAATACACATCTATAAGACATTAGTGGGAAACTTAATCAAGCAAAAAAGTCGTGAAAGGTTTCAAAGGTGTTGCACGTCAGAAGTCCTAACCTTCAATTTGCATTCGTATGTACATTTTAAGTCTGCCTACTGAGCGACACGCAGCCGTTAATTAATACCCTTGTGAAATTGTTAAAATGGCTATAAAATGTCAAAAAATCGTGACATTTGCCCCCAGCCTAAAAAGCGTTTTAAATAGCAAATTGCTATGTTTTAATTAGTCTGTAAAGTTTTGCAAAGGCGTTAACGTAATGGGATTAATTTTGCAGCAAATTGAAAATAATTTACTTTACATTAAGCAGTAAAGTTTTTTTATATTAAAATTAAAACTTTGGAAAGGTATTAACACAAAAAACAAATCCAGAGCTTTATCGTTGATACTTATAATTATAGTCTTAACGAGTCCTTCGTTTGAAGCGTGGTGGAATAATCCATATACTTATTAAGCTCTACACTTTGAACTTTGTACACAAATCCACCTGGTGAGACATATGTTATTTTAATAATTTTTTTTTGTGTTGTCTTCAAAATATTATGTAATATAAGGCGTTAAGTTTAACCTTAAAACATACTGATTGAATTTTGCTAAAGTATGCTATTTTTTTTTTTTTTAAATATAAATTTCAGGCGAACGCGTAGCCTGAATGCGCCTTCGCCGGTTCAGCAATTCGGACCATGCGGTCGCATTATGAAAAACTCTGCAATGGTAATGCAAATTCAAGATCCCGCAAGTCAACGCCTGACCTGGTATAAGCCACCACTTACTGTGCTCGTAATTAAAAAGAAGGACTCCCAGGTGTTGCTGCCGTTTGTGCAACTAGTGGAATGGCTGGTGCAGGAAAAAAATATGGTAGTTTGGGTAGAGTCCGCTGTGCTAGAGGACAAGTTACTACGCGACGATGTCAAGCTAGATCAGGAAAGCCCTAAATTCAGGCAGGTTCATGAGTATTACAGCGGAGTGCGCTCGCGTTTCCTGAGGCTGCGCGAAAAGCTAGTTACTTTCAAGTAAGTATGGAAACCAAGAATACAACGAATAATTGCACACAGATTTCACTGATCCGCAAGAAAAAGTTTTTTTATTTTTAGTAAGATACTTATATTTGAAGCTTCTAAATAAGAACGAAAACAAAAATCTAAAATCTATATAAAAATTCGGGCAACAGAAAGTCAAAGCATCAAAGTCTTCGTTGTACGAATAATTGCATTACAACGAGGAATTTATGGCAGTACCAGTGTTATCAATTGATGCATAGAGATTGAATAACTAATTTTTTATACAAAATTAAAAAATGTGAATATTTATGGGATCAATAACATAGAAAATGTATTTTGTAAATAGATATAATGCTAATAAATTGTATTATTTTTTGTTTTAACAACAGAGATGGGCGTGACGATCTCACTGATCGAATTGATTTTATCGTCTGTCTTGGAGGCGATGGCACACTGCTTTATGCATCACAGTTATTTCAACAATCAGTGCCACCAGTTATGGCCTTTTATCTCGGTTCGCTGGGCTTTTTGACCCCCTTTCAGTGTGATAACTTTCAGGAGCAAGTAACCAACGTGTTGGAAGGTCATGCAGCGCTTACGCTACGAAGCCGACTGCGTTGTTCAATACACCGCAAAGGTGAACGGCGCAAGGAGTCTCTACAACAAGCAAGCAACAATTTGATGAAACCCAGTCTTCAGCGACATAACAATCACATCGAATTACGTGACCCCACACCATGCAATAATAACTGCAGTCATGCAGTTCTACAGCCGCCTGGCCACAACAGCATTCTAGTTCTAAACGAAGTGGTTATTAATCGAGGACCATCTCCTTATCTAAGCAATATTGATATATTCTTAGATGGCAAGTACATTACATCAGTGCAAGGTGATGGATTGATTGTTTCTACGCCCACGGGTAGTACAGCATATGCGGCTGCCGCTGGTGCTTCTATGATACATCCTTCTGTACCGGCTATACTGGTAACGCCAATTTGCCCACATTCGCTTAGTTTTAGGCCGATAGTGGTGCCTGCAGGCGTTGAGTTGAAGGTAAGTCGTTATTTTATTGCGTTTTGCTTGAGCCTGTATTGTTTTCTCGTTTAGATATCCATATCTCCGGACAGTAGGAATACGTCTCGTGTATCTTTTGATGGCAGAAACGACCAGGAGCTAAATCATGGTGACAGCTTGCGCGTGACAACCTCCATTTATCCGGTCCCAAGCATTTGCGCACAGGATCAAATATCCGATTGGTTTGATTCACTAGCGGAGGGTCTACATTGGAATGTGCGCAAACGCCAAAAATGTCTAGACGAGCTTTCGGATCTGACGGCATCTGGATCCGAGGATACACTTGATGATTTCGACAATCTAAAAATCTACGACTCGTAGTGCATGCGGTTGTTATGGTAGCTAATTGTAGCTATAGCTTCTGTTAAAGCGTTTACTATCATGTGCAATCTGTTAACATATGTATGTAGTATTTAACTAGGAAAATACTCTATTATATTTTACTGTACACTAATGTAAGCAGATGAATGTAGTGTATAACTAGGAAAATACTCCATTATATTGTACCTTACTCATATATATAATATACAAATATAATATGTTTGAGCTAAGCAGGTAATGTTATTTTATTATAAACTTTAACTTATTTGCCTTGCATCAACTCGGCTAAAGCCTAGGTTTTTAGGTTAAACAAACACGGGAAAATGCTTAAATTTTTTTTATAAGCTTTTTAGTAGTATATATATAATAAACTGTTTTAACTGTTTAATAGTGTATAATAATCTTTTTTGTTTGGTTAAACGATAGTAATTTATGTTACTTTATTGTCCGGCGTAACGTGCGTCAAATTAATAATACGAACTTCCCGATTCTTCGGTCGGAAAACGAGCGCACCTATGATTATTTTCACGCAATCCTGCCCTTTTTTATTTGCGTTCTCGTTGAGTTTCCAGATAGCTGCCTTTTGAACATCAAGTATCAGGCGAATAGCATTTGTTTTTACCTTTTCATCTTATCACAGAAAGCATCCACTCGAACAATTATCATTGAGTGAAACTTGTCAACGGTACACTCAACACAAAATGCCTTATGCATTTTTATACTCGATACCGAAGGTTAAGAGTATATTGGGTTTGTGCAATGTCCGCCTGTCCGTCTGTATGAACGCAACTTTTTTTCACACCCTTCAAGCTAGAGACTTGAAACTTTCCAATTCTCTTTATCTATGGGATAGTAAATTAAAGTGTCAAGATTGGGGTTCTACGATAACTGGGGGGCTGGCAAATCGATAAATTCGATAACTCGAAACCGATAAATCCACATATTTCGCACATCCTTACAGCTGGAACTACCGAATTCGGTAAGAAGATAGATACTAGCAACCCCCAATAAACTGCATTAACTGCCACGCCCACCCATTCCGCCCCCAGCCCTCGCATTTTAAAGTCAAAAAAGTCTATATCTCCCACAGTTTTTGAGCTGTAGCCACCAAATTTGGTTCCAAGATAGGTGATGATGACCCCCCAAAAACTGCATCACGCCCACCAATACTGCTTTAGCCACCCCCATCTACCCCAACGCTTCGTCAAAAACGAGAATGCTTGTATCTTCCAGAGCTGTGGAGCTAGAGCCACCAAATTTGGTAGGAAGATAGCTGCCAACGACCCCCAAAAAGCTGCATCAAGGTTTTTGAGCCACGCCCACCCATTTCGCCCCCCTTTCCTATCCGTTATCAAACTTTAAACTAGAGTCACCAAATTTGGTATGAAGATAGCAACTGACATTTCGCAAAGATCTGCAGTAAAAATTTAGATGCCACATCCACCCAATCCGCCCCCAGTCCCCCTTTCCCAGCTTTTACAAACTTTGAGCTAGAGTCACCAAATTTGGAAGGAAGATAGTTGGTGGCATCCCCATCTGCAACAGAGAATCTTTAAGGCAGAGTACACTCTTGCCACATCCGTACCCCTTTGCAATCAGGCCTCTTTTTACCGGTTTTAATACAAGTATCGAGTATTCCGCCGTCGGTTGCGTCCGACTGCAACGTTTCCACTTGTTGATTGTTATAACTGTTAAGATTCTTGCGAAGCAAAACTTGTGATAGCTATAGTAAATAATATAAAGTTCATTCTACTACAAAAAATTACATGCCGCGTGTTTTAGGTAAGTTTCATCTCTTACAATGGACGTATAAATGTATCGAACATTTTATATAATGCCATTAACTTTTATTTTACATTAATTATATATGTTATGCAATATATACAATTATTGTTAATATCGAAAAATTATGGACATAAAAATGCGTTGAATTATTTAATGCCACTTTATGGAATATATGAATGTAATTTGATTCAAAACTTTTTCACCCTTAAGCCAATACAGCTAACAACTTAAACAAGCAAATGTAGATTTTTAAAGTAGTTGAATGTTTTAAAAGGGGTATATTACCATAGACGCCGCCAATTCAATTGGACAATTGCGTTGCCAACAAACAAATATGAACATAAAGATTTATTCTTTAACATGCATTAATTAAAATTTAGGTTATTATTTTGATATTGTAATACATTGAATGCAAAGCAGTCACAGTAAAGTGCTCCGATAGGATTCCGAAATGCTTAACGTCATATAAGCACGGTGACCATGTGGCGCTATAAAAAAATAATTTTAATTTTTAAATTTTCATATGGTTTCCGTCCGACTTACTTAGTTTTTTTCCTTTTTACCTTCTTCGCACTCCAGCTGTTCCGTAAGTAACAGTGTTTCTGGCAAATTGTAAGAACCAGGCAAAAAATTTAGTTCACGATCAAAATTTTCCTCAATGTTTACGGTTTCTAGTTTATCGGAAACTTTATATGATGGCTGATCCCGCAAATCAACGTCACTTTCACTGGTCAAAGCTGAAGGTAAAGGCGTAGGCGTGGGTGTGAGGGATGCACTGGAAATCGCGTCAACATCGTCTTCGAATTCTACGTCAGCTGCTTGCAGAATAGTCATGATGTCGGTTGGAGTTTCCTTTATCGTTTAAATCAAAATTAACTGTTAATAATGAGTACACAGATTTACTAAAACCTATTACAACCGTTACAAGTTACAACGGTATAAATTTCAAGATAATTAAAAATGAAATTAAAAGTTATAATAAATGTGAGAGATTGCGATACCTTGGTAGCATCAACTCGCTGGCGTTCATGCATTGCGCTTAGAAGTTCACGCAGGTGCTGATTTTCTTTGCGCAAACGCTCGCGTTCCATATCGCGATCATTAATTTTTGGCTGTAGTCATGAAAAGAATTGTTTTTACATTTTTAATATACATATACATTTAGATACATACATTAATATTGACATTGATAAATTTTTTCGATAATGTGCAGAACACGGTTTACTTACCAAAAGAAGCGAAATTTGCTCGTTCAGCACACTAACAATGCTGCTGAGCGCATGGCACGGAACGCTTGGCTCCAAAGAATAGGCGTGCTGAATGCGATTGAGTCCACATGATTTCTCTGATCCGACAGTGGACGCCGAACTTACTACTTCCTTTGTGGAGGTGATCAAAGGATCGGCTACTTTAATTGAGTTGTCAATTATTGATAATGTTGTGTGAGCTTTATTAAGTGCAGCCTGTTAGAGACAAGGAAATATTGAAATAAAAAGAGCACTTTTTTCTCTTATAATTATGTTGGCAACTTACCAAATTATCATATACTTCATCGATTTCAATGTGACCACTTTTTTTTTTAGGCTCCACACTTAGCGGAACGTCAACAGTACAAAAGTCTCTGGTCTGTTGCGTGCTTTCGTTCGTCACTTTTATTTCAGCGTTCATATTTATATCGTTGAATTCAAGTGATTCTGTGTGCTTGATTTTATTTTCTTGATTTACGCCCGCATCTTCAAATATTGGTTCATCTTTAGATTTGTTTGCTTTGAGCAGCTCATCACCTGGTTCCTCACAAATGCCTTTTACTTGAACATTGCTCTGACGTTTGTCTATGTCAGTATTGACACCCTGAACTAAGCTTGCTTTACTTTCTGCTGCTGGCACAGTTTTAAACGGCGCCATTAGTGTAGAAGCATTTGGTGACGTTGCAGTAATTGCAGGCAAACGCAACTCATCGATTTCACAGTATCCGTCGTCGTCTTCATGAATCGCGACATCCTCAGCATCATGTGTTTTTGATTTTGATATTTTCTTCATATGTGATGTCTGCTTTTGGGCCTGTGCCTGTTGTTTGTTTGGGGGAGGTAAAGGCGGCGGAGTTAACGAAGCAATTTTGTGAAGTTTCTCTTTTTCATAGCAATGGTCACATACAGCTGTTGATACAGCTGAAATTTCACTTCCTGGAGATACACGCAGGTAATCATTTAATATTTTTGTCAACATTTGCACTTGATCATAAGCAGCTAAAGCAATATCAGCGCTGTCTTTGGGAGCTTCGGGCATCATAGAAATATCAACAATTTCGTTAAAATGCTCTAATGGCATACGAAATATATCACAAATAATTCTCTGCTTCTCCATAATTCCGCTTCGAATGGACGCATCTAAGCGACGTAATCGTTCTCCTGGCGTCAGAACTGGCTCAGCGGTGTGTGCAGGGTTAATGCTTATTTGAATTGCTGTTGGTTCAACAAGGGGTGATTGCATGAGTAATGTTCGTGTGTTATTGGAATTGTTAGAACAGACAATGCTGGCACTGTCGCGTTTTGACTGTCCACCCACTAAATCATAGTTTATTGCGCGTTCTTCGCTATTTGGCTCCCGTGCTGATTGGGTGTGCCGCAAAGCCACGGCAGTTATATCCTGTGCAATAGTCGGATAGTTTTTATTAGATTCTCCGCAACTGCGCGTAGACATGGAGCGGTTTACAGCAGCGCCTGTATCGTTTTGGCTAAGTCGTCGCTTAGCCATAATATTGTAATAGCCAGTGCTGTCACTGTGTGTGCTTTCGCGGCGGCCGTTACCTTGCGGAACACTATTGTCACAGTTATTGCTCGCTGTTAATGCGGGTGTGACTGTGGCAGTTGGAAGCAGGGGTGCCAAAGGCGTTGTAGTAACGGTTGCAGTGGCGCTTGTTGGCTGCAAGCGGTCATGTGTTTGTTCCAATGACTCTCTGGGGGATTGAAGTGTTGTGACCACAACAGTATCATCGCTTGGCGCGTCTTGACTGTTTGAACTTTTAGATCTCTGTTTGTGCTGTTGCGCAGCAGCATCAGATATATGTTTGAACCATCTGCAAATTCAATGGGTTAAGCATTGTAAAAAAAATTCTAAACCGTTTTTTTTTATATATAATTTTTGCATGTAAATATGTACACAAAAATATATATTATATAAAATTTCACCTGAATATGATAAAAGAGTGCCGAGTGATATCCTTAAGACTCATATTTCTAATTATTTCACTACAACTGCATCAATGGATCTCTTTATAAGATTTACTTGAGTCTTGCGATTTTGACAGTAAGGCTTTGCTTCCACTTCAAAGCCTTCTACGACCCGAGCTCCTAATCATGTCATGAAACAAAATGCTCATAGATATATTCTTGTTCAACTAACTCTTCCTCTTTGTACAATTCATTCTTTTGTGATGTTTATTATAAATAATTTTAACTCACGTAGCTGGAGCATCATTTTCTGCGCCAATTTCAACAAAACGATTTAAAGGTATAGCACTATTGTATATTATTCAACAAGTTTAACAGAAAGATACTACAGTTGGAATGTTGTAAATTACTTCCATTGTCGCAAATATCGTCTCTGTTGCTTTGGTTGTGTACTTATGCAAGTAGAAACTTTTATTAATTGCATTAGTATACCCTGTACTAAAATGAAAACTTTCTAACAAGGATATACTGCACAACAGTATGTTGACATTATATGAAACCATGTGGGAGTTTCTCAGTTAACATATATTCATTAACTTACACATATGTATATATGTATGTACTTGAAACTACGAATTTGCCTAAGGGTGATTTTGCGCTAGACCTAGGATAATGTTCAGTTTGACAATCTCAATTTGACTTGGTTGATTGAGGTTTTTACATGCTTTTATTTAACGTGACTTGTCTGTCTGTTTGTTTGTTTGTTTGTTTGTACCGGATTCTTGTGATCAAATTTTCAACAAGTTCCCGACTAGCTAGAGCTCTGAAATTTTCACCAAAGATGTGTGTCACATGACAATTCAGATGACAACCACAAAAAACAGTTTTCCCTTTTGCTTAACTTACTTATTTGACTAATAAAATTGACGAGCTTTGGTGGCAAATTGAGAAGACTGCCGCTTCACAGGCCGACAAACCTTTTTTTATTTAGTTTTGGTTTTATTATATAAACTTTTTTAAGAAAGCGTATGAAAGCATGTCTTCAAAATTTTTTTTGATTTACTTGTTTCTTATTCAAGTTGTCTTTAAAATAAATTAGTTATTTTTTTCCTGAAACTGCTTATTGTGAGACTGGACACTAATCGTAATTGCAATTTGCAATACATGCATCAATACATCAATTGCATTGTCAGTTGGATACAAATGAAATAGCACAGCTTGCATATCTAAACTATTATATGAAAGTTATACATTATTTCTATTTGAATTGCAAGTGTATAACTATTGTAATTGAAATCGACATAAACGTTATAATTTTGATATACACATATCGTAACAATGTAATATATACTTATATATCACAACAAAGATAAACTCACAGCAGTGAATTGTAAATTAAGAAGCCAGACCGCATAAAAATGGACAAAGACACAGAATAAGTTCTTATTGCAACAAAATATATGGTGGGTTTACTGGTAAGACAATCTTATGCAAAGAGTATAGCTGCAGCATTGTCGTTAAAAAAAAAAAAAACACATCCACACGAGCTGAACAGTATATGCAAACTGATGCAGCGATGTGTGTCGACCCCAAAAGCACCAACTACCACATCGTCGTCGATTTATAATGTTCGGTAGTGTTCGCGACCATTAAGTTTGTTAACATGAGCATATATATATGTATACATAAAAAATAAAAATAAAATCGACTTACGTTTTGCACTCAGAGCTGCTGGGAGCGCGTAGTTCTAACATTTGTGAAGTCTTCGTCTTGATAAGAAAGAACGAGTTCTTGTCAGCTGCTTCCTGACGTACTAAAGTCTCTGAGTCTATGTTCATAATTGGGCTAACGGGCTTATTGCTGACTGCTAGTGGCGTATGAAGGTTTTTTAGCAAATATTTATCGTCCTGTTAAAAAAATAAATTTTAATGAACACAATTTATAATCGGATATTCAGTGCGATTTCTGGTTGATCAACATAAAAACCGTTCGCATTCTATTTATACCAGTGAATCTTAAGATTATTTTCTGCAATTACCTGTTTTGTAAGCAAAACAATCATATTTTCAAAGAGTAATCCATGAAGCTGTATGCTAGGGTTTTTTTTCATTGTTAAGTTTCCGTCATGCACAAGACGATGTTGCGTCAAATCTAGTTTCTTAAACTCTTCCTTATCATATGAGGATTTGTCCAATTTGCGCTGAATGTTTTGTAGCCTATGAAATGTACCAAAAAAGTAAACGTTTGTTGACTTTGCTTGCTTTGTTGGTTTGCTTACTTGTGAGCGTCTTCGGCTGTTTTTACAGCTTTGTTTACTTCTACGAGAATCTTTTTTGACGACTCTACAGCCCGTTGTATAGCATATGCTTCTGTGTAGTTTTCGGGAAGCACTCGGATAGTGACCTTGTACAGATTCTCGAACAATAGAGGATATTTAGTCAATCGCTGTAATACCGTAGGCAATAGATCTTTAAGCTCTAGTCGACGACAAGCCTTATGTGATTCGGATTTCTTAAGCAGTTTTTGCAACTGCTCGTCCTTATGCCGCTTCTCTTTCAGTGCCTCAAGTGCTATTTGCTGGCGAGCGCAAAACTGAGCAGCATGCTCGCACAGCACTTCACCTGATTGACCATCAAACATGTCCGTGAGTAAATCACCAATGTGTTTTACAACATGATTATGTTCCACGCGACGCTGCTTTAGTTTATGTTCGAAGGCACCATGAAGCTCTCGCAAGGAAAGCAATGCCGGTGGAAATAAGAGCAGTAAATGGTCTTGGGATAGCAAAGCACTGTCATAAAGAGGCAAAAAAAACAAACGGTCCAACAATCTGAGCGTCCGAACGTGGTTGCGCTCTGTTTGGAAGATTTCTGCACGCAAAAAATAATATTAGTCGCTTAAATCTTTATCAAGAATACTTTTTACCATTAATAATTTCTTGTCGCTTCTTTTCAGCATCTGTTAGCTCAGAAAGCACTTCCACCGCAACAAGTGAACTCCAGTCGGCTTCATTGAAATCGTCTTCTTCATCGCTTTCAAAATTCCATTGGCGCTGCAAAAGTTGTCCCGCATTCCAAAAGCTTGTGTTGCTGGCACTGCTGGTACTACCAACGTTACCTTGAAATGAGTCTTGCTGGCTGTGCTGATTTGCTTGTTGCTGTATTAGTAGATGTGGATGCTGATGAGCATTAGATCCACTGGAAACGGTTGTACCAGCGGTTGCACTTGTAACACTGTTTGGAACCTGTTCCATTGAGGTACTTGGACTATCAGAACCACCTCCCGATGAGAGACTAGAATTTGATTCTCTGGTGTAATTTGGAGTTGCGATACCTAGGTCTGGTTGGTCGTCACTATATATTTAGAATTTATTTTATTAAAATAAAACAAAAATATCAGAAAATTAACGGTATAGTGTGTGTGTTTAATCGTTTGAAATGTTGTGTATGTAAACTTGCAACTTAAGACCGAATAACAAAGCATTATTATACTCTGAATCATGGTCATGGCGACTGGAGTCCCTATTTCCAACATGACAAAACAGACAGACATGGTTATATCGGCTCAATTTTTACAAACATTAGCTTTAAGGGGTCGGAGAAGCTTCCGTCTGCTGACTCAGACATTCGCACAACTTCATTACACCGGTCACTATACATGAGATGGGCCTGTCGCCAATGAAAGTCGAAAATGTCTATATGCTTCACAGATTTTAAGCTAAAGCTGCCTAAGCGTTGCAAACGAAAACACTTACTTTTCATATATATGCCCATCTACCTCCTTTACACTTTTACTACGAATAAATTGAACTTTGCTTTTCATTATATTCCACAAATATTCTTTGAATTCTGTAGGTTTAAAAGCGTGTGCATGCGTCGCTGCACATTTACACCGTTCTAGTTGAGTTAATCGCAAGTACTGGACATACATATATGAAGAGGTGCAGTCTTTCAATAAGTATAATTTATTTTGTTGACTTAAAGCTGAGGGATTGTCTGTAAGAATTTCCCCTTGGCCGGTCAGCAAGAAAGTTAAATGAAAATATATCCGGATATGTGACGGATGAATGTGATAGTTAGACTTACAGCCCATAATTCATTATAATACACGACTCAATGCCCCTGAGAAACTCGCTTACAAAGTATTTCAACTATTGAGGGATGGTAAAAATATAGCTTTCAGTGGAAATTTAATTGGAGATCAAAAGTACGGGCTTTAAAAGTATGTCAATTACATAGGCTGAAATTCGTCTTAAACTTTTCCACTTTTTAACCAACACAAACCCACTATTTTGGGTTTTTGCAATGCCAAACTTGACTAAATAAGTAGTGTAGTAAACGTGATGTATTCTTTAATTTAACTTACGTAGCTCGCGACGATAAGCTGGGATCTGATGTTTTTCGACGGCTATTACGATTCCGCTTGCTTGATAAACGTTCCTTGTACGATTCTGAGCGGTTGACTGAAACCGGTGCGCTTTTGTGTTGTGTTTGGAAGCTGGCCAAATTAATAAATAGTTTTAAGGGCTACCTAAAAATCACTTTGTTTGTAACTTACGATTCTCTCCGCGCATCCTTAATCTCGGTTGTTTCTGTTGCATTAAAATCGCTTATGGAAGTCATCCCACCTGTTAAGCAACTAGTTAAAGTCGCTGATCCAGAACTCGTTGTTAGATCAGAAACACCTACAAAACAACCACTGCCGGAACCACTTTCGTTGGCATTGCTGACAGCGTGGAATGAAGTCTGCAAATCACTGTTATTAAGCACCGAGGTGTTACTTGATGTATTGCCATTAGAGCGAAGAGATATATTAACATCCAATCTGCGGTCAGATGGTTGACGAACTATTGGTGATGATTGCAACCGATCTAAGAAATGTATTTATATAATTACAATTGTAATAAGCTCAACTATAAAAGGACTATTAACAAAACCATTAACATAGTATATTGCAAAGAAGAAAACAGTCTTATTGAACCAGCTTACCACCTTTTTGCTCCCTATAAACCTCAGCCCTTCCATTTTTACATATCAATGGAGGATGATCGCATATGTGCTAGCATGGAATATACTAAGTGAATAAATATCTTTGTTAGCCTTGTTCATGTAGATACATGTATACATGGGTAGAAATTTTCTTTTACATTCTTATGTTTATATGTACATATATGAAAATTAACTTTTGAAAAAAGAAAACAATTTGAAATTTGTACGCTTTAGTTAAGGCGAAGACAGCAAATAGACTCATAGATCTATTTTTAATAGTTGGCAAATGTTCTGTTTGTTTAATAAATAAACGGTTTAATGTTCATGAACATGTACAAGACTATTTATTTAGAAGTTTTGACATTTATTCGGCTTAAGGCAAAACCAATATAAAGTAAATAAGCAAACAACACAGCACATGCATAAAAATTACAATGCACAATGCGGTTCTTAGTTACTTTTAAACAAAGGTTTTTACTTATTTACTCAGTTTAAAAACCATAGATGCCATTTTGTTTACCAATAAAATAATATTTCGTATTTCTCAAAACTTTGAGCACACTGATCAAAAATTACACAATGGAATTAAAAGATATGCATCAGCAAAAAGCTAAAACCCAATACTGTTGCGTTAATTTAAAATATAAAGCTTTTGGGAAAAATAAAATAAAATCATGACACTACTGAAAAGCTTACAGATCATTTCGACTTTTTGCTGGTTTGTGACTAAATACATTGATGATACATAAACAAGCTTTGGAATCGGTTACATCATTAACAAATTTTAATTTTAATTCTCTCCACCCCTCGCTGACGCTTTTTAAAGAAATACGTATTTTAAACAAGTAAGAAGCCTCGAGTCGAGAAAGCTCAACTAGAAGATACTCAGAACTTAAGACTTTACGCGTACTGTAATTGTTTTTGTGTATGTATGTATAATAAAACTTTCTACAACTAAATACAAATAGAAAAGTTACTGATGGTTTAAAAATTTCTTAATTTCTTAAGAAACTTTTATTTCTTAATTATAAATGGGTTCAGGGTATATGTATTCAGAAAACAGCTCGTAGACGGAACAGCTAACAAGCAATATCCACATATGTATATTATATGCATGTATCAATGGTCGTCCCACAGCAAACACACATACAAATAGACTCCAATGCAGATATGTTTTTATAAATGTATTTTACTCAATTGTTTACGTTTTCTGTCTGTGCATTGATTTGATCGTACCTCTTATAAACATGAATACTCATGGAACATATGGTACACAAACAATTACAAGTGCGTATTTTGCTAACCAAAGATAAACAAAAATTAAACTTAAACAACAAAAAGAATTTTTGTCGAGAAATTTCGAGAAGCCAATACCCTGTACTTTCACATTAAGATATTTAAAAGCGTACATATTCACAACTAGATGGAGATATACACTTTGCAGTAAAAAAGTTTAGCACATAATGTGTGTTTAAAAAAATCCACTTGCTGATATATGGCTATTGTTTAATATAATTTTTCGGTTATTTATTCATTATTTTCTTTTGTGCAGTGGTGTGTCTTTTGTAGTGTCTTTGGTATAATGTCTAGCAATTTAATGGTTTCCTTTTGTCATATTATTAATATCATACATTTTTATAGGCCCACAAAATTTATATAATTAACTTTACAAAAATACCATAGCTGTAAAAATGCATTTACCTAATGCCTATTACTACGTTTTACAAATACAAGATAATGCAATTACGACTGTTCAATGCAAAAAATTAAACATCAATGAGTCTAAAACAATTTTTCAAAACAGAGAGCATTCTTGGACAAATCAAAAATGGGTTAAACGCTCTGTTCAGTTTGCAATTTAATCAAATTTTAACAGAAGATATTATTTTTTAAATATTGTATTTAATCAAATTAGTAAAAATATAAATGGTGTTAAAACTTTTTGTCGGGAAACCAATATATTGCGCAGAGACACTTTAAACTGTAGCACTTACCATTGCTCAAGTCAGCTTCCATTTCCTCATCCTGCCGGGCCCGCTTTTCATCTAAAAATAAAAAATCCACATAAGCTAAATAAACTATATTTTTTTTTTTTAAGTTTACAACTTACTTGCTATAAAATCGCTCGTCCGCGGCCGTATTTTTCCCATAAATTTACTTATTTTATTGTCGTTGTGTGGGTGTCGTTTTGCTTGAGGAAGTGGCCCTGGGCAGCTTTCGTCCAAAACTTTAGAGCACGGACGATGAATATTTAATTTGCAGTCTTGAATAAAATAAGAAAAATCCAACAAACACTGAGATAAATACGACTGTTATGAGTGATGTGTTACGTTATGGCCTTTACCTGTGCAATGATAACCTTGAGGGCTTACACCCCATATTATTGTTTGACAATGATTACAATGCGTCACTTCGTAGTATTGGCGTAATACTAATGGATGACCACGAACAACCATCTAATCAATATATATTATAAAACACGGACACATTTTACTTTAAAAGAAAATCAAAGCGTCGAAAATTAAATACCCCTGCAACTTAGTTGTATGGCAATCACACCAGCTGCAAACAATGAATAAGGCTATTTTCGAGATAGCTCAACTAGGAAATTCTCGGAATCCTGGACTCTACGAATGTAGTCATTATGTATATAGTATATACACGCGTTTGAATCACACGTATTAATTATTTTAGTTTTACAGATAAATCTATTTTTTTTGTTTAAATGAATGTATTTAAATGCCAGAACTGTTTGAGCTTGATTCACGTCTTGAAATAATATGACAGTAATTAAGTAGGGAAGCTCTAGTCGAACTGGCGAATTGGCGAACCCTTAACTTTACGAGTACGAAAATAATATCTTTTGTTTGGTCAACTGTTTGTGATAAAATATACATACCGTGTGCAAGGGTATTAGATCAACAAGGAATATTAAGGTCTTCTAATTTAAATCTCATTTGGTAATTACAAACCTTTCGATTTTTACCCATTAAGCGCGATTTAAAACTCTTTTCGCGACTAACAAAATGATGAACCCGATCCACTATACTGTTTGGATGCGAACGTGTAGTAAATATGCGGTGAATCACCGTTGAAAGTGCAGAGCATAATGCAAGTTTACGAGCATCTTCCTGTGGCAAATCCTTTTCTAACTCTTCTCTGTAAAACAAAGTAAGGTAATCACCATGTAATTACTGGTATTGAGTACTCACATCAATAACTGCAGGTTGGGCATTAGATATTTGTCAATGATTAGCTCTCTTTGCTTGTCACCCTTAGCCTCGGCGAGCTTGTCGTCGGTAGGCCCATATATAGTACCCAGACCGGCAGTACGTTTCTGCTGAAACTCCCGCAACTGTTCACTAATAAGATCCTTGGCGCGTTTGCGACTGCGTAAAAATACAGTTCGCAAAATTTCCACTTTATCAAATTCTAGCTGTAAGACATTGTCTACCTCCCTGGCCAACGATTCGTCTTGTCGATACCAAGACAAAGGGGCACGGGGAACAAGAAAGGTCGAATGTATTTCATAGGCCCACTTTCGCATGTCCTTTGAGGTACCCTCTTTATATAGCTCCGTTATTAGGTAAAAAAGAAGTGGCGCTGGTTCTGAGTTCGATAAAACGTAATTTAGGAAAACAGCTAGAAAAACAACATTTTCAGACTCGAGTAAGCGTGTTAAATTATTAAATGGTCCGTTCTCATCAATAAATGGTTCTTCCTGATCCGAAGAATTTTCATCCTCCATTGAAATAATTTCTTTTTGAGTGTCATTTGATTGTGCCGCCTGTATACGGCTGGAATGTAAAGGCTGCTGGGAGGGTGAAGTTGCACATGCCATGGGTGTAAAATTATGCGATTCTATAACGATTTCCGCTCCTCCACTGCAGTTCTCATGTGGATCCTCAGGTACAGGCATGTGTGAACTTGTTAAATAAGGCGGTGGAGGAGTACCAGGTGGTGTTACTTCCGTATCTTTCTCCACGATTTCCCAAGAGCCGGATGTGGTTTTGACTAATCTATCTGCAGGTTGAATTAAAATAAACACAAATTTGATTCGATTTTTAAATGTCAATGGAGGAAACTATCAGGGAAATACTTTTAAAAATTGGTTACATTTTGGAGAAGATAGGCCATGTATTCAAAGTAGTGCACAAATTGCTTTTTTGAGAACATTTGCGCAAATATATATTTTGGATAGTGAGTATTTACCCGGGTGTCTTGGGTGCATGTTATCTGGGGAAGATCCAACGCGTCGGTGTTTAATTTGATTAAGTTGGGGTGTTTGTCCAAGAACCTATTAAAAGGTAAATATATTAAAAATTGTAGTTCCAAATAAAAATTTAAATAGATTTCACATGTGTTTAACTCAATCAAAGTGCAACTACTATTTATAACAATCTAAACCCTTGGGGCTGCATTTATTAACATATTTACATAAGTGTTTGTTGGTATTTAAATGAATAAATATGTAAATAAAAATCCTGTTTTTTTAAGACGAATTTGAATTACTGCCAGCAAAAAATAATTTTGTTATTAATTGTTATAACATTTAAGTGCAAGAGACAAAGCATAATGGGTCGATTAGGTCGCAAGCTACCAATGTTAAAAGTTAAATGGTTAAAATATTCCTGGTAAAACGTATGAAAGGTAAAGCAAACACGAATACATTACTTAGGTCCAAAATATCAAACAAATGCACATACATACAAGACAAAAACGTTTTACTAATAAACATCCCAATCTTAAATGTAATTAAAGCTTATTAATATATATATATTTATATATATAAATATTTATATATATAAATATTTATATATATATATATGCAAAAATGGAAATGGCAACGCCAAACAATTACTTCTCCCGGCCAGAAACCAAACATCAAGTATTGCAATTTCTTAAAGTGGGTATTTTTTTATATGGCCTAGAGTTTCCCCTAAACGTAGAGTATAAGTTTTTATTTATAAGATAGTTGAAAATTTTATTTTACATTTGTGTTTTGGAAAAAGAGGTTATATGTTGCTATATACTTAATAGGAAGACTAATGCAATCTTCGTAAAAATCCTTATCTCTACCAAATCTACCATTATAAAAGTGTGTGTTTATTATATTTGACAACTTATTGCTATTGTTTTGATTATTGAAGGGTTAATAGGCTAACATTAAATGGTAACTGGTCGTAAAAAAGAGTTGCTTGGTGATCTTATTTTCATTTTCGCAGCTGTATATGCTTTAGCCATAGTTCGAACAGCTGACTTAATTTGTATTCGCCTAATAATGCAATAGGTAGAAAACACGAGTGTGCCACTTTCTTTAAAGCGATCATAAAAAAGAGAGTTTTTAGCAGTTGTTTGTTAACAAGATAAGTTATCCTAGAGACAGAAAAAAAGACCATACAAAAGATAAGGAATTTATCAATGGAAACAGACGAATTTTTCAGTGAGAAAAAAAGGTTGATGCATGTTATTTAATTTATTAAGGGGTTACAGGTATTAATATGAATAAGGAGTGAGAGATCATTGATTACTTACTGCAGAGGACACACCGCTGAGCGGCTGATGTTGTTGGTGCTGCTGCAATTGTTTAACTATGTTAGGACGTTGCGATAATGGAAATGCAGCCTTAATGTTATCGTTTTGAACTGCCGTGCATGTGGACACAAGTGGGTAATTATAAACAGAACATAGAGAATTTGGTTGTGTACGTCCATTATTAAGACTCTGACAGCTTGCCCGGTTTACTTCCTCTGACAACATGCCCGGTTGTCGTGGTGGCAGAGGCGGTGGAACACAATCTGTTTCGATTCCGCCACTTTTGCCAATATCTTCAGTTGCATCTGACCTACTATTGGTTTCCATTTGTAAAAACATTTGCGTTGTCATTTTTGGATCTGAGAGAGCTTTTGTTTTAACTTTTGACCGCTTTGTCTTCATATTGCTATTACTATTAGTGTCATTGAATAAAGGACTACAGTTGTTGATAGTATTTGTCATTGACTGTGGAGAATTACGTTGTGGACTGCCTGCCCGATCCAAGTCGGAAACTGGCGAAAACAAATGAATATTGTTTGCGTTGCCTAAATCCAAGGCTATTTGCCGGGTTGGATTTCTTTGTGGCAGGGGTGGCGGTGTGTCTTCTTCTATTAAACTTTTTGATATTGAAAACTTATTTTTACTTTTAGTTGCCGATGCTGATTTTAAAGTTTCTTTAAAGCGCTGCTGCTGCTGATGTACATATTGCTGTTGGAGACTGCGCTGCGTATTTTGTTGCATGTTTGGCACGTTCGCATTAATGTGGTGGTATAGGGATTGCGACATTGGACTAAAAGCATCTGGAGTTCGTTGTTGCGGTACGATTTCCGTTGTATTATGAAGTGTCGAGGTTAGCATATCTTTTTCAATCTTATTCTTTCGAGTACCCAGCGAAAGTGACGAAAGTGAACGTGGCAGTAGCGAAAGGAATGCAGGTGATGAGTGTTGTGCTGATTGCGGCTGTGGTGTGCTAGCCTGTTGCCGGTGATGATGGTTGTTGTTTGGAAGATGATGTTGCTGATTGTGATGAGGAGTGACGGCAGACAAATTTTGAATTTGATTGTGCATTAGTAACTCAGTATTTTTGTCGCTTGCAGCTGCTTGATATTTAATGGTTGGCGTATCCTAAAGTCAAGTTATTCAAGTTGATCAAATTTAGGAATACACACATATATAAAAATAGGTTGTAACACATATGAACACGTGCATATACAGATTTATACAAGTACATACAAGCATACATATGATTCTATAACTCTGCCTGTGGACCTGCTCATGGTTTGATTAGCGCAATCACTACATAAACATTCTTGGATACATTTTTTTATTTATTTAATAGTTGTAGCTAAGCAGTTATGTTTTTAATTTAGCGCGAATAAAGTGTTAGACATTGGCAACAACATTAGCCGCGCCAAGATTTTTGATAAGGTCTATTTAAAAAAATTGATTTGGTTGTTTCTTACATTGATCATTTTAGTTGAGTTAATTTTTTCGAAAGAGTAACAGCCAGAAAGACACATATGTGTGACTACATATGTGTATAAATATATAAGTATAGGCAAGAGTATATCTCCACCGAAACAAGAATATTAATGAAGGGATGTTGTGTAATGTAAAACTTGCATAGCAGACAGAAAACAAAGTATGACACATTTATTTTGATATACATAGGTATAATACATATAATTCATACATATAATATTTATATGAATAAGTATGCACAAATCTATGTGTAACCAAATGCACATATTGGCGGACAACAAAGAATATTTACTTACTTCAGCTCCCACCTGTCGTAATTGTTCGCGGAGCTTTCGAATGTTTGCCTCTGAAAGTTTATAGCTGGGATTATTTGTATCGCCTTTAAGACGCTCCAAATTTAGTTTTTCTTGTTCTAACATTTTTTGTAATGTTTGTATCTTGTACGATTCCATCTCCCGTCGTTTTATACTCTGCCATCAAAATATATATAAATTCTTGCGTTTCTTATATACAATTAAAGTGTTTTTGATTTACTTACGTCAACAGGCTGTGGACCAGTAATTGATGCTGTTCGATCTCGACCCGAAAGAACTGGTGTCGTCGGCACAATACCCACAGAAGTAGGCCTTGTCATCTTTTGGCTACGTTTTACAGCCAGTTCAACAATTGTGGATGCTAAACAAAATATTGTAGGTATTTTGAGTATGTGGGCAAATAGGCATATATAGAAATGTCAAAAATTAAATAAATGTTTTTCATCAATGATAATGGCTTATAGAAATTTAATAAAGTTAGTATTAGCCTTTGGATCGTTGTATTTAACCAAAGAGTTCGGAATTCGGGAAAATTTGGCAAGCGAAAAGTATATAAATGAAGATTCAAAACATGTAAAAATTGAAAAACACGAAATAATTGATAATAAACACAAAAGTGCGTGCCTAAAGGCAGTTAATATCCATGAATGCGAATGTAAGTCATCGGATAATAACTCGTTGAGCAAGGAATTTGAAAAAGCATGGCATAATACTATTGAGGCAGTTAAGAAGATCCCTAACCACTGGAGCCGCTTAGCTCAAAGCATCCAAAAAAGCCTTCTGAAGATTTTTAAACCTGATGAAAAGTAGGCTACGTAAATATTTATACGAACATCGCATCCAAAATTTAAATTTTTCCTACATTTGACTAATTTTTTTGCTTTTGAACGTTGTTGGTGAACGGATCAATGGTCATTGTGATGCACATGAAATTGGGTCTTGTAGTTGCCACTGTCTGGCTAACTAAAGATCTGGGTGTTTGGGATAGCCCCAACACGACATTGTCAATATTCACCGATATTAAACTCAAATTAAAGCCCTAGGCACAGGACTTACAGCAGAAATTCTGTTTAAAGTATAGAGGGATTGATGAGGAGACCATAAGCATGGCGCGAATCCTTTAGAATGATATCGTTAAAAAAGGCTTCCTTACATTCAATAGATTGCCTTTATACTGTGATCCTTTTACTCGATCCTTTATCGATAGACATCTTTCGATCGGTTTCTTAGTTGTGGTTCAACCCAGATATGTCTAAATACTAAATTATTTTCCGCTCCAGTGCCATCTGGCCTAATTAAGCCAGTAAGGGAACATATCAAAGCACTGGGAATATCGACTGTCCATTGAAATCAATTCAAAATAAAATGATAGTTTGTACTAACTGCATGACAGCGAAAGTATGCTAGGAACAAACTCTTAAGGTATGCATTGCTCAAGACTTTCGCTTCTTACGGCAGCCCATTGGAGCCTAACATTAATATTGTCACATACACACTAGTCACCTATAAAGCCTAATCAGAGCCTCAAAGATCAAATGCGACTTGTAGAAAAAACTAAACAGATGCTAACTGAGGTGGCTGACAATCATTAAATTTTTACTTTCAAAATTTCGAGTGTATTTATTTCTACACATAATAGATCTATCTGAATTTTTTTGTTTTTAAATTAAAAACTTTCGTCTTAAAATGACTGTGGCGTTCGCTTTGCGCACAGGAGTCGTGTTTGCAATTATAATGGCCACAAAGCATTTTGGTGTATGGGATTCGTCCGATGACGCGCAGGAAGTCTATAATGCAACAGTAAAGCGAGTCAGTCCATATGCCAAGCATACATGTCAGTATCTAAATATTGACATACCACCACTACCTCCACAGAGGGAAAAATCGTTTCTCGTTATTTACTACTATAACCAAGCAGTACTAACGGTGGGAAGCTTTCTAACTATGTGTCCTATATATATGCATGACGTTCTAGTAAAGGTACCAGGGATTTTGAGCGAATATTCACGACGTGTACGCGAAGAGTATAGGAAATATCAAAATCAACAAGAGGAGAAGAAAAATCGCAAAATGTGCATTGATAAAAAGATGCTTGTGGTGCCAATTGAACCACATTCTGATGAAACCTGCGCATGCAGACAGAAGTTCACATAAGACTTTTATAAAAAAAATCTCTTAAGGTCACAAAAATATACCACTACATAAAAGTTTGAACTGCCCAAAATGTTATCTCGTTGGGGTATAAGATAGTTAAGATATCAAGCCAGTGACATATTGAAGAGAAGTTGTATAATTCTTCTACAGAGACAAGCCATTAGTGCAATAAACCAATAATCTATCTATCTTCTTAAGTCTAACGGCAGGAAGCTATTTACGAAATCATAATAGACCAAAGAAGGACGTACCGAAAGAAAGAGTCCACATATAAGGACCGTGAACGGCTTTGAAACACAAGTATATGATAATAAAAAAAATTAACACACCTTTGATTAAACTCACTACAGTCGGGTGTTTTTCCAGTCGCACTTCTTGACCGTTAACCTGCAAAATAAAAAACAGGTTGCAATCGTGTTGAAAAAATAAAAAGTTTACAAACCTTTAGAATCATATCTCCAGCCACTAATCCAGCAATTTGAGCAGCTCCGCCGGGCTTAACGCTTTCCACAAAAACCGGGTTGTCGCCAGAGACCTTCGAAATTAATGATTATTAAATAGGTAGAACGATACATCGAGCCCTAACCACGTAAATAATGTACTCGCAAATTTGAATTGATTAAAAATTTGGTTGTTATTAACGAACCATCTGTGTAGATCCTTAAACAGTCGAACTTCCATATATGAATCTCAAGGGGACAAGAACAAACTACTTAATAGAGAAAATTCGTAACAAAATTCTAGCGTTTTGGAAATGAATTCTTAATACAGTAAACTTCGATATGCGAAAAAACATTGTATAAAAGTTCGACTGCAGTAACGCCAAAAATTGAAATTAGAGCACTTAAATGTAGACAGTAGAAAAACCGTTTTCCTTACCCCTTTCACCGCTTGCGATATTTGTGGGTAAGGGGATCGAAATCTTGACTTTAAGTCTATGTGTTGGCTCTTACCTTCATACCATAGCCATTTTCATCCTTACGAACTGTTAATGTTAAATACTGGAAATTTTTTGGTGATGCTGGGTTTGGATTTGCTGGTTTTGTCGCTTGTACAATTGGCGTTATTTGGATATGAGGACGGGTTCCAGATAAACACGGGCTTGCTTCTGAGTTACTTCCACCGTCGCCATCAGTTGTAAGCACTTGACTTAATTGGACACCACCAGTTCTTTTGGAATCCGGATTATTAGATGGTAAGGGTGTGGCGGGTGCTGCCCCATGGGTAGCACTTGCACCACCATTTTTTTCCCCCCCATTCATAGGTTTCGCCTTATTTTTATTCTGATGCTGATAACTGGTTGGCAATGGGGGCATTTGTGGCGGAACGCTATTATTACTATTGCTATGACTTCCACTAAAGCTGCTGGCCAAACTGCTCAAACTGCTTGCCAAAGAAGGCGATCTCGGAATTTTTGATTTATTTGCGGATTTCTGCTTCTGTTTGTTTTTGGAATTTTTTACAGATTTCTGCTTGGGAGGTGGCAACTGTGGCGGCAAGTCCTCTGATGTTGTGACGCCCACGTCGGCAACAATTGAATCTGTGACACTGCTTTCTTCAATGTTACTGTTTTGTGACGTTGATGGTGAATGACTGTTTGAAGCCTCTGGTATCTCTTGGACCTCATCGTACTCATGGTCGTCGTTTCGCAAATCGATCAATCTTAAAAACGAAAAACATGTATTTATTTACGATTAAACTACATTGAGAATACGGTTTTTAAAAAATTAAACGCAATCCGTTACAGCTGTTATTATTGCCTGAAATGCGTAACACTATTAAATTTTGCCGTAATTTATTTTTGCAGTCAATTACCAACGCTAATGCTTATCTGACTTTTTTTTAAGTAGGGTGGGGGTGGGAAAGGTTTCTAATTTTAGTTTTTATTCACCACAAAGCCCCGTAATCTAATAAATCATGCCTGTAACAAGTGCCATGGCCAAAGCCACGGGATCAACTCACCATAACAAAATGACCACTGTTTGACCTTTTTTAATTGAGCACAAATTAAATTACCCATAAAATAGATACAATTCAATTTCTGTACGGTCTTTGTTGTAAAAATTCACAATTGTACACAAGCTAGAAAACATACTATGACACAACTGATAACATTAAGTGTGTTTGTTCAAAGCCACAGTAAGGCACACAAAATAAGCAATTTACTTTAATTTAATTTTGATACAATAGAGTCTCCTGATGCACACACTTTAAAACTAAATCATTATTATCTAAAACTACAGAAAATATTTGAAAACATATGTGTATTGTATTTTTAAATCTTTAAAACATTGCAGGTTTATCAGCCATGATCTTGTAAATCTAAAAAAGAACACAAATTTTTCCATCTGTGCGCATTATGCCTAAATATTACTTGCAATTTTAAAACTTTATTATTTTCAGTTTACTTATTTAACATGAGTATTAAAATAAAAATAGCCAAGAACCGTAATCATTATAGATTATATTATAAAATTGACATGTTAATGACTTCACTGCAAATCTAAAAATTTTCCATTGAATTTTAATTATTATTTTTGAGTTGTTTATAAAACTTTGACCATAATCATTATTTAAAAATAAATAAAAATCATTATTATCAATAAATTATTTTTGATAAAAAAAAATCAAAAATAATGATTTTTAATAATTTCTATTATTTTCGCTCAATAGTATTCAATAAAAAAAGCACATATTTTAAGATTTAAAATCCTAAAATAAATGAATAAATACTCTAGACGCAACTTACTTTACTTACCGTTTTTTGATTGATGGGTCATCCATAGAATATCTCGCAATAACCTTAACAAGAAAATATCAGAAATGTCTCTGATTTTTCGAAACGGATATTTTTATAGGTCAAAATATTCCGTATTTACATATGTAAGTGCACAAATTATATTAATCTGCAATAATTCGCAGCAACATCAAAGTGACTGTGGATCTTTTAAAGCACTGTACTTATCTGAAACACCATGAAAACGTTATAGGCAATTAAAGATTTGTGCGGAACTCATCCCATTCTATTTTTTCAATCAAATATACACATGCTGAGTGTTTTTGAACTGAGTATTCAAAAAAGTTTATTTACTCTTGGGATTTTCTGCACAGATAACAGATAACTTCGATTTTAATTTTCGTGTTGCTATAAGGAAGTTTTCACTTGATGGCATTGTACTCTTTTTCTAAAGCTCTTGAGCTGTCCCAAAATTAAACTTTTTATGTTGTTTAGTTCGTATTCACTTCAAAACGAAATACTGTGAGTGGAGGCGTGTCGCGCCAATAACTGGTTTTAACCGAAAAAAGCGCTGCACCCAAAGAATTTAGTCACAAAACAAATATATGTATGTATTTGCAAATAATCAATAATCGCACTTAGTATTTACAACTTACATACATTGGTTTTTAAAGTATTTATAATTATTTTTCTATGCAGTTCCGAGAGTTAAGTTTTATCAATGCATGAAGGACTTAATTCATTTTGGGGCGAAAATTTATAATAGATTGCAATCACGTACGTGGTGGGTGCAAGTACATACATATATGTATTAAAACACAAACAAAAATATGTATTACAGAACGTGTTAAAAACATATGGTGATGCGAACATGATCATATACAATGTTTTTTTTTTTACATTCAGGAAAACAATTTCCGAGAGAACAAGTTAATCTGCATAGTTAAAACGTTATAACATCCAACAAGTGGCGGCGGCAGCCATATTGTTTTGCTCTGTGTTGCTGCTGATCCAGAAGTGCGGGCGTGACAAATAATTAGACCCGGGGTGACACAGACACATTTCGTAAGTAAGTAAATCTTAATTTTTTTTAATTTTCATTTGCGAATATGCCGAAATTTTGATTTTTGTAAACAATCTAATCCATAAAGCGTGAACAGATACATACACAGTCACATATTGTGTCACGAACACAAAAACAAAATAAACACGACACGAACGCACCTCCGGTTGGATCATCACACTCACCAAGTAAATATGCATACATATGTATACATATGTTTATGCATATGCTGGTGTATATACACTTATACTCGCGCACTTGACTATTTAATTTTTTACGAACTTGACTTAATAGCTAGAGCACTACGCATCACTTCTTTTAATAAGTTGTATTCTTATATGTCTAAAAATATATATTTTTACTTTGTCATTAAAAATAATTTCTATATTTTTGATATTAAAACTACCTTTCTTCTTTTATCACACAACCGAACGCAATGATGTAAAATTGACACTATGTTATGCTCAAAATGGACACTGTTATAAGAGGTGAGCTACATATCGATGAAAATAAAGCATCGCTGCTGCCACAAATGTAACAAAAAATTTGGTAAAATAAAAATTATATATGGGCACACAGCCCACTTTTAATACCGTTTTATTTTAATACTTCTTATGCATTCTGTTATATAAGTATGGTATATATAGTGCCTTTTACCTAACAAATCATTTAATAACGTTGCAGCGCACATTTTAATGTGTGTACACCAAATGTACATTTTTGCATTTGTCTGACAGATTCATCACAAATTGCATTTAAAAACATTTTTTTTTTTTAAATAACTTCGCTTCAAACTTAGCCGCTAAAAGTGCTCGAAATCACGGACGGCATAGTTTAAAAATAAGTTCAGGGCAACAAAAGACTTAAGTTGATAATATCGCCTCATTGTTTAAATATTTTCCGATAGCAATTTTTAATTTTGTATTTGGGTAAGCCAATGCAAATAAAAATACAGACGATGTTTTTGTCATTTTATTTTTTTCAGTAACGAGGATTTTTATTAATTATGGTAATACATATGTATTAATATATACAACACATAAATACAACAGATTGCACTCCTTTCCCTACACCCTAAGCTTTGTTTTGTATGTACAGATTCATGAATTATTAAAACATAAGATGTATGAATAATAAATAGAATATAATATATATACTCATGTGTTAAAGTACAAGCTAAGACAATAGAACACAAGCATCACGGGGTAGCATAATAAAAATCCCATAAGTACGTTCAGGACAAATCTGTAACCGTTTTCTGAGCGCTCCCAAAAATGGGGGCTAGGTTGGCGTCAAGTCACATCCATCCGATCATCTGCGTGTGTATTGATGGCAGATTGCAAAAGATCTGAATGAACGTTGCAAACAACATCAATACCATCAACATCTTGTCTAACTATATTACTTAGCTCACGGACAGGTAGTGATTTCGCAGTCTTCCCATGATTGTTTTTACTTGAGTATGCTAGTACCTTGAAGTCATAGAAAAATCCCTCATCGTCTACTACATAAAATCGGGTAAAGTTGGGATTCGAGTAAAAATTACGTGCTTTGTTTCCAACAAATTTTAAAGAGGCAAGTAACTCTGGCAACATGGCGTTACCACGTTTATTCCACCAAATATGTGCTTTGTGAGCGGCAGAAACTCTAACCAATTCCGGATGCTTTACATAATTCTGCTTGATAAAAACCTCCTCGCTATCTTTTAGGGACATTTCCGCCTGACTCTGATTATTAATAAAATGGTGCATGTTCCAAAAACACAATTGGTCTCCGCAGCTTACAAGAATCTGTAAGCAAGGCGAGAACCGCAGTTTCATTTCACTGCCAGACTCATGTCCCTGTTTAATGGTGTAAATGTGCGTTAAGAGAAGATTTCTAAATGTATAAATCTGCAAAAACAAGACGAAACAAACTCTTGGGTGTGGGTAAAATACATATAAGTAACATTTTTTACCATAATATTTCCATTCTTTGCACCAAGAGCAAGCGTTTTACCATCGTGTGAAACTGTGAGATATATAACTGTAGATTGACTTTTTATATTTTCACTGCATAGCCGACTGATTTTTAGTTCATCGCCTATGGTTTCCAACATATAAACCTATATAAATATAACTACAATTAGTAAGCCAGCTTGAATTGAGACTTTTTTAGAATTAATTAACTAAAATAGAGTCTTACCTTAATTAAGCTGTCACTAAAAGCCAAAAATAGTTGTTCATGTTTTAAATCAAATCCCACCAGATCCATCCCAGTTTTTATTGAAAATTTTTGTTTGGGGTTAACCAAATCTAAGCACTAAAATTTCATTAAAAAAAAAAAACAAACAATTATTATTTTTAATTTAAGAGACTTTAATATACTCACAAGAACTCTATCTTCTGAAAACAGCAACAAAAAATGTTCCTCGAAAAGTCTCGTATACTTTGTATACACCGCAAGCTCTATTGGTGAAATTTGTGATGTTTTTTTAACTTTTTGCGGTATGATGAACAATATTATTGTTTTACGCGTTTGTCGAGATGACGCAACTAATATCTTCAGATTTATCACTTTTAAGTAGTTGATTCGTTCAAAAATGTAATCCTGAAATATCTCTTTGTTGTCGCTGATATTAAAAATTTTGCCATTATTATAACCGGCATAAATGGTGTTATCATTGCAAGGGTATAGGGCAGTAATGTGGACGTCTGAGCCCATCTGCGGTGTTTTAATCGTAAACCAGTTAGCAGCACTGTGGTAATTTTTCTCATCTGCCGTTTGAATTTTGTGAATACGTGATTTGAAGTCTATGCTAAATAGCGCTCCATTATCGGTCATTTTTAAAATCGGTTGCAAGTTTACGTTAGGTTCAAGATAACCATCACAGCTTATGCCCCTAGATGGGGCACAATCGTCTTTGGCACTGTACACCCAAGCTATGACGTGATTGTCAGAACCTGGAACACTTCGCAAGGTATATAAATGTAGAAAATTTGCACCAGCTGCACCACATAATACAATGTATTTTAATATGGGATGGTTCAAATCATAGACGTCCAAACAGACAATTTGCTCACTGACGTTGCTTTTTAAAACAAAATCGGAAAACTTCAAATCGTACACAATAAGGCCCTCATCTGTTCCAAGAACTAGGTAACGGCCATCTTTTGATAGTCTACCACAAGTTATCGAGGGCGAGCATCTATCCAACAACTGCAACGGTGTTGAGTGTAGCTTATTAATACTATTGTTACCAGTCTCCTTCAATCTCAGTCGAAAGACGGTAGATTTACAAATGAGCAAAAGCATTGTGTTTAGGCTGCCATCTTCGAATCGATCGACATATGTTTCCATTGAAAGTGCCAGATTATCGGAAAATTTGTGCTCTGCTTCTTTCGAACCACGGTTTAAGTTCCAAACAGTTAAAGTACAGTTTACTGTGCACAGCACATAAAACCGATCATGCACCATTAGAAAACAGCGAACTTTAAGCTGATGTGTCCTTAGGATCGGTGTATGCGACTGCATGAACTTTTCTTTTCTGTTTTCCCAGTCGCATATGCAAATATCTCCATTAGTATATGCCACATGAAGTTGAATATGACTCATATTCCCATCCTTATATTTCTCGTCAAGAAAAAAAGATGAAACTTTCTGGTCCAAGTGGGTAGACATAGAACGCTTAACTTCGCTGTTAACTAACTGGTCGTAACGCAACGATGTAGATAACGGCAGCGATCGTTGAAGGAGCTGTCGCAGTGACCAAAGCTTTAAACTACCGTTGCTATGCAGAGTTAGAAGGTGCATTTTTTTGTTAAATACATGCATTTCAATTATATCATCATTTTCATCGCTTAGTAGGTAAGTTGCATCTCCCTTCAATGACACATCGATAAGCAACAGCTGATTCGTGTTTAAAGCCATTAAACAAAAGTCATCATCCAGATAGAGTGCATGTCGTACTTGATGCTTACCTAAATTTATGATTCTTCGGTGTTGGTGAAAGCGGCCACTAAAATATTAAATATATTCAGGAAATTACATTTAAACGAAACAAATTTACATGATTATTAAATCTATAGTTACCCTTCAGTGAACCAGACGTAATTAGGATATTGTAATGCTTGCCGAAGCGCTTCATTGTAGACCGCACCTTCATTTTCCATTAAAGCAATTTGCAATAGATATGGAAATTTTGACCTAATCAGCTTTTCTTCGACTTTTGCCAAAAAATCCAAAAGACCATCAACAAGTGCATTATCTAAATGGAAAAAAATTATTATGCATTTTGCGTATAAGTCAATTATATTTAATTGTGGTCAAGTTAACTCACCATCTATCTGCATCCTGTACAACTTAAGGGACTGCAGGGTGTGCAGAATAGATCCGCGAGCACCCCACGGCGTCGAGTCATTGCGAATTTTTTGATCGAGAAAGCGAAAATCTAGATAGATTTTTCGAAATAAATTTAAGCGATCGATGCCGTTACTGAGTTTACTTAAATGATGGCCAACATGGCTATAAAAATAGCTGTCAAGCGATAAACTCATTTCGTTGTTATCAAATTGCAGAGGAATGCTAAAAAGATTACTTAGAAATTAGTAATTTATAATTCATGGAAAACAAATTGGTCACGATTATTAACACTTACTTATAGTGATCTAAAATTTGATTGTTTAATTCTTCTTCATTTATAACAGACAAGTTTAACTCTTTATATATACTGGGCAGGGTTATTGTTCGTTTATGTAAATTTTTTTTTAACAATGAGTGCTTGTAAAATTTATTAACGAACATTATTGGTTCATCAACCGACCAAACGAGGCTCAATAACTATTTTCGGAAAATAAGTTCAAAGTGAGAGTCATTGAAAATAGAGATCCATTAATTACAGTACTTACATCAATTGGTATGTCGGCGGAGTCAGGAAAAATAAAGAGAATTTTATATAACTGCCTGTCATTAGTATCCAAAACATTTAATGAGGCTTCAATGATGGAAGTCAACTTGTTAGACTTAATTCTATTAAAAAAGATTTTTATATAGTGGTATATTTATGTGTACATTTGTAACAGTAATTCACTTACTGTTTTATGTTGTCTATATTATAAACACCATCATATATGTTCTCTGCGATAATACTCAGTTGAAGCGGATTGGTTTTTTGTTCTCTAGTAATTGTTGACACTATTTCCTTTTCGAGTGACTTTTCCCGCAGATATTTCGCAAATAGTGACTCCGTCTCTGATGTGGTGAGGGCGTCGTTAAGGGTGATATGTGTTGTGGTTTGCGTAGACAGAAAATTTGCCACACTCTTGTATCGTGTGGTCAGTAATATCTTGCAGCCTAGGTTAAAGACTTTCCAAACATTTTTGTTCTTAACATTGCGTAAAACCAACAAACAATTTTTGTATGTCTTATCTTCCAGTATATGTTTAAGCTCAGTTTTTACCATCTCGATGCGAATTTGCACGCTTTGGTTGCAATTAGTTCGCATGTTAGGTGATAATTGAAAAAGAAACAATTGAAGCGCTTCTAGACAATCCTCTGGTGAGCAGCAATCACGTACGTTAAGCCAAAAAATTTTAAAATTCATTTTTGATTGCACAACAAACGAGGAACAAACGTCTAAGACAAGCCATTGTTTGCCAGCTCCTAGAACGCCCTCTACCACAACGTTTTGAGATGGTCTTAGCAAAAGCAAAGCCTTGAGCAATTTCATATATGGTTCCATTCTAGGAACATTATACTGTGCAAATTTTTGGTTGTCATTATACAAGCGGTCAACTGCAGAAATATACATTTTGGTAAGGTCGCTGGGATCGCGACATTCTTTCTGAATGGCAGACTTTAGAAAACCATAGTTAAGTTCATGGGTGTCTGTTAATCCTTCTATGACAAACTTTTCCAAAACTTCCTCCGGTTGCTCGCGCAAAGTCCAAAACAAACGGTATATTTGCTTTGGCTGAGGAGTCTTGACAATAGCATCAACATCTTTTTCTTTTAATATTGTTCGTAAAAAAACTTCAACATCTCTCAAGTCAAAGTCCTTTTTGAAATCATGCAGAAAAACCTGCATTACGTCCCTGTAGGTATGTTGCTTAATGCCAGTATTAAAAGAATACATCTTAGCCTGAAAATTTCAAATATTGTTATTAAATTAAATACGATCAATCAGCATTTCTTAAATACTAATCACATGAGCACAAAATAGAAAAAGTCAATTAAGATTTTCTCATGCTGCTAAGTTTGAACAAACAACTCTTTGCACTGGATCGTGCTTAATATGACATATGAGACTCAAGGACTTCGTTTTAACAAGTTTACAAAAAATCGTTGTAAGTTCATGAGTCATGATTTTCACGCAAAGTATTAGGAACGAATGCATTCGGGAAAACGCAAATCAACAGCAGCGAAAACCTATTTTTTATTTTACTAAAAACAATTTAGATAATTAAAATAAAAACCTAATACACAAAAGTCATCGACCAGACTTCAAGGCAGTAAAAATAACTAAGTTCAATGAACTTCTGTATTCATCAGTACGTGCACAAATATTTACCTAACTATTGATAAACTCATGTATATAAACGGACAATAATTTCCATTACCTTTCTTTACGTTCTTGTGATAAGATATAATTGTTAAGACTTTGTAATTTGAGATGACATTAAATAAAAGACCAAACTTTTTTGTATACGAACACAAAACTCACAAAAGACACAAACACACGTATTTAACTTTAGTGCTCAAATATTTCCAATTGAATTACATGAAAAACGTTTGGAAAAGTTGTCCAGTTTTATTGTGAGTTGTTTCGGAGGACGCATATTTCACTGTAGTTAGGATAGACATGCATTTGTAAATTACAGTGTTACTTGTTTATAAAATTATTGTTCTTCCAGTATGACCGCAAGCCAAAACAAATTAAATTCCCATAAAAATACTAAACCAATGCAGTTTGCCAATTCCTACAACTTTTTATATTACATACCACTAAAAAATTTTATCCTAAACTGATCAAGAATTTGCGCTTATGAGCCACGCATACGCAATTAATTAAAAGAGAAAATTTTTCCAATCAAAAATTTTAGGAAAAAGAGTTTATGCGGTAGGTATTATGAACGAAGATATGTTCACTTTATTTTTTTTATCATTCATGAATCCTAGTTTTCAGTAGCTCTTCCGATTATAATTCATAGTGGAATACATACATATTTTCGATACTAAAACTTCTTAACAATTACTGTCTTAATAGGGATGCATAATGAATTATTTAGTACTTAACAAGTTAACAAGCTAAAGTTACAAATATATGAATATTTATGTGCAGCGAATATTCGTTCAATTCAGAGAGTCGTCCGATTGGAAATCTTATTAACAGTTCGATACAACTTTACAACATATCGATAGAATTTCAATATCAACTCTATGTAGCTGCCGCGGTGAAAACAAGTTATTCGCAATATATTGCAACAATTTTCGGGAAAAGTTAAACCTATACTGGTAAGAACTGTAATACATAATTTTTTTTATTGTTTTAATCCTCTTATGTGTACTTAAGGTATCCGCTATAAACTTGTGATTAATTTTTACTAAAAAGAAACACCTAGTAAAAAGGAATAGAAAGTTGATTTGACAGCCAAAGGTGACGACGCAAGCAAGACGAAGAAAAAAATAGCATCGACGTATACGTAAAAATTTTTGAACGACAATTAAGGTGAGCTTTAAAAATATACAAAAAAGTGACATCAAGTATTCTACAAAATTTAAGTCGTTCATCGCTTATTTTAATAAAAACCCAATCAATCTTACAAATACAAGTAAATCTAAAAGGAGGGAAATAAAATGTCTGCTACTTTGACCGAATTAGCGACACTCAACGTAACCCCAATAAAGCGTAAATGTGATTGCATTTTTAATTTGTTAAATCGAAACAAGTGTAATACTAAACTGTGCAATTACATTCACGTTTCTTTATAGCTTTTGAGTCCGACGCCGCTACCGCTATGGAATGCCGTGCACCCTTCCAACCCGAGGATCAATATGAGCAATTGCGTCGACCGACCCCTGGACCTGGTGCCGCCACTTCAACCGCTGCACAACTTTCTGCCGGTATTCCTCTCGAACAACAGCACCTGTTTAATGACTTTGCCTCTGTTGGCTATGCTCCAGCAACATACGCACCCGTACCATCTGTAAGCTTTGCAGGTCCATCACAGGCACCAATTATGGCTGACGTGGCGACTGGTTTTGGGCACTCAAAGTTATCCGCTAGCGCGACTGTTTTTGTACCTAACCAAGCGAATAACATCTATATGGATAAGCGTGGACCGCCACAGCCGCCACATCAGCAGCAGCAATATCAACATCAATCGTCAGGGCCAGTGCCTTACTCACAACAACACCAAAACCAACAACGTTATGTGAATGGTTACAAGCAACAACATCAACACCAACAAAATTATAATCATCATCAGCAAAATCAGCAGTATAACAATGATATGCAGCAGTTATCCAACTCGGTGCAAGCTCGTTTACGTATTGGCAAACAACAACCTCATAATAGTGCAATGGGCAATTACTATCATCAGCAACCGCAGCAGCAGGTACAAACACTGCAACACCAACAGCACACACAACAATCACATTCGAAATTTCAACGTCATGCGCATTTAAATAATTCATTCCAACAAATTGCACAACAGCCGCAGCAACAGCAGCAATATTTCCACCAGCAGCACCCACAACCATCGACTTCATCGGCTGCCGTTTCAACATCGTCGGCTTCGTCCCATCCCGACATGGAAACTATCGCTTTAGAGTATCTTGATACTGTTATACATTGCCTTAACCAGGTTAGTAATAATTGAAACAATGTAGAAGCGGTTATCGCAACTATTATTTTATTTTTAAATCTGTTAATTTCTTTTTTGGATTTAATTCAGAATCCCGGACAATTTGATACAATTGCATCACGTTTCCTAACAATATTTGATGGCATGGAGAGTAATAACTATGTGCTTTCAATCGCTATGGAGGATATTTTTGAAAAATCAATCGAGCAACCGAATTTTCGGTACATGGGAGCTAAATTGTATAATTTATTGCATATGCTAAATCTCAAGCCGGATTCTTTATTTCACACCTTGCTCAAGTGTAAGCTGGACTATCACCAAGCCGAGGTAACCAAGTATATGCAATCGATAGAACAGCAGCAAAAAGTGCGGGAGACGGCCTTATTTCTTGCTGAATTGTATATGCAGTTGCGAGGAGACGATGATGCCCGCATTCAACTCATAGCTGTGAATATTGTGTACTCGCTGAGGAAACTTTTAGCGCATGAGGGCCCTGAAAACGTGCGCTGTATTTGTCAGACATTGAAGCTGGCCGGCTACGACCTAAGCGCTGATTGTCACCAAGACATGAAATTTATAATATCTGCATTACAGGCAATCGAAGCCAAATCGCCTGGTAAATACGCTATGGCTGCAAATGTCATTGCTTTACAACAAAACAATTGGGGAAGAAAAGTTTCCAACGCTTTAGGCGGTGATGATGATGCTGTTGCAAAGCCACCAGAGCCACCACGGTTGAGCGATGAGCCTGTGTTCTATGGTCCAGATGGACGCGAACTAACAGCCGAGGAAACCGATTTCCTTGCTGCTGAAGATGATGCCACTGGTAGCGATGGTGACGACTTTGATGTAAGAGATAACGACTTGGACCTTGACCCAGAAATGGACGAAGAGACTGAGCGTGCTTACAAAGACTTTTGCAAACAAGGAAAACAATCGAAGGCAAACAAAATATCTTAGATTTTGTATGTGAATAAGCTGTGTGGTGTTTACTTGGCGTGGCAAAGAGGTTATATCTAGGTATACCTACATATTTAAATTGGAACTCTGGAAAATTGTTGTTTGTTTAGAGCGTTTTTTCACATATTTAATTTTTTTTTTTTTAAAGATTATTAGTTTTATTTGGCTACAAATAATTTGTGATATATGACGTCTATTCTAAGCTTTTGTATTGCATAGGCAAATATTCATGTCCATATGTATGTCCATGAGTTTTTAGTAACGGACACAGCAGCTATCACGGGTTTTTCACACCTTGATTTGCGTTAATGGTTTAAATTAAATCCTGGAGTTTCGTATAACCTCTGCCACGCCGGTGCGTTTAAACCTAAATAGAGATTCGTACAAATAGTATTCGCATGCCTCACATCCATACATATTTAGACTCGTAACTGCAACACATTCAATTTAAAAACGCATTTTCTTGATCATATAAATTTAAAAACAACAGCCACGCTTAGTTTTCATATTAATTGTATTTAATGTTAAACAAAACGATTAAAATATATAAATAAACAAATTAATTGCGATTGACTCAATAAAATAACGTTGATTCGGCGAGTTGACATTTTTTGGGCTATTATGTCGTTGGACATATGCATGCTAGCGCTCGCAGCCATTTCGATAAAATATATAGAGTGGACTCGATATATATCGAATCATTTTTGCGTTTAGCAACTCCCTTTTGCGTTCTATTCGCCTTTTGTGTTCTGTTTGGGTCGTCTCAAGAATTAGAAGTTAGAATAAATATTGCTAAAAATGCTTTAATAATAGCAAATTTGTGAAGCAGGTGAAACAAACAGTTGTACGCATTGCGCGACATTGCTTTAAAGCAATGCTAATATATAATTCAGTTTGGCTCTAAACAGCGTGATGTCATAGTGGTGCTATATACAGGCATACATACACCCAACTCTTTCGTCTATGTACATACATACATACATACATAAAAGTGTTAATGAACATACCAGTGGGTGCAAGACAATAACAAGATGTTTTATTTTAATGTTAAACACTTATCGTTTATGTAGTTGTAAATGATTTCCTTTATTTATTTATTTTATCTATTTAACAACTGAGGAGCTTACACTGACATTCAAAGGTCGCATAATGTTAATTCTTAAAAATATCTTTATGCAACTGCGCATATGTACATCAAACAAAACCAAAAACGACCGAAAGCATTACAAACTTTGTAATACAAAGTGTTGCGCTAGGGTTGGCACAGACAATGCCGATACGTTAAGTTCATTAAAAAAAATTGTACAGAGTAAATGACACTGTATATACAATTTCCATGTAGTAAATTCTTAACTTTGTACATTTGGAACTAGGTGTTATTATAATTACACATTAATTTTTTTTTATGTGTATAACTCACACAGGTTATTATTTTTGGATCTTAAAAGACGACAAATATTTATTTTATAGTTTTATTTTACGTGAACAGGTTAACATACACATATTATATAAAAGAAGAACTTGACCAACTACTAATGTGGATTGAGTTCGTGCCCTAACTTAACCATTTGATCTACAGTTATTTTGAATCGCAATGGGCAGCGTATGGAAACGTTTGCAGAGAGTTAACAAACGTGCAGCTAAATTTCAGTTCACTGCCTCCTATCATGATCTGCGATTGGAAACCACGGCTAAGTGGTAAGTCATATAATTTATTTATTTATAGTTTGAGAGTAGACTAATTTGTATAGTTGTCAAAGTAGAAGAAGAAGTAGAAGTAACTTTTTATATGTAAATTAAAAACATGACTGATATCCATTTCCTGTTGACCCTGGATGATACTTATTTTTACTGTATTTTTTTTTTTTAACTTAAGCGAGTTAAACATGAATTGTGTAAATGATAAAGCCAATGCATATCTGCAAAAGTCTTGTGGCTTTTGCCCTTACTTTCACGATACCAGCATTTTTTTTTTCAGTTTCCCAAACATACAGAAATAGTGATATCAACCAGCTGTTGGCCTTTGTTATTTGTAATATTTAATAGTTTACATATTTGTATTAAAAGCGAGAAAACACTGATTGAATTTTTTTTTTTCTTAGTTATACAGTCGAACTTTCATGTTACGAAAAAAAAAAAAACTGCAATATGGAGAACATTTTTAATAAACAAGAGATTGATCTAAATTGCAGTGTTCTGAAAATGATTTTTTTTATATAGACAATTTCATACTTGGGAATTTCGACAAAAATTATTATGGTGTATATATTTGCTTGCATAATCTCTGATTGTAATTTTTTTAGGCGCCCTTCAAATCTTTCTGTAGTGTGGACGAGACGTTCGAGGCGTGTTGCCAGTGCCCCGTTACCATGGGAACCAGATATGATGAACCCACTTGTAGGAAACATTTCGTGGCCAGTACCTGACAATCACGCTATATCAGTTACATTATTTAAGGATCCACGCACTCACGAGCTGGAGGACAAAGATTGGACCTTTGTAATTGAAGATGTAAGTTTCTTGTGTGTGTGTGTAAGATCACGATTTTTACACGATACGGTAATGGTAACGGTTTGACTTAAATTGTACTTGTGTTTAGATTTCAGTATTGGGTAAAAAGCGTGTATTGGCAAACGCTTGCATCAATATGCGGAAATATGCTAGTATAGAGTCCACGCAGCAGAGTTTCACATTGAACCTTAAACCAGTTTCTCGAAAAATAACAGCCGCTGATTTGGAGTTGACAATCAGTTGTGTCTTTTTGCGAGAAGGAAAGGCAACGTATGTACCATTGATACGTCAATTCAACATATCAAGTACATACATTAAAAATTCTTTTACTTTTTGCAGTGATGAAGATATGCAGAGCGTTGTCTCATTTATGTCAGTCAACAATAATTGTGATGTAGCACCCCTTGATGACTTGGAAGATATACCCGACTTAGAAAATTCTGGGGACATTTCGGATAACTTATATGATTTTACTCAACAGTTGGAGCAAATGACGACAAGCTTAAATGGTTGTATTGATATACCAACGCCACTTAGTGGTGAGTTTAAAATGGTTTAGCTCACAAGCGATTTAAATTTTTTTTCTTACTAAAATATGTTAACATTTTTCTCATTTTTGGTTCGTTACAATTTTTTTCAATACGGCACTACGCAACTTATGTCACAAAAATATTGAAACACAACATTTCATAACATTTTTTTTTTTTTTATAAAATGTTCTATTTCGGTTTTGTTGTTATGGTTAGTTCCATCATTATCCGAGGATCCAACACCATTGGCCGAAACATTTAATAATTTAAGTTTTGAACTAGAAACGGATAGTGAAAACGTACATGTTGCCGCTGGATCGCCGCCTCGGATAAATGTTGAAACAGATGAAGCACTTAATACTCCAAATGCTTCATATTCGCAGCATGTTACTCTTATAACCCCCACAAAGGGTGAAGAGGGCAGACAACTAAATGATAAAAAACAAACGTTAGCATCTGATCACAAGGAACGTTTCTACGAAGTGCTAACATCAACGCCTGTAGAACAGTCATCAACTGCCACAGGCAAGGTTAAAAAAAGTAACTCGCACAGAGCTCTCATCTTTGAAAATCAAGATTGCAACGCTGTAGACATGTCTCAAGAATCAAACTCTTATGTCGATTCATCAACTAGAGTTTCAAGGGTACCTACTCCTAACCACACCACCAACAGGACATCTGATGTGGTACTTGTCGAGGTGCAAACTAAACCACAACAGGACTTAGCTATAGCATCCACGACCAAGCGTCCCGAACTTCAGCCCTTAAACTTAAGGAAAAGTTATGAGACTGACTCTACTGTAACTGCAAAAAACTTAGCTTTAAGGCCAGTGGAAAAAATCGTGCTGAAGGATAATACCCCTGGCCAAGACTTGCTAGAGTGGTGCAAAGAGGTCACTAAAAACTATCCAAATGTTAAAGTTACAAATCTTACTACCAGCTGGCGCAACGGCATGGCTTTCTGCGCCGTTATCCACAATTTCATGCCACATTTGATGTAAGTTTTTTTTTTTTATTGTAGCAGGTGAACAATACAATAAGTCATATCTTTAATTGTTCATAGAGACATGTCAAAGCTAAGCGCCCATGAAGTTGTTGGTAATTGCCGTATTGCCTTTGATGCGGCGGAAACACTCGGGATCCCGCGTGTTATCGAGCCAAGAGACATGAATTTGCTTACAGTACCCGATAAACTAGCAGTGATGACGTACCTGCACCAAATGCGGGCACACTTCACAGGCAAGCAGTTGCAAATTGAACAAATTGGTAAGTTTATCATACAAAAAATTGTGTTTTATCTTTAATGAGAAAAAAATCCCCATATTTAGGCCCAACATCGGACGAGTCCAGTTACGTTATAGGCAACTATAAATCGGACAACTTATCGCAGAACCTTGTTAACTTGACACACCTTAAGACACAGCTATTGCACCAGAACTCGTTTGATGACGAAATCGCGTGTCAGCAGCAACAAATGTCACCGACGAGTAAAAAAGACGTTAGAAATCTCATACTGACAAGTTCAAAGAATATTCTTGGAAAAGTTCTTTCGCCAACAAAAGAAAAAAATTCTATCCACGCTACACAAACCTCAATTCAGACAACTAAATCATTACTAGACGGCCAGACGCCTCCGCCCATTGACGGTTACGATGAAACATATAAGGAAAGTCAAAAACTTAGCATGGAACCCACGTCGCATATGTCGTTAGATACCATTGCTGCAAATGTAAGTTTACTCTTGAGCCGCACTTAGAATTATTTCGCCGTAATTGTGTCAAAAAAGGTACATTTTATCCTTACTGCAAATATTTGTTTTTATTATTGAAGCACGCGAATTCTGTTGATTTTTGTATAATATTATAATTATGCTTTAATTTGATTGCCCTACATATTGTTATGTATATTACTTTTATTTTATTTTGCAACTGCTTCGGCTTCTGCTTTTGTTTTTGTTTTTTTTTTAACATTAATTTTGTAGCGAATTTTAACGCGTCATAAAGAAATGAGCGAAAAAGCTAAGCTGATGATGGAAAAATTGAAAGTTTCCACTTGTAACGAGCGCATCGATGCGAACGAAGTAAGTAGTATACAGCTAGTTGAGCGTTGCCTGCATGTGCTGAAAATAGTAAACTTAGATAGAATGTCTTTTAACAATCTTCCATTGTCATTTCTTCAGGAGGAGCGACAGCAGCGATTACGGGAGCAAGCACGGCGACTTATATCAGAAACGAGAAGCAAGGTAACCGGGTCCATAAATAGTGACGTTGAATGCCCGACATCGCCAACCAAGCCCAAACGGTTAAACTTCACTCCTGAACGTACCATTTCGCCTATACTCAACGGCAGCGAGGATTCCTTTGCTGACATCACTACAAATCAAAAATCTTTTAACCGGATTAAAGGCGAACACTACATTAAACACACAAGCCCTAGTCATAGATTAAGTGATGGAACCAGCACTCCCCTGCAATCCTTTAACGCAATTGTAGAAAGGATATCACCAAAGCATGAAAAGAGAGTTAGTAGTTTTTTTTCTACTTGGCCTTGCAGAATATCGCGAAAGCAGCCTCAATGTGAAAGTTTTATCGTCATGTCTGTCCTTAACTAGCAAACTTTTCTTTTTTTTACAAGTCAAAAGCTTCTTAAGGCGTCTTGTAGTTTTGTAAGACACGCTTCTTTGTTTTACAATATCAATTTTCTTACCGAGGTGTGGTTATAAACCAATGTTTTAAAAGGTAGTTGAACGATAGCTTTCACATTTGATTGTTAAGTTTTTTGTTTAGGTGTATGTTGTTTTAAAGTTTCATAGATGCAACTATAGTATAGAAGTAAATTTACAGCTTTATAGCTTCCAGTCATTCAGCTCCATATTTGTTAATTATATCTGCCAATGTATGGATTTTGGTTGAAAATAGTTAAATAAAATTAAAATTGACGATGTACGCAAGCGCTAGCAAATTTTTCGGCGTGCCGAAAAAGATTGTAGCTTATATATGAAATTTAATTTATTTTACAGAATGATAAGCTTACATACATTGAGTCCGAACTGGAAGCATTGGAACGCGAACAGGAAGCAATCGACCAAAAGGCTAGCAATTTAGAGGCCAAACTTCGTGCAGTAATGGGCGGTAATCCAAGTAATAATCAAAAAAGTACAAATCCTTTTCTTAGACTTATACGCAATAGCATCAGTGGTGGTGACGTTATACGTATTAAGCTGCTTGAATCAGATGATGCAAGCTTATTTGGTTGGGATGTTAGTGGCACTGGTAGTGGTACTACTGAAGACGATTATGACGATGAAGATACGTACACTGATAATCCCATCACATCCAGTCTAAAAATAAATCAGTGTCGACAAAATCAGTCAATTACGGTGCAGCCAACGCGATTACGGCCACGTCTACGCGCCAATTCTTGTTTTGTAAACGGACCTACAAGTCTACACCACATACATAAACATCAATGTCATCGTCATCAGCATGGTCCGCACCATGTTCATCCCATGGGACCGTGCTGTCATTTGCTTAGTAACTCCGCCTCAGTTGCGTCCTCTCGACAATACTCCTGTGATAACTTGCAAGGCCATAGTGCAAATTATGGCGATGCTCTCCATGTAGCTACTGCTGCTGATCCCCACCAGAAACACCGACGACCGCAGCGTTCACTTGGTTTTTGTGGTAATTTCGTGTCTGCAAGGCAGAATATGTTAAAAGCTTTTGCAATGCGCGCAATAGCACGCCTACGCTAATCGCCTGCCCGCCAGCAAATCTTTCATCTGTTTATGTGTTATTGCTTTTAACTGTTCAGACAACTTGATGCATAATTATTCCGTTTAAGCCTTGACTTGCCATAAACTAAGTTTCTTATCAAATTTACTAATCGCAAGTTGGCGGACGACGTGTAAAACAGAATATTAAGTATATTTTTATAAACATGTTTTGCATAGTTTTTTACATTGTAAAGACTTTGAGAATGTTCTTAACTTTCATTTTATTTTCACAGAAACTGAAGAAACTGAGGAACAATTACTTTCACAGTGGTTTACACTTGTAAACAAGAAAAATGCTCTTTTAAGAAGGCAGATGCAGCTCAACATTCTGTAAGGACTGATTTCACTAGGTGCATATTGTTTTGTCAAAATCATCTTTAATAATTTTTACCAGAGAACAAGAAAAAGATCTGGAGCGAAAATTCACAATGCTCAATCAGGAACTGCGTGCAGCACAGTCCGTTGAAGATTGGCGGAAAACGGAAGTCCAACGTGAAAAAGAGCGGTTGTTGCTGGAGGAATTGGTGACAATTGTTGATAAGCGGGATCAGCTTGTGCAACATTTACACAACCAAGAAATAGCGTATGTATTTATTTTAGATAATTTGTAATTCAAATTAAAGTTTAAAATCTTTGGCAGTATTGAGGACGACCATGAAATAGCGCGAGAACTGGAGCAAGTCAACATAAGCGGGGGCAAAGAAAAGTGTTTGATTCAATAGACACAAAACAAACACCTGATTCTATGCCACTTGACTGGAGATTATACCAATTAATGTTTTTGAAATGCATGCAAATTATTAATATGCAGGTATAAATAATCATACTTATGAAAAAGATCGAAGATCACTTCAATGATCTTGCAGACTGGAAACAAGAGTTTAAAATGGAAAATAAAATTTTGAAACAAAACGTCCGATACCTATCTAAGCAGATTTCAAATTGGAATCTTTTAACATAACATAATATGAAATGTAATTTTTTTAAATAACTTTTCGGAACCCTAGTTCTTATTTAAAAAAATATTTTTTTGTGCCATTAATCTTCTCCATTTGCTTTTGATTTCCGAAATTAAATACAAAGACCTAATTGTGAGAAAATTTTTTTGCATAGCTTACGTATGTACGTATTAAGCCAAAACGAAAACGCTTCATCCCTAAGAATATGTATAATATATTTTGTACAGAAACTGGTCTTATTTAGTTTTTAGCTTTATCTTATATCATTATTAAATGGTGGCTCACTTATATACATATGATGCGAATGGCGTTATTAAAAAAAAAAAATGCCCATGCGTCAACTGAATGCTTCTTAAAAATAAAATACAATTTTAGATGTTACATATAAAGTAAATTGCAAATAAATTCGCGTTAATTCAAAGCATTGATTTTATTGAGTTCTTGATAAATAACTGACAAGTTGAGGCATTGAGAATTAAGCTAAGATTTTAATAGCAGAAAGGGAAGATATTTTGCAATTCATATAAAATCTTGCGTTTAAGTTTGTCTCGAAAGATGCATTGTGAACGGTTTTTTTAATTTAAATGAATAACTATTTAAAAGCTACATTGCTTACGGTAATTTTTTGTTGAATATGTATTGACTTTTGCAGTCAACACAAAATTTGACGATGCTTAAAAGTTTAAACTATTGTAACTTAAGTTCAATCAATTTCTCAGGTCAATTTTTGTTTTTAATGCGAGCTAGGCATTAATTATAATTACAAAACTACTAGCACCAAATTTTAAATAAAAACACTATCAAATATGCAATGCCTCAGTTATATATTTTTTTTGTTATTTGTTTGTGAACATTTTATATATGTTACATTTAAAGATGTATGTTCGTAGTTACTTAACAGCTGATCTAGGATATAACAATTAATTATAAAAAATACGGCGCTCTGCATACCAATCCAATAAAACGTTTGCCAGGTTCTAAACTCTAGCAAATACGCGGGTAGAAGCCATAATGCTTGACCGCCCAGCCACAAAAATATTAGCGATGTACACTGAACTAATGATAGATGCTGTAAGTTTTTTATACACAACGGCAGTATACTCAAATACCATATAAAGTACTGTGAAGTAACCACAGAGTTATAAGTAACGACAACGAAGGCCAAACAGAACACACAAAACGGTAATGTCTGCCGAGATTGTCCAAAACTAAAGCTTATATAAAATAGTAATAATAGCTGCGGAGCAACTACAATGAATTTCACAAGAAAAGTGGATTCCTCAACCCCATCAGCACTGGCTAAATATTGCAGCAAAAAATACAGCGAAAAATTGTGGCGCGTATCCCTTCGCATGAGGTGATAGAGGTAGGCTTCGTAAATATATTGCCATCCGTACATTGCATAAAACATCCAAGTAAAGATTCCTAATCCTATTAATGTGCCGAACATTAGACAAATCTGCTGCTTGTTAGGCAAAATTGTGTTTAAAAATTCACGTAGTGTTTGTACTGGGCCAGTCGATAAGCACAGGTAAAAAGCTAAACTGAACACTACTGGATAGATGCGTAAGTGTATCACAAATCCATGAATCAAACCTGCACTGAAGATAGTTAACAATTTTGATATTTGCACTTGCGCTCTTACAAGTAGATAGACACTCAAGATTACAAAAAAGCTGGGTATGCTGTCACCATTTCCACGAGTTGATATAACTGCTGAAAGCGGATTGTAGAGCCAAAAGCATGCAGAGACGAGTGCTAATTTTTTATCGTCTGATGAATTCAATGACTGATCCTCCTGATACTGCATTTGTAATTCCATTCGTACTAGAGCGTAAATAAGTATTCCGAGCAGTAGATCAAACATCGCGTAAATTAGTTTTCCGAAAACAGGATGCAATAAAACGTTGAGTATTTGCATGTATGCCATAATAGGGCTGTAACGATAAGTGTGCCGGTTAAACGGTGTATCTCCGATTAATACCAGCCGTGCACCGTCTGTTACCACTTTATAGTCTATATCTGTATATGGCACTATCGATGTCGCATCTTGTAGTTCGCCGTACAAAATAAGCGCAAGTCGTAACAAAGCAGAGATTATGAGATGATTTCTGAAACTAAGATGCCATATGTTTTGGCATAAATTCTTTACACGAATCATCTCTGTCGATTGATAGTTTACAACTTTGTCTTTAGTTCTTTAGCAGTTATATGTATGCAGCTTAAAAATTCTTTGAACTCGGTCTCACAAGTTTTTTGCTGAACATTAATATCCCTAACGACGCACGCCGCATATAGTGATGCTTGGTCAGCACACCTTGTGAGTAGTATTGGGTAGTTACGAAGTCGGTTTTTGGCTTTGCGAACAGATTCCATGCCTTAGCGCTTATGCGGTGGTACAGGTGGACCTTTTAAAGGTAAAGGATCTGCTATAAAGGCGTCGTAAAGTGGCTTTGAGAAGAATATTAAAAGTGATGTGGTTAAAAAAGAAATTTGAAAGAGTCGCGGATTACGCTTAATCCATGAGCGTCTCGGAAGCACAGCTGTACGCTTGCGCAAAACTGTTTGTTGTTTCCTGTCTAATAATTGCTGAATATCTTTTGGCGGCTTATATGGAGGCACGGTTGGTGTTGGCATTATATGTTATACCTAAACAAAGATTTTATTATTATAGCCACTATGAAAACGAAATAAAATGTTTGCTGCACCTGCTAGACGGTTCTGAATTTCCTTCTGTTTTGGGATTTTTTAAATAGGGTTTTTCCAAATCAATACCGCTGCAACACAGCGACTCCTTGTGCCACTTTAAACAGCACATACGCATTTGCTCAAGAACCTCAGTGCAAAGGTGTTCCTGGTAGTTATTTTCTGCAAGTGCATTTTTGTATAAATTTATATTTTTCGAGAACTCATGCAAATATATGGGTACGTATGTTTGTACATACGTATGTAACATAATGTTGCATAAGAATCTGAAACACGCTATTTTCATACCTTTCAAACAAGATTGTATGCGACATGCGTGAGGTTTGCACGGATCCTTACCAACATTGGACATTTACTTAAATCGGTAAAGTTCGTAGTTACAGGTTTATTTTTGCACAGTAAGGTATTACAGTATTGTCGTATTGTCGTAAGTACAATTTTTTTAATGTGGCATGGATTTTGATATTCACAGTGGACTGTTGTGAGGATGCCACACTGTTAAAATCTTAAAACAATCAGACATTCTCAGGCTCTGCTGCCACATAATCCAAATAAATGCCCTACAAAATAAATATTAACGCAAAAATTTAAATTTGCATTACTCTATACCTTTACTATTGAATAAAAAGTCGAGTATCTTAAAAAAAAGTATTGGCTGCCTTTTTTTAATCTTATTCAAACATTTCGTGGTGAATGAAATTAAAAGCTTATGTACATGTGAATTTTTGCCATTCTCAATAAACCAGCATTAGGAACAATTCTATGTAAAAATATAAAACAAGCAAGTTATACTTCAAGTTTGCAATCTCTGTTGAATAACTCTGGAATTTATTAAAATCTAGTAGGAATGCCGTCGAAAAAAAAAAAGTATAATGCCCGTTTTCCAGCGGTGAGTAAAATATACAAGATTTTGTCGCAAAATTTTATAGTTGTGTGGAAATGTTGGGCGTCTATCAGTACCACAAAGATGGGCTTATCAGTTTGAATGATGCAAACGTGCTTTATGTATCATTTTAATCATTTAAGTTTTGGGTTTTTTCAATTGACAGGGCCGTATTAAGAAAATTATGCAGAGTGATGAAGAAATTGGGAAGGTTGCGCAGGCGGTTCCGGTAATAATTTCTCGGACTTTGGAGCTATTTGTGGAGTCACTTTTAACTAAAACAATGCGTATAACCAATTCGCGCAACGCCAAAACACTTTCACCATCTCATATGAAACAATGCATTATGTCCGAGCAGAGATTTGATTTTTTAAAAGAGCTTGTAAGGAATATACCAGATATCAGTGTAGCCGAAGAAGCGGCGTTTAGTTATAATGAAGACGATGCGCATAGCTCTGAGGAACAATATCCAGATTCAGACACGCCATATGACCTAAGCTTGCCTTCCACATCAATACGAGCATTGCCAAATGGAACCAATGCCTATGTGCGCTCTGTTAGCTTAAATGGAAGTGGACAAAAGCGAAACCATAATCCATCCACCTCTTCAGTGATAATGCAAACGCCATTCGGCTTGTCACAGATGCAGCGGCAGATAGCGAATTTGCCGACAAAGTTGGCACGCTCAGAATCGACACCTGCGTATACTCCACGGGGTAAGCCACCCAACAACAATGACTGCTACAGTAGTAGACAACCACAAGGCACTGCCATACCTGCACCAATCTGCAGCTACGAGCTACTGAAAAAGCCTATAGTTAAGATCAATTATAGCAACGTCCAAATATCAGATACAGCACTCTGCCCAACAGGCGTCGATACCGGTAGCACGTCTAACGCCGCTTTAAGCTTAAATATTGTGTCACCTGTTATTAACATTGATCTATCAAATATTGTTGCATCTGGAACTGTGCCCACCCCAACAAAAATCAGCTATGGAACATTATCGACGGATAAGTCGTGCGTCAGTGGAAATAGCAATTCAATTACTAAAATTGAATCATCTGTTGACTATAGCGCTGACAAGAATAGAACTCCAAGCATTCCTAAGACCAATTTGGTATCAGCGCCATTAACTGATTCGGTATTTGAATTAGATGAAGACTATGACAACATTTAAGTAGGATTTTTTATAGTCAGTTTTAGATTATTACTACAATAAATTGTACTTCAGATTTAAGTAAGCAGATAATAACTTTTGAAAAATAAAGACAATTTAAAGCGCTGCGAAATCTTTTAATAGTTTAATTCATAAAATTAGCGGCACTTATATTAATGTATAGAGAACCAAACATTTTCGTAACAGCATTACATAATAATTCATTCGTAAAAAATGCTCGTTTAATTTATGTAGTTAAACAATTTTGTAAAATGAAATCGATTATACTTAGTATATGAAGATGTAAATCGAGCAGAGAAGCAAATTTTACGCTGCTTTCAACGAAGTCGTGCCTGCAAAAATAAATGTAGAGCCACTTGCAATTACTTTTTACGTTAATATGTTTAAGATGATAGCGACTATTGTAATAATTACTTTTACTAAATTTATATATGAATATGTAAAACCACGCACATACATATCTAAGTTTTAAATAAATATTTATTACTGGCTTTTACCTATGATAAATCATGTATAGGAATTATAAAATAAAACACATTACTGAGGCACTTTTGGCGTTTATAACAATGAAGAATACAATTAAAGAAAATGAATGACCATAATGCTTTAGATTAAATTGCCTAATTACATTTACATGTCAAGAAAGGTATAACAATAAAAATTTTATTTTGGATACAATATCAACGCATATGTATTAACTAGGTTCATATAATTATATTTTTTAACTAATAGAAATTTTGGCACGAGGAGAAATTGCTTTTACAAAAAATGGGCTGTTCTATTTTGCAGTACTTGCCTTAAGTCTAAGAATTACATGGTAGTTGCTTAAAAGATTGCAGTCTGTAATTGGCGAACTTTTTTTTGATGTAATAAGAAATTTCGTCCGGCAAATGGAACTTAACGAGATCGAAATAGTCAAAATTATTAGCGAAGCTATTTACACGGGGGTCCATTAAGGTTAACGATTACTAAACGCTCATTAAATATAGACGGTTTTGAACTTACTTGACATATGTACGTACATAAATATATACAGTTAAATTTTTAGGAAAATATAAAATATTACAACAAATGAAACAGACTTGTTAATTTTAAACATAAAGAATATTTTTCCTCTTTACATATAAATCTCAAAATGTTAGGTAAATCCACGACTTGGCGACTGAACCGGCGATGGTGGTGGCGGCAGCGGGGAAAAGTAAGTTGAACTCCTTGATGATGGCGACGGTGGACATGAGGACTCCGGGACAATGCGAACATCGCTGTGATAATGGGAGCGAGGCGTAGGCGGCGGCGGATAGGGTTCGCTATCATAGCCAAACTGCAAACAGACTACAGCAGAGCTAGATAATAGTTTGTTAGGGCCACCATTACTATTATTACTATTTGATTTGCTAGTATAATTGGAATCCGATTCGTCGCAAATATCCGTGGAACATGGCGTTGGAGGGGGTGGTTGATTAATTATCTTGTAGTGCCTGTAAGGACGACGCGAACGCGTAGCCGGTGAAGGCGGTGGATTTATTGGATACGCCACCATGCTGCTACCATTGGTCGTTGAACTGGAGGCACCAGTTATATGGTTTCGATCGTAAGAGTTCATACTGTTCCGCGAGTTTATCGTCGACATACGAACGGCATCTGCAACGGAGGCTATTTTTGAGACTCTTTGCGACTTAGTCAGTGTGGAGGGTGACAGCGGATCTGATGCCTGATCATCCTTTGGTTCTGTGCGGCTTTTACCAATGCGTGTGCGACAAAATTGCAGCAAGTAAACAATAGAGAATATGATTATCATAGTAGCTCCAATTAATATCATAAAAACGCGCTTGTCTGAGACTGGTGCCATTCGACGCTGCAAGCAAATATCTACCGACTCGTCCGCTCCATCCGCACAGTTCTCCCAGCCATCGCAAAGCAATGCAGCAGAAATGCAAAGCTATAAGATTATTGAATTTATTTATTTACACACAAAATTCAGAGAGATACCAACCTTATTAATGGGACACTGAAATTCGCCCGGTCTTTTACAGCAGTCGGCTTCGTCGTGCCCATTGGCACAGTTAGTTGTTCCGTCGCAAACCAATGCCTTGTCAATACACTCACCAGACTGACAGCTGAACTGATCAGCTCGGCATGAAGGGCAACCAACCTCATCAGATTTGTCTGGACAGTCTTTTTGGCCGTCACATCGCCACGACGCTGGTATACAGTCTTTGTTCATATCACTATTTCCAGCGACAGGTGCTGCACAGGTAAAGTGATCCGGCCCGCAAGCAGGCAAAGCACCGCAGTTCTCTCTGTCCTCAAGCAACATTAGATGCTTGGGACAAGAACAAATATCGCGTGTATTCCCACTATCCTCGCCATCTGCTATGCAAATGTGCGAGCACTTTGTGCGACTATGCAAGCAGGTGTGATTACGGAGCAACTTCGAATCAGGCGTCCACACAGCTCGTATATCCGTAATCTGCAGCAAACGTTGAAGTTCCGCCGAGCGGCGCTCGCCAGTCACCGTGATGCGCTCTACTCCAGTTTTGTCATCCAACCAGTATACAAAACCGCCTAGCGCCGCAATGTTTATCACCTGTGAGATGTGCATGGACACCAACGTTTTTCTTAAGAGAAAGTGAAAATTAATTGTAACTCAATTATGTCAAGTAACACGAATGCTCGTCTTACTCTTTATGTTCTTACATGTTTTTGCCGTTAATATCCATTGCATCTATTCGCTTGCCGTGTGCATAGTAAATCATATCAGACTGCTGATCCAATGCAAGCGTCGTAACACCCTCAAGCTTATAAGCTAGTTCCATGCGTTCATTTCCATCCACGCGAGCTCTTATTATAGCCTGATGGCTACCAACATCTGACCAAAAGATTAAACGCTTTACTGCATGAACGGCAATGTTGCGCGGTTTCTCTGAGTCGCCCGTGTCAATTACACCAATTGATTCACCAAGGAAACTAAAAACAACAATAACAACTTGTTGACAGAACCTATTTTAGATTATTTGAGAAGTTACCCACTTCGTTACATTGATGCTGTTTGAGTAGGAGCACGTCCAGAAAAGTAAGCGGCCAATTATATCAATAGCAATGTCGAATGGTTGGCCTGTGTTGACCAGCACACTAGTTTTGGTGCCATTGGCTAGAGACCGTTTAATGCTATGACTGCGTCCCTCAATCTGTGATTTTAAATGATATAATAAACAGAGAAAATTGATTAAGTCATAAAAATTTTACCGGGAAAAGCAACGGTTTTCGCGTCCCTTGCCTTATTGATTTCTATTCGTTATGCAGCCAAAAAAAAGGGCTTATTTAACTTTTTATACCCTGAACCCATGTAATGAGAAAAAGGATATAATGGTTTTGAGCAAATGTATGTAAGAAGAAAGCATATCCAGCCCCATAGAGTATACGTATTTTTGATGAGCATAAACAGCCATGAAAAAGATAATAGCATCACCAAGCAACTTTTTTTACAGTCCATATTACAAATATTAACTTTTGCAATTTCTTCAAGTGAGTATTTTTTCATAATGCTTGTTTTTTGGACTGTAAAAAAAAGTTTCTTGGTGATGCTATTATTTTTTTCGCGGCTGTACATACAAACAAGGACTGTACGCGTAGTGTCTATGGTTCAGTACAGACAGCTTGATTATGATTACTCTACTAGAGCCTTCTTACTTGTTAATATACACACTATCTTATTCTGCTTACCCAGTATATATGATGCGAAATGGGATCATAGTCAACAGCACGAATATTCTTGCCAGACACTGGCAATGGTACATTTGGGCAGTCTGTTGCGTTTGGAAGTAAGCGGCCAAAACTGTTGCGCTGGCTGAAAATTATGTAGTTGCGAGGGGGTATGCAAGATACGCCATCCTTGGATAGCTGATAGTGAGTGGGGCAGGCACATATCATTCCTCTTTTAACAGGCTGAGCAAGACACAAATGCGAGCAGCCGCCGTTGTTTAGCTTACAAGGATTGACACCGATCTGTCGGTTGTCATTAAAAACCAGTAACGATGTTATGTATGTCATTCCGGAGTGCACGAGGCTGCGATTTTGTCCTGTGACTTTGTGCACTCGCTCAATATCGCCTGTGTTCCAATCACTCCAATATACATAGTCTTTATATAGAGACACAGCATACGGTTCATCGATGTCGCTATTAACTAAAATCTGTCGTCGTTTTCCATCCCAGTCGGCGCACTCAATCTTTGCCGGTCGTGATTGAGTTGCCCAATAGAGCCGTCTTGTGTCCTGGTCAAAAGTCAAGCCCGCAGCATGATTTGCACCCGCTATGATAGTTTGAAGTTCGTTGCCGTCCATGGTGGCGCGACGTATTGAGTCGGATGGTGACTCAGTCCAGTACATATACCCGCGTCGCGGTTCTAATACAAGAGAACGCGGCTCTTCCACACCTTTCCAAAGCAGCACCCGGCGACTGCTGCCATCGAGACGCGCTACTTCAATGCGACGTGCCTCCGCGTCCGACCAGTATATGTTGTGTCCAAGCCAATCGACTGCTATGCCATCGGGTCCAATGAGTCCCGAATCAACAATGCGCTGCACATAAGAGCCGTTGAGAAAGGCGCGATAAATGCATTTGGTTTTCTGATCCGTCCAATATATGCGCCTCTCTTCCACAGATACGTCCAAGGCATGAGCATCGCGTACATCCTTAAAGGGTATGCGCTCGTCGTTGTGATTGCCCTCATTGTATTCAATTGATATACGTCCGATGTGTTCTTGGCGTGAGAACAGTAAAAATGCTGCTGGAACCACACATGTACGCTTGTCATTAGATAGCTCGTAATCAATAGCACAACGGCAAACGTAATCTCGTGGACGGTTCAGGCAAAGATGAGAGCAGCCACCATTGCGTATTGCACACGCGTTTTGACCACGGACCTCACGCAGCCGAGTTACCTTCAAGCCCATTAAATCTGGGTACTGATCAACTACAACGATACGGTTATTGCCTGTAATTTTATGGGCCCGATCAATAGAGCGTCTCTGCCAGTCCGTCCAGTAAAGGTAATCATCTAAGATACTCAATCCAAACAAATGCTTTAGGTTCTCACTGATTACCACACGCCTATCAGAGCCATCCATGTTGGCGACCTCGATTTTATCTGTTTTTCCGTCGCACCAGTAAATTGTTTTCTGTTCAATGTCCAGGGCAATGCCATTAGGCCAACCGAGGTTCTCGGAAACAAGAACAACGCGCTCGGAGCCATCTAGCGAGGCACGCTCAACTTTGGGCTTGCGTTCATTCCAATCACTCCAAAACATCCATCCGAGCGAGGGTGCTACTGCAATAGCACGTGGCTCCTCTAGATGCTCGTATATGAGTACCTTTCGCGCTGTACCATCCAACCGACAAACCTCTATACGATCGGTGACTGTGTCTGTCCAATATAGATTACGTGCTAGCCAATCCAAAGCCAACCCATCCGGATGCCTTACCTCCGAAGTCACAAAGTCTGTAATACTGCTCCCATCCACATGGGATCGCCTTATTGTATAGGCTTCCACATCAGACCAGTAAATATGCTCATCCACGGGGTCATAATCGATTGCGATAGCATACTTTACTTTGCCCAGCGGCAGCGGAAAAATTGTGTAATCTGGCGAATCAAGTGAAATTTTACTAATCTGCGTGCGCTGCACAATAAAGAGCATTTCCTGCGAGCCATTCGCGCAACTTGTAGAAGTTAATAACTTTACACCCGTGGGACAGGCGCAGCTGTATCCTTGCGTATTTGTGGCAAGTAGACACAAATGCGAACAGTTGCCATTGTTGTGGGCACATGGGTTATTTTCATAAGGCTGCAAAGACGCCGACCATGCACGCACTGAGTTTGGCGCTTTTGGTGTATCAATAAGCTCTTTAAGTTCCTTAGTCTGCAAGTCTAGTGCATTTAGAGAGCCACGCAACCAGTCCGTCCAGTACAGACGATTTTCAAAGTAAGTTAAGCTAAATGGATACTTCAAATTGTTAACTATGGTGCGTCGATTGCTTCCGTCAAGCTTCATGACATCAATAAAGCGATACTTTCCGTCGGTCCAGTATATTAGCTCATTTTGTAAATCAACAGCTAACCCGTTTGGCCAGAATATATTATCCTTGATGAGTGTCATTCGAGTGAGCGGATCTCCATCCATAGCAGCACGCTCAATCTTCGGATATTCGCCCCAGTCCGTCCATATAAGTAGCCGCTTAGCGGGCACTACAGCTATAGCACGCGGCTGATCCAATTCCGTCCAGAAAAGCACCTTTTGGAAGTAGCCATTTATTGTGGCAACTTCAATGCGATTTTTTTCCCCATCTGTCCAGTATATCTTGTCGGTATACCAATCGATGGCTAGGCCCTCCGGCTTATCAAGACCTGTAGATATGACAGTTTGCTTAGGTGCCTTAGTTAATGGCAGTGTTGTGTTAGTCTGAGCACATTCTATTATCTCACGCCCGCAGTCTGTCCAGCAAACCAGATTTTTAGAATGGTAAAAGTCTATGGCCATAGCCTCGGCCAGATCCTTGACAATCACATCGATCTGTGGACCACCAGCTGGCTTCGTTATGTTCGCAACTTGAATGTCGTGCCGTGTGCTAAACAATAACGTGGCTGGTGTGTTAACGAACTGTTGTGAAATTGAAGAAGTGGACACCATTGAAGATGAGGCGGCCGATCCGTGGACTGCAAAGAAAATCAATAAGGTTCGGTAAAATCAAATATGTCAAGAAACTGTATAAGGCTTATAAAGGTCGGAGGAAGTTTTCAAAATATTTCCCCTAAAAAACGATTAGGATCTATTGAGGCTAGAGGATGTTATTGGCCTAGATACACGACAAATTTATGTACGTTAATCAGCTGGAATTAAATTGATATATGTTCATAAATTTTTTGTATCTTTGTGTTGCAGGTAACAGCAATGAAAAGAATACTGGCCACAGTTGGCATAAAACAGGGATTGCCACGAATTTTGTCGGACACCATCGTGAACGAATACAACACCCATGCGGTCAAATAGAAACAAGAAAGAAGGCTCTAGTCGGGAGAGCCCGACTAGAAGATATTCTGAACCCAGTTGCAATAAATAAATTAAATTTACGTAAGACTTTGGTATACTGACTTAGCTTCAATCGATTAAATTCGATATCTCCGGTGTTTCTCAACCGATTTGGACGAAATTTTCAGAAAAGTTCTATCGTTACCCATTATTTCAACCCTCATTTTTAGATTTTCCAAATTCGATATTTTTTGTTATCGATATTATGTGTATATCGGAAACCAGAATAGTTATCGATAATTAGAAGCAAACCTGTTCTGCTTATGGTATAGGAGAATTTAAATACCAAATCTGAAGTTTCTAGCTCTTGTAGTCTCTGAGATCCACGCGTTCATACAGACAGACGGACGGACAGACGGACATGGCTATATCGTCTCGGCTATTGATGCTGATCAAGAATATATATACTTTATGGGGTCGGAGATGCTTCCTTCTGCCTGTTACATACTTTTGCACAAAACCATTATACCCTTATTTACCCATTTTATGGGTTAAGGGTATAAAAAGGATAGAAGGCATTTCCAAAATTCCATTTAACGCTTCTTGGTAACATTTTTAAGAAACATTGATTTAACAATTTGTTGAAATTATTATTTTTTTTTTACTATATTATTCCAGACTCCATTCCGGACACGTGTAGTGGCGATATGGAGGAGGATCTGCACCTGGAACTTGTGGCGGAAAATTAGAATTACTTTAAAAGAATGTCTTTGAACAAAAAGGCGGAGAAAACTGCAGACCAAAACAAAATAATTATATAATACTTATATTTAATATTAAATAAATTATTTAATAAAAATATCTTTTGTTATCAAACTAATAAATGTGATATGTTTTTATTACGCTTATGGAGGGCATTGGCATCACGAGAGGTCAAAAGAGCGTCTCTTACGTCGCTCCATGCATTACATTAGGTCAAAAGAGTGTCTCTTACGTCGCTCTATGCATTACATTAGGTCGAAAGAGCGTCTCTCACATCGATGTCTGCAGGGCAATAAGTCGAACGAGTCATTTTGCTACCACAAATAAGTTCAACCAAATTGGCACACATGTTTTGACTTTGTTTGGTTAATAATATGTTATAAGGGGAAAATGATTAATGGAAAGTTACAACTGCACAGGGTGAGGTGCTGGTACTTTTGATATTTTTGTTGTTTGTCATAATAATCAAATATAAAATAAAATAAATGAAGTTAACTACTCAGTTTTTAATTATGTTTAATTTGTTTTGAGCTATCTTATGGCATAGACCTAGATTGCTGTTGTATATCGATTGTTGTGATTTATGTTAATATGTTGGTAACATTGCTTAACCTTTAATTTGGCTTATAATGTTCATAGTATATCCTAGCCGGGCTTTCTCGACAAGAGCACTTTAACTTATTTATGAATAAATTGCAAATGTCTAGCCCTTGCTAAAATGTTTGTTAAATAGCTAACAGTTGAACTGGATAAGATAGGTAATCGACGATTTGAAAGGCTTATTAAACTGAAGCAGAGTAGAGACCGGAGCTACAATAGCTATACATAATTAAATACTGAATGAGAACAAAAGTCATTATTAAAGAATGAAATATGTCGGAGGCTACGGAACTTTAAGTGAACATTGCTACCTGTTTTTGCATCCAACCCAATACCACTCAGTACCACTTGAGGCAAGCTGAGTAGCACAGCTGTACAGCTGGTTCAGGGCACCAGGACAGGAGTTGTCTCCGTTGTAAAGCCAGTTGCAACGTAAGTTGCAGCCTTTAAAATGTGTTAAGGGCTTGGTTAGCAAAAAAAAAAAAAAAGACAAACAACAATCAGACAGAGGGATAAAGTCGGTGAGTGAGGAATGGGCCTGACCACCAGCAAACTGACAAGCTTGCTTAGGTTGGCAAAATTTATCTTTTAGTTCCCGCAGCCACTGTGAAATACTTTTACATTTTACTGGCAACAAAATGCTGTAAGTGGTTAACATGGCAAAATTAATGTTAGTTTATTTGGTGGTGGAACCATTGTTTTAGGCGACGTTTGTACGCGACGATGTTAATTTAAGCTTGTTCAGTTAGCAATATTTAAAAAATTGGAAGGTAAAATTCAGGTTCATCGTGCTCTTAACGTTTTCTTTTTGATCGCCATCAATCCTCACAGGATGCAATTCGCAAGCTTGCAAAGACTTGCCAAAACTAAGATTCTCGTGTACGTGGCAGTAGTTAGCGCAAAATAAAAAAATTACATAATGTTCTACAACAAGATATCCTATATGTAGGTATTACTATCCGAATTAGCGAACTTTGATGGAAAGTTCATAACATTAATTTATGCGTTTAACTTGTTTCAAATATTATAAGCGCAATAATATAAAAATATTATGGAAAGCTTACGATAGGTTGGCTGATAATCCAGCCATTTAGGATGACCATGTTTCAGTTCTTCTCATAACTGCGCTAAGCTTATAATAAAGCACCTGTACTCCGCCCACATACTCAACAAGAACGCAAACAGCTCGAGCACGATTGAATGAATCCATGGCCAGGTCTATGCCTCACAATTCATATCATAACAACGATGTGGGTTGGTCAGAAAAAACAGCAGTTAGAGCGCCTATCCAAGCCACAGGCAGCACTACTTGCTGTTCGCATGCAATATATTGTGTTAATGTTTTCTGCTCTAGTTGTTTGTTTGCTGAAATTTCCAGCAAGCTCTTCCATCCGCTAGAACTGTTTGCCAGATTAATTTTACATCGTTCTCTTGCTAAGTTAAGATTTGGAGTCGTGCTGCCACAACTTCTAACTATCAAGTTTGCTGTCTGACTAACACTACATTACGAAAAAGAAGTTTGAAAAGCACTAAAACCCATTTATACGTAAATTCATTTGTGGGTATTGCTATCCTAATGCAGCCTATTAAAATCGAAATCACAGACATATTTATCGTAGCATTAATATAAACAGTATTTAATACCGTGCTGCCAACTTCTTCGGCGTTTGACAAACTAATGTGTATATGCATGTTGTGTGATTACATATCTGTAAATTGTTGGCAATAAAAACATGAGTAAAACACCCTTTTTTAAATAGGCATTTTTGATGATATTATAGCCGAGTGATTTGTCTATGTTTGTCCGGTTGGCGATATGAACACGTTGATCGCGGAGACATACGAGCTAGAGACTTAAGATTTGGAATTTTAAATCTCGTATACTATGCGCAGATCAAGTTAAGTCAAGTGAAGTTAAGTTAATCATTTAGCGGCGCAGAAGTGCAGGAACTTTCTGTATAGCATGCACACACAAGTACAAACAAACAATGACTGGACACATTATTTATAGGTTTTAGGGATATCTTCTTGTCGACCTATTTCAACTAGAGCCTTCTTACTTTTTTGTTTACATCCTAAGCCAATGAAATGAGTAAAAAGGATATAAAGTGGTATAAGCCGGAGATAATAATGTTTAAAGTTTTGTCTACAGTGGCGCAGTATTGTATTCCATTTCTGTATATGCGTACGCATATACACATACGTTTAAAAAATAAAGTACGCGTAATGTCCAGTGGTAAGGGTAACGCCCAGTCAAGATATCTCGACAAGATTCTTCTTACTTGTTTTTGCAAATTTTTTTTATTTTTTGACTAACGGTATCGACTGTAAAGATAGGACCTCCACACAGATATGTCTACATAGGCGATGACAAGCATGTACTATAAGTATACAATAACTATTTGAATAAACCGTAATCATAAGTCGAGCTACTTTTGTATGTAAGGCGCTTTTAACATAAAAAGTGTGTTCACTAGTTTTGCGGTATTTATAATTCATTGTTAATAATACATAATTCTTTATTAATATTGGTTTAACGGCAAGAAGGTTAGAAGTAATTTTAAAACTAATATGTTTAGCAAATAAATTAAAATCTCGCTTGGCAAAATAAGTGGTAGTTTTGGTATTATCGTTTTCTAGTTGTTTTTGCTGCTGGTGTGGCCTCTATTCTACGCTGCCAGTTAAAATAAATAAGTACTCATAATAAATAATATGTGTTGTAATGTGAATGCTTGTGTTACTTCTTCTGTTTGGGCTAGTTCAGCTATGTAAATCTATGTGCTACTTAACGTCAACTGAAAGTAATCAAACCAACATAAGCTGAGAATAGATTGTTGTATGCGAGCGTACGAATCTATGAACATACATACATGCTATAGAAACGGCTCAGTACTAAGATACATACATACATAAATATGTTAAATGTATCACATAAATGAATAGAAAAACTTATGCCCTTACCATTTTTATACTGCAAACTATTTGTGATGCAACAGCAAATGATAGTCAGAACGCTTATCAGAAAACTGAAGTGGCGATAGTCTTTGCTAAAGTTTATTGCACATTTTATCTTTGTTATTTGGCACAATTGTTTATGCTTAATATTAGTACGATGACTTGTGTATGGCCCACGAGTCATTTTATACACCACGGCCCAAAGACTCGAAAGACATTTGACGTGAAAAACTTGAGATCAAAAGGAACTCAAACTTATCGTTTTTTATTTCAAAACACAAATTGAATCATATTTAAAATATTGTTGCAAACACACTAAACATCACACGTTTATTTGAAAACGCAGTTATTGTTATATTTGTGAACGGAATAGTCATGTCATTTCAATGTCTCATTACCGATGTTTATTTTATATTCAGCAGTCGATGAGCATTGTACCACTGTTATCTTAAGTTATTTTGCTCATTGGTTTGAGTCTGATGTTAAAGTGTTGGCGCAACAAGCCGGCATCTATCTTTACACTGCATTTCCGCACTCGAAACATGCACATATAGTATTAGCCAAAATAAATGATTCAATAAAATATACGTTCTACGCGTCTTTATAGCAGGCCATACATTTTTCAGCGCTGCTTCTTTCCATATGAAAAAAATTACACTTTGCATGAACTTGTTTTTTACACTTCTGCCGACATGCACGACCTGCAAGGCGATGCACGTTTCCCACATAAACACTACGAAGTATGTATTAACTTAGTTCAACAATCGTGTTTTAAAAATTGTTTCCCCGAGATGGTAGCCATTTTGTTACTGTTTAATTGTCGAGTTTAAGATTGTTAAACGTTGTGATGCTTCCACTCTACGCTCGATACTACTCGATACTAATCGTATGCAGCCAAATGCCAATTCAGCAGTTCAGCAGGTTTAACATTAGGCGAAATGATTTCTACATTTTGTTGAACTGTTATTGAACTGTAAACTATGCATTTGACATTAATTGCTATTTTTAACTTATTCTTGTGTCTGCTTAAACTTTAAACCTAATGCGAATACATAGAATATAAATTAATCATGCAAAATTAGAAATAAATGACGGCTACCCTGCACACCTTATTCAGCTGTGTTAAAGTTTATATACATAAGTCCATGCCGATAGTCAATCAGCCTATTGCAAATTTAGTTAGCTAGTATGCAACGCGACGATAGTTTTATTTATTTATTAACTTAATGAGTACAGGAATAAGCTTAAGATTTTTAAATGGTACTCCGTTACTCCTTAGTCCGCACAATCAGTTCAATATCTGAAATCAATCGTAGACAAAGACCATATGCCTAGTTTAGATGAGTGCTAGGCATGGTTGTCCATAAACTGTAACTCTGACCACAACAGTATTGCATTTAGCGGCAACGGCCGGGGCTGAGGAGACAGCAACATAACCGATTGTCGTTCCATGTCCACATTGGTCCTATAAAATGAATTTGGCACAGATAAAAATAAAGTACGTTTTAGAGTATGTTTCAAATTCTGCAACTTACACACAACAGAACCCAGCAATATTGGTGCCAATAACATCTTCCTCCGGTGACTCTGCGAAGGTTAGCGTTAGAATGTGATGTAATAGCGATAGTGTGGGCGTAACACCCACAACTTTTGTTTTGTTGTCTTCCGCCTTCATGCCAATCGGCATACAAGAGTCAGGCAGCGGTGGGGCACCAATTTTGTACAGTCGCAGGTCTTGAAACTTAACCTCAAACGAAAATGGATAGAAAGGTGAACGTAGATTTCCATAAAAGTATTCTTTAATGCGCTGTTCTCGAGATTCGTGACGCAATCCCTTACTACGTTCCACTACCCCGCCACTTTTTGGCAGAAGTACGACATGGACGTTAGAGGGCACATCGCGTAGAAGATCATTGTACAAACGTTCCTGATCTAAAACAAAAATAGCACGAGAGCGATATGCTCGTGCTGCATGTAATAAGTGCTCATATCCCGATTTCTTCACCCATCCACAGGTGTTGACAATAATGCCAGAGCTTTTAGCTGTACAAATATTGATTTCTTATTACAAATTTCAAAATGTTTTGTTAAACTTACTTACTGCGCTTATTTGCATCCAGAGATTGTAGCGTTACTTCGGCCATTTTTGATACAACTGCATTGTAAAGCATGCTATTTCCACTAGGCGACTTGTGACCAAAATGATAAACAAGTGGCGCTGTCTTAGCAAATCCTTCCTCAATGCTAGCTGGCCGTTCTATTAGAATAGTAGCTACGTTACCGGATATGGAAATTGCACCCTGCCCCACATCAAGATCGGCGTAAAGCGGTCGTCTACCCACGCGAACCGCATAGTTAAGCAAAATCCGACATAGTGTGCTTTTTCCTACGTCCATTGGTCCTACGATTAGGACAACTGGACCACGTTTGTCCTTTTGCTCTGCCTCGAGGCGAAACTGTTCTAAGGCTGCATGACAATTGATATATTGCACCATTGGTGTCTCTTTTGACATATAGCATACATCCATTTGGCCAGACACGTGAAGCACACAGCCCTGGTAGGTAAATATAGCCACTTTGGCACCCACTCCAAATTCATATTTCTTTTTTTTCACCAATTCAGTGCCAAAAAGCTCTGCAAAACCAGTTACAAGCTACAAAAAAGGTTTTTGATTAAACAACAGCCAACGAAAAACTAAAGCAACATACATACCGTGACCAGAACCTTGGTATCTTTTTGCTCAATTTCGAATCGTAGCTCGGAGTCTGCCTCCAAAGTGTACTCCCTGCTCTGACAACCATCTTCAGACATAGTTAAATAAGTAAGTAAAATAACCACTTATAAACAGTTGCATCAATTGTTTCGTTCAGCACTTAATCATTTGAACGTGTTTTAATGCAACAAATTAACTTTTTTGTTAACAGTGATGCCAATGTAACCTCTTTTTTTAACGATTTGTAACTAGTAACTCGGGTTTGTTAGAGCAATTTTTAATCAGATAAGTATTTTAAATGTTATAAAACAATTAAAAAAAACGACATAAAAAAACGCACTTTTTGATCATCACATTGACTAGACTTCTTTACTTATCAATATTGCCAGTGAGGCCAGATTAAATATTAAAACATTCATGGTAACTTTTCCAACAAATTGTGTGTGAAGATGCATTAAAATTTTAATTAATAAATAACAATACAGCGAAAAAGAAATAAAAAAATAAAAAAGTATTTCATTACAACTTATACAAATTAGAAGAGAAATTTAGTTGCACGCATTTTCTCGTCGATTCCGTTTTTTCACGTTAAAAATGGAAAGCCAGAGCAGTTCATTGTAATTAAATCAGTGTTGTATCTAGCACCAATATAGTTGCGGTGTGCAACACTTAAATAAAGATGCTCAACAAAATTGGCGCGGAGTAAATGTGCAGACGCTGCAGCTCACCCATTGCTTTAATTGTTTTGTGTCTGTTTGCGTTTACCATACTTAAATAATGCGCCCGCACACAAGAAATAACCCAGATAAACGCCAGGTGAAATCAAAACCAACCTTAGACGAAGTTTCAGATGACGACACTTCGTTTCAAACGCCAGATCGCGAGGACTACACCGACTATGGCTTAGAGTTTACTACAAGCCGCTTAGCAGAACTAAATACATCGCCTAAATGCTCCACGCCCCGAAGGCTGGCGCAAAAGGATCGTCGTTATAATACAAATGCCTCAGAAGATAGCGATAATGCGGAGAATCAGCCACCCGCAACCACGCCATTGCGACACACTTCCAAAAAGGCTAAAAAGCCTCTCAGGCCTGATGCAGCGCGAAACACAAACCTTCCAATTCAGCGCCTTGCGCCAACAAAGACAGCTTCTTCGAGACGCAAACAAACTAAGCCGGAGAAACGTCTGGAAAAATTGCATCGTGAGATTGTGTGTTTGCAGCAAACCGACCAATTCTTAATACCCCGTTTGCCATTTTCTCGTTTGGTACGCGAAATAATGATGGAACACACAAAGACGCCTTTTTTTGTTACTAAGGGTGCATTGGAGGCCATACAGACAGCAACAGAAATGTACCTAACCCAACGTTTCCAGGATGCTTACTTGCTAACCCAGTATCGTAGCCGCGTAACTTTACAGGTGCGAGACATGGCACTAGTGGCATATTTCTGTAAAACTTACGGAAATCTTTAACACCGTGTTGTTTATGAATTTGTTTGCTCTTTGTTACTTAAAAATCATATAAGAGAATTTTACTATTGCAGAAAAGACTTTTTAATCTCCGTCTGAGCGAGTTTTCACCTTGGAGAATCAGTAAATGTATTATTATTTGTTTAAAAATGTCTTATTTGCTGTCAAACTTTTTTTTAGTATTAAAACAAATTATGCGTTTTCAATTATCTAAATCTGTTTTTCCTGTTTGTTAAAGTCAAAAGCAGTTGTTTATATTGAGTGCTTATTTGCTTATTTTTTCTTAGTGACCAAGAAAATAGGCACTTATATTTCACACAAATTGTATTATATTTATAATGGAATAACACACAGTTTATTTAAATTCAGGCGCACGCTCAATAAAAACTAAATAATAAAACGAAGCGAATCCTATTAATGTGTCTTTCTGTCACTTGGGCTTTGCCGCAAAATTGAGCTTTGAGCGAGCCAAAAGTTGAGTGTTTTTGGCATGTGATTTTATATCATTTCTTTGATGCACTAAATAACATTGAGTGCAGCATGTCTACTGCAGGCTTTAGTGTATTTGTTACAATTTACACAAGTTTATAAAATTTATATATATATAATTACATAATATAATATATATGCATATAACTGATATATGTATGCCTCCAATTTTTTTTTGTTTTGTTTTTTTTTTTGTTACAACATTTATAAATTAATTACGCTAAAATTTGTTTCATTTAACATTTTGACGGTAAATTTTGTTGGGTTGAGTTTAAATTTGGTTGAACTTGTGCTAACACCGTTAACATTTAAAGAAAAAAGAGCAGTTAGTAAACATTACTTTAAATCAGTAAGACCTAATATTCTAGTGCGCTTTGCTCTTAGACTTCCGGTGAGAAGTACCACCATTTTTATCGGCTCCAAAATTGCTCTGGCTACCCACAGAAATTGTGTTGGACACCTTGGGACTATACGGTATTCTAAAAAGTTCGATGCGTAGATGATAGCAAATTTCGAGGCAAACTTGCGCACAGTAACGTAGCAGATCCTGTGTACCCCAAGCTAGCGTAAACCAGAGCAGCCAAATCTCTGGTACAATACAATTAAAGTACTGATTCAGGAACAATAATCCGGGGCCCAGCAGCGACCAATCCAAATACTCCATCTCCGCCTTAGTCATATGCGCTATCTATCAGAAAAAAACGGAAAAGTTAACATATAAACTCAAACGGACAATGCGATAGCACCTTGAGAGTGATTGGGACTTAGGCACTCGCATGATGATGAGTAACAGAAGTACATATAACAAACAACTTACCACTAGTTTGTTGGTTATTTTAGCGGCCACCATTCCAAATGCCAGAATGAAAACAGAAGCGTGCTCAGTGAAAATATTATCCGGTGACTTTTGGGCTATCATCAGAGCTGGTAGCACCACCAGAGTCAGTGGTATGCTAGGTGATAATACGCTCGTTCCCTATTTATAAGTGCAGGGTGAATAAGGAAAATTATTTACTTAGCCTTGTTTATTTGTTTGCGTGCAAGCTGGCAATTTGTGCAAATGCACTTTTTGCAGTCAGTTGTTTTATTTACAGTGTTTAACTCTATTGCTAGGTGAGTGTTTGATGGTAATTATAAGAGCGGGCTGGAGCAGCAAGGCAACAAGAGAAGATTCATGCTTGCATACATGCGTTCCTCTAGTCTTTGAATAGTTATAGACAATAACAAAATGTTAGTAGGTACATATAGCAGTTTTTATATAGTACAGAAGAAACAGATATCTTTGGCGTGCCGCAAAAAATATACCCTTGTAGAAATATTCTTGAGCTCCTATAAAAGCTGAAAATTAAGGAGTCAATGATACACATTTCTTGGGGTAATCAAACTTAGATATAAAAATTGAGGAAACATGTCATTTGATTGACGTCGCAAAAGTATTTATTTATTGAACTTCTAAACACTCTTCAAGGGTATAAAAAAGTGCCTGAACTACTTGATTAAAATTTCGACAGCAACTACATTTGCCTAATTTCTATTTGTTTAGCGACAGGCGGCTGTGTATTGTGCTAAATTTTATATTTAAAATTATAAAATCTTACTGCAACAGATGATCCATTTTTGCCACAGCCCTCGTTCAAAATGCATTTTGCATAGCGCAATGCTAAACACATATCAACTCCACTGGCTATATAAAACGGCAAACAACGTGTTTCACATTCAAGATATGGCATCTGACAAAATATTTGTATGGTATATGTGTAATTTTTTTATAAGTCAAAAAGAAAGAAAATTGCATTAATTCATAAATTTTATAAAACTTTACTTGATGTTGATTAATTTTAAGAAAAATACTGAGCGGAAAAAATATTTACAAGGAGTCAAACAATGTTTGGTATATTGAACAATTTTTAAAGTTGAAAATAAATAAAATTTCATTAATTAATATTATTTATTTCATTAATTATTATTAATATTAATACAGATCAGAGAAATAATACTAACAAGGAGTCAATAAGTTTGGCGGTTTCTAAGTTTAGCTACAAATGTTAATGCAATTTAAAATAGCACTAGAATTTACTATATAAAAGAAGAATTTGTTTCAAAATGCACAAGTAACTAAATTTAAGAAAGCCTAAAAATTATGTTCCCGACGTGGACTGACCACTTTTAACGAACAATTTCAATTAAAGTGGATTTAAAATGATTTCTCTGGTTTTAGAAAGGACCCTTGAAATGAACTAAAAAAAAGGCTCAGATCCTGTCATATTCATACTTCGATCTTAGAATATTTTCTTTATTCTATTCTTTGATTGCCGACGACATTGACAAATCTTTTTCCCGCTGATCATTTCCTTATTTACCTAGTGGCGTCTGTCTCAATGTCAATGTCAATGTACCCTAAATATTATCAACAGAGAACTATGTGTCGCACTCAAGATATTTTGATTAATTAAATAAGCCCAGGTTAGTACATAAATTATATCCATATGTGCTTAGTTTTGTCAATTAGTATATTAGTTAACAAACATAACATAATATAACAAACAAAAATGGGAGGTTTCCCATCCAAAGCAAAATCAAGCTGTATGCTCTTGGTTTGCACCCTTAAGACGCTACACCAAGCAAAACTATAACACAATAATAAAAAACATTTTGGGAAAGCAATTAATAACATTCGCCAATGGATTAAATCTTAAGGCTAGGTGACCGTTTGCTCACTTGAAATAATTGATGTTTTTAAGTTTATATGTTTTAGTATGGTAAGTAAACCGAATTTTGGTTCATAACAATTGTCTTTTTATAATTGGAAAGCAATGCTTACAGCAACTGATGAGCCGTTCTTGCCACTGCCGCCTTCAATAAACATTTTAAGAAAACTGATTATGTTTAAAGAATAACCGAATGTAATAAATACTAATATTGCATGAGTCCATGAAACTCCCACGACTGGAATCTATTGTTGATGAAAAGAGATCACAGAACAAAACAAAAAATATACAAATAAAAACATACAAAACAGAATAAATAGAAACAAATAATTGTTTTGTTAATTGCTAAATTAGAGGACATACTACCTGGTAGAGCTGCTTAAAGCGAATGCAGTAATAGGAGCTTAAAAAATCGTGAGCTCTTATTGGAATTATTAGTTAATCTTAATAGTATCTTCAAATCATCGCTGGAGATAGTAATAAAATAAATAAAACAATATGGAAACTACATAGATCTAATGACAGCACCTCGTCGAATTTTAGTTCTTGTGTCAAACTAAACGACACTTTAACATTCCAAAACTTGGTCTCAATCTTACTTAAATTTTTTTAATTGTACATACTAAATTAACTAAATTGTTTAGAATAACATAGTTCAAAGTAAAATATCACCTCTACGCCAACATTATAAGTTCATTTATAAAAAAAATATAAATTATGAAACAAGGTACATTTTTCCGATAAGAAGCATAAGGAATAGTTCATTCAACAGTTAAGAGCATGCCGAGTAAAAGTCAACTGCAAACTTAAAGCGATAAGCGGAGAAAAAAAGACAACAAAATCACAATTTACAAAAATTAACATGTATAAATTAATTATGTATGAAGACAGTTAAGGCAAGCAATTGCAGTTTTATGGAAGAAGTATGGGCCCCACGCCACGCTCCTAAATTTATTTGTTTAATATCAATATTTCCAAATTAAGAACCAAACTGTTTTTGTCGTGTGCGTTTTAATGTTTATGTTTGTACTTAGCACAGGAGAATGTACAATACTTGAGGGTTAATTATTGTTTTTCAAAAATTAAATAGGACTTTAGAGAAAGACAATTAATACACATATTTTGCATATATGTAAAGATAAAAATGACAGATTAAATATTATTTAAAATCGGGGCTATGTGAAATATTAGAAAAAAGCACTTGTCGCCGGTATCCGAAGACTTTGTAGCCCTGCTTAAGAGTGTTAATAAAAACCATAGGTACGATTTCGAAAGACCTGTGTTTTGCTTAGCGTAATAAAATATAAAAAACTAGATTTTAATGAAATTATAAATTAACAAGTCATATATATTTTTTAATAAAGTATAAAGCATACTTATAAAAAAGAAAAAAATTAACCCTAAACAAGTAGTTTCAAGCATATTTCTATCTCCTGTGCGCTGTATATATTACACATTTTGTAATGTTTCATTTCTGTGTCAGTGTTTAGAACTTACAGCAACTGTTGAGCCATTTTTGCCAACACCACCGGCCACAACGACGGAAAAAACATAGGTTAGGGAGAGCATACCGCACACAATGGTCGTAATAGCGGGGCCAGACCAAAGCTCAACACTGCCAATGCCAATCTATGATCATAAAATGGTTTCAATTGTGTGTGCATGTAAAATAGTTTAAGGTTTTTAGTAGGAGATTAGCGTGTTGTGTTGTTTTGTGGCAATGACGCTTTTTTGTTTGCAACATAAAAATAAAAGGTATTAACAAATTACAATGTGTTGTGCTTGTCTAAAGGCTAAAAATATCTAAGAGAGAGTTTTTAGTTTGCATCGAGCTAGTTTAAAGTCAATATGTCTGTTTGCATTGTGAAATTGCAGTTGCTGTTGGATTCCTCATTTTTAAACCCTAAACCGAAGGTAAGAGGCACATTGGTTTCGTGCAATGTCTGTCATGCTGTCCGCCGGTACGACACCTTTAAAGCTAGTAACATGAAACTATGCAAACATGTGTGCGTCAAACAGAGTTTTAAAATGTGGTGCTGGGAAATCAATAAAACTTTATATATCCCACATTCTTACAGCTAAAGCTTCTGAATTTGGTGAGAAGATGGCTAATGGCGTCGTTCAAGAAAATGCATTAAAATTGTTGATGCCCACACCTTCCGTCCACAACCTATCAAAAAATCGGAAACGACATTTTTTGAACTAGTACCCCAAATTTTTCACAAGTTGCCTAGCGTTGTTGACAAGCCCACCGCAGCTTCTTTTTTTTTTATCACAGTTTTCACCACCGCTTTTGAGCAAGACATACAAAATTTAGTTGGACGATATCTGGCGATAAAATTGCATTCAACAATTTTTGAAGCTCACACCCGTGCCGCCCACATCCCCTGTGTGCAACAAGTCTCTTATCCACATGTTTTATTACTGGTAGCAGAAAGTTTTGCATTCGGTTGCGGCCGAGTCCAAGCATTTCAGTTGTTGGTGTATTGCTTCTGTTCCTTTTATATTAAAGACTTATCATTTTTATTTTATCTTCATCAAAAAAGGTGTCGAAAAACATTCTTTTAATTGACCCGTTTTTTATTGTTTTCAATATGAAAGTTTTAAAAAGAGTAAATTCTTTTTATTTAATTGAACTGTTTAAACCGAAGGCATTTTGAATATATACTTATAAACAGAAAAAGTTACTATTTTGAACTCAAATGCAAACATTACAAATAAACTTAAGCACTAGCTCAATAACTTGAACTAAGGCGCATACAGCTTGACCAACAAATTGAATATTCAGTATATCTTAAATTACTTTTAAAAGGTATGTATAATTATGCGTCTTATTAAAAAATCTAGTAACTTGAATGTTATGTACTTAAGCTGGTCCTAACAGCATATAAGAGAGTATGACAAACTTGCGTCATACTTAAACCACAACTTAAAATAACCTTATCTATAATAGAGTTTAAAAAAGAATAATAAAATACATATCATATTAAAATACATAACTTCTAAAAAACTGAATATGAAAATAAAATAATACTGATAGAGGATTAATATAAATTAAAAATTCGGCTTATATACCCAGATGGCTTACCTTTGTCAGCCAAACCTCGGGTCCCAGGACAGCTGAAACCAAATGTATGGCAATAATGGAAAACTGCGCCTCCGTTACATCAATTCTTCCAAAGCGCATCGTTCCAGAGACATACGTCTGCCAGTGAGCGCAATAGAATAACGCAATAGCGCAAAAGCACTGCCAAAATAAAATTTAAATGATTTCTATAACGTTGAACTAGGAATTAATCTACTAACCTGAAAGAAAAGCCAGTTTGGGTAGTGACCGAGCTGGCAGGATATGCACGCTGACAAAGCCACAAATATAGTTGATATGGAATCGCAGCCATGATCAAAAAGTTCGCCAAGTGGCGATGAGGTGTTGGTTCGTCGGGCCTGCTTTCCATCAATAGAGTCCAAACTTTGATAGACAAAAAGTCCGAAAGCACAAAGAAAGCAGGTCCAACGTGGAGGTGGATCAATTCCATTAGGACTATAGCTGTGAATAACAAATTTGAATATTTCTACCGACATAATTTTTAAGATTGTTTTAACAAAATAAGAAGACCAGCGATAATACGGAAGCATTCTTCAAACTTAGTAAACATTTTTAAAACAGTTAACAATATTTTTAATTATAATTAAATGCTTGGATATTGACTTTTCAAAACGGCTTCTTAGTGCTTTTTTAATAGTTAACATGTTTAATTACAATTAAATGCTTGGATATCGAATTTTCAAAACGGCTTTTTAGTGCTCACTTTCAACAAAAAAAAAGCAATGTACAGTTAAAAATTGTGGTTTTTATGGTTTGAACTGTGCGTTCATTACCTCTTTATCAGTCAGGCGGTCAGTCATTTACTTTGTCTGTCAGCGCAAATATTTTTCAAATGTATGCTTTTAGATATGAACATCAAAATTCATCAACGTTCGAATGTTTTATAATTTGTTGCGATCGACAGTCTTTTGTACTACATATTAAACGTTCTAAATAGAAATCCATGGATATGCAAATTTCAATTAAATTCAATCAAAGAAATTATTAAATGTAAAGCAAAAACAAAATTTGAAAATATTGTACTTGAAATTAATTTACGTCAGAGGTTAATTAAATTGAACTCTCGTGCACAAGCAAACCTTTAATATCAAAGTTGTAAGTTTTAAGATGCCCATTAAAACTATATAACCACTCATTGTCCAGCCAAAAACACGCCACCCAAAAATCTCACACAATTACGCGTTTGCACCGACTGTAAGATAATATGTAACATATGAATGTCGCATTCTCATGCGAGTGTTAAAATGAACTTTCGTGTGCGAACGATTTGCGGTGACAAAAAAACAAGGAACACTCACCAAATTAATATCAAAGTTGTAACAATATTGAGTATTAAGCCGACAATTGTTATTAGATTAGGTGCTAGCCAAAGTGGCGTTTGGGCGACCAACCAATTCCACCATGGCTGCAGCAAAGGATCCAAGAGGCTTGCGCTAAAGCATGAGTATTTGTGTTCGCTAAGCTTGCGCAGCTGCTGGGGGCTGAGAATGTGGCGTTCCTTATAGGCAAGGAGCGGCATTTTTCATACGAGCGGGTAACAAAGGCAAAATAAAAATCCGGGAGCACTTGACTCTATAAAAGGTTGTAGAAAATATCACAATCAAGCACACGCAGCGGCTGTTAGTTGAGTTTGCAATTTTCACTCGCGTATCTATGTACGTCTATAATACGATAGTGTGTAGACAGTGTCAAAAATTTGCGTTTAAGGTAAAGGTAAACTCATGCAGTTGTCCTCCTTTACACATGCACTTTCGGCGCGAGTTGGTCGGCTAATTGTTTAATATTTTATGTGTCTACAAATTTATACGAATATGTGTTCTTTTTGCACATGTCTATTTTGGTAAAATTATTTTAACTCTCGTGCGCGTAATAGTTCCTCTCTGTCGTCGGTTCGAATACAGTGTTACCGTCTTTTCAGACGGCGAGTGTACTAAATTATCTAAAATAATTATACTGATTTTTTTGATTTAATACTGCCTGAGAAATAAATTTTGTGACATCTAAAAAATTACGATTACAGCATTGATTTTCCTTTCTCTTTAGAGAAATTACACTTGGGCAAAAAAATTAAATATATCGATATACTTATCGTTTTTTTTTTTTTTTTCATTAGATGTCTTTTGCTTGACACCTTCACCACCGTTTTGCAGATAAGTTGCCCCTGTGTTGACAATATCAAAGTTCAATAACTTAACTTAAAACTTAAACAAGTTTGTTGAGTATTTGTATGATTTTATTTTGTTTAAAAATGCTCATAAAATTTACATTTTTATGTTTGTGATAGTTCTTCAATAATAAAATTAGTAATAATTGTTTCCCAGTCCAATATATACTTTTTGCTCTCCTACAAAATTTTCAAGTGTATGTAGCAAAAGACAAAATGCGATATTCTTAAGTACATAAAAAAAACAAACGTTTTGTGTCCCGGTGCCCAAAACTCTTTACTAATTAGATTACAAATCAGGCAACATCAAATGTCATTTAATTTTCGTAGATATTAGGAAATACATATAAAAATATTATTTTTCGGTGTAATTACTGATATTGGCAACTTTATATTTCTTGTTGTGCATTATGTACGTAATGTTAAAAATATGAAACTACTTCTCAATTTAATATTATGACAACAAAAGACCCTCACGTAAAACAATTTCGATGTGTTTATATGTAATAGTATGTATCAATGTATAGCAATGTATGGTATTAATTTATAGCACAATAAATGTTAGTAACAAATAAGTTATAATGTTTTGAGCATGGTGCAAATGTTTATTAAATGTTTCCTAACTTGGATTGTCAATAAACAAAAATAATCAATAAATTTTCCTTTAATTGCGAGCAACCTTATTCAAATTAGACGCACGAATTACTTAAATGACCATAATTAAGTTACAATCGCTCAAATATTTAGTACAAAATTTATGCTTAATATCTTTTTTAATTGTACATTTTAAAATTAAATATGATAATTTTAAATGTCTTCGCTTTGAGACATTTAGGCAAAATTTGTTGTTATAGTTATTTTTTCTTATACAAGCAATAGTTTGTTGTTGATTTTTTTTATTGGTAATGTTAAAATATGATTAAACATAAATTATTATTCCTTACACACATACACACACACATAGGCAGACAAAATTATTAGCACATTTAGAGCGGTGTATAAGAATAATCAAAAACTGTAAAATAAGATTATTAATGTTCTGCCTTATCTTATATTCATAATACAAGAGGGATCAATTGTCCGTTTGGTTTGTGTTTTGCAGTTTTAATACAATTTAGAATACGGCAACAAACTGCTTGTCAGTAAAGTAAAAAATGCATTCGGTTTTGATGCTTAAAGTGTGTACAAAATATCTATATGCCATCTCACATAACTAATCAGGACTTACAATAATATACGTTCCAAATTTGTTTTAGGTAGTTAATTGTGTAGTTTCTGATAACGCTAATTTATGTGTGTGTCGGTGTGTACATTATTATGAATGATATGGCGTTACATAGGTTGCTGGAAAAATGCCTTTTCTATTGCCAATCTCGCCATTCCACCAATTCTCATCAGAACGATCAGTTACGGTGATGACATCACCGCGTCTAAAGTCCAGCTCACCAGATTCCTGTGGCACAAAATCGTAAAGCGCCTGAACGAGCATCTGCAAAAGAGTAAAGTATCAGATTTATCAGAAACAATTTGTCGCAAACTAAATGCAAAAATGAATAAAGGAATTTTCTTCAGAGTCACACTATAAAAGGCTTCTGCAATTATCGTTATGTTTAGTATCAGAGAATGGGAATAATAATCTATTATTTTTATGCCCACCTCTTCAGGTATCATATCACGCAATTTGACGTCCTGGGATCTCGAAACGCTTGCCGTTCTATGATACTCGACCAATTCGTTGAGGGAATTAAATTTGACAACCCAGAGAAAAAATTTGCTCTGAGCGTCCCGAAGCACTTTAAAGTGTTGCACGCCATCAGGACATCTGTTAAGTATTTAGTGGAGATTGATTATAACTGATCTGAATATTGATTACTCAAATGTACATACTTGACGGACAAAGAGAAATCGCCGGGGCTGGATTCGCTGATGCGTATCAAAAAGGCGCCTTCATGTTTATTTGATAGCAATTTCTCCGCATCAGCGCGCGTAATGCGTCCATAGTACCAACTAATTATAAGAGTTAAAAATGGTTTATCTATTTAAATATTTTCTTCCAAAAATTTTAAATATTTTCAGCCTTACTCATGATTCTTCATTTCAATATAGTTACTGGGTATTAGGCCTTCCTTTCCATCTAACTCGGCGCGATACCAATTCGAATCGTCCTCCATATTTAATATCTGTAAAAAGAACAATAGAAGATTTAACAAAATTTCATAATTAGTACCTTTGTAAACGTTGCAATCGATTGTTGATACCAGTAAGGGGTGGGGGGGGGGGGGGGGGGGGGGGGCACGGATTTAAATGCATATTTTTGATCGACGCCACTCGCTAACTTTTTACCAAATTCAGCAGCTTTAAATGTAAAAATAAGGGAAGTATAAGGTTGTATCATTTACAACTATCGATTTTGCAGTCTGCAGTGGGCGTAGCACCTCGATCTTGACACTTGTCTCGCACATCGACAAAGTTGCTTTCAGTGTTGAAAAAACTTGCGTTGCAAGATTCTAGAAGAAGAACATGACGGACATTGGGCAAACCTCTTTAGATTTGAGAGTATGAAACCAGATAACAAATACAAAACTGATAATGTTTTTGAAAATTCTATACATTACTAACTAAAAATTTATTTTTCAAGTTTAAAACTGTATTTTATTTGATGCTAATAAAAAGTTTATGCATACACTTTAAGGGGTCGGTATTGCTTCATTCTGTGTGTCGCATACATTTAAAAAAAAACCATTAAAAAAACCCATTTCAAGGGTATTTTTTTAGAGGAAGAAACCAAACCATCTTCGCACCATTTGCCAACGAAATAAATATTGTTGTTTTAATTTGTTTTAATTTTTAATTGATCAGGAGTTACATGTATAAAAAAACATATAAAAAATTGGCAAGCTGAGTAACTTACATACGACAAGAGCAGATAGACATCAAGAAATTACAACATAATATTCGCTGCAGTCGGTTGCCACAGCCCCTGAACCTATTCCTTATACGAAATCTAAGTACAAGGCAAGCGCAAACCTGAGTGTCTAAAACATGAGTGCAGTGTGGAAAACCAGATTCACTGGCAGTTCTCGGGCCTTAGGGATAAAATAAAGTAAGCAGGTTAACATGTTTAATGTTTCAGCGAAGTTATAAGTTTAATACGTTTTTCTATCGTTAAGCAACACAGCAAAAAGGTCGCACGTCTATTGATGGTCTTATTAACTCTTTTTGAATTCAACTTATTTTAATATGTTGTGGTTAGTGTGTACTCAAAGGCACTAAAAATTATATCTATTCGTTTATAGATATGTCGCATTAATAAAAACTGACAAAGTTAAAAATGTGCGATTTTTAAGTTTACCCATTTAAAGTATTAATTTAATTATGGACGTACTTAATTTAAAAGCGCAAGCTAACATTTTATTTCAAAAAATTTCATACTAGCAAACAAAATAAATTTTAAAATCGGCCACTTTTGTGAAAAGGGGTCGATATGTATCAACGAATTAATGTATGTAAAAACAGACGTATTTATGTAGGTATGTGGAAACTAAATGCAGAGATATATACACATTTAATTCTAATGAATATCTTGAGTTGATTTTTCTTACCTTTAGAATTTGAGTTTTCCGAAAACTAAGTTCATCATCGGCAGTAGCAGAGAAATCATGTTTGGCAATTGCTTCCATTTTTTTTTTTTGGATTGTTTAAATTGTTGCTCTTCTAACTAGTATATGTTTAACTTAAAGTTGGTTTATTTTTTAATCAGCCTTGTTGCTCACGCACACATACATACACACGCCCATATATATACGTAAGAATATGCAATTGTTGTTAGTTGCTTAGTCCCTTAGCTCTTTGTGAAAAAATAGTATTTTTTGCTTTTAAAATCAACACATAACGGAACTTATATAAACAGTTACTTATATGTATATTTAACTACACTTTTCCAAAAAAGAACAATAATTTTAAAGCACAGACAGTGAGAAAAATGATTAAAAATACACCGACGACGATGACGGGGCCGCAGCCATGCCAGCAAGAGAGCAACAAACGCGAAATGATAGCGGCTCTCGCGACGAAACTACTAAAAATTGACAAGCCTTTGGCTGTGTGCGTGCGAGAAAGATGACGAGACAGAGAGAGAAATTGAGTTTGTATAGCGTTGCCAGCAGCGTGTGTTTTTAAACTACCCATAAAACTGGCTGGCAAACTAAAAATAATAAACAAGTTTGTAGAGTGCAAATCAGCTAAAATTTAAAATGTTTGGCATTTATGTTGTATAAACTGATAACAAATTCAGTTCCATATAAAACAGGGCGTAAAGTTCTTGCTGGCAATGCTGCTCCTTAGCGCTGACTTTTTGTTTATTTTTTAACCCCTCACACATACCACTGATGTGAAACACATGCACTATTCTTTATATTATTATTTTTTTTAGTTTTTTATTGTTGCAGTTTAATATAACAAATATTGTTACTTATGCTACAATTCGCTAAAATTTGTATGTTCTTTTTCAGTTGTACGTCGATTAATATTATAAATGGATCAATGTATCTTAAGTGAAAATAATGCGGTCACACCGAAATGCGAAATGTGGCAGTATCGGTTTTCTCTTACGAGCGGTCAAATTAACATAGATGTCATCGAGTTAAAACTATTGACAGGCACGTAGTCCTACAAACTTATTGCCTGTTAGCTTTCGTATTGTTTATAAATTTAAAGAAAGACAAACATGGAAAATCGTAAAATCTTATTTAAGTCGCAATCTAGGGTACTGAGCCCGCGCAACCATATTCAAATTAACCGGGAACGCCAACGCGTCGCTCGGAACATAAATCGCGAAAAAAGTTTTCAGAGCAATCGTAACATAAGCATTAGTCCCAAGACGTCGACAACTGTGAGAACACGAGAGGGAAAAATGCCCATCCGCTCTTCAGGGACCGCGACTAACGTGGGCCAAGAGAATAGGCTACCGAATCAACTAGAAAATGAAGCTTCTACTTCTAAAGTTTCCAAGCGCCATGAGGATTATCTCCAACGTTTTATCAAGTGGCGGGCGACTACTAAGCGGCAGCCATCCCAGATTAAGGGACCAAAAGACCCACAGTCTCTGTCGCAGCAAATTTCAACTCAAACGGAAAATCGGCAAAAACGTCAATCACTTTATTTGGCTGTTGATTCCAAAACTGCAGTGCCTCCAATGAAGAAGCATGTGAATGATGTTAAAACACTTACTACTGTAATAACAAAATTATCTGCTGTGTCAAAACCATTTTCAACCATCCCACCGCTATCAACTGCGATTCGAGGAAAAGATCCACATCAGAAGAAAGTTTTGCTGCAGAATCCAGTGAAGGAAATATCAAACATGGAGACTAACGACAAACCAAAGCCGCCAGCGACGCTTGAAGGTACTAAAACTTTAAAAAGCCCTGCCAAACGTGCACAGAGACCCCTTAATTTAAGGGCACAGCCATTCGATGTACCCACAATTGACCAAAAGGTATTAATAACATTGCAAGAAGGCGGTGCTGCGAGCAAATTTAAAACAGCTGCACGGAGAGGGATAAAAAAAGATTTTTCCTCACAACTCACTAAACGTATGAAGGCCAAAAATGCGATCACACTCGGCCGGAAAAAAGAATGTATTATAGTCCCAAAACATGATTTGTTGCAACCCGGTTCTAACTTGAGGACGGCCAAAAAGTCGCTTAATGTCGCCAGCAATAATAATTTGTTCCTGGCTCAGGCGACATCTACGCAGTGCAAATTAAATAATAGTTCCGCCGATACGGGTGACGCTTATGTGGACATAGCCAAAATAAGCCCAGTGAGAGTTGATCTTAAGTCCAGTGCCAAGAGACAGTTATTGACAACGGACACGGAACAGGCAAAATGCAAATTTAATTTTGTAAGGTACTCGGAGGTAAATACGTCAATTTTGTCGCTTTCAGTAATGCACTCTGAAAACAACGTGATGCCGCCAGAAGAAGGTGAGTTAACTTGCAAGACTGCTACAAGTTTAGAGTTCACTAATAATAATAATCATTAAAAACAGTTGTAGATGAAATGACCGTGTTGCCAGGAACGCCGCCGCGTGACGCAGGGTGTCAGCCAAATTATCTCAGTCCATTTGTGACCGTCTCACGTGGCAAAGTTAACTCTCAAGCAGAGCGCGAGAAGCGAAATAGCATGTACATGCAAATTCAGGATGGGGAAAAACCAGAGACACCCATTGCAGTGCGTCGAACACTGGAGTCCGTTAAATATTTTCGAACTCAGCTAGATAAGGAAATTAATCGTCTTAATTTGCTCTGTGATGAGTGGCACCTATACATCAACCAAAATGAAGCACAACTTCAGAAAACAGGGGGAAAGGACATGATAGATGCTGCTATTGGGCAAACTAAGCTGCTAACCAGCAAAAAACTAATGCAGTTTAAGGGTTTAATTGACCGCTGTGAAGCAGGTGCTACAGGAATTGGCATGCGCCCAAATGATGGCAGTGAGTCTACTAAACCTGTGTTAGTTGAAGATTTAGAGGGCTGGTGGGACATGATGCGTTTGCAGAGCGATAATTTAGACAAACGTTTTGATAATCTGATGCGCTGGAAAGCTAATGATTGGTTGGATCCAGACGCAACGGTACTTCCTAAACGCAAACCAAATCTACAACTAAAAAATAAAAAAAAGTCGACTGCCAAAGCAAGCAGCAACATAAAAAATTTTTTGCGCAAGGCCTATGCAGACAAACGAAAAAATCAAGCATCCGATTGTCTGACAGAGGCAAACGGCCAATCGAGTCTTACTCCAAAGCGTCGCTCATTGCTCCGTACTATTGTGGTTCGCGATCACAAGTCTTTGTCACCGGCTAGAACTCTGCTTCGTGTGCCCAGTCGCAGCAATGAAGGAAATATATTATTAAAATCTGCCATTCTGGCCGCAGCACAGGAAATATCGCGCAAGCATCTGACGCCTTCTACTGGAAATCGCATGTCTATTCTAAAAACTCCAGGGACCAAAAAAAGTGAGACGCGTGCTCGCAATGTTGTATTTAGTGCGAAAAAGAAAATTCGGCGTTTTCAGTTCACCTTTGACGAAGGTAATTTAAGCGGAGAAGAGGAGGCACTTCCAGGCGTCGAAAAGTTGGAAGATTGTGAAGAGGACATGTCAGCCGAGATAAGATTGTCTCAAGGGGAAAAGTCACGTACTTATTCTCTTCGCAATCGTAAAGTTTTTCTGAGACCATCCTCTGAGTTTATGTAGCTTTCAAACTATAATGTAATCAATTTCAAAGTTATGTACTTGTTTTAATATTGGCAAAATAGTTTATCCAAAAATTTATAAATATCTGTATGTACACTCAAGTAGCTTAGTAAACTACAGCTTTGTCAGCTTTCTGTTATGTTTAACTTATTTCAAAACTACGCTTCTTATTCATTAAAATTCCTTCAAATGTAAGCTCAATAGTTTTTAATATATTATACTTAAAAACTAAAGATAATGTTAATTATTTTCTCCTTTATATCCATCATGTAAAATAAGTATACAAGAAATTAATATTAACTCCTTAATTCATTTTGATTAAAAAAAAACTATATGCGGTCATAAAGTTTCTGTTTTTTTTCCAAACTGCTCCATTTAAGTTGAAATACTCTTTTTTAATTAGAAACCTATTTCATTCCAACATTACAACTTCCGCTTCAAAGATACATGAACTATCTAATCGTAGAGCTGCTTACAAATTTATAAGAACAAATTATCATGACTATATGCGCAAAGGTTTATATTTATTAAACTTTATATACTTTACTTAAAGGTCAACTTTTACAAAGATATAAGTGCAAAAACGAAAGAAAAAATAGGTCGAAACGCTTTGAACTTAAAAGTAATATACCTACGCATGTCTCAAGGTCGTAAACTTAGAGCTAAAATATTTAAATGGCTTTCCAGCTCATTGTTTACACCGTCGTCTTGTGATCGTCCATATTAACTGTATCGTTTTTCTCTTTGGCAAATGCAATAATCTGGTTTAAGCTTTCGCCCAACTCCTCTATAACTTCCCGCTCCGTAGAGTCTGTACGCATACTTTGCTTTTCATGCATAACAATACGCGATATCATGCACATTATTGTCGCTTCTATCACATCGTCTGTTAAATAAACGTTCGAGCGATTCTCCTGCGAATATGTCCCGTTCAGTTCCTTTGCTTGTAATTTCACGTCGGCCAGGCTATCCATGGAGTCCATATCGACATCGGGACGATCCTCCATATTACGACAACCTGCAGGTTTAAATAAATGTATGTACAAAAGAAATTTGATTAAATATAACTTTACTATTGTGAGTGTTTAAGATATACGAACCTACACATTTACACATGGTGGAACAAGGTATTTTGGCCTCGTAGCACTCGCAATAGTTTTTCAAACACCCAGAGCGTTTGCAATTGCAACCTTTATTATGCAGACGCATGTCTCCGGAATTGGGCGCCGTAATTTTTGGTCTTTAAAGGAAATACAACACTGTTTAAACGAAAATGTTAACTTTGTGGGACTCACTTGAAGGCGCTGGGGTTCCGCTCCAGGCAGCTGCGAATGGCACGCTCACGCTTGACTTCATAATCTAGATTGTTAAAGCAATCCTTGCAAGTGCAATCCTGACAAAATTCACCATTTGCAAAACAGTCGCAGTAGAGTTTGAGACATTGAGATTTGCTACAGTTGCAGTGCTTTCGTCGGGATCCTCCTAGTACATCTAGCGACGCAGCAGCTGCAATCGCCGGCGTCGGCGGCGGCTTAAGTATATCAAACAATGGCTTCGACGGAACAGCCAACTTATTGACTTGCGATGACGACGACTGTAAAATTGGCAGCTTTTGCTGTGGTGGTTTTGGTTGTGGGGAATGTTGTTTTTGCAGCTGTTGCTGGCGGAATTTAGCCTGCGCCACAACCTGTCTCTGCTGTTGCAATTTCATCTGTTTGATCCGCAGCTGTTGTGGTGTTAGCGTAATGGGGCGACGCAGTTTGGTGTCAGCTAGCGTATAGCCACGTCGCATTGTAGTGTTAAACACCGTGCGTGGCTTCCCCTCGCCACCTTTGTTACAAATCACATATTTGACGTCATTTTTTGTCACTAAATTGTAGACCTTTCGCGTGTTCCCAGTGCTGATGCTGCTACTGCTGACGTTGTTGTTGGTACCCTGGACCGAAACGCGCTGCAATTGCGATGGACGCGCTTCTATCAACATATGTTTAGTTGCTTTTGGTTTCAAATTTGCTGGTAACGCGGCTGATGTCGTCGATGTTTGCGGCATGGCAATAAGATATCGTGCTTTCTTTGCTTCAGGTCCACCGACATCACTGCTGTTATCAATCGTCAGATGCTTAATGTGGACATTGATGTCGGACAGTCGGTGCTTGCGTGTAGCCTCCAAGCTACTATTAGTGTTAGGGGTCTTAGCTTGTACAGTGTTGGAACCCGCGCCAGGGGCTCTCTAAAAATAATCAGTAAAACGGATTATTATTCTGTTAATTTTCTGTAATAATAACACTTACCCTGGGAACTAATGTTTGCATAGATGGCAAAGGTACAATGCTACCCATCGTTTTCATTATGATTTTGCTGGTATTGCTCACAGGCACACTGGTTGACGTGTTGCTGTTAAGAGTAGAAGTCGTAGTTTCATTGTTGTTGTTCGGCAATACGCGCATGTACTGCACTCCGCTTTTTCCGGACAGTTGAATTGAATGTAAACCGCTTGAGGTGGCGTTTGTATTAGCTATAGTGCTGGCGATTGGTTTCGGAGATAGTTTTATAATATTTTTACTGGCTACAACAATTTGCTTGCCCGTTGAGCTTTGAACCAACATTTTGCCCGTTGGAATTGAAGCTACTGTTGTTACCGATGCTGCTATGTTACTGCTACTGGTATTTACTGGCCTTACCGATGCACCCGCAGTCAGCGGCTTAAGAGGTCCCTTTATGATCACTTGTGCAGCAGACTTGTTGATAATTTTATTGCCGTCATTTGTGTTTGTCGGTGCGGTGCTAATTCCGGCCCTTATCGCTACAGTTGTTGGCCTGGTGTTCAGAAGCATAGGAGCCGCTTGATTAAACTTGATCAACTTTCCATCGGCCGTTCGAACCTGTATCGGCATCTTGGAGGGCAACGGTGCGGACATCGATGCAACTTCTGCTGATGGTGGATTTTTTAACAACATTGTTGACTGTTCGGCAGTTGTAGTTTTGGAATTTGTAAGGGTCTGAGTTGCCGGCTTAGGTGTGCCTATAGGCGTTAGCCCTCTGACAGTCACTGGCGCACTAGAAATTGAACTTTTTATTTGACCAGTTCCACTCAGTGTAACACTTTTAGAAACAATAGCTTGTCGTATACCTGAGCATGTCGGCAATTGGCTTACTAAACGTGGGCTTAATTTCGAAGTGGCACCTGTTACTGGCAATGACTTTTGGATAAACAACACTTGACCACCAGTTGTTTTTATTTGCGTCATTGTGACTCCGCTTAAATTCTTAGGCGTCGGAGATGGTTGACCTGAAACTGAACCAGACGCTGTTGGTGCTGCTATTGTTGTGCTTCCAATTTTAACGGGCGCATTGGCGAAAGCTTTAAAAGGTTTTGTCTGCAGCTGATTTAGGATATTAACGTCTATAGGTTGCGTAGTCTTTGTTGGAGTTGTTACTACCCGAGCAGATCCACCAAGCATATTTTTTAATGGCGCGCCCATAGGTGATGGTGCCGTTAAACGTTTGTTCTCAAGTATTCGCACAATTGGCGCTTTTTTAGGTCCCGGGGTATTCAAAAACGCATTTGCTGAGCTGAACGAAACTGATTTATCCTGATTGTCTTCAGTGCTGTCGCAATTGTTTTCAGCAGCTTTAATTTGTTGTTCTTTAGACGTTTCTGTTGGGTCCAGCAAATCAAAAAGAGTTAGCTCAGGTAATGGCGTGTTATCGCCTACCTCATCTGTGGACGTTAAGAAGCAAAATAAATTTAAATGTTGTGTATCCAGTTATAAATTTTCGAAATTTAAATATACCAGCAAACTCTGATAAGCGGCGGCTAAACATATTTGCAAGCAAATCACTTTTTTCAATTAAATTTTAAAATCTCAAATCGTGAATATCTAATGCGTGGTAGTTGAGTTCGATGTTCATCGACACGGATGGCACTACTACCAGTGATGATATTTATAGTTATCGATAGGTAACTTGTGCGAAAATTAACTTATATAAATTGAAACATCGATTCGATGCCGTGCTGCCACCATCATTTAACATTCTAGTGGCAAGCTTGCTTTAGTTATGAAGGGAAATAATTAAAGTATTAGAACAAATTGAAGGCTACAGTCCTTATTTCACCTGAACATTGCCTGTTAATTTTTAACCTACTAATTTAAGGAACTCAAATTAAATTCCCAACAATTCTCAGACTGAACAAGACAAAAATAAACGCCCACACACATACTTAGACAAGCCGCAGCGTTGCCAGCTGATGAACAGAATATTTCGATGTTCCCACTTTGGAAAAATCACTCACTTTAAAATAGAAAATAAATTACAATTGCAACTCAATGTTGCAAGCACGTATATTTTGCAAGGTCAATGACCAGCCTAACGAATATTGATGCATGTGTAAAGTATATCTGCACCTTAGCTTTAGCTACTCAACAATTTGCGCGCCAGCATTTGTATGTGTGTATGTTTGTACTGACGTACATACAATTTTATATATGTATGCATTTCGGCTGTCAGACTAACTGACACGCGCTGTAGCGTAGTGACCGCAGAGGTTGAAAATTCAATTTAAAATACAAATATATTCTCCAAAGAAGACTAGTCCACTTACCAATTTCTGAGTTTTCGATGTCGTCCATAATTCTTTATCAACTGGAATTTATATAGCAATGTGGGCTATTCTGGCGATTATTTTGATTGTGTGTGCGCGCACTTCTCAAAACGGAAATATTTTTGTATGGAGCACGGACAACAATGACGGCAGCAACGTTTAATAAATTTAAAGTACGCACGTTTAAATCCTAAATGTGAACAACATGAACTATTTATCAATATTTAACATAAAATCACACATTATGTTTACACTTTTAGTATATTTAGTGTACGAGATTCAAAACTCAAGAAAATGAAATTCACAACTGTATTTTGGCGATGAGGTTACAGCTGTTGTTTGTCCTAACAGCCCTAACAGAGGCACGGTTGCACGGCAAACGATTTTTGCTCAAATTTGCGTTATCAGCAAGCGCAAAAAAGAGACGTACAAGGGCTGTCCAACGAGCATATACCTTGCTACAGCAGAAGTGTTGCACAAATTTAAATACTAAATGTGAACATGTATTTATTAAACTTTACAGGAAAATCATACAATTATTTTATTTATTTTTTTGGTAAGCCTTACGCATTAATTAATATTAATGATGAAATTCAATACTAAGCGTTGGCGGTGTGGCGCGAGCTGCCAACTTGTCTGGAACAGTCCTAACAGAGGCACGCTTGAATTCTTGCTGTTAACGCAGTTTGGCTTTCGCTGTTAACGCAATTTAGCTCTCGATTTTAACGAAAGTTTTACTCTGTTACCGCAATTTTTATTCTCGCTGTAAAGGTGCATGGGATGCTTCGTTCATAGACGAATAATGTAACAAGACAGGAAAACAGAGATGATATGTTATGTTAGTTTACATTCTGCGTGATGCACCCGGACAACTGAGGAAACAGCAAAAAGCCAGTATTTCTTATCACTTGTTTACCTACTACACTCGCTACAATGCCAGCTGGTGCGAAGTCGGCCATCATTGTTTAGCTTTTTGTTGTGACTGCAAAGTGTGCGAAGCGCAAGGCATAATTACTTGTTGCCGCACTTCATTTCTCTTGTTGTCACAAAATTTGAAATCGTCAAATTTTAGTCTTTTTCTTTAATCTGCTTGCTGCTGCCCAATTTCAAAGGGTGGTATAGACTTAATAGCAACTTTGTGCAATTTTATAGATAAACTTGAAGTTCTTTAATTTTAAATAAGTCATACATGTTTATTTTTATTTTGGCTCAAAACTAAAAAAGGAAGTTGTATATATATGTTAAATTGTCGCTGCTAATAATAGCTCATGGGGAAATAAATTTGCTCTCTGCTATGTCCACTTATTCTGCCAACTCGTTGAAAATCAGCTGGTGCATAGGGAAGTAGCAAGAATCAAAGTCGGAGAATGATTCTTAAGTCTTTTGTTTTGATCGCAAAGCGTGCGATGCGAGTGCCGAAAATTATATGTTGCCGTACTTATTTTCTCTTGTTGCTATAAAACTTGAGTTTGGCAATTTTAGACTTTTGCTTGAATCTACGTACTGCTGCCCAACATGGAAGAGTAGTATAGAGTCTATGCTATGGACTCAATATGAACTTTGCGCAATTGTGATGCTAAACGTGAAATACTTTAGCACAATTTCTATTTTATATGTTTATTTATACTTTGGCAATAAGGTAGGGCATTCATAATTAATAAATCATGGATTAAATAAACTAACACTAAATTAAACACATTTGTATACTCAAAATAACTTATCTGCATAATAAATGATATATTTTAGTATTTATTTGTATATATATTTTTCTTTAATACCAAATATAGTATGTTTGAAAAAAAAGTAGCTTAAGCATATAAAATATTTTTTTAAAGTGTATGTTCATATAACTATATATATTAAATGTTTATGTGAATATAATCAAAATGCAAAACAATATGCAGAAGTCAAAAATGAAATTTGAACGTAAACATTGTTTTTGTATGAATGAACTGCACTCAGTGCGTTCCTCCACTTGAGATTGGGAGCATACCTAGGGCGTTCCATTTTTAGCTTTTTTGAGTGGTGGATAAGTGTGCTGTTATGTGGTGTTGTGAGGTGGAATGGACTGATTGTATATAACGTTCAAGTAATTTGTTATTCTTTACTGAAACAGCTGACATCCTTGCCAGATGCTTTGCATTGGACACAATATCGATAGGATACCGGCTCTGGTCGCTTATTCATAGTGATGTTGGTTGGATTGTTATTGTTGCTGGTGCTGGTATGGGGAACGGCATCCTGTTGAACGGCTGCAACTGCTCTAGTATAACGCCTCCGACTCGCTTAAAACTCGCTGGCAACTGAGCGGCTTGCTAGTAGAATCGACGACGATGACGACGACGCTAAACGTCAACGACCAAAACAAAAACACAAAAGAGACGCTTGAAGTGCAAGGCAACGGCTATATACCCTAACAATATAATCGTCTTCAATTTTTGTATATAAAATTTTAACATGAATATGACCAAAAATCGAATTTTATTTAAATGTAATTTCTTAAATGCAGTTTTATTCTAGAAGCCAAACCATGAATTTTAAGCTATTGCTTTTGAAAATCGGGTCACTTTTGAGGAAGTTGTGGAAGTCGAAAGATTTTTACCAATGCCCAAGTCAATTTTTGTTTATAAAATTTTAACATGAATATGACCAAAAATCGAACTTTATTTAAATGTAATTTCTTAAATGCAGTTTTATTCTTGAAGCCAAACCATGAATTTTAAGCTATTGCTTTTGAAAATCGGGTCACTTTTGAGGAAGTTGTGGAAGTCGAAAGATTGTTACCAATTCCCAAGTCAATTTTTGTTTATAAAATTTTAACATGAATATGACCAAAAATCGAATTTTATTTAAATGTAATTTCTTAAATGCAGTTTTATTCTAGAAGCCAAACCATGAATTTTAAGCTATTGCTTTTGTAAATCGGGTCACTTTTGAGGAAGTTGTGGAAGTCGAAAGATTATTACCAATGCCCAAGTCAATTTTTGTTTATAAAATTTTAACATGAATATGACCAAAAATCGAACTTTATTTAAATGTAATTTCTTAAATGCAGTTTTATTCTTGAAGCCAAACCATGAATTTAAAGCTATTGCTTTTGAAAATCGGGTCACTTTTGAGGAAGTTGTGGAAGTCGAAAGATTTTTACCAATGCCCAAGTCAATTTTTGTTTATAAAATTTTAACATGAATATGACCAAAAATCGAACTTTATTTAAATGTAATTTCTTAAATGCAGTTTTATTTTAGAAGCCAAACCATGAATTTTAAGCTATTGCTTTTGAAAATCGGGTCACTTTTGAGGAAGTTGTGGAAGTCGAAAGATTTTTACCAATGCCCAAGTCAATTTTTGTTTATAAAATTTTAACATGAATATGACCAAAAATCGAATTTTATTTAAATGTAATTTCTTAAATGCAGTTTTATTGTAGAAGCCAAACCATGAATTTTAAGCTATTGCTTTTGAAAATCGGGTCACTTTTGAGGAAGTTGTGGAAGTCGAAAGATTTTTACCAATGCCCAAGTCAATTTTTGTTTATAAAATTTTAACATGAATATGACCAAAAATCGAATTTTATTTAAATGTAATTTCTTAAATGCAGTTTTATTCTAGAAGCCAAACCATGAATTTTAAGCTATTGCTTTTGAAAATCGGGTCACTTTTGAGGAAGTTGTGGAAGTCGAAAGATTTTTACCAATGCCCAAGTCAATTTTTGTTTATAAAATTTTAACATGAATATGACCAAAATCGAATTTTATTTAAATGTAATTTCTTAAATGCAGTTTTATTCTAGAAGCCAAACCATGAATTTTAAGCTATTGCTTTTGAAAATCGGGTCACTTTTGAGGAAGTTGTGGAAGTCGAAAGATTTTTACCAATGCCCAAGTCAATTTTTGTTTATAAAATTTTAACATGAATATGACCAAAAATCGAACTTTATTTAAATGTAATTTCTTAAATTGTGGAAGTCGAAAGATTTTTACCAATGCCCAAGTCAATTTTTGTTTATAAAATTTTAACATGAATATGACCAAAAATCGAACTTTATTTAAATGTAATTTCTTAAATGCAGTTTTATTGTAGAAGCCAAACCATGAATTTTAAGCTATTGCTTTTGAAAATCGGGTCACTTTTGAGGAAGTTGTGGAAGTCGAAAGATTTTTACCAATGCCCAAGTCAATTTTTGTTTATAAAATTTTAACATGAATATGACCAAAAATCGAATTTTATTTAAATGTAATTTCTTAAATGCAGTTTTATTCTAGAAGCCAAACCATGAATTTTAAGCTATTGCTTTTGTAAATCGGGTCACTTTTGAGGAAGTTGTGGAAGTCGAAAGATTTTTACCAATGCCCAAGTCAATTTTTGTTTATAAAATTTTAACATGAATATGACCAAAAATCGAACTTTATTTAAATGTAATTTCTTAAATGCAGTTTTATTCTTGAAGCCAAACCATGAATTTTAAGCTATTGCTTTTGAAAATCGGGTCACTTTTGAGGAAGTTGTGGAAGTCGAAAGATTTTTACCAATGCCCAAGTCAATTTTTGTTTATAAAATTTTAACATGAATATGACCAAAAATCGAATTTTATTTAAATGTAATTTCTTAAATGCAGTTTTATTCTAGAAGCCAAACCATGAATTTTAAGCTATTGCTTTTGTAAATCGGGTCACTTTTGAGGAAGTTGTGGAAGTCGAAAGATTTTTACCAATGCCCAAGTCAATTTTTGTTTATAAAATTTTAACATGAATATGACCAAAAATCGAACTTTATTTAAATGTAATTTCTTAAATGCAGTTTTATTCTTGAAGCCAAACCATGAATTTTAAGCTATTGCTTTTGAAAATCGGGTCACTTTTGAGGAAGTTGTGGAAGTCGAAAGATTTTTACCAATGCCCAAGTCAATTTTTGTTTATAAAATTTTAACATGAATATGACCAAAAATCGAATTTTATTTAAATGTAATTTCTTAAATGCAGTTTTATTGTAGAAGCCAAACCATGAATTTTAAGCTATTGCTTTTGAAAATCGGGTCACTTTTGAGGAAGTTGTGGAAGTCGAAAGATTTTTACCAATGCCCAAGTCAATTTTTGTTTATAAAATTTTAACATGAATATGACCAAAAATCGAATTTTATTTAAATGTAATTTCTTAAATGCAGTTTTATTCTAGAAGCCAAACCATGAATTTTAAGCTATTGCTTTTGAAAATCGGGTCACTTTTGAGGAAGTTGTGGAAGTCGAAAGATTTTTACCAATGCCCAAGTCAATTTTGTTTATAAAATTTTAACATGAATATGACCAAAAATCGAATTTTATTTAAATGTAATTTCTTAAATGCAGTTTTATTCTAGAAGCCAAACCATGAATTTTAAGCTATTGCTTTTGAAAATCGGGTCACTTTTGAGGAAGTTGTGGAAGTCGAAAGATTTTTACCAATGCCCAAGTCAATTTTTGTTTATAAAATTTTAACATGAATATGACCAAAAATCGAATTTTATTTAAATGTAATTTCTTAAATGCAGTTTTATTCTAGAAGCCAAACCATGAATTTTAAGCTATTGCTTTTGAAAATCGGGTCACTTTTGAGGAAGTTGTGGAAGTCGAAAGATTTTTACCAATGCCCAAGTCAATTTTTGTTTATAAAATTTTAACATGAATATGACCAAAAATCGAATTTATTTAAATGTAATTTCTTAAATGCAGTTTTATTGTAGAAGCCAAACCATGAATTTTAAGCTATTGCTTTTGAAAATCGGGTCACTTTTGAGGAAGTTGTGGAAGTCGAAAGATTTTTACCAATGCCCAAGTCAATTTTTGTTTATAAAATTTTAACATGAATATGACCAAAAATCGAATTTATTTAAATGTAATTTCTTAAATGCAGTTTTATTCTAGAAGCCAAACCATGAATTTTAAGCTATTGCTTTTGAAAATCGGGTCACTTTTGAGGAAGTTGTGGAAGTCGAAAGATTTTTACCAATGCCCAAGTCAATTTTTGTTTATAAAATTTTAACATGAATATGACCAAAAATCGAATTTTATTTAAATGTAATTTCTTAAATGCAGTTTTATTCTAGAAGCCAAACCATGAATTTTAAGCTATTGCTTTTGAAAATCGGGTCACTTTTGAGGAAGTTGTGGAAGTCGAAAGATTTTTACCAATGCCCAAGTCAATTTTTGTTTATAAAATTTTAACATGAATATGACCAAAAATCGAACTTTATTTAAATGTAATTTCTTAAATGCAGTTTTATTGTAGAAGCCAAACCATGAATTTTAAGCTATTGCTTTTGAAAATCGGGTCACTTTTGAGGAAGTTGTGGAAGTCGAAAGATTTTTACCAATGCCCAAGTCAATCTTGTTTATAAAATTTTAACATGAATATGACCAAAAATCGAACTTTATTTAAATGTAATTTCTTAAATGCAGTTTTATTCTTGAAGCCAAACCATGAATTTAAGCTATTGCTTTTGAAAATCGGGTCACTTTTGAGGAAGTTGTGGAAGTCGAAAGATTTTTACCAATGCCCAAGTCAATTTTTGTTTATAAAATTTTAACATGAATATGACCAAAAATCGAACTTTATTTAAATGTAATTTCTTAAATGCAGTTTTATTCTTGAAGCCAAACCATGAATTTTAAGCTATTGCTTTTGAAAATCGGGTCACTTTTGAGGAAGTTGTGGAAGTCGAAAGATTTTTACCAATGCCCAAGTCAATTTTTGTTTATAAAATTTTAACATGAATATGACCAAAAATCGAACTTTATTTAAATGTAATTTCTTAAATGCAGTTTTATTCTAGAAGCCAAACCATGAATTTAAGCTATTGCTTTTGAAAATCGGGTCACTTTTGAGGAAGTTGTGGAAGTCGAAAGATTTTTACCAATGCCCAAGTCAATTTTTGTTTATAAAATTTTAACATGAATATGACCAAAAATCGAATTTTATTTAAATGTAATTTCTTAAATGCAGTTTTATTCTAGAAGCCAAACCATGAATTTTAAGCTATTGCTTTTGAAAATCGGGTCACTTTTGAGGAAGTTGTGGAAGTCGAAAGATTTTTACCAATGCCCAAGTCAATTTTTGTTTATAAAATTTTAACATGAATATGACCAAAAATCGAACTTTATTTAAATGTAATTTCTTAAATGCAGTTTTATTCTAGAAGCCAAACCATGAATTTTAAGCTATTGCTTTTGAAAATCGGGTCACTTTTGAGGAAGTTGTGGAAGTCGAAAGATTTTTACCAATGCCCAAGTCAATTTTGTTTATAAAATTTTAACATGAATATGACCAAAAATCGAATTTTATTTAAATGTAATTTCTTAAATGCAGTTTTATTCTAGAAGCCAAACCATGAATTTTAAGCTATTGCTTTTGAAAATCGGGTCACTTTTGAGGAAGTTGTGGAAGTCGAAAGATTTTTACCAATGCCCAAGTCAATTTTTGTTTATAAAATTTTAACATGAATATGACCAAAAATCGAACTTTATTTAAATGTAATTTCTTAAATGCAGTTTTATTCTAGAAGCCAAACCATGAATTTTAAGCTATTGCTTTTGAAAATCGGGTCACTTTTGAGGAAGTTGTGGAAGTCGAAAGATTTTTACCAATGCCCAAGTCAATGTTTGTTTATAAAATTTTAACATGAATATGACCAAAAATCGAATTTTATTTAAATGTAATTTCTTAAATGCAGTTTTATTCTAGAAGCCAAACCATGAATTTTAAGCTATTGCTTTTGTAAATCGGGTCACTTTTGAGGAAGTTGTGGAAGTCGA